>CM070763.1:9552500-10295000 GCA_036346245.1 Bonia amplexicaulis | reverse complement strand
TGAGGGAGGTGGTCGGATCTAGCCCTGGCCGGCCAGATCTGAAGGTGGGAGAGAGGGGGAGAGGGGGAAGGTCAGGGGTGGCGAGGAGCCGTCGGCGGTGAGCTCCGGACCGGTGATGCCCGAGCTCGGCCGCGCGCCGACGCCACATAACCTGGAGTCACCAGGCCGTTTGGCCGAGAGAAATGAGGAGGAAGAGGAGAAAATAAGGTCGCTTCGGCCGAATCGGATGAAGAGGAGAAAGAAAAGAAAAAGGAAGGAAAAAAGAAAGGAAATAAAAGGAAGAGGAAAAGAAAGTAAGAGAGAAAAGAAAAGGGAGAAAAAGAAAAGAAAAAAGGGGATTTGGTACCTGTGCGACGGGTCCTTAACCTTGTGCGTTTTATGCCAGAGTTGGGTTATGCGTGTAGGGTCGTCGTTGCTTGCTTAAGCACTAGTTTTGACATGATCTGTTGAGTTGACGTTTGTACAGGTGGAGGTCCCGGGGCGGAGCCGCCCACGCATCATCCCCGAGACTAACCAGGCAAGTGCATGGTAAAGCAGCAAATTCGGGTAGTGTTTGTTGTTAGATGAATGATGGTGCATTGCTTACCATGTTGTGGTAAGTTAACTATTTCTGGATGCATGATGAGGAATGATGAATGATGATTGTTGCGACATGACATGTTGATATGTATAAATGGAGAACTTGCATTGCATGTATGTCATGAAAAGAGATAGTGTTGTGGTATCATTGTTCCACTTTGTGTAGACGCTCCACGGGGTGGATATTGAGGTCCCCGTTTGAAAATGGTAGGCTATTGTGGTCCCGTATGAAAAAGGTTGAGCTTGTGATCCCCGCATGGAAACATGACGGGCTTGAGTGTGTATCGATAGGTGCTCACTCTGCTATACATGTATAGGCTAAAGAGATAAGAGAAAAGTGCATGTGCATATTGGTTGATAAGAACTTAAAGAGATTAAATGGAAACAAATGGCGATTGAAACTATGATGGTTATGGACTGATTTGTGAACCTATTATTTACCATTTTATTTTGTACTTGCTGAGTCTTTGGACTCATTCTTGCTGTCTTGTTTTTTAGGTGACTATTGAGGACGTCATGCACAGGCGGGAGCAGCACATGAATAATTTCACGAACCAGCAACACTCCTTATACCACCTTCTGTTAGTATATTTTATACGCTACTAGTATGCTAGAGTAATCGCTAAAAATGCTATGATGTATCTGGTCATTGCAACATAAATAAATTAGTGTTGACTTAAAATTTTCTAGTAGTTGACGGAATGGTAAGAGTATGCAATGGTGGTAGCATTCTGGGCCCAGAGGATGCGCGGGGTGTTACACCCTATACTGGTGACCTCGCATGAATAGAGATATCGCCAAGTATGTAGCTTGTTGCAATGTATGTCAATGGATCAAAGCCGAGCATCAGAGACCTGTAGGTCTACTGCAACCATTAGACAGACTGATGAAAATCGCCCATTTCATCCCTTTGAAGACCACCTACAAGCACTGCTACAAAAGAGGCTATACTGGACGGCTACATTACAGACGGTTCCTATGATAATGCCATGACACCGATCCATGGCATCTCCCCCAAGATTCAAATCTCACATGTCCAATCTCTCCGCATCGAACAACAGACACCGGTTCCTCCCACCTCTTGCCGCTTATTAATTACTCCCTATCTCCCTTTCACTCCGAGATGCGTGAGTTCTACCGGCTGCTCCTAGCTAGTTCATCCACTCCTAGCTTTTTCCTCGATGACGCCGACTACCGCCGTGAGCTAGCGTTTCCGTTGTGACACGACGGTCGACTACACATCACACTCTTTTCATAAATATCATAAGAGTGTCTTATGCAGTCTCACTGTCGTGACACAAATGTGACGCTACCACTGCCACTCCTTCGCCGCAAGGCACCATGGAAGCAGCTAGCTACCAAGATGGTGCTCAAGTCGGCGTCAAGGACATCCAGCTCACACGTTACTTGGCTATCTCTTTCTTCTATGTTTTTGCCATGGGTACGTAGGATTAGGAGATGTGTTCTTGCTATGTTTAAGAGTTGGGTTCGTAGGATAAGGATATGTTCTTGCCATATTTTTGCTGTGTTAGATAGGTAACCTGCTAATTATCTTGTGATGTTGTAATTGTGGATTCTAATAGAATGTGCTGTTGTATTTGCTGATGTATTTGCTTGTTTTCAAAGGGCATAACTAACATTATTTCTTGAGGCTAGGCAAAAAATAGAAAAAAAATTTAGGTATATAATGAACTATCATAGACGATTTGTGCTATAAACCGTCTATGAAGGACTATCACAGACGATTCTATATACCAACTGTTTGTGATACTCACATATCATAGACGGTTGGTAGTTAGAATTGTCTATGATGTGTGAGTATCATACATGGTTTTTAGTTTGAGTCATCTATGATAGTGTTCTTCACAGACGGTTCTAGTTATAAACCGTCTGTGATGTATTTATCATAGACGGTTCACAAACCATCTGTGATAACCTCTGATTATCACTGACGCATAAATTCAGATGGTTCAAAAAACTCTCTGTGATGTAGTTTTGAACCATCTGTGACAACCCTTTTTGTAGTAGTGAAGGGAGATCGATTGGCTAGCTGAGTTGTGCATGGCACCTTGTGTGTTTACACGAGTACCCAACATAATAGTTTTAGATCGAAGTTCTCAATTCACCTCATATTTCTGGGCTAGTCTTCACGACGCTGTTATAACCCACCTAGCTTTTAACACAGCATACCACCCTCAAATTGATGGACAGACAAAAATGGTGAACCAAATCTTTGAAGACATGATTCGGGCTTATGCATTGGAGTTTACCATGGATTGGGAGAAATGCTTAACTTATGTGGAATTCTCCTACAATAATAGTCATCAGCCTAGTCTAAAGATGTCCCCATTCGATGCCCTCTATGGCAAAAAGTACAGAATCTCTCTACATTGGTCAGAAGTAGAAAGAAGGCTATATTTTTAGGCCAGACACACTTAAGCAGGTAGACGAGAAAGTCCGCCTGATCAGAGGCCGACTACAGGCTACCCAATCCAGATAGAAGAGTTATGCCAACAATCGTTGTAGGGAATTAACTTTTGAGGTTGGAGACAATGTCTATCTCAAGGTCTCACCACTTTAAGGAATTTGGATATTTAAAGCTAAAGGAATGCTCACACCGAGATATATAGGCCCATTCCCAATCACTGTCGAGCGTGAAGAAGTAACCTACCAACTGGAGTTACCCGTAAGTTTGGCAGATGTCCACAATGTATTTCACGTCTCGCAACTCAAGGAATGTCTTAGAGTACCTGAAGATCAAGCCCCGGTGGAGACCATCAAGCTCCAGAAAGACTAACTTATCCAGAACGTCCGACAAATATCCTCAATGTCATGGAGAAGCAGATAAGACGCCAGAACATCGGTCTCTGCAAATAGTGGAGCAATCACATAGGAAGAGAAGCCACCTGGGAGCGTGAGGATCAGCTGAAGCCACGAGGGAGATTTTATCTCTGCTAGGTTATATGGGATGAGAACAGAAATGCTTCCTCCATCTCCGATCTCCGCTATTTCCCGATATATACTTATATACATGTAGATTATACTCTTATATGTCAAAGATATAGAGGGTGTTCTTTTTGGCTGCGGCTTATGGCTTTTGACTGAAATTTTTGAATTTTGGATGTTTACGATACAGATTACGAAGAGACCGATACTCACTTACGATTTTAGCTGGTACAGATGTTAGGCTTTTAACGTGTACTATGTTTAACTTGTAGATCCCGTCTTGAGAAAATGCTCCGTTTGAAAGTTAGGTACTGTAGCAAAAGTCAAAAGCCGTCCGGCTTCTCACTAGCCGAACAGGCCCATATATATATATATATATATATATATATATATATATATATATATATTGTCTCAAGCTAATTATATTTTGGTATAAAATATGATATATAATTTATCTAGTATTATTTTACCGTCTCATGTATTAATAAATTTATTTATTTTATATAACTATATGATAGATATATGAAATTATTTTTAATGTTATTAAAATTTAGATCTTTCATGGAGCCCGTTTTCCGCTAAAATACCGATGACGATAGGGACGAGAGAAAAATAACCTTACATAGCTAAATATGGAGCGGAGATGGAAGGGTACGCGCGGAATAGCCCCCGTTACCTTCCCTACTCTACTGTCCGCCCTCTCGCTAAGAACGGCGGCTGTCGGCTGATACGACGGCCAGTCGGCCACTCTCTCCTCCCTCTCACCGCGCCGCCGCCGCCGCCATGGCGTCGCTGCTCCGCTTCCAGGCCCTCGCCCTAACTCTAACCACCCCTCGCAGCCTCCCCTCCCGTCTTCGCCTCGGTGCCGCGGCTCCGCTCGGTCGCCGCCTCTCTGCCGCCGCCTCCAACGGCTCGCCGGAGCCGCCCGCCCCGCAACCGGTGAACCCGTCTCCTCAATCCCACTTCTTCTGCTTAGCTGTTTGTGGAAAAGATGCCTTGTTAGTGATGTGTGAGGAGTCATTTGTATGGACACACTGGGTTTCCGACTGCAGCTTAAAAAGGGGATGACAAAATATATATCTTTCTGTATTGGTTCTTGGCAGTTTCAGAACACGGCATTTGGTTTGTGTTGTAAAAGTTAGATGTTATGTTGTAAATGGCAGGATTCTGCTATGCAACTCTTAATATGTCTTGCAATTCTTGTCTAAGAGAAGCGTGTTTTTCAGCGCGCTATTATGTGGGAAATTGGGAGTGGTTGTTCTTGCAGTGTATGTGTGGGCACAGTCTGTTGGCACTTGGCAGTGGGACAAATGTGCAGTTTTTCAAGCGAACATTTAAAAGGAGGAAAGTAATAGCGTTTTTTTTTAATGTTGCTTTAGTGCCGCAGTTAGTATCCTTAGTAAGAGCTAGAACATAAGTGTATAGCTTAAGCAGTCTTACTGTGTTTTACGGGGAATATGTACTACTTCATCAATGTGGTTGTCCATGATATATTGATGTGTTTCGTGATGTCCTTCTGTTGTTGCTTCACTTTAACCTGAAGGATTTGGAGTCAGGTCTGTATCTCGTGGCAACGCCGATTGGGAACCTTGAAGACATCACCTTAAGGTATATTTACTTCAGTTTTTATGACAGATTTAACCCCTAACCTTTTTATGCATGACGAAGCACTTGGTACATATGCTTATGCCTTGAGGTCACTTTAGGTTATGACATATTTTGATATTAATAGATATGTCATGATATCAGGTGATTACACATCATCTGGTCAAAAAAAGGGGGAACATATTTAGGATTTGTTTGATACTTTGATTATACATGCCTAATGAACTCTTACTAAAACTTGTGATGAGGCATTCAAAAGAGGAAGTGGACCAAGGAAGCAATGTTCTACCTAAATTCCTATGGACGAAAATCCTTTTATAGTTTGATAGCTCAGTTAGCATCAACCAGTTTGTCAAGCTTCTTTAACTTTTACTGTGAAGCAGGAAACCAGAAATGGCTTGATTTTAGCAAAACATCTTTTAGGTTGCTGTTGTGTTTGAACCTTGAGTTTTCCCCCTTCTTTGAAGTGCACCAATGGCTTGTAACTGGGATTTACATGCTATATATTAAAACAATCACGCTCTTGCTCATTTCCTGAAAGTTGCTCTTAGCATTAAGCTCGGATGGTTCTTTCTGCAGGGCATTGCGTGTCCTTAAATGTGCTAGCGTGATACTATCCGAAGACACAAGACATTCTGGAAAGCTGCTTCAATATTACAACATCAAGACACCTCTTGTGAGTTAATTGCATGCTTGGTTTTTCAAGCGTGAACTACTAGTAATTGCACAATTGCACCATGTACTGAGATGTGTACCATTGAACTTAGAACTTAAACTGTAAGCTTGCAGCTTAGCTTCCACAAGTTCAACGAGCGTGAGAGAGAGCCTAGTATCTTAAAGAGGCTACATGAAGGGGAAGCAGTTGCTTTGATTAGTGATGCTGGTACTCCAGGCATTAGTGACCCCGGCATGAAACTGGTAAATTGATTTACTCATTTAATTTTGCAAACTTGCATCTTACATAAGACTATTAATTAGATGAATATCTCTTCGTGCTATTCTCTTGTGATTTGAAGAAGCAAAGAATAGCAATCTGATAGTCACTTTGCCCTGCTAGATAACGATATCAATATATCATTGAAGTGTATGCTACCCATTGTATCAGTTAGTTGACACTTTTACAGTACAAAATATATTTTTAGTAATGAACAGCACATGTCCCTTGTTTTTTAAGTCTAATGCTGCTCCTAGATGTGAGATGTTAAGAATGGTGTACCATTTTTCACAGGCTAGACTATGTGCAACTGAGAAAATCCCTGTTATTCCCATTCCTGGGCCTTCTGCCGCAATTGCTGCTCTTTCTGCATCGGGTTTGCCAACTAATGAATTCACATTTGGTAAAATATAATGATACTGGTCTCGCTATATTTATAATTGGTTATCAGTTTTTGGAGTCAGCCCTGATTTTTAATTTCTAGTGGGGTTTTTACCAAAGCATGCTCGGTCAAGAAGAGACAGGCTTGAGATATCTGCTCGTGAAGCTGCTACACAAATATTCTATGTTCCTCCCCATGGTATTCATCAATTTCTTATTGATGCTGCTTCATCTTTCGGTAATTCTAGGTAACAGATATTCTGCCACTCTTGCATGTTATTACATAGTCTAGAAATTTATTATTAGAAAATGTAGAATGGACCACAATAATACTGCATCTTTGGGCCTGTTTTTATGTGGCTCCAGCTTATGGCTTTTGGCTGTTCGTGTGAGAGATTACAGAGTAATTGAAATTCACGTGTGGCTTTTGCCGATATAAATGAAGTCGGTACAGTATGTAATACAATTAACTAGTAGACTCCATCTTGAAAAGACACTTCGTTTAAAAGCTAATTACTGTAAAAAAGCCAAAAGCCACAAAAGAACAGGCCCTCTATCAGTTGTGATGTCCCACACATATTTATAATAAGATATATTTGTGTTGCAATCAGTGATCATTACAGGTGGCCAAATGGGCCGGGCAAACCGTGTTGGCCCAAAACACAGTATTGTTGATCTGACCTAGGCACAACATGGCCCACACCTAAACAGGCTGTGCCGGCCCAGCCTGACCAGTCGTGTCGTGTTTGGGTCGGCACCTCAGCACGGTGGGACAGCACAGCACGGTATCGTGCCGTGCTTGGCACGGCCTAGCCTGGCATGGCCCATCGAGGCGGTGGGGTGGTAGTGGCCCGAGGGTGAGGTGAGGTGGAGGGGGTAGTGGCACGAGGGAGCGACGTCACGTGGAGGGGGCAGCAGCCAGCGCCGGAGTTGAGGCGGGAGGCGGCTGGCCAGCTAGGCTAAATACGCCTTATGGGCTAAATGGGCCGATGTTGGTCCATCGGGCTTAACATGCTTGGGTCAGCATAGCATGGCCCATGACCTCATTGGGCCGTGCCAGGGTCCAAGGTCTAGCCCGTGCCGGGCGGCCCATTTGGCTATGTCTACTGATTGCTATATGAGCTACCTTATTAATCTTTTAATACAAAACATTTACAATTGTGGTGTTTCTGTCAGATATGTTGATCTTTCTTGTTTTTGTTTATGTGTTGATATACAGGTCATGTGTTATTGCAAGGGAGATAACCAAATTGCATGAAGAGGTAATCATCCAATTTTTTACTTTGTAATTTATCCATCCTTTTTCCCCATATTGTCTGTTGATTCTACAATCTTCTTCAATAAAATACTTCAGCTGGTAGCTATAGCAGATGTTATATCCCATCCACTGCAGACTGGTACTCTAAATTGTCTAGGTACTTGCTAATTAAAGCAAGAAGTCTTGGTACTGACTAATTAAATCAACAAGTCTTGGTACTGACTAATTAAATAAACATGTCTTGGTACTGACTAATTAAAGCAGCAAGAACATGTCCAGTCTCATTCACATGTTTACTGACAGCCAGTTGGACTGAATTATTCATCCCATTCCTTGTAAATTTATGTTTTCTGTTTTTCCCTTTGCAGTCCTGAATTTTTTCCTATATCTTGCAGTTTTGGCGAGGAACTTTAGGTGAAGCAAATGAAGCCTTTGCGTCTCGACAGCCAAAGGGAGAAATCACAGTGCTCATAGAGGGCAAGTTAATTTCAGTTGATGAGACTCCATCCGAGGATTTCCTTGAGCACGAACTCAGAGAATTGATGGCAAAGGGATATACTCTTTCAGCGGTGCACATTCAACTCAACTCATTGCTACTTTTCAAGTTTTCAGAAAAATTTTGGAATCCTAAGTTTTAACTGCACGTATAATATCTTACAAGACAATGGTTATATTATCATTTATTATGTTCTTTGTTTCTGAACTAGTATGTTTTAATTATAGGCGGTGATATTGGTCACTGAAGCTACATCAGCAAAGAAGAAAGATGTTTATGCACTCGCATTGAGGTTGTTTGGAAAATGAGTAAAATGCAATTTTTGCTCTCTTCTGGTAATTAACCATTTATTTGTACTGGTATCTTTACCATATCTACTTTCTAGAAATGATGAAGTCCATTGGAAAGGTGCCAATCCTTTTTTATACTCTCTTTGAACATGCTGGATATCATATTGCTCGTACTTATGTATCTGCAGTGCATATTCATTTGACATGGGAATAGCAGGGACAACAACTTTTTCTGAACCATGTAACCGATCCAAACTTTTGAAAGATGTGATGTTTGGAGAGTTCAGTTTAAGTGCTACAAGATTGCTGGAGAACAGCATCATTCTTCTTTCTTGGTACTTTCTATAAGCTGTTTGATCCCAGGAAAGCAGCCACATTCATCATTCAACGATTTTCCTCAACCATACAACATGACCACCAGGAGACCCCTCAAAACTATCAGATATTCCTGTGTAGAATCAGCTAAAGGTGGAGCTAGAATCCTCCAAGTTTTGTTTGCTTTTTTAGCTGAATGCTGTAGCTATGTGATAATGGATAATCGATCCAAAATGACATGGTGGCATATGTTGTGAACCAGAATTGGAGAACGATATTCTTCTATGGAAGTGGATTCTCGCTTGAAAACGTTTACTGCAAGTGTGACCAATGAGATTGTCAGTACTGCTACTGTAAAGAGTGGCATTGTTATTTCCTGTGAACGACTGACATTTGGAGATATTAATTAAACACCAGATGTAGAACTTTGAGGAGCAATAAGGCTTGGATCTACTTAAAGCCTCGTTGCTCCTCAAACCCGTGCGATTGTTTGCCCTGAGTTTTTCAAGGTTAAGTAAGAATTGAAATCCCACAGCTTGCTAATTATGATAAAAAAGGGTTAATCCGAAGTTATTATTTCTTTCAACTTTGTAAAGCAAATGATCTAATCAGGTCACTCTTTCTTCTATAGAGAAACAACGCATGGCACCTATACTCAATTGAGGTACCTGTTAGAACGATGGATTCTGATAGGTATATAATTACAAATTGCACTATTATTATCCAATATCAACGCGACACCATTTCTAAACGAACTAAATTAATCAAAGAGTGTGGTTATCTCATCAATGAGCAGTTTGAAGGGTTCCGCTAAGACCTTGCTATTCTTTGTTTTCAGGAAAACAGAAGTCAGAAATACGATTTAACATCATGTATTGTTCGCCGATGTATCCACTGAAATGAGAACATGATGATCAGGACAAAAAGAAAAACATTTCCTTCTCTTTTTGCCAAGAGGAAACATAATCTGCAAGCATCATATCATGCTACTTATGCCTGTCATGCGTGATGGTTTGTTTTATGTGAGCCCTCTTTCAACTCCTCACTTCTCATGCATTCCTTGGATATGAACACAATTACTCTGGTCTAGACACATGAGCTCTGAATGACTTCCACATAGCTCTTTCATGGTTACAAGGATGCGC
Organism: Bonia amplexicaulis; assembly: GCA_036346245.1. Lineage (NCBI taxonomy): Eukaryota > Viridiplantae > Streptophyta > Magnoliopsida > Poales > Poaceae > Bonia > Bonia amplexicaulis. Next base: position 10,285,051 of record CM070763.1, on the reverse strand, counting down.
TACGGATAGAATACGCTAGCACAATTTTAAAAATTCTACTGTATAAACAAGGAATCTCCGCTAGTAATAGATCACGGGATTACCACTAGACCCTCAGATTCGTAGCGGAAGTAGAGTCGATGTAGTGTGTTAGTGCAGTAGTAGTCATACTAACCGCACATCTCCTCCTCCAACTCCTTCAGGTCGTCACAAGTTGCGAAGTGCTGAAGCTTCGCATCAACACTTCTAAGGTATCTATGCGTATGGGGCAGGAACACTACACGTTGGAGTGCTAGCGCCGGCTGCGTGGCATTAGATAGGGAAGGTGTAGTGACTAGGGTTTCGGAAATTCCGAATTCTCTCATCAAACCCTATGACACCGCCCCTCTATTTATAGGCATCCATGATGGACCTCGAAGTTAAGGCTCATTAGGAACTCATGGCCCACGTGAATTCAGATCACCATCCGAATTATATCCCAGTTCTTTAAGTATGGTGAGGAGTCTGTTGAAGAGCATGAGTGTCCTAGGAGAATTTTGGGTGGAAGAGGTCTTGACTATCATTTATCTCCTAAATCGGGCACCACAAAAAGTGCCATCTGCAAAACTCCTTACAAAGCCTATTACGACCGCAAGCCTGGTGTGGGTCACCTCGAACTTTCGGGTGTGTTGCACACGTGAAGATGACCACGCCACACCTCTCCAAACTAGCATATCGTAGCAATCCAAGGGTGTTCATTGGGTATGATTCAAAAACGAAAGGCTATCGGATGTTTGATCCGACGACACGACTAGTTGTGGTGACTCGTGACGCAGTGTTTGAGGAGGAGAGGAAGTGGGAGTGGAGTAGAGATCCCTTAGCAGAGGTACGTCCTATGGAAGACATCTTCAGGGTACATTATCCTCCTAACACTGATGCAGGTCTTGACGACCATGTACCCGACACGCCGACCACGATGGGCGTAGTCAGAGGATCCGACCATATCATGGTCATAGATCCTAATGCCCACGTAGTAGCTACTGATGCTACGACCATGGAGAACGAAGTCAAAGGACATGACCACGTTGCAGAAACTCCAGGCACGACCGCGACAAGTACAAGCGTGGGACCCAAGATGCCTGGCTCGACTACACCATGTACTCCTACAGCAACAATGGGGGCGCTGGTCTCACCTGGAGCTCCACGAAGGTTGGAGCTTGACAAGAGCTTATTTGAAGGACCACGACGGGAGTGTGACATCAAAAGCCTCTATGATGCCACATCTCCGATAGAGCTGGAATACTTAGAGTTCTGCTTACTCGATGAGAAGGAGCTTGTGAACTTCGAAGAAGCCAAGATGAAGCCAAAGTGGAGAAGATCTATGGAGGAGTAGATGTCCTCTATCGAAGAGAATGGAACATGACAGCTAGTTCCATTGCCAGTCGGTCACAGGACGATTGGGTTGAAGTGGGTGTATAAGGTGAAGAAGGACACCCAAGACGTGATCGTAAAACACAAGGCGAGGCTAGTTGTAAAGGGGTACATTCAACGACAAGACGTTGATTTCGATGAAGTCTTTGCCCCTGTTGCAAGACTAGAAATAGTGTGACTGCTTATTGTGATTGCGGCACATGAAGGATGGGAGGTTCATCATATGGATGTGAAGTCAACCTTCCTCAACGGCGATCTAGAAGAAGAAGTCTATGTTGTGTAACCTCCAGGATTTGAGAAGAAAAGATAAGAACACCTGGTATTAAGATTGTACAAAGCCTTATATGGTCTGCGTCAAGCCCCAAGAGGTTGGAATTCAAAGTTAGACAAGTCTCTGGTGGCACTCAGTTTTGAAAGATACCCGTTAGAGCATGCAGTGTATAAACGAAACAAAGGAAAAGGGAATTTGTTAGTTGAAGTTTATATGGATGATTTGATCATCACTGGAGAGAGTATCAATGAGATAAATAGCTTCAAAAGCCAAATAAAGAAATTATTTAGCATGAGCGACCTCGGGTTACTCAACTACTACTTAGGCATTGAAGTACGTCAAAACTCCAAGATGATTACTCTCCGCCAGTCCGTATATGCAACAAAGGTATTGGACAAATGCGGCATGAAGGATTGCAATCCACACAAATTCCGATGAAACCTCACCTAAAGGTGAGCAAGGATAGCACAAACCCTCCCATAGACAAGACTCTGTATAGAAGCATAATCGAAAGTTTGAGATACTTGCTACACACACGACTGGATTTGACGTTCTCGGTTAGGATGGTGAGCAGGTACATGGAGAACCCAACAACATAACATATGGGTGCTATAAAACGCATCCTAAGGTACGTAAAAGGAACATTGAGTTACGGGTATGTCTACGAGAAGAAGAAAGAAGGTTTGGGGCTGATCAGTTCCTCGAACAATGATCTAGTCGACGATATGGATGATCGGAAAAGTACTTTGGGCATGATGTTTTTCCTTGGGTCGAACCCAATCAGTTGGTATTTGCAGAAGCAGAAGATGATCACTTTATCCTTGTGTGAAGCTGAGTACATCGCAACTTGTGCGGTAGCATGTAAAGGGGTATAGCTGGGACGATTGTTGGCTGACATGTTGAAGACGAAGGTTAAGAAGTGAGAGACCATGTGGAGGTCATCCCGTTGTGTATGATGAGTAATTGACATTGGTTTACGAAAAGTTGAGTTTGAGTCGGTTGTTTCGGACCTAGACGTTGCGTGGCGTAACGGACTCAGTCGGACTTGGTCGAACCTAGTCGAATGGGTTTAGGTTGCATATTCTGATGACTCGACAGGTTTGATCTCTATTTACGCTTTCATGTATCGAGCGGTGCTATTTGACGTGTTTCCTGTCTATGTGACTGCAGGACGTCGAGGCGGAGTCGTGGAGAGACACGAGGTGACCGGACTAGGCGCAGGTGGCGCTGAGGTCAGAACGGTCGTGATGTGTCAAAGACGACGTTGACTCGAGGTGGTTGCGAGGCGTGCGAGGCAAGGAGCGCGGAAGCTTCCCGGAAGGTGCAGGAGGGGCGAAACAGGAATTTCGCAAAAGTTGCACAAGCGGGAGCGGACGCCGTTGGATTTAGCGGGCGTAACGGGGCGGAGACCCGTTAGCCAAGGCTATAAATAGAGGAGAGGGGCTGCATGCCTCCTCATGGATTTTAGAGGGAATTAGGGTTTCAATTGAGTCAAAAGAGATTTTAGAAGGTTGTTTGCTTTGAAGCCTTAGTGGTTGGAGGGTGCAGGTGTGTAAGAGAGTGTCCAGGAGAGCTCACAATTTTTTTGTGAAGTGTCTCACGTAGCTCTCCTCCTCTGGTTGTTGTTTTCACTTGTATGTTCCTCATGTGATCTTGAGAGGATGAGGGGAGTTGGTTGATACTTCTTGTAATTTCTTTTCTTGCTCAAATATACAGGTGTATGGAAACTCCTGTGTGATTTTATTGCTTCTAGAAATGAAATTATTGAAGTAATTTCCATGACAGGCTTCTCTGTTCTTTGTTTTGCATTTCTAGGTTTTGAGCTCGTTTCTATTTCTCTTTGTGAAATGACATGAAATTTGGGTTGTAGAGTCCTGAGACTATTGCTAACATACCCTAAAAATTTCATGTCCAAAAGATTAATGGTTGAGGAGAAACTTGATTTTTAGTCTCTCTGTTCGAGTTGGCTCAAATTCTAGGGTTTCGGTTTTTCTTGTGATTTCCTTTGTAAGATGCGATGAAACTTGGAGTATAGAGCCCTGAGCTCATTGCTAATCCTTTTGCAAAGTCTCTTGTGCAAGGGTTTTAAGATTAGAGGGAAATTTAGGACTGAGTGCAACTCTCTGTTCATTTTGAGTTTTTGCCTCAAATCCTGATTTCTCCCTCTCTGGATGAACTCTTTTATTTCCTAATGTCTGGCTGCTATTTGATTGAAGTTCATGATCTTTTGGCCTAAAAGGTGTAGCTGATTTTCATCTTTTTCTCAGTTTGTTGGTGGTTTGATGTTTTACTCTTGCTGGCTCTTTTCAGTTCACAGACCACCACAACTCACTCGGCAGTAGAATATATACTGTTCAGTTTATCTTCAGCCGAGTTTGTGTCAATCCCTTTTGCAGATCTCAGCCAAGTCTGTTTCGGTTATGTTTGCAGTTTGCTTGTAGTTTCAGTTTTACAATCCCTCAACCAAATTAATCTCTAGCTTGTGGTCAATCCCAGGTTTCATGTTCGGCAGTAATCCCTGTTCTGTTTTCATCAGTCGTACTGAATCCTGTATTTTCGGCCAGTAGTCTAGTTTCAGTTTGCTTTTCAGTTTTCATGTTGCAGCAGTAATTACTATTTCTTTTCTGGTTTCAGCTGCAAGTTCAGTGCAGTTTGTGGTCTCTAAAGCCTGATTTCATATCTGCATTTTGTGCTCATTTAAAGTCTTTTAGCAAATCTGTTTGACTGCAGCTTGTTGTTAGATTTACATGTATATGTTCTATTCTTTGCACTTCATTCCCTGCAGTCCAGTTTTCAATTTGTCACTCGGTTATCTTCAGTTCGGCCCTTGGCAGATCAGTCTAGTTCGGCGAGTGCGATCCGATTTTCCTTTTCTGTGCATGCAGTCCTGTTAAATTTCAGACAACAGATCATTTGTACTCTGTATTCCCAGCAGACTCTGAATTCTAGATCTCAGTTTTCGGTCAGCTAGTCTTTACTCAGGTTGATCACTTTGAGATCAGCTCTCGGCTGGGCTGTTCTTCTTGATTTGTTTTTGTCTAGTTTGCAGTACTCGGTTGTTGCTCAGAGGTCTAGTTCCTTCCTTTTCGGCAGCAAGAGTAGTTTTCAGTTTTTGGTCAAGCAGTTGATTCTTCAGTGAGTTAGTAGGCAGCAGCCTCCTGTCTCCACTTTGTGTTGATCTTGTTTGTCTCTCTTGCGAGCTTTTTCAGTCGATCGACAAAAACTCTTCTTTTTGCATTCAATGAACTTTCGTTTTTCCTCTTCATAGCTATCTAGCTATCGGAGACGAGAATCGACTGTGAATACTTGGGGCTAAATTTTAGAAGGCACCATTCACCCCCCCTCTGTTGCCATTTCCGATCCTACAATTGGTATCAGAGCCGGTTTGCTCTTGTCTATAGATCTTAACCGGTCTGCAAGCCATGACGACAGACAAGTATTCCACCAAGCCGCCCATCTTCGATGGCCTGGATTACCCTTTCTGGAAAAGCCGAATGGAAACTTACATCCAGGCTCAGGGGTATGCCATCTGGCGGAAGGTGAAGATTCAGTTTGTTGTTCCTGCCGATGAGAACATCAATGCCGGGAATATGGCTGATGTTGAGGCGAATGCAAAGGCAAGAAACATCATCATTCAGGGGTTGAGCAGAAGCAAATTCGATCGCATCTCTCACCTGTCGTCCGCCTACGACATCTGGGTGACCCTCAATGCATACCATGAGGGCACCACCCAGATCAAGACGGTTCGACAGGACCAGTTCAAGCGTGAATACAGTAAATTCGAGATGCTTGCTGGTGAGTCTCTTGACGAGTGCTTCTCGCGGTTTCACAAGATTTTGAGCAACCTCCGAGCCGTCGGTCTCACATACTCCGACTCGGATAACGCTCGACAAATCCTCTCTGCACTCGATCTTCGCGTTTGGGAGATGAAGGTGACTACCATCAAGGACACCACGGACCTTTCGACCCTGACTCTTGACGCGCTTTACTCGCGCCTTAAGACTCACGAGATTGACATAGTCTCTCGTCGGTCAAGTCACGATCGATGGCACTAGTCACCGATCCCGCTCGGATCTTCTTCTGCGAGCCTTTGTGTGGATTCTCCTCGGCGCTCTCGTGACATAAGCGATGATCGGTTAGAGCGACTTGCGGATGAGCGACTAGCCCTCCTAGCGAAGATTTTCTCATACTTACAAGAGGAGGAGGGATGGAAAAAGAGGAGGACCCGTAATTTGTTTCGAGTGTGGTGGCCTCAACCACATCCGAGCAAACTGTCCCAAGCTTGGGAAGGGAAAAGGCGACTTCGGCGGTTCGGGCAAAACGACTACACCGACAGAACCGCAACTCAAGTCCTCGGCACGGTCAAGGCAAGAAGAAGTTCCGCAACTTTGGGAAGGCGAAGCTCTTCCACCGCGTCCTCACCGCTTTCGACGACCTCGACCTCGGCCAAGTGGAGGGATGGAGCGACGACGACGGACGGGTGATCAAGAACCCAAAGCGACGGCGACTTCTCGGCATGTGCTTCATGGCCCTCGAGGCTTAATCGAGCGACAATGAGTGTATTCGACTCGACGAGGTGAGCCCTACTTATGACCAAATTTTAATGATGCTTTCCTTAAGCTAGGTAGATTTCATGCCAAGTCTAGGGCTAGATGTCTTTGAGTTGGAGAAGGAAGTAGCTAGACTATCACGGAGCTTACTTCGCTACATCTACTCCCTCCGTGATGACCGTGATACATCTTGTGCCTTGATTGATGATATGGAGAAATTAAGGACCTCTCATGCTAGTCTGTCTTCTGAGCTTGATTTGATTAAGGTGGTGAACATTAGTCTTCTTGTTGAGCTTGAGATGAGTAGGGTAGTTCCTGTTTCATCTTCTACTGTTGAGACTATTTCTTGCACCTCATATGAGGATAAGGATAATGCTTTTAGAGGTCTTTATACATTGCTTCTCGATCCGCCCGAGGGGCATGCGAAAGTTGTAATAACTTAAAATGAATCTAAAGCAGGCAGATCATAAAATTGCTGAGTTACAAGCTTTTCTACTTGAGCCTATTGCTTCATGTGTAAATTGTCCTAAGTTAACTGCTGAACGTGAATCTGTCTCAAAACAGTTTCAAGAAATGATTGACTACAATAAGAAAATGGCTCAGTATGCTTCTAAGGACCATGTTAGCTCACCATTCAAAAATTGTGATAAATTAAAATCTAACTTGATTGCTTTGGATGATAAATGTGTGAAGCTAACTAAGGACCTCCTAGAAAAATCATGTCCTGCTTGTGCCTTCTGTGCTGAGGTGTTGGAAAAGGATAAGGACATGGTAGAGACGTTTAGGAAGAGTTACGAAGACCAAATGGCTAGGATTAGAACTGCCCCCTGTGTGTCCTGCGAAGCCCTCAAGGTTGAGGTGGCCGTGCATAAAGAGAAATATGCACGTGCTATTCGCTCTTCTGCTATTGGTTCTTCTCCTTCCTCTCCTCCTGCTGTCTCTTCTTCTTCTCCTTGCTCTTCTTGCACCTCTCTCTTTCGGGAGTGTCAGTACCTTATGAACACTCTCGAGAAATTTGTAGGTGGTAAGAAGAAACTCAATCTTATTCTAGACCAATCAAAGATTAGCAAGTTCAAACAGGGTCTAGGATATGATCTCCGTGAGGATGTGAGGAAGCATCCACCTGTCGTGCTCAGACCCGTAGCCGCAGGTGTGATTGAGGTCAAGCCCAAGAACAAGAATGTTCAATTTAAATCAGTGGGCTTTGTTCAAAGGATTTCGACGAGAAGGTGACTTCACTGCAGCTTGACCTCTCGGAAGGTGAAGCCATCTCATACTACTTGACCTCTCGTAGGCGGTATCATTGCACCTTCTGTCAGAAGGATGGACATTTAATTGACCATTGCTTCAAGCGCGCCAAAATCGCTCGTAAAGACCGTGTTGCAACTCTTAGGCGTATTCAGGGTCAGCCCCAGACCTTGAGTGTACCTAAGACCAACACGAGGTCTAGGCTTGCTACTATTGGTGGATTTGGGCAGCATCGAGGACTTGGTTCTTCCGAGTTTTCTGGTTTTCGTCCTCATGCTCCCTTCGGTCATGACTTCCGCCGTCCTGAGGGTAGATCTCGTTTTCCCAATCGAGGTAGCTATCCGCGGCGAGATCAGCATGTTGCCGGTGCTTCGACTCGCTCTCCGTAGCGATCGGATCCAAGAATAGCTTCGTGTCTGCTCACGCACCCTCCGCTTCTTTGAGCGACGGAGGCGCGAGGGTAGTTAGAGGTCAGTCGTGTGTGACTACTTCTTCTGCTCGACGTGTGACTCAGTATTGGGTTCCAAAATCTCTTTTGATTTATCCCAGTATTGAGCCTTTACTCTTTCGTTGACTCAGGTTCGCCGGGCAGGGAAGGGAGAGGTTTGGCTTGTAGACTCTATTGTTCTCGACACATGACCGGAGACTCCCGTTGGTTCTCTTCCCTAGCCCGAGCTCCAGGTGATGAGACTATCAACTTCGGAGACTCTTCGTCTGGACGTGTCATCGCCAAAGGTACTGTGCGTGTTAATGATTCATTTATTTTAAAAGATGTTGCCTTGGTGAGTAAGCTGCATTACAATTTGCTTTCGGTTTCCCAGCTTACCGATGACGGCTTTGAGGTGAGCTTTAAGAAAAACAATTGCAAAATTCTTGATTCTTCGGGTAGTCTGGTTTGCGGGATTTCTCGTTATGGGAGGATCTTTCGTGCTGACTTTGTTGAGTCTTCTGGTGATCCTCTCCGGTGTTTGGTTGCTTCTGAGTCCCGCGACCTTACCTTCTGGCATAGGAGGCTTGGTCATATTGGATTTGACCATTTGACCCGAGTTAGCGGCCACGATCTCATTTGTGGTTTGCCGAAACTCAAGATGGTCAAAGATCTTGTTTGCGCTCCATGCTTAAGCACGGCAAGATGGTTGCCGCTTCTCATCCTCCGGTCACAGTTACTATGACCGATGCACCAGGACAGCTGCTCCATATGGACACAGTTGGACCAGCTCGAGTGCAGTCTGCAGGTGGAAAGCGGTATGTCCTTGTCATGGTTGATGACTTCTCGAGGTATTCTTGGATGTTTTTCTTAGTCTCGAAGGATGAGACGTTTACACATTTCCGAGGTCTTTTCAGTAGGCTTTCTGTTGAGCTTCCGGTGCCTTACGAGCGATCCGCGATGACAATGGCACGGAGTTCAAGAATTCCTACTGAGAGGTTCTGTGGTGAGACAGTGTAGAGCACCGGTTCTCTTCTCCGCACATCCCACAGCAGAATGGCGTCGTGGAGAGGAAGAACCGTACCCTGGTCGAGATGGCCAGGACGATGCTCGATGAATACTCTACACCGCGGAAGTTCTGGGCTGAGGCTATAGCTACCGCGTGCCATGTCTCAAATCGAGTTTTTCTGAGGGCACACTTGCACCGCACTTCTTATGAGCTGAGATATGGGTGAAAGCCCAGCGTCTCTCATTTTCGTGTGTTTGGTTGCAAGTGCTTTATTTTGAAGTCCGGGAACCTAGATAAGTTCGAGTCACGCTCTTGTGATGGGATCTTTCTAGGCTACTCGACTTCTTGGCGGCCTATAGGGTGCAGGCTGCGAGTCTAGTAAAATGGTAGAAACCTGTGAGGTGACTTTCGATGAGGCCAGTCCGGGGACTAGGCCCGACATCTCAGGTTCTTTAGAGCAGTCCGAGACCATCTTCGTGGATGATGAGGACGATGGAGACGAGGGTTGTCTACCTGATCCAGTCCCTCATCCACCCCTTGAGGTGCCATCTTCCACCACACCTCAAGGCGATCAGCCCATGCCTACAGCTTCCTCTGGAGCTAGTGGCTCTGTTCCTATCCCGTCAGATCACGGGGTAGATGCAACTTCCTCATCTCATCCTGGACCTCCAAGAAACATCCAAAAATCTCACCCTTCTGAGCAGATGATTGGAGACCTATTTGAGCGAGTCACACGCTCCAAGTCTGGCATGTCACTTTTCTGTCTCCACTCTGCCTTCGTAGCTTCCTTCGAGCCCAAAGACATTTGTCATGCTCTCTCTGATGAGTCTTGGGTCAATGCCATGCATGAGGAGCTAGAGAGTTTCGAGAGAAACAAGGTCTGGACGCTTGTTGAGCCCCCGCGAGATCACAATATCATTGGAACCAAATGGGTATTCAAGAACAAGCAAAGTGAGGATGTGGTAGTCATTCGAAACAAGGCTAGGCTGGTTGCACAGGGGTACTCTCAGGTTGAGGGTCTGGATTTCGAGGAGACCTTTGCCCCTGTAGCTCGTCTTGAGGCCATTAGAATTCTGCTTGCCTTTGCAGCTTCTAAGGGTTTCAAGCTTTATCAGATAGACGTCAAGAGTGCCTTTCTCAATGGCTTCATTGAGGAAGAAGTCTATGTCAGACAGCCTCCAGGTTTCGAGAACCCCAAATACCCTAGTCATGTCTTCAAGCTTTCCAAAGCACTGTATGGACTTAAGCAAGCCCCTAGAGCTTGGTATGAGAGACTTAAGTCCTATCTATTGAGACATAATTTTGAGATGGGTAAAGTTGACAAGACCTTGTTCATTCGCGGCTTGCAATGACCTTCGCTCGTCAAATTTATGTCGATGACATCATCTTTGGCGGCTCTTCCCATGCTCTAGTTTCACAGTTCTCGGATGTCATGAGCACCGAGTTTGAGATGAGCATGATGGGTGAGTTGACATTCTTCCTTGGCTTCCAGATCAAGCAGACTCGGGAGGGTACCTTCTTGCATCAAGGCAAGTACACTCGAGACCTCCGAGACGATTTGACATGAGTGATGGAAAGCGGTGTCGACTCGATGGCTTCTGGCCGTTCTTGACCGTATGAGGACGGCGAGCCGCTTGATCAAAAGAGTTCAAGTATGATTGGCTCTCTTGTACCTCACGCCTCGAGACCGGACATACACTTCTCTGTGTGTCTTTGTGCCCGGTTTGAGCTTCTCCTCACGTATCTCACCGCCAAAGAGAAAGCGCATCTTTCGGTACCTTCGAGCTACCATTGACTATGGTATATGGTACTCTTCCTCACTCTGTCTATCCCTTAGAGTCTATTCGGATGCAGACTTTGCCGGCTGTAGGATAGATAGGAAGAGCACTTCGGGCACCTGCCAGTTCATTGGCACTTCTCTCGTTTCTTGGTCTTCGAGGAAGCGATCCGGTGTTACTGATCCACCGCAGGCCGAGTATGTTCTTTCTGACCGATTCTTGTAGCTGTGTCCTTTGGATGGTTTCGACTCTGCGGGACTTTGGGTTAGCTATCGATCGTGTTCCGCTCTTTGCGATAATACATCTGCGATTAGCATTGCTAAGAACCCAGTCAACACTCTCGGACCAAGCACATCGATATCAGATATCATTTTCTTCGAGACCATGTAGAGAAGGGTGACATCATGCTTCAGTTTGTGGAGAGTGACCACCAGCTGGCTGATATCTTCACCAAGCCTTTGGATAGCTCAAGGTTTTCAGCTCTGCGGGGAGAGCTTGGGGTGGTTTGTCCTTACGGACTATTGTAAGGGGGACCTTTCGGCTTTACTGCTGTATCATATTAATTATGCTTCTATATCCTTACTGTTGCATCGCATTTTCGGGTGCATTGGGTTTAGTCCTTCTAGCATAGGTTAGAGTGTGTCTCTTGCTGAGTGCTTAGACTTCTTGCTCTTATCTTGTGCTTTCGGGATAGTGTTTCTTATCTCACTAGGTTGAGCTCACTCACTTCTTCTAGGTTCTAGCGAGGTTGGGCCACCCTCGGGAGGCAGTGCGTGTTTGCTCTCTAGTGTGTGTTTTACTCGACAGCTGGTTATCCTGGAGTCATATGGGGTAGATAAGAGTTAGTCTGAGTCATTAGTATTCTCTACCTTATCTATGCTTAGGATTGCCTTTCTTGATTTATTTGCCAGCTCTTGTTTCTATTGCTTTGGTTCAGGGGGAGTTCAGTTGGGAACTTCTAGATCTTAATATTGACATAACTCAACTTGAACTAAAAGTTGCATCTCAAGTTTAGGGGGAGCTGGATGTTCTTCATTTGCATTGTAATATAGCTTCATGGAGCCTTGATTATTATCCTTTCATGACATGTTTTCATTATATTACATCTTGCCATGATTTATGCTCCATTGCTAATTTGATCATGACTTTATATGTGCAGTCAAGTCTTTGCCATGATAGGTTAATTAAAATGCTAAATTTGACCTAACTCATGTCATGTTTAAGACTAGTCAGCTTTATGTTATCTTGTTATGGTACATGCCATGTCAAATAGGCTGAGTTGAGTCTTGAATCATTGTTGAGCAATAGATTGAGCTATATTAGTTTCTTGATGACACATAAGTTAGTACAATCTATTAAAAAGCAAAAAGATCTCTTTTGTGCGAAAAAACTGATCTCACCAATTCCTTCTCATGAGACGGCTTGCCATTGCACAAGGCATGAACTCAGGGGAGATTTGGATGACCAAGATCATCTTCTTAAGCTCATTGCTTGAAGTGGTCGCATAAGGCTTGAGGTCTAGCACATGACAAAACAACAAAAATGGTTGGCAACAATCATATGATTTCTAAAGTCAAAATATGTCAAATGTGCTCAATTACTAAAAAGTTCAAAGTACTTCAACAATTGTATCATTCTTGAACAAATAGCACTCTAGTTGACTCAACACTAGCTTCTCGGTTCCATTTAGCTTATTGACATGGCCTGCATCATTTGTGGATACCTTTAGCTAGACTAAAATCATATTTGACTTGACTTGCTAAGCACTTCAATTAAAATTCAGATTATACCTTATGTAGCTTAGCTTCACTTTACATACTTAGTCATGATCTTTGTAGCATATTTGTATGTTATGGCTTGGTGTAATACATTATGGTCATTTTGGATAATTCTCATGGCTCTACATGCTTAAAATGATCAACTCAGTCATTTCATCTATCATCATGACTTATTCTCTCTTTTGTATTCTTGATGTGTTTATTGCCAAAAGGGGGAGAATAGATTGGAGAAAAAGTCTTTTGGGAATCTAGAGCTTGTAGACCAATTTACTCTTTCTTGAGTTGCTCTAGTGATTCCTTCTGTCGACATGGTCATGAGTTTCATTTCTTTCTTTGGACCATGTTGGACTCTTCAAACTCAACTTCATGCTTTTTCTGGGTTTGTCAATATATTCATCAAGGGGGAGATTGAGAGACCATGTGGAGGTCATCCTGTTATGTATGATGAGTAATTGACATTGGTTTACGAAAAGTTGAGTTCGAGTCGGTTGTTTCGGACCTAGACGTTGCGTGGCGTAACAGACTCGGTCGGACTTGGTCGAACCTAGTCGAATGGGTTTAGGTTGCATATTCTGATGACTCGACAGGTTTGATTTCTATTTACGCTTTCATATATCGGCGGTGCTATTTGGACGTGTTTCCGTGCGTGTGTTGCGGGACGTCGAGGCGAGTCGTGGCGAGACACGAGGTGACCGGACTAGGCGCAGGTGGCGCTGAGGTCAGAACGGTCGTGATGTGTCAGAGACGACGTGGACTCGAGGTGGTTGCGAGGCGTGCGAGGCAAGGAGCGCGGAAGCTTCCCGGAAGGTGTAGGAGCGGCGAAACGGGAATTTCGCAAAAGTTGCATAAGCGGGAGCGGGCGCCGTTGGATTTAGCGGGCGTAACGGGGCGGAGACCCGTTAGCCAAGGCTATAAATAGAGGAGAGGGGCTGCATGCCTCCTCATGGATTTTAGAGGGAATTAGGGTTTCAATTGAGTCAAAAGAGGCTTTAGAAGGTTGTTTGCTTTGAAGCCTTAGTGGTTGGAGGGTGCAGGTGTGTAAGAGAGTGTCCAGGAGAGCTCACAATTTTTTTGTGAAGTGTCTCACATAGCTCTCCTCCTCTGGTTGTTGTTTTCACTTGTATGTTCCTCATGTGATCTTGAGAGGATGAGGGGAGTTGGTTGATACTTCTTGTAATTTCTTTTCTTGCTCAAATATACAGGCGTATGGGAACTCCTGTGTGATTTTCTTGCTTCGAGAAATGAAATTATTGAAGTAATTTCCATGACAGGCTTCTCTGTTCTTTGTTTTGCATTTCTAGGTTTTGAGCTCGTTTCTATTTCTCTTTGTGAAATGACATGAAATTTGGGTTGTAGAGTCCTGAGACTATTGCCAACATACCCTCAAAATTTCATGTCCAAAAGATTAATGGTTGAGGAGAAACTTGATTTTTAGTCTCTCTGTTCGAGTTGGCTCAAATTCTAGGGTTTCGGTTTTTCTTGTGATTTCCTTTGTAAGATGCCATGAAACTTGGAGTATAGAGCCCTGAGCTCATTGCTAATCCTTTTGCAAAGTCTCTTGTGCAAGGGTTTTAAGATTAGAGGGAAATTTAGGACTGAGTGCAACTCTCTGTTCATTTTGAGTTTTTGCCTCAAATCCTGATTTCTTCCTCTCTGGATGAACTCTTTTATTTCCTAATGTCTGGCTTCTATTTGATTGAAGTTCATGATCTTTTGGCCTAAAAGGTGTAGCTGATTTTCATCTTTTTCTCAGTTTGTTGGTGGTTTGATGTTTTACTCTTGCTGGCTCTTTTCAGTTCACAGACCACCACAACTCACTCGGCAGTAGAATATATATTGTTCAGTTTATCTTCAGCCGAGTTTGTGTCAATCCCTTTTGCAGATCTCAGCCAAGTCTGTTTCGGTTATGTTTGCAGTTTGCTTGCAGTTTCAGTTTTACAATCCCTCAACCAAATTAATCTCTAGCTTGTGGTCAATCCCAGGTTTCATGTTCGTGATAATCACATTACATTTTCATCGATCGTCTTGAATCTCGTATTTTTGGCCAGTAGTCTAGTTTCAGTTTGCTTTTCAGTTTTCATATTGCAGCAGTAATTACTATTTCTTTTCTGGTTTCAGCTGCAAGTTCAGTGCAGTTTGTGGTCTCTAAAGCCTGATTTCATGTCTGCATTTTGTGCTCATTTAAAGTCTTTTAGCAAATCTGTTTGACTGCAGCTTGTTGTTAGATTTACATGTATATGTTCTATTCTTTGCACTTCATTCCCTGCAGTCCAGTTTTCAATTTGTCACTCGGTTATCTTCAGTCCGGCCCTTGGCAGATCAGTCTAGTTCGGCAGTAGCAGCAGTCCAGTTTTCCTTTTCTGTGCATGCAATCCTGTTAAATTTCAGACAACAGATCATTTGTACTCTGTATTCCCAGCAGACTCTGAATTCTAGATCTCAGTTTTCGGTCAGCTAGTCTTTACTCAGGTTGATCATTTTGAGATCAGCTCTCGGCTGGGCTGTTCTTCTTGATTTGTTTTTGTCTAGTTTGCAGTACTCGGTTGTTGCTCAGAGGTCTAGTTCCTTCCTTTTCGGCAGCAAGAGCAGTTTTCAGTTTTTGGTCAAGCAGTTGATTCTTCAGTGAGTTAGTAGGCAGCAGCCTCCTGTCTCCACTTTGTGTTGATCTTGTTTGTCTCTCTTGCGAGCTTTTTCAGTCGATCGACAAAAACTCTTCTTTTTGCATTCAATGAACTTTCATTTTTCCTCTTCATAGCTATCTAGCTATCGGAGATGAGAATCGACTGTGAATACTTGGGGCTAAATTTTAGAAGGCACCATTCACCCCCCCTCTGTTGCCATTTCCGATCCTACAAGAAGGTAACCTTGAAGATTGACAATCAGTCTGCAACTGTGTTGTGTAAGAACCCAGTCTACCGTGAGAGAAGCAAACACATCGACACTCGGTTATATTACATAAGAGAATGTGTGGAATCGGGGGTGATAGAAGTGCAGCATGTTGCATAGAAGACCAACTCACAGACATCCTGACCAAATTGCTTAGAAGAATGAAGTTCATGGAGATGAGGGAGAAGATAGGTGTGCAGAACATCGATGGAAGACAACAAGCTTAAGGAGGAGACTGTTAGAGTTAATCTAGTTGTCTTCAGTTCCACGACCATGGCAGACTGTGACCACGTTCTATGACTACAATAGTCTACGACCATGTTCGAGCACTGTAGCGGTCATAAGTTGTAAAAGTACTGTAGCAGGCATAGTCGTAAAAGCATTGTAGCAGTCATAAGAACACTATAGCAGTCGTAGTCATAAGGGATCAAGAGTCAGAGTCCGTTTAGGATTCAAAGTGGTCGTGAAAAGGAAGATCGGGATGTTTCCTAGTCGGATTCTCAGTGTGGTATGCCATATTTTGTTCCAATGTCTTGTATATTGCTTTTCTATATAAGAAAGAGGAAAAGAACGCAGACGCATCGCAGTGCAACGTATCGCAAAAAAAATAAGGAAGAAAGAAATCAATCTGTGTTTGCGTATGTGATCTTGAAGTCTAAGTTCATTGATTCGTCTAGGCCCTAGGCAAATATCCCAGCAATATTACCCATGACATGGCCTCTTACACACCAGATGAGTGACATGTCATCTGAGTCACCCATATAGTCTTATTCTTAGTTTTAGAGAGCTAGGGAGCCATGGCAGCGGCTTGGGACAACTTCACCAGTGGCGAACCTGACAATGGCGAGGGCGGTGGTGCTTGTGAATGGGTCAATTGGCTCAAGGTGAAAGTTGGAGCTACAGGTAGTGGTGGTTCAGCCAGAGCTAGACGGCAGCCATGGTAGCAGCGGAGCTACTAACCACGACGACAAGCACGAAACCGCAATGTGCTCTCTGCTGCCCGGCTACTTCATCACCCACCGTGCTGAATTTGTCTAGACCGGGGGAGTTCATCACTGCCGCATGCTCTAGGGTGCCACCCCACGTGCGCCAAGGCGCCTTCATCGCCGCCACCAAGAAATCGATGGCATCAACTGCAATTGCGCCGGTGCAACCGGCTGCTTCATCCCCCGCCCCATCGGATTCAGCCAACCCGAGGGAGTTTGCTGCCACCGCGTGTGGCAACCTCCAGGACGCTAGGGAGGAGGGTGGCGTCGTTCTCATGGGGCAGGATGTGATAGCCAACATGCTATTAGATGATGGTGCTGATGTTGGTGTGCCTACCTGCATTTTGGAGCATCAGATGCAGAGAGGTGGCGAGGAGGATTCGACCCCGGTGTTGGCCATGGCAATGTAGGTGATGGCAGTGGCCATGGATGCGGATTTGATATACAAGGCTTCGCAAGCTCTATGAACAGCAATGCGTAGCTCCAAGTCAATGGCGCCCTCGCCGGTGGCCTCCACAAGACCATGTAGAGAGTCATGCCCGAGGGAGGAAGGGGAGAGAGAGGAGGAAGAAGACTATGAGAGAGGAGATATGGACTTCTGTTAGGGGGTGTTTGGTTGGGTTGGTTAGGTGAATCATTGGGGTATGGGATAGAATGGTTTTAGATATGCCCTCATCCCTGTATTTGGTTGAGTAAATGGAACCACGTTGTCCTAGATGAGGGGGTACTGAGCTAGGGAATATTCGGGAGAGATGCTGAACACACTCGTCCACTCCACATGGGGTGCCCTCACCCCTCCTTCACTCGCCTCGCCTCCCCTCTCATCGTCGTTGACTCGCCTCATGCCGTCACCTTTCTCACCATTGTCGACTCATGTCATCCCGCCTTCCCTCGTTGGTGCCGACTCGCCTCAGGTCGCCTCTCGTATCACTGTCGCCGACTCACCTTATGCAGGTGCCTCCTCTCCTTTTCCCTTTTCATACTCTCCCTGCCTTTGTTTGTGCCGAATCTGACCCCACTACTCCACCTTCCCATCCTGATGCATGCTATGACACAGAGGAACACCAACCCGATGGTAGTGGCGACTGGATCTAGGCTAGCGGTGACCCAATGCTAACGGTGACTGGATCCGAGCTGCAGCTATCCTATATTGATGCTAGTGGTGATCGGATCCAAGTTGCCACGTCCCCTCCTTCCCACCTCGATGGCGGTGTTGACTGGATCTACTGTTGCCTCATGGTCTTCTTCCTCTCCTCCCTCACCTTTTGCCAAATTTCTGATGGGAACCGAAGGTATGAATCCTTGTGTTGTTCCTAGCTCCAAGTTCTTGCTTTCTTGGTTTGGGTCCTCAAGGCTAGATATTCAATGTTGGGACTTATATATGATTGTTAAGAAAAAATGTGTTACCATGGAGAATAATGTATCTGTGAATCATCCATTATTTGAATGTGTGGTACCAAGGCAAATTTGGTTGGGAATTTCTAAAGCTGTGAATAAGAATATTGGTTCTACTTTGAATCTGTGAATCATCTATTCTTTGCTTTTGATGTTATTTCGTTGGCATTAACAAGTGTGATTTTAATTAGATTCTTACTTGTGTGTTCCTTTGAACCGTGGTACTAAAAAGAAAATAGGATATTACTTTTTGCTTGCATGAATAAGAGTAGAGCAGCAATTGTGAACTATATAATGAATCTTAAGGGGCCCAAGCTAAACAACACATTTGTGAGTTTCAATGCTTGATCATATATGAGAATGCAAACATTGTAGATAACACAAAGCATGTTTTTCATCCCAAAATTCATATGTATTAGTCTAATGTGTGATAATTGGCAACCAAAATCCTTCAGGACTTCACCATGTTCCTTAAACTCATTTGAGTTAGGATTTTTGTGCATGCATGATGATAGGTGATGGTGTCCTTAAACCCACCATCTCTAATGTGCATGACATGTCCCTATTTCTTAGCTTTCTCTCTCTAACTCCCTCTTTTAGTTATGCAGTACTGCATTACATGCTTTTACATGTGGTGATGTAGACAATATTTTGGACGTGTCCAACATACCATAGGTGAGCTACAAAATGAGCTTATTAGGCCACCTACATTGGAGATCCCCACCAAAATGGCAAGCAACCCAAGATGAGATCTATACTTTAAGGTATGATAACTAACAAATATAACATAGAGATTTGTGGTGAAAATTTTGTGGTTGCTAAATATTTTGGCTATTTCTTGACTAAATAGGATTGTATTGGAACCATTGATGGTACACACATAAGGGATTCTGTTAGTACGTCTATGGAGGTGGCATTTCGTGGTAGAAAGTCATTTGCTACTCAAAATGTGATGGTAGCCATAGATTTTGATCTTCGTTTCACACATGTGTTGGCTGGTTGGGAGGGGACATCACATGATGTACGGTGTTAGCAAATGCAATAGAACATGAGAATAGCCTACGTGTACCCAAAGGTAAATAAAATCATTCTAGCAGTACATGTCCATACCAAATAATTAAGCCTCAAATTTCATAAATATGATCATCATGTCTTAGAAAAATTCTACCTAGTGGATGTTGGATATGGAGCCAAACCTGGTTTTAAGCCACCTTTTCGTGGTGTGAGGTACCACTTGAATGAATGGGGGAACAATTCTCCCCTAGATGAAAAGGAATTGTTCAATCTTAGACACTCATCTGGTTCAAAACCACCTAAGGAAGTGGAGAAAACATTGTGTAAGGATAGGCAAGCTCCAAAAATTAAGTGGTGCTCTTTGGTATGAAAAAACTGCACTATCACACTTGCTCATGAGCATTGCACTGGTCATGTGAAGGTAATTTCAATACTTGAATTGTCATGCAATTTCTTTAAACTTGAAGGCGTTCCATACATAGCAACTAATTCATGAATTATCATTGTGTATTTTTTTTGATAGGACATCCAGTCTGATGGCTAACTACCTGAACACTCTACTTGTGCACTATCATGAGATGACCATTATCTTTAGGAATAGAATGGCTATAGGAAAGTATGCAAAGGGATCAAACGAGCCTCTTGGTGTAGACGTCACTGAAATAGAAGATGATAAAACAACAACAGCTCCAGCATATTCTCCAGGAATAGGGAAGGGAAATGAGGGTGTTGAACATGTCACAGAGTCAGTACATTATGGATGTGACTCCTCGGCAAGTAAACCACCACCAAAGAGGGCCAAGGTATGCACTAATGATGATATGTTCTTTTTTATGACCAGTGAGCTTAACAAACCGGCTAAAGCTACAGAGAAGGCTGGTATTGCACATATCAATGTTCCTAAGGACCTGTGGGACAATTTGGTGGATCTCCTAGATTCGAGGAAGCCCATTTGAGCCACTATTATGCTTATTTATGTGATAACCCTGCTGTTGTACGGGCGTTCAACAAGCTTAGCATCTCAAATAAGACTGTTTGGGTTGCTAAATTACTTTTGGGGTAATCTCACCACCTCATGCAAAAGAGGTTATCACAACCATCCCATTCACCGTAATCCCTCTAACTAAACAACAATTTGGATCATCCCATTCATCCTCATCCCTCCAATGAAATAAAAACTTGGACCATCCTATCCCTCCATCTAAACATATAACTTGAATCATCTCATGTGGAATTATCCCATTCAAGTAGGATGGGACCATCCCATTCACCCTTATGCCTTGAACCAAATACATCCTTAATTTATTTTGCTGACTCAGCCATCCAACGTGGCCAAACCACCCTATGTTCGAGCCATCGTGACAAAACCATCTAGAAAACCAGTCTTGAAGTTAAATTTGATTTGGTTTCAAAAATAACGAAGTAAAATACCCGATTTTATGGTACAGAATCTAAATCGAATCAACTAGAAAGTTCAGGTATTTACTTTTTCCTTTATCCACATATCGATACGGGTAGTACAAGTATCGACTTTTTTCCATTCTCCACACATCGATACGGGTTCGATTTTTCTTCTTTGTTAGTACTCGTTAATAACGTGTCCGTGAAAGCAGCGACATTTCGTCATTCATAGATATTCTTTACCATACAGCACTAGCAGCCAGCCCTTTCCCCTTCATATAGGTTACGCTGTAATTTTACCAAGTTTTGTTTGGTTTTCAGCTGAATGCTGTTGTCGTGTGGTAAATGACTTTGTCTGTCCAGAATGACTTGATGGCAAGATTGTAGAACGCTGTTATTTTGTGATAAGTAGATTCTCGGTTCAAATTGGCTTGATGGCAAACAACGAAATTGTCAGGACTTCGGGCCTGTTCTTTTCGGCTGCGGCTTATGACTTTTGGTTGAAATTTTTGAATTTTGATTGTTTACGGTACAGATTACGGAGAGATAGATACTCACTTGTGATTTTGGCAGGTACAGATGTTGGGCTTTTAACGTGTAGATCGTTTAACCTGTAGACCCCGTCTTGAGAAAATACTCCGTTTAAAAGTTAGATACTGTAGCAAAAGCCAAAAGCCGCCGACTTCGGAGGAGAAGAACAGGCCCTTCTATCTATTGGAGTTGACATTCTTGTCACACCTGTTTGTGTTTCCCTGTGAGTAGCAGAAATTTGGAAGAAAACGCCAAACATAGGGCATGTTCTTTTTTTACTTTTCAGCGGTTTTTAGTTTTTAACTTCTCTTAGCAATCACTATTTATTAGACTAATAAACCATGGCCAAAAATCATAAACCGCAGTCTAAAATAACAGACCAAGAAGGCTTGGGATCCGCTTAAAAATGGCCCTTTCAAAACATTATGTGAATCGAGAGACTTGCAGGGGTTAGCTAAGGTCTTGCTATGATTTCTTTAATTTTTACGTACATCCGACAGCATCAAGAGAGTAGGCATAAACAACATTTATATGTTGCAGGGGGTACATGTTTTTCATTAACCATGGTAGTCATACACACACATATACCTTGCGTTGCTCATCAACTACCTCCTTAAAAGCAAGCTTAAAACTATTTGTAGTGTTCTGCCTTGGAAGTGAACAAAGCTAGGCAATCCCACAATTAGTTCCACTCTATTTGAATCCATTTTGCCGCTCTGAAATATTGGAGGAAGACAAATGACAGGGTAAGCACCTGTGCACTTCACAAGTAAACTCTTGGTGATTCTTTTCTTTTCAAGAATACGCAGGAGAGCTGCGCATCTTTGCATTAATTAGAGGAAGAAAACAAGTTAAACTCTGGGTGATTCTTGCTTTAGTTAAGAGTAATGAACAGACAGAGGCTAAGATAGATCCCCATCTGCACAAAGCTCTTGGTAATCTTGTGGGGCTGAAATTAACATGTCTTTGGTTTCGTTGTTCAATGCTTGCTTTGTCCTGCAATCTTGCCAGGACGAGCAACTGAATATTGGCACGCGACAGAGAACCAAATTGGCTTGTTTGAGGCATGGTGCATTTTTTATTGCAGTGCAGCGTTCTGTAATGGGCTCATAGCAACCAAGATCGCGAGCACCCAACATCCACATACTACTGCTGCCTGCAAATGCTTGTCATCAATATCATGGTGCCTCCTGTTGATCGAGTTACCACAATTTATAACTTATTATTTAGAAAATGACATCCAAGAGAAAAAATACTTTTTTTGCAATTTGACTCCATTTTGCATGTGTACAAAATGATAAAAAATAGAAGTTTCGTTAGGATATGCAGCAGAACTACTTGTCTTTGCTGATTGGAAGGAGCGAGGAGGGGATTAATTGCTGTTGTACCACTTTATTCAGTCTATTATCAGCTCAAGCTTCTTAGCCCCTGCCTGACTACTGCACAATTGTGCATATACATTATCTAAATGAGAAGAACTTCTGCATATGCATTTTATCGCTTCATTACTTGGTTTGCTTCTTACGTCAAAATAATAATACTAGATAGGAGGCGGTATCGCATTGCTTTTCAGTAGTGCTTCGATGTCTCCAAAAATACTAAATTGTACTAGTCATAAAGCATAACTGGTAGTAGTGGAGTTGCAAGTGGTTGCAAATCAGGCACTCATTGTGTTTTAAAATTTGTAATTTCCACTTTTAAGAATGGCATTTTGGGGAAGAGTTGCGGACCATGTTGTAGTTGGTACCCATAAATGATACTCCGTACTTCATTTATCTGCTTGTTGCTCAGTCTACTACAAGGGGATCTAGTCTACTACAAGGGGCGTCCCCCGACGTTAGTTTCATGCCCACAACCAAACCAGGGAGAAACTGATAGGTCTTCCATGTCCTCAAGAACCTCTACTTGTGAAAAGTAATCTCCCATCATCTTCAAATGCAATTGATGTGATATCGCTAAGTCTTATCATCATCAACATCAGAACCATCATTGTCATCCGAGGACTCCACTTTGTAAGGTTCTTCGCCACCATTACTGGTTTTAGCTCGCTTCTCTTTCTTCAGCTGCTTCTTCTTCTGACGTTTCAGGCGCTTCTTGGCTGTCCGCTCCTCCGCTGCTTTTAGCCTTTCCTCCCTCCGCAGATTGAACTCGGCCATCTCTCTCCTCTTCTGGTAATCAGCGTCCATCCTTGCAAGTCTGTCCTGCTCCCTCCTCCTCATTTGCCGATACTGCCAAGACAAGAATGTTTATAGTTAAACAATGAGATCATTAAGTCCCAAAACATTTCCATGCAAGTTCTCAAATCATTGATGCCATGTTTTGCTACATTGGAGAAATCTAGGATGGACTTGTATTACAAAATTCAATAGACGATATGGTTGAGAACACATGGGAAAAAAGTTTGCTTTGTCCCAGTGAATGCTGGACTGTGAAGCAGAGGAACCAGATACACAAGTCATGATTTTCAGCTGCTATAAAGTGTTAAGTAGACAAAAATGTGAGACAAGAACTCAGGTGAATCATAGTTATTGACACAATAGGTCTTGATGAATCACAGTGAGTGAGAAAAGGTTCTAGAATTATCAGTATTTGAAGAAACCAAAATTTTAAGGAATAAGTCTACTTTACCCCCTGAACTCTTACGTTTGTCTAACTTTCAATCTGGAAGTGCAAAACAAGATGTTTACCCCCTCAACTATCAATACCACAAAAATGTAAGTCTGGGGAGGTGGCGTCACGGATCGAGGCAGGCTCGCAGAGGCGCACGGCAACCAGCGTTGTGGAAGGCAAGGGGGCGACAACACCGGAGAGGGAGAAGGGGAGAAATAGGGGGCGCAAGAGCATCAGGGAGGAGGGAGGAGCTCACCATAGCAGTAGGTGAAAGCAAGGAAGAGCCGAGGCAGGCTAGCAACAACGACCCAGGGTAACGCGGTGAGATCCCCATGGCAGGGACGCTGCAAAATGAGGCAGCCAAAATTAGGTGTTGGCAAAGATAGAGGGTGGTGAGGAGATTCTCTGGTAGGAAGGAATTTGAAGGAGGCCCACTAGAGAAAGAATGGCAACGGTGGCAGCAGTTCCCGGTCGGAACAGAGGAAGACGGTGGCGGCACAAGCTCCTGTGGGAGGATCATGCAATTGACTAAGGGATTTTGCTCATGATTTGGTGGAACATAATGTGACACGAAAGGATTTGGAAGGGGCTCACCAGATTGGTCGGAACAACAAGGTTGGTTGCGGTGGTGTCGAGTGGCGTGCCACTAGAGTTGAAGGAGACAATGACATTTCAACAATCCTGTGCACGAGAGGGGGAATGGAGGCGAGGAATGGGTAGAGGGTGCTGAGGTGAAGCCAAAGTATATCGGGTTTAAGGGTGAAGCTCACCCGAGCGATCACGTGAGCTCGACGGAGCTCGACGGCTAGAGTAGAGGAGCTCGAGCTCCTTGAGCCCTTCTCCTATATGGAGGGGGCGGTCTAGGTGTGCGTGTCACCTAGGGCTTAAAAGGGAGGAGTGAGGCGTGAATTGGATGGCAACGCAGCGTCAGTGGATGACACAGGTGCGGACAGGCAAAGTGACACGAGGAAGAAAAAGGTATTCTTTGAGGATGCATGTGGGCCCATCAATTTTTGTATGTTTTTTATTTATTAGGATGTGTGTATAGCTGACTAGGATGTGATTCGGCGCTTACGTGTCAATACACTTGTCCACGTAGATGCCAAATAGGCGCCACCTCAGCTAAAACTGTCTTCAATCAGCCTCAAGGGGTAAAATAAACAGTATTGATAGTTGAGAGGGTAAAACATCCGGTTTTACACTTCCAGATTGAAAGCTAGACAAACGTAAGAGTTCAGGGGGGTAAAGTAGACTTATTCCAAATTTTAATGAAAAAATAGATAACGTGCATATATTCTCAGAAATTTTTTTATTACGCATCATCATAAGGCTATCTAAAATGTTCTTGGGTAGTGTAAACTGCATACCTAAGGCTGAACAGACACACAAACCCCACCTCACTGACACTAAAACCCTACCAAATGCAGTAACAATTTTTTCACCATTGATACATTATTATAAAGTCTGTATTGATGCAGTGACAAAGTTTTCACCAATTGATGTAGTGACAGCCTATGTTACACTAAACTTGATTATATACATCTACTTTAACCTATATACAAGTCAAATTGGGTTAACGAGATAAATATCATTTTCAACAATACCTTCATTTACATAAATCCAATGGTTTTGAACTTTAGATAAGAACACAAGCAAGGTTTCAATATTACTCTATTTGCAATTAGGTTCAAAATATCTTGGCAATGCAACCAGCCATGTCCTTGAGTGATTTAATAGCAGATAAATAAAAAAAAAAGCTGTAGTAACAGAGAGAGCGTGAAATAAGCTAGGAAGGGGCGCTCATGTGCACACACACACACACACACTTAACTGCAGCAGCATATGGTTACATAGGTTGTCAGAACTCAGACAAAAGTCATAAGCATATAGTTTTCATATTGGTAGAACCAAAATCTTAAAACAGCACAGAGAACAGCTGATTCTACATTTTCCATATCATCAACATTTTAACTATAGATACAAGCTTTAAATCATAGTCAGTCTCACGGTCTCACTATATCCAATGATACCACAAAGTCAACAAGTTCCAGTTAGGTTGCAATTTAAGCCCACAACTTGCAGGGAGGTCATGACACAGATTTTGAACTGAAATTTTTATTTCCTAATCGCCTGATAACAAGGGTATCGCTGTGTCAGTATCAAGCACACATGAAACATCTAGTTGATTGGGTACTGTCCGTATCAAACATGCATTCCTCAGCTTCCAAACAACATATGCAAAATTTAGTCCAATTACAGTCAGTGCCTTTTAGAAACAACAAGAGGTGAAGGCTTTCATGCTCATAAAAATTCACAAGTTGTATATAAAACGTTTGACTCAACCACTTCGAGCATTTCTATATAGACACCACAGAAGCACATTACTAATGAATGATTTAGTCGATTTATTCACGTTCGAAAGGAAGTTTTCAGAGAGAATCGATAAAATAATACCATTTCTCCAAGCCGTTCATCTGCTCGCGTGCTAATGGACAAAAAGAAGAAGAAGAATCCTCACAATCACAAGAACCGGTGAAGATTTCACTCTCATTAACGAGGCACGCATTTTAGCTGAAACATCCACGCAAGCGCAAAGATGGAGTGAGAGGGAGGGAGATTACCTGATGGAAGTCACCAGAGCCAGATCCAGCAGAGGATCCAGAGGTGTTGCTGACACGGACGGGGACATTCTCCATGATGCGCCTCAGCTTCACCTCCAGGTCCTCCTCGTCCTCCCGCAGCTTGACCCCTCCCGCCGAACTCCCCCCCGCCACCACCGCCAGCTCCTCCCCGCCGCCGCCGCCAGGAGCATTTGCGGGTGGCGCTACTGGGACTAGCTGCTGCATGCTGCTGCCTCCGCCAGGATCCGACATCCGCAACGATCTGGATGTGTGTGTGTGTGTGTGTGGGGGTTGTATTCGATCGATTGCTCACAGCAAAGAAAAGACCAGATGAGAGCAGAGCAGAAGGAACAGATAGGGCAGCTAGGGCTTCCTTACCAAGGAAAAGGAACGAGATGGAACTCCACGCCACGCCAGTCCAGTAGAGGGGATCGGAGGAGGAGGAGGACGACGACGCCTACGAGAGAACCGAGCTCCTTGGCTTCGTTCGGTGGAGGGAAAAGGCCTACCGGCGGCGGTTTGGCGGCGACGCTGCCGGAGGGGTCTGGTTTCCGATCTGTTTGAGAAGAAAGGACGCGGCCGCCGGAATCGCACACGTGAGTTGGTTTTTTTGCCGCATTTGCAACCGAAGGCTAGCAACCGTGCCGCGAGCATTTGCTAAGACCCTATTTATCTTTACTAATTAAAAAATTTGATAATAATAATTCACCATCGAAAGTGGTCCATCTGCTTCTAAAAACATCTAATTCACACCATCCATCGCCAATCTATGAGTCCCTCCCCTCCTCACATAAAGCTGGGTTGTTTTCAGCTTAAAATTATTTTATATGTACTGTTTATAACAACTAGTTTTTAAATAATATATTTGTTTAAGATGAGATCAATAGAAAAAATTGTATTTAAAAGTGTATTGAGTTTAGCTGTACCGATTAAAATTATATGTGACTATTTTTCTATATATACTATCTCTCATAAATAACCAAAATTTAGATATTTAAATCATAAATCATAAGACCGAAAGAAGCTACCCACACTTCCCTAACCTCTTCGCCTGGACCATTGTTTCTCTTCGGCGCTTCTCCTCCGTCTCTTGTGTTCCAAATCCAAATCCCTAACAAACGCATCGCGCCTCCTACGAAGCCTCCCAACGTGTCGCCCTCTTCTTCCCCTCTCTCCCTCTCCTCCTCTCCTCGCGCCTCTCGGTCTCCTCCCTCGGTGGCGTCCCAGTGCTCCTCGCTTCGTCCTCCTCGCGCCGCACACTGCCGCCTTTCCCCTGCACACCAGATAAGGCCGTTCGTCAGGTCTGCCTCGACAAAATCGACCCAAGAACGAGGGTTGCGTCGATCGGTGATGGAGCCGAAGGGGATGGACTCTCTTTCCTCCACAGCGACGTTGACGCCGCGTTGAGCCTCCTCCTGCCCTTGACCTCTACCTTCTGTGCCACCACCGTCCTCGACATCGACCTGAGCCATAGATTGTGCTGTGTTGCACCACCATCGCCAATCCGCCATCTTGTGCCAGCAATCGGGCCAAAGTTCGCTAGGAGTTCATTAGTCGAGTCGACGGTGTGGTGGCTACGGCTGCGGCAGGGCTATCGGCCCCCAAGGTCTTTGCTCTTCTCCTCTCTCTATTTATCTCATCCTTTGTATATTGGGGTTTAATTTATTGCTGGTCTTCCTTTGGATCTCCTCTGTCGCCGCGGCGTCCAAGCTGCCCCTCGACACCCTCAGCATCCCACCGCAAGGTTTCCCATGATCTATTCGCGCTTTGCTCTCTTCTTTTCTCTTTCTTTTTCTTTTTTTTTTTCCTTTGCTAGATGGATGTGGTTCTTGATTTGGCGTTGCACCCCAGATGAGGCGTATTATAGGGGCGGCGTGATCAAGTGCAGGCACGGATCGGGCAAGTTCACCAGGGACCAACTCAACAACGACTTCTATGGCTGCCCTGATGGCACCGACGAGCTAGGTACCGCCTTCCTCTTCTTGCCTAAAATTACGATTTTTTTTGTTTGTAGGGGTGATTTCTCTGGTATTTGCTGTAGTGGCTCTCGTAGTTTCATGGCCTGTGTGGGTTAGTTTTCAATTGTGGGAGTTGGAGATCCATGTCGTGCGGTAGATATGCGCAAGTTGTGATCTTTGGTCTGTTGGCTTACTTGCCAGTGTTGGAATCCATTGTAGGAGAGCAATTAATCGAATTGTGCTTCCTTTCCTCGCATAGGGACATCGACGTTCCCAGAGGGGAATTCTACTGCCAGAATGCCAGCCATTCTTCGATCACAATCTTCTTGTCGCAAGTGAATGATGGTATCTGTGGTAAGAGGCTAATAATTGATGGCATTTTTTGTTTCATTGCTTACTTGTTTTGTGAAAACTAAAGGTACATATACGACAAGACTAGAAACTGAGAAACCTACCAAAGCTCTTATTCCATAGACCGGAGTGCCTGTTGGAAATCCCATAATGTTATTCTAATTCCCTCTACTTGTTCCTCATTGCTTTCTAGATTGTTGTGATGGGAGTAATGAATATGATAGCAATGTCACTTGTAAGATTACGTTCTAGGAGGTTGGCAAGGCGACAAGGGAGAAGTTGAAGAAGAAAGTAGCTACATATAAATGTGGTGTCGTTATTCGGAGTCAAGAAGTTAAAAGGGCAAAAGAGGCATTTGCTAACGACGAAGCATAGTTAGCAAAACTGAAGGGTGAAGAGAAAATACCCCAAGGGCTTGTTGACAAGCTCAAAGGTGCGCTCTTCATAACGACTGGTCATTTGCCAAAGAGTGACATGTCAAGCAAATGTTGTTGACGATGCTACATTTTAACAGATACTTTTTATGTTAAAGTAAAGACTTTCTATACTATACAGAGCAGAAGAGATTAATAGAGAAGGCAGAGGAAGAGGAGCGCTTAAGAAAAGAGAAGGAAGAAAAGAGAATGAAAGAAGCAGAAAAACATGCCTCTGATGAAAAGAAAATATCGGATGCCTCCCAAGAAGTAGATTCTGAAGAAACTAATGGGAATGCTCAAGAAGATGAAAGCAACGTTGGCATTTCTTTCTACATATTGGTTAACCTCCTGTCCACCTTTCCTATGTGGATTACTATCACCTCAGTCTGAAGAACTCATCATCCTCATCCATAATATCTGAAATTGACCTAAGTTGGTTGTTAGCATGTCGAGCATGTCTAATATGATGGTAGCTTTGAACTTATTAAGTTATTATACTTGGGAGTGAAGCACCACCCTTCAAATGATTTTAATGCATTGACTCCTCAAACATTCACATAAGTAATGAAGAAATTGATGTTTCTTGTAGCTTTTATAATTCCTCCATTATTCAGCATATCCAATAAAAAAAGCAAAACCTTAAATTGTTTGTTTAGTTTTAGGATTTTGGGCTAAATGAACTGAACTATCAACCACCCTCTGGTTGCAAATGTCATATGCATATACACATCAAGAAACAGATACTCCCAATGTACCCTGGAGATTGGAGGCTCGATTAAAGCTATTTACAAGTATTTTGTTGAATCACAGTTCACCTAGAATGCCCATATGACTAAAGAACATACACATGATGACCAGTGGGGAATATATACTGTAGTAATCCTCACATATGAGAATTAGGCACTTATTGGCGACTTGTTTAATTCATTGTTGTAAAAAGATCTTTATATTATTTTGTTATTCCTGTTGAACATAGGTAGTTGAACATCATGATGGACATGTCACGGACCATGACAATCACGCACCAGAAAGCGAAATATATGTTGAGTAGGTATAATTTAGCTTTGGAATTACAAAATCAAAATTCTAATTGTTGACATTTCATTATGAAAATTGCTCATTCATATATGTTGGGTTTCTATGTTAACATGATCCTGAAAGCAAAGATGAGAATAGCATTAAAACTGGAGCTGGAGATGAATCGCCACTGGAGGATACATCCGCAGCACCTACCAAAGAGCAGGTGATGTAATAACCGCTTTACACCTGATTTGTGTCATTGAACTTGGTTAACATTTTTTCTTTGGTCTTTAGAAGCAATAGTAGAGAACTAGAGATTAATTTTGTGATCTTCTCCCTTCCAGGGGTTGAACCTATATAAAAATAACAATTGTGCATTCCCCTCTCTTATAACTCGTAAACCAATATTCTCACATTTCCTTTTCAAATATGTTTAACCCTTTTGCCCTTTTAGTGCTCCCATCTTGTAGACATCCCACATCCCTCCAATTGGCTAAAAGCTAATAGCCCCCAAAAACTAATTAGCTATTGTGAGTTGAGCCATATGATGGGAGATGTGTCATGTGGATCCACATAGTGACAACTCTTGTAACCTACTAATTAGCTATTGTGATCCTAGGAAATGATTTCAAGGCAAAGGATGTCATAACAATTCACGTAACATTCTCTTTGTCGATTAGGCAGGATGGGACGGCGGCAGTAGCTTCGACCTAGAGGGGATCAATTAGCTGATTGGAGTTTAGACTGGCAACTTAAAAATTGCAAGGCATAGTGTTTCAGCAGCAACGTGAGGTTTGTAGCCTTCACACATAGCCACATAGAGAATCCTTCAAATTTTCAACAAGGCATCAAAACTAGCCCTGCAGCTCATTGAGGCTGCAAGTATCAAGGCAGGGACAATCTGCCACTTCTTTGCTATATTAGAAGCTACAATGGCTTCAACGGGAGCTTGTAATGAGCCTTCTTAACGTATAGATTACAAGGCATTGTTTAGTGCTCCCAAGGTGTAACAGAGGTGGAGTTTCTACTGTTTTGGAACAAATCTCTCTATCTCTATCTTTACTAATATAAAGAGTGTTTATCTTCCTTGTGGCAACATTTAGGAGATTGGAGAATGCCTTAAAACTATAGTTTTTGTGGTGCTCCCACTTAACACAGGTGTATCTCCAACATAAAATAATACAGAGCTTAGAAGAACGATAAATCAATGATCTGATCAATAATCCTTGCCCAATCAATGATTTGGTCAATAATCCTTGCCATTATGGTTGTAGAAACTGTTATTGTTGGCACGGCATTTTTTAGCACTTGGTGCTTATACATGACACAAACTTATGATCTTGTTATCATAAAGCCAGTGTCGAGTTCATCATGAGGATCTCGGTTTCATGCATTTGCTAGCACTCAACAAATGAGCATACCGGGGGAGTGGTTTAGGATGAATGGGCATAATATACATGATATTTGTTATAAGTTTTGTTTTTCGTTGCAACGCACGGACACAGGACTAGTCAAGAGAAAATATCAAATGTTCTTAGAAACTCAGTCCAGAAGTTTTAGAAAAGTATTCTAAAATTTCAACATCAAACTCAATTACTCGTGCAAGATAAAGAAAAGAAACACTAAAATAATACGTAATCACTATTCACTAATATTTGTCTTTTTCATATATCTCAAAAGTTTGCTATTAGAATTATGTATAGGGAATTGATTTATTTGTCACCTCTTATATTGTAATTGATTATTTGTCCCTTTAATAATTTTATTCATTTTTTCTGCATCTGACCACTTAACCCTACTTGAACTTCCCATTTTTTCCTCCACACCAGTTGGACTCGAGCATATGTTAAGTTCGTTTTGGCTTACGCTCTTTTTCACTTTTTACTAATGTAACTAGTTTTTAAATGGTATATTTTTTAAGGCGGGGTCTACTAGTCGATTGTAGTATACATTGTGCCGACTTCAACTATACCAGCCAAAATCGCATGCGACTGGCTCCTTGTTCGTAATCTCTCTCATGAACAGCAAGAATTCAAAAAAAATAAACCATAAGCCATAGCCTAAAAGAACCCAAAAGACTAGCTAGACCAAGTGCTTCCCTCACCCAGTCAATCTTCTTGTCATCCTCTTCCTTGCCTCCACCCCTCAACGCGGTCATTGTCGGCCTTCGCCGTTGATCACTGACCTCCGCCCCTTAGTGTGCTCATTGCTGCTCTCCAACTCCCAGCTCACTCGTCGCCCCCGTTCACCGTTCGTGGCCCACCTCCGCCCCTCAATTCCTATAATGAGGGGCCTCCGCAATGCGTTCCTATTGTCTTCGTGATCATCGCCGTTGGCATCGTACCACTTAGCGCGATACCTATTGTCTTCGCGGCATACATCAGGAGTTGGCCTCCTAGCCCTGGCGCGATGAGAGGTTCCTCTGGCGTCCTTCTCCATCCGGTTGGTATCGTTGTTATGGTGGTGGCTGTGTTCCCACTCCACGATCTTTAGGGTGCCATCGACGACACTAAGGCGCCAGGAGAGACCGTGCTTGATGGGTATGAACGGCACGTAGTCGGTGGTACCGAGGTCGACCTTAGTTAGAGCTGTCGAGTAGTCCTCAATGAAGTCTAGGTGCAGCAGCACCCTAAACATTAGCCCCTTCTTACAGCATCAGACTATGAAGAGGCAGCACGTGGCCTTGATGAAGAGGCATCCAAGGAACCGCCAGTAAAAGTGAGCCACGATACCTTACGGATTGAGCTAGGGTTCGCTGTCCACGCCCACAAGTCAAGTGTGTGAGCATCTTCCTACTGCAAGGAGCTTCCGTCCACCCGGTCAAGGGAGCATTTGTTGTTGATGACTCTACTTGCAACCTCATTGTTACATGCACGCAAAGGCATGCCCTCAAGGCAAAGCCAGACATGGAACCTGAGGGCCGCCCTGAAGGCGTGTCAAAGCGGCTTCCATGGTCTAACATGGAACTCGAGGCCGTGGAAGTGGAACTTGTCGTGGCGGGTCACTTCCTCCCTGTGATGCATGTGTTCGAAGTTGATCAAAAACAGTTCTAGGTGGTAGTGCACTGAGAAATCAGATGGCCTTAAGGTGAACCACCTCCTCAAGGCTTCGACGGCGGTTTGGAGGTCCGTTTTGGGCCTTGTTTTGCTAAGCCAAACGACGATCGAGTAGGCCTCACGCCTCTATAGTTCTCTCTAAAATTCCGCATTGAAGGGAACGATGTAGGAGTCCTCCAACACATGGATGGCCGGGTCACCGAGGTTGGGGTTGGCCATGTCTTTAGTAGCCTACTGGCGCGATTGTGCGGCAAAAGGTTGTGCAAATACCGAAAGGCCCGCTCCTGAGGCTGTCGGTGATGTGACTATGCCACAAACACATACAACCATAGCTCCCAAGATTGAACAATAGGTGAATTTATTTCTTCAGTTTTAATTTGTTTTAAATAAGAATATGATGCTATGTAATGATAAAAATGTACATTTGTGCAGCTATACAAGGATGATTGCATTAATATTACGTGCTCGTGGTTGGGGTCCACCTAAATGGAAGCCGACCAGCATATCAAAACCAAGTCGATACATTTCTCAACACCTTTTCAAGGTTATTACGTCACTTTTGTCCAAGTCAAAGCCAGAGTTCAAGTTGGACACATTCTAGAATCCAATTCGGCCTCCGGAGACAGTACTGACTTCAAATATGCATAAAATTTGCATACATACTCCGTTTGAGGTGTATGAGTACATCATGAAAAACTTATCCCATCCACTTTCCAATGGATCTGGCCCCACCTTAAAATTCCTTTTGAGTGTGCCGCAATCATCAAAACAAAGTCAGAGCTGATTCTAAATCCAAGTCAAAAGGTGCTGCACCAATTCCACTTAGGCCCATAGGCCTTGTACCTCCTAGGGTTGCATGCGTACCCCCTGGCCGCCACCCCTACCCCTCTTTCTCTTATAAATAGCCCTAGTGATGCGGATGCACACATGCTTAGCGATTTTCAGTTAAATATATTATTTGACTGGAAAGAACTATTGGGTTGTATTAAATATTACCAGCTAAACTCTAATTTAATTGGATCTTTATTTATTTTATTTAGAAATGCAGAGCTATTATTTTATTTAATTATATGCAGGCACATACTTGATCTGTACAAGGCTAACGTGAAGATGCGTTCGAAAGCGGAGGTGGTCACGGTGGTCGAAAGCGAAGTTGGTCGAAAGCGGTTGCGATCGAAAATGGAGGTGGTCAAAAGCGGTAGCAGTCGAAAGCCGAGGTGGTCGAGGGAGAGAATGGTCGAAGGCGACTGTGGTCGAACAGCCGTGGTCGGAGCGGCTGCGATCGATGCGGGGGTATCATGCACTCCTGGACTACATGACTTGGGTGCTGTGATGCCGGGGCACGGAACTGCGCACACGTCGATTGGACGAAATCCCGTGCTTGAGGAGCGGGCTAGAAATGACATTACATGTAACCGAAGACTACGTCTGGTATTGCTGTGCTGTACCGTGTCAAAAATTCTCAAAACTCGGATTTTGCCACCTCGTCTGCTTTGGCTGGTTATCAGTCTGCGGAGCCGCACCACCAACAGCAAGCGCGGTCGTATTCTTAAGTCCGCAGTTGCACCAAGGCAGCGAGCTGCTACGGGGATGCAAACTCGGTAACCCAGCTGAGCCATACATGTTGTTCTGTAATTTGGGGGTTGTGCTTAGAATTATGAACTTAATTGGTTCCTTTAATAAGATTAAGATTGTGACCGCACGGATTCTGATGGGAACTTAATCTCTTCATTTTATTTTTGTTAGAGCATCTTATAATCCCATTGCAGAGTCTTAAAATACGGCTGAAAGCATTTGATCAAGAGAAATTTAGATATATGTCATCGCAAGGTGACCATTTTAGAGAAATATCATTGAAAAGTTCCTTCCCGCAGAAATGCCACTAGAGTCGCTCTGTTCAAAAAATGCCACTCATGTACACGTTTCCCCAAATAAGACCATATTGCCCTCGTCTTCTTCCTCTTGTTCACTTGTCCTCCAGATGGCTGCCATGGCCGGCACCCTCAAGTCCGCCGCCACGGACCACGATGGTGCCTACCTCTCCCTGGAAAATAGGAAGAACAGCGGTGTTGGAGAGGTGGAAGAGAAGCAGCAGCAATCTTTGGAGCAGAGGTCGTCGTCACGCGCCAACAGGTTAGACGAGAAGAAGGCCGGCATCTAAGGAGGGACAAGAGGTTTTATTTCATCCATGGAGAGGGGGATGGACGAGGAGGAAGAAGGTACTAGCCATGAGTGAGGGGTATTATCGTCCAATACTCGCAAAAACGGTGGCATTTTGTGAAGAACCGGAGTTTGTGATGGCATTTTTTTTTTCTAACAAACAACTTTGTAGTGGCATTCTTCTAAAGTGATCGCTTTGTAGCGGCATATATCTAATTTTTCCTTTGATTCTCAGAGTGTTGGATGATGGAAACTTTCAGAATACGCATTTGATGAAGGGTATGTATATGTGTAAGTGCATTAATTACTGACCTCACAAGCAAAATGCATTGCTTTCTGATCCATGCAAATAATGAAAACTGGGTACGTAGTTGGCACAAAATGCATTCGTCTTTTCTTTCCCTTTATTTTGGGCCAAGGGGAATCATTTTTCGCAGGAATAACACATCGTGGCATTCGCTATTCACACATATATGTTGGTTATATATGTTGGTTGCGAGCCCTTAGTCCAGGGGCGGACACAGGAATTTTGGAATGGGTATTCGAAGTTGTAAAAATATTTTTAGTATAAAACATAAAGATCTACAATAATAATAGTTAACATACAATTGTTGGTGCTAGAGATAACATGTCAAATAATATAAAGAAATTACAAAACAATTGCAAAAGTTCACTACAGATCGGCATGATCAAAATTTAGTGGATTTTTACATTCCATGAAGTTCAGTTTTGCTTAATTTCTTGCAAACCACTGTCTATATGTTTTATCATAGTGTTTTCTTTAGAAGCTACATTTTATGATCGTTTACGAGGTTAAATCAATTCATACATACCGCTAATTGATCCGAACTCATGCCATCAAATTTACGCAACAATTCAACAACCGAATAGTAATCTGTTGAAGACTCCATTAGGTCCTATCCAAATAATGAAATATGTGAAGGCCTATGTATTGGTTCAGCAAAAGAAGGTTTCATATCAAAATGTATAACAAATAGCACAATTCTGAATATCTCAAAAGTTGTTTCTGCAATGTTGCTAGGTAAGAATAATCTTGAAATCTTGAGATAGGTGAGGTGCAAACCTTGAAATGGTGATTGCGAGAATTGATCCTGTTAATAAATCCGGGTTTCTAGTTGTACACCAATCCCATGATAGCAAATCAAATGATTCATCATAAGCTAGAATACCCTCTCTGATATAGTAACCACACCATGGCAGTAATTGATCCACGGCAAGGATAATAGAAAAACCACACCATGCTGGTGAGCTATCAAGACCAACCGGGAACTCTCATCCCTTGTGCCAAGCCATGTCTTCGCACTTCCACTCTTCTCTTCTTCATGGATCCTGTTCTTTAGGATATCTATCATTCCTTGCATGCTTTTACAAAACACCAACCTAATATACTTTCGAGAATTAGAAATTGATACAAATTTGAGAAAATAACTTGAGCAATAGCCTAAATTTATAAGAATACATACATTCTTTGCTGTATGAATATATGTTGTCAACTCAATAGTCAATATAGTGTAACAGAATATACTTCATCACAATATACAAATATAGATTAATAGCAAGAAGAGTAAGATGCATAACCTATGCGAATCGCATGTATTTAAAGGTGTGCAACAAAGAGGATAAATAATAATGCTTTCCTATGCTCTTTAACAATTTTAATCCTAGACTTCTACAATTATCAAGGAAGAACCGACAAAGAGCTATCGAATACAAAAAGAAGACAAGATGATAAATCACCAAGAATCGTTACGTGGCATTGCAAATGCTAAAGAACTAATACACTATAAAACAAACCTCAACATCAAATTTTCAACTAAATCGTGGAGCGGAGGAGGAGGCGGAGGTGGCGTCGCGGTCGGCGAGGCGGAGCGAGGCGGAGGGCGGGCGGCGAGGCGGAGAGCGGAGGCGGCGTCGCTGGGAGAAGCGGAGGCGGCGTCGCGGACTCGCGGCAAGGTGGAGCGGAGGGCGGGCGAGGCGGCGGGCGCGGCGAGGCGGCGGAGGCGGCGTGGCGAGGCTAGAGGTTAGGTTAGGTCCGCTGTCCGCCAACGCAAATGCGGATCGGGAGAGGGGTCGGGACCGGGTAGACAGCAGGCATGGAAAATGGGTGGCCTGTCTTGTGTGATCGCGGCTGCTGCGTTTCTCTCGGTCTCGGGCCGAATTGTGACTATAAATAGTTGATTTGGCCCAACTATATATATATATGTATTATATCTTACATATACTAGTTGTTTGTCAAAAAATTTAGGTGTTCAGCTGAACAACCATGAACCACATTAGATCTGCCCCTGCCTTAGTCATACATTTCGTGGATGTGAACATAACAGTTAAGACTCGTAAGTCTTTACTATTATAAAAGGAGTTGATGGTTGGTCCGGTCTCTCCCACTCCTTCTCACAAAAGGCAGCGCTGACATGTGGTCCCAAAAGACCTACGCCGAATCTTCCCACCTTCCTATCAAAATATCTTTCTTTCCATGATTTAGTGGTCAAGGTGGATTTCATCTAAACTGCATTGTAAAGTACATGCTGTATTTTTCATCCAGTGCTAATCTTGTACTAGCTGAATGCTCGTTGCTACGGATTTTAAAATTTTATCATACTATATATTCTGAAACTAACGGGTGGTAAAATTTTTTAGAACATACATACAAATATGTTCTAAAATTTTTTAAAATTCGTACCAACGCACGGGCATTCAGCTAGTCCTGAATGACTATCACATAGCTCTTGCATGCTTAGATGGCCATCCATTAGTATGTAATACAAATCTCTGAACATTTGCAGACATTGCTATTCCTTATTATACGAACATGTACTGTGAAAGCCTATGCATACTTGTTTTTTCGTCTCTATTCAGTCTTTTCGGAGCATATTGGAGGAAGACAAATACCAAGGTAGTCGACTATATGGATTTATACATACGCACCGCTTCGAAAACGGGTTGCATAGTTGCTCTTGTCCGTCAATGTTACCCTTGCTTTACCGGAGTTGCGCGGGGCAAGCATGGTGAAACCCGTCATTGTTGCCATCGCGGAGCTTGGGCATGATCCACAGGCGATGTGGATTCATTCTCTGACGACGCTGCGGGGCCATGTCCATCTTCGGATGGCGAGTGCGCTGCCAAGTTGATTGGGCGGTATATACTCGTAGCAAAGCGATGTTGAAGGTTATCTCAGTTTCTTTACCTATGGAAGGGGCGATTGGGGAATGTGATTAGGGAAATTTTCCATGGTGATAGTTTCTTTACCTACAGAAGGGACGATTGGGGGAAGTGATTAGGGAAATTTGACATGGTGATTGGTGAAGGACTGTGGAGAGAAAAGGAAGTTTTGAGGAGATTTGTAACATTTTAACACCATGCTGCCATTCAACTACGGCATGCAACACTGTTCATTCGTGAATCACTCCTAGAGATTAAGCAATAATGGATTGTCCGTGGTGAAGCCCGTCTTTTTTTCGTCTGATCATCAGTAGTTCGCTGGTTCTTGATGAAATTAATGTACTCAATTTCGATCCTTCAGAACAAGTACTCAACTCTGTTCTTTATCACTTTTTGCATCTCAAATCTACAAATGATTTCCAAACTGAACAGAGCAGAGAACCAAGAGACGTGAAATGACTCAATCGGTCCAAATTGACTTGATGACAGATGTGATCAATGGAAATTCAGGACTGGGACTATCAGAATGACAAAAACATTTTAAAATGTTGATTAAGATCCAGGTTTAGAAGTTTGACGAGAAGAAGGCTTGGAGTCCGCTTTAAAACTGTGAATAATCTGTAAAGCACGTGATGGATGTCTCAGATAAAAAAAAATGCCACCTTTTGTGAATGGAGAAATTGATTTTCTTTCTTTAATTCCTCCACACATCTAACTGATAGTAATAACTAGTTTGCATGGGTCATTGTATAAAATCTGGAGCATTTCCTCTCTCTCTTTTTGGGGGCAAATCACTTGTATGCCTGCTACCGGATAACTTCCTATATCTACAAAATGCCACTGATATCTCACTCTCACTGATAAGCTAAGCTTTTTTGCTTGTGAGGGACAACCTATTTTGCTCTCTTCTGGCTCCTCCCCGGCGGCCATCCCCTAAGCGGCGCCCTCCGCTCGTTTTCTATGGCAGCTGCATCCAAGCGAGTTGACTGGGGAGACCTAGAGGGAGTCAGGTTAATGGACAATTCGGTGATAATGTGCTAATGCAAACGCTGGCCTTCGGATCCGGTTCGAATGGCCCAAGTCAAGATGGGTCGAAACCCGATCCACTTAAATGTTTTTCCGAAAAACCTCCACCCAGTCACAGCCTCTTGCAAATAAACCCCTCAACCTCCCCATCACTCCTCTCTCTTCCTCTTTCCCATCTCTCCCCCACTGACAAGCCTCGCGCCGCCGCCCTCCTCGCCGGTCCCCTCCGCCAACCTCGTGTCGCCCTCCTCCACCAGTCTCCTCGCCGCCCCCTCCTCGCCGGTCCCCTCCGTTAGCCCCACGTCTCCCCCCCCGGCTCCTCCCGGCTTCAACGCCGCCCCCTCCGGGCTTGCTGACAAGGGCGGACAGGTGGTGTCGTGGCCGTGGGGGGGGAGGACTCCGGCGGCTGGGTGCAGAAGGCAAGAGAGGGAGGACCGGGGGAGGGCAGCGACCCAGTGCGGGCTGCATGCGTGAGGAACAAAAGGTGAGGAGGGAGAGAGAAGGTGGAAAGGATTAACGCGCGAAGGCGTTTTCTTGCAAAAAAATGTATAAGTGGCTAGTAGATGCTTTCCACCCGCCTCGATCCAAGCCGTTTGGGCTAGATCCGATGGCCAGCTTCGTATTAGCACCTTATCATATATATATATAGGAAAAATACATTCTACACCTGGGTGTAGTTACACCCACCTCTAATATACCACCTATATCGAATTAACGAATGTTAATGGGTTTGCCTGATAAATTATATATCATTGCACTTGCACGCATCTAAAAGTAATCTAAAGGCAGAGAGACTTAGTGCCCAGACATCATGATGCCCCATTTCAGCGCCCTAAGAGTACATGAAGCATTTTTCGTACTACTAAGAGTACATACTCCCACTTCTAATATACCATTTAAACAAATATTTTATACTTTTTATCACTTTTGGTATACTTAAATACAAATTATAAGATACTCCAATACGATTTGTTTGAAATATTTTATTGGAGTCCTTTATTTTTGCTATATAACTTTTCCATGTATAAAACGAGTACATATACAAATCATACTATGATAAGTAGACTTTGATGAAATTTTTCATGAAACTCACTTTGGAGTATCTTATAATTATTATTAGAGTATGTTTAAATAGATAAAGAACTATAATAACACCATTAAAGGGGTATATTAGAAGTGGAGATACGTACTCTAGAAGTATTGAACCATTTTTTATATATATATATATATATATATATATATATATATATATATATATATATATATATATATATATATATATATGAAATTGGGCACCGTGGTGCCCGGCACCTTGATTTCAAATGCATGAATTCAACCCAAATTCGGGTATGTTTTTGAAAATATCGCTTTAGGGTATATACCCATCTATAACAATTCAAATGAAACATATACCTTTGAAAAAATATACTCGAATTCAAAGTTTTGAACGAATTTAGATCACATACTTTGCTGATTTATATATATAATCAACACATACCTACAATCAAACTATCAATAAAAAAGGCAACTACAGTTCAAATTTCAGTTCGAACTTGTTTGAACTAGTTAGTAAACTTGATATCCAAGAAATTTTAAAATTTTTTGCACGCGATACATACCTATTTTAGACTTATGGTGCCCGGGCACCAAGGAGCACTCGTTATTTTTACTATATATATTCGGTGGCTAAGCGTAGAATAAACGCGCCCCTAGCGACGCGTCCCGAACCCAATCAGCCAATAGCAATCGTGCCACCCCCTTTCATTCGGCCCCACGTACGATTAGCGATCGTGTTGTTGGCAGACCGAAAAAGTTACTTGTGGTTACGCATAAATTTATTGTCTATATGCAATGAGGTTACCATCCGTAGGGTAAAGCTATCATCCTCCTAATAAAGTTATTGTCTCCTGCACAATAAGTTATCATATACAATACATGAAGTTACTAACAGGTATCACATGCGTTAAAACCGTGCTCCCGGGTCCCATGTGACGCTTTTTCTGGGATTTAGTGGGGTATAGAATCCGAACGGTTTTTAAGCCCACCTAGGAATCTCTCTTTGTCTTTATAGTTGGTAAGTTCATAGTGTATGGTCGATAACTTTTAGATCAAGGGACTTCAACTTTTCTTATTTAGTAGGTGGTAACTTCGTAGTGTATTGTCAATAACTTTTAGTTCACTCGACTATAACTTTTCTTATTTAATAGATGGTAATTTCGTAGTGCATTGTTAGTAACTTGTGTATTGTTGTAGTGCTACAGTACTCTTACGAGTTACGACCATGACGCTACATCGACCACGGCTACCGAGTACGACCGAATCACTCAGTAGCTATAGTACCACATATGCTACAATGTTTTCGATCAATATAATACCTACGACGACTGTAGCTCCGACCGCTGCATGCCCCGGGATCTCTGACTGCTCTTGAGCTCAGAATCTCCAACTGCTCCATGCTCTAATTCTTCGCAATACCTCTCGGACACCGTCCGATGCTTCAACACCAATCGAACTCTATCCGATGCTCTAAAGCTGCTCGAACGCCGACCGATACTCCATTGATACTCAAATGCCGTCTGATCTCCATTGCTACTGGAAAACCGTCTGATTCTCTTCTGCTACTCGAGCACCATCCGATATTCTTCGACTTCTCGCATTAAGTCGAACTTCGACCGTCCATCCAGCTTCGTTAGTTGAACTAGAAACATTACTTGCGGTTACTCATAAAGCTATCGTCTATATGCAATGAAGTTTCCATCCACAGGGTAAAGGTATCATATATACGATAAAGTTATTCTCTCCGACACAACAAGTTATCATATACAATACATGAAGTTACTTACAGCTATCACGTGTGTTAAAACCGCACTCCTGGGTCCCATGTACCATTTTTTCTGGGATTTAGTGGGGTATGGAATCCGAACGATTTTTAAGCCCACCCGGGAATCTCTCTTCGTCTTTCCCCGATTCGATCTCTCCTCGTCTCTCCATCTCTATCGTAAGAGTGCCTCCCTGGTCCTGCGACCTTGCCACCTCGTCGTCGGTTGCACATCCTAATCCGGTATCTTCTCTCGCTGCCTCATCGTCGGCCGCACATCCTAATCTGGTATCTTCTCTCGTCGCCACTTTGACCGTGCGCCGTCAGTCGTCGTCATCGACCTCACCCGGCTATACCTAGGGTTAACGATTTGGTTAGATATTTCTTATATTCTGGCTGTAGTGTGGTCAATTCATCACTATGATACTATTCCTGTATTTTATACCTAATCCCCATTATTACTAAAAATTCCATGTTAGAAGAGCAAATGAAGATGACGGGGAAGGCACCATCCAAGGCAAGCAATATCACAACTGCGGATAGCCAGAAGGCTTTGGAGATCACTCTCAACCCAACCCAAGTAGAACCCATCATTGTGAAATCCGTCAAAAATGCTCACAGCGCGAAGAGGAAGAGGGACGACAGTTGCTCCAAATACAATGAGGTACGTGTAACATTGTAATACATGATTTGTAAACCACTAGTGGATGTATAGTAAATTTCTAGTTTATAGTTGGTAACTTTGTAGTGTATGGTCGGTAACTTTTAGATCAATGGTCTTTAACTTTTCGT
Organism: Bonia amplexicaulis; assembly: GCA_036346245.1. Classification (NCBI taxonomy): domain Eukaryota; kingdom Viridiplantae; phylum Streptophyta; class Magnoliopsida; order Poales; family Poaceae; genus Bonia; species Bonia amplexicaulis. Next base: position 10,242,380 of record CM070763.1, on the reverse strand, counting down.
ATTTAGTAGGTGGCAACTTTGTAGTGTTGTGTCAGTGACTTTTGGATCACTGGGCTATAACTTTTCTTATTTAGTAGGTGGTAACTTCATAGTGCATTGTTGGTAACTTGTGTTGATTGATCTATAATTTCGCAAGGTTAATATTTTTGTTTGACAGCTTAATGTTTATTGGTACAAACTTTTGTTAAAAATGCGGTACATAGTTCCGAAGAAGCATCATGTCCAAGTGTGCAGTGCTCCTGCAACTATTGTGCATATAATTGAGGATCTAACGTTAGATCAAAAGAGGAGGATCAGAGAACATGGATTTGGTGATTTACTAAGGTTCAACTTGGAGGGGTTGGAGAGTAGGGATTTGCTATGCTTTTTTATGGACCAGCTTGATCCGGATTCGATGGTGCTTCTTATTGGTGGAGGTTGGCCTTTCGATCACGTCACATGTCGTTAGGTGTGTCCTTGGTATCCCTATTGGTGGAAAGGATGCACCTATCCTGTCACCATGTGAGTGTAAACAAGAGCTTGTGGAACTGAAGCAACAACTTACTATTCCGATTAAGGATGACATTCAAGTGGAGACACTGCTAAAGAAAATTAAGGAGTATAGGACCGACCCCTTGTCTATCAGATGCTTCTTCCTTATTGTGTTTGGCAAGTTGCTATTCCCTGCCACTAGCAACCATATCACTGGAAGAAAAGCTTTGGTGACGAGAGACCCTGTGAAGTTCAGCGGCACCGACTGGTGCAAGGTTGTGGTTGATGAACTTAGAAATGCTACCAGCTTGTGGAGAACCAAGACTGGTATGGGCACGAGATCGATCAATGGATGTCATGTGTTCTTGCTTGTAAGTCACAATAGTTTATTTTTTTGGAAGTAAATTAGTTGTGTTGATGCAACAATATAATTGATGTTATGGCATGGCTCTTTTGTTTGAATATTTGCACAAATTTACTACCTTGATAATTTGAGGTGCGCCCACAGCATTAAGGCAAAAAAACACGCCACGTGCAGCATTCTTTGATAGTAAAACAATAGATGCTATTGTGGCGGCTGACAAGATGAGGGATGAGAAGGGGGTTACACATTTGGAAAGCTCCCTGTGAGTACCTATCATATGTCTATAGTATATAGCACTTTTGGCATAATTGAATTGATAGTTTTATTTTAATAATAACTTTTCTAAATGTTGTGGAATTTTTAAAATCATGTAGCTGAGGGCAAGGCAGAACACATGTTACTGGCGTAGCTCCATGATGAAGTATGATGTTTTTGAAGAGTCCACTCCTACACTATTTTCATTTTCCAACATGCGGGAGTTTCTAGGTGATTCCGTGTGAGTGCTGAGCCAGCCTAAACAGAGGCAGATGCTTGATGTTTTTCAGTGTTTTGATGTGGAGAGTCGAAAGGCCATGAATATGTTGATCGGAGGGCACCAACGTCTTGAAGCTGCCCATAAGACTGCGCTTGATCAGATGAGGGAGTTGCTCGAAGGAAGCACTACCGCACAAGAAAATCTGCCATTCCATGAAGCTGCATCTGAGGCAGCGAGGGACCCTTCGCCGGCCCACAAAGCTACAACTAAGGTGGCGATGGACCCTTCGTCTGTTCAGCAAGCTGCAGATGAGTTGGTGAGGGACCCTTTCTCGGTCAATGGAGCTGCAGATGAGGTGGCAATGGACACTTTGCCAGTTGTTCAAGCCGCAGCTCATATCCTGAGGGAACCATTGTTTCTTGAATATGAGCAGGGAGGTTGTTTCACTGGCCTCTAACTCTCATTTTTATTTATGAAACTGCAGATATTGTATTTACAATGTGTTGTTTGCATTAGTTCGTGAAAACACACTGGTTGATCAGCTAATAGCGGAAATAGATGAGGGAGACCTGTTAGGCATGTGATTGAAGATAGTCCCCGCCGACGTCCATGTTGCAACATTAGCGGTACGTAGTATGTATTTGTCCAGTGCATACTTAATAAATTTTATCCAATTGCTTATTAACTAGTCATTACATGTTACTAACTTTTAATTTCATTGAGCTCATTTATCTTCATGACTGTCACTAACCATCCATAGGGTAAAATTATCATCCATAGGGCAAAGTTTCTGTCTCTTGCACAGCAAGTTATCATATACAATACATGAAGTTACTTACAGCTATCATATGATAATTACTTCATTCACAAATGCCAGTAACTTTCTAGTTCGAACGCTGCTACTAGAACATCGTCCGATCTCCATTACTTCTCGAACGCCATCCGATTCTCCTCTGCTACTAGAACACCATCTGATACTCTTCATCTTCTTGGTCAAAATCGAATTTCGACCATCAACCCGGCTTTGTTAGTCGAACTCGAAACGTTACTTGCAGTTACGCATAAAGTTATCACCTATATACAATGAAGTTACCATCTGCAGGGTAAAGTTATCATCTATACAGTAAAGTTACTATCTCATGCATAACAAGTTATCACATACAATACATGAAGTTGCTTACAGCTATCACGTGCATTAAAATGCTAGCAATAACTCAACATGTATATGACAATAACTTCATTCACAAAGACCAGTAACTTTCACAATAACTTAATGTTTCACGACATGTAACTTGAAGAAAGTAAGCTAATAATGTTTTACAAATTGGAAAAACTTTGGTTACGCACGAATCGCGGTGAGCTAATAACTTCTGCTTTATCCAGTGGTAACTTTCACAATGCAATGCTAGGAAAGTTATTGCCGATCCCGTTACACATGAACCGTTGCATGGAAGCTAGTTCGCACACACGCGTTGTGACCCGTGTGTAGCGTACGCGCACGCACTGGATAGCATGTCCGTGTGTATGTGTATCATGGATGGAAAGTCTCAATCATGGATGGAAAGTCTTAATCATGGATGGAAAGTCTCAATCATGGATCCTGGGTACCATGGTGCCCTTGTTATTTATATATATATATATATATATATATATATATATATATATATATATATATATAAAGGAGTGTGTTCGTTCACCTACCCTCCCTCCCAACTCTCGACACGTGCACAACATGAAGGCCACTTTTGTCCATCCTCCTCTTCGTACGCAGGTAGCAAACCACTATGCATAACCGCATCTTCCTTTCAAATAAAAAGACAGAACCGGTTTCCCCACCCCAACCGCAGGCCACACATTCCCTTCTCTCCACACCTTCCCACCCCACCACCACACACCCTTCCCCACCCCGCCTCCTCTCCTCTCCACCACTCCCGCCCTAATTCACCTCCATGGAGCCTATCGGCCCCTTCCTGTGCGCTGGTGCCATCAATCTGTGTTGGCTGCTCTCGGTCACCGCCGGGGGCCTCTTCGCCCTGCTCCTCCTCCTCGCCACCAGCCCGTTCTCATTCCCCTCCCCTTCGCTCTTCCTCTTCCCCTCCTTGCCTCCTCCTCCCCTCGTGTCTGCCTGCCCCCGCTCTTTGTCGAGTCCTTGCTCTCCCGGAGGCCCCGCCCCACATGTCACGTCACCCCTGTGCTTCGCCTACTCATCTCTGGTGACACCGGTGCTACTACCATGCTGCACCACTGCCTCCTCACGCTCTACCACCCTAGGAATCGCTATATCCTCTACCTCGATGTGTAGGTGCCCGACTCTGACAGGAAAGAGCTTGCCTCCTTCGTCATGGTGCATCCCGTCCTCACCTCGGCATGCAACATGTGGGCGGTGACCACCACGATGCACGCCGTGGCCATGTTCCTATTAGGCGAGGATGGCAGACATGGCGCCGAGTGGGATTGTTTCATCAACCTCTTGGTCTCTAACTACCCGCTTGTCACGTAGGATGGTACAGATATTCTTGCCCACATTTGTATTCATGCACCGACCTCAACCACCAGGATTCTAATCTCTACCATGCCCTCGAGGAGGCCCAGTTCCTTGGCAGGTAATTCATTTATTGAAGGCCTTCCTCCCCAAGGATCTCACAGATCTATTCTAGCACATCTTCTGTAAGCAGACGCTATCGTCGTTCTTCCAGTAACATAACAGAATATTTCCTAGGTTTGAAACTGAAATTATTGGAACTAAATTTTTCCATATATGCTTACAAATTCACAATGTATGCACATTCGTTGCCTAGCTAGTGTGTGTTGGACATAATCTTGTTGTTGAGTGTAGTCGTGTGTCGAGTACTCGTGTGTTCGAGTACTAAGTGGTTGTGTGTCGAGTACTCATGTGTACAAGTACTGTGTGGTCGGTATCGAGTACTCAATGAGTTCGAGTACTATGTGGTCATAGTCGAGTACTCGGTGTGTTCGAGTATTGCGTGGTCGTAGCCACAGTGATCGTAGCCAATGTACTCGGTATGTACGAGTACTACATGGTCGTAGTCGAGTACTCCATGTGTTCGAGTATTACGTGGTCATAGTCGAGTACTTAGTGTGTTCATGTACTGCGTAGTTGGTGTGCCTGAGTATATGTAGGAGTTGAAGACCCAGAGTCGGAGAGCGGTCGGAGACTCCAAACCTGTCGAAGGTATGGTCGACAAGCCATGGTCGATGCCATGGTTGAAGGCGTGGTCGACAAGCCGTGGTCGATGCCACGGTTGAAGATGTAGTCGATGCTGTGGTCGATGCCATGGTCGAAGGACTGATCGAAGCCATAATGACTCAGTCGGTACTCAGAGGAGTACTGTCGCAGTCGCTAGTCAAACTGTGTAGTGGTCGATGGTTGATAGTCGTAGCTACAATGGTCGATAATCGTAGCTACAGTGGTCGATGGTCGATAGTCGTAGCTACAGTGGTCGATGGTCGATAGTCATAGCTACAGTGGTCGATAGTCGTAGCTAAAGTCGATAGTCGATTCTGAAAGACCTGTGTGGTTAGAGACGTAGTCGAGGTACTGTGGTCGACAAGCCTTAGTCGATGATGTGGTCACAAGGCGCAGTTGAAGTCGTGGTCGAAGGAGCAATCGAAGCCGTGGTCGAAGGAGCGGCATGTCAGAAAGCGCACATGTGCGGCCCGCCACCGTAGCGATCGGGGTCTTCGTAGCGCACGTGTGCACTAGTTGTGGTCGAAGGCCTGGTCAATGCTGTGGTCGAAGCCACAGTCGAAGGCATGATCGATGTGTGGTTGAAGCCATGGTCGTAGTGTTCGAGTATTGTGTGGTCGGTATCGAGTATTCAGAGAGTTTTAGTACTACGTGGTCGTAGTTGAATACTCGATGTGTTCGAGTACTACGTGGTCATAGCCACAGTGGTTGTAACCAAATGTACTCAGCATGTTCAAGTACTGCATGGTCGTAGTCGAGTACTCTATGTGTTCGAGTACTGCGTGGTCATATGCGAGTACTCGGTGTGTTCAAGTACTGTGTAATCTTGGTGAGTACAAGTACTACATGGTCGTAGTCGATACTCAGTGTATTCGAGTATTGCGTGGTCGTAGCCACAATGGTCATAGCCAAATGTACTCGGTGTATTCGACTACTGCGTGGTCGTAGTCGAGTCCTCTGTATGTTCAAATACTACGTAGTCAGTGTGTCCGAGTATGTGTAGGAGTTGAAGACCCAGAGTCGGAGAGTGGTCGGAAACTCCGGACCAGTCGAAGGTATGGTTGACAAGCCGTGGTCGATACCATGGCCGAAGGCGTGGTCGATGCCATGGTTGAAGACATGGTCGATGTAGTGATCGAACGAATGGTTGAAGCCATAGTGACTCAATCAGTACTTGGAGGAATACTATCACAGTCGTTAGTCAAATTGTGCAGTGGTCAATTGCCGATAGTCGTAGCTATAGTGGTCGATGGTTGATAGTCATAGCTACAGTGGTCGATGGTCGATAGTCGTAGCTACAGTCAATAGTCGGTACTGGAATACCTATGTGGTCAGAGATGTAATCGAGGTGCTATGGTCGATAAGCCTTGGTCGGTGATGTGGTCGACAAGACGCAGTCGAAGCCGTGGTCGAAGGAGCAGTCGATGCCATGGTCGAAGGAGCGGTGTGCTGTAGCAGACGTGTGCGGCTTGTCATTGTAGCAGTCGACAGTCGCTGTAACAGACGTGTGCACTGGTTGTGGTCGAAGGCCTGGTCAATGCCGTGGTCAAAGCCACGGTCGAAGGCATGGTCGATGCGTGGTCGAAGTCACGGTCGCAGTTACAGTAAGATAGTCGGTGCTTTCATTCTGCTGGTACATTTACCAAAAATATTGTCTACAAAAATGTTCTTACATCCTAGATGTCGTATGTATTTTATTCTTGATCATGTTGCATAAGAAATAGTATTAGCTACTAAACATGAACATCTATTTTCAATTTAATTTATTTATGAGTTTGTATATGTGTGCTTTGTTTGATATATATTTTTTGAAAGATAAAATTGATGTTTAATGTTTAATTTGAGATCATCGTTTGATAATATAAATCACCCTCATTTAGTAGTCCGTTACAACACATGAGCATCTTAATAGTATACACACACACCAGAATCGTTTAATCTCACACAGGTTTAAAATAGAAGTACAGAAATCACAAAGAAAATACATGAATGAAGCAGACTCGTTTAATCTCACACAGGTTTAAAATAGAAGTACAGAAATCACAAAGAAAATACATGAATGACTCGAATGAAGTAGTGTGCGAGCGTACATGTATAACAGCAGCAGAGATGATTGAAACTTGGCTCAGACCTTTATTAATTTGTGCGTGCAGCGCCGAACTTGGCCTGGAGGAACCTGGTGAACTGGACCACCTCCTCCGTCTCCGGCAGGACCACCCTGGCGGCGGGGGCGGCGGCGAACCTCTCGCTCCACTTCTTGAGGAGCGGCGTCGTGGCTTCGTCCAGCAGGGCGACGCCGTAGAGCCGCTCGCAGGCCCAGAGGGCTGGCAGGAAGCAGCCGAGCGCGACGTCGAGGAGGCCCGGCGCGGCGTCGCTGCCGGAGAAGAAGGCCCTGCCGTCGCTGCGGGCCGCGAAGGCCTCCTCCAGGGGCAGCAGCGCGGCGCGCGTGTCGGCGATGGCTCTCCCACGGGCTTCTTTGGTGGGCGCCAGGCAGACGGCGTCGAGCGCCGGCCAGAACTTGTCGTCGACGTAGACGGTCCAGAAGCGGTGCATGGCGCGCTCGTAGGGGTCCTCGGGGAGCAGGGCGGCCGCGCCGCCGCCGGCCCAGGCCTCTTCGGCGTATTGCGCGATGACGGCGGACTCGCAGACCGCTCGGCCGTCGGGGAGGATGAGGACGGGGATCTTCTTGTAGACGGGGTTGGCGGCGAGGAGGCGGTCGCTCTTGCGGGGCCCGAAGCGCTCCTCGACGAGCTCGTACGCCACCCCGCGCAACTCCAGCGCCATGCGGGCGCGCATCGTGAACGGGCTCAGGCGCCCGCCCAGCAGCCGCACCGCCGCATCACCACCGGCCGGCATCGCCGTCATGGATCAAGCTGAACTTGTTTGATCTGGTAGATTCTGCTTGGCCAGTTTGGTTTTGGGTTGCGCTTGCTATTTAAGGAGACGAGCAGAGAGGGAGCCGCTGTTGCAGAAATGGCCAGTCGTGTCGTGTCGTAGACCGGTCGGTGTGCGCGGTACGCCTGCTTGGGCTCGTGCGGGTTAAGTAGTAACCGACCGAACCGGCGCGTGCGAGCCTGCGAGCTAACTGATCTAGGTGCACGTGATTTTGCACGAATCTTGACATGGGTTTCGGTGGAGGCGAGCTGAATACGTATACAAATTCGAGTACGCTGGAATGCGAATAGAAATGTTATATTAAATACAAAAAACAAAACAGGTATAATTCAGTCGAATACAAATATCCTACGACATAATTAAGTTTAGTAAATTGACATCAGTTTTTAATAATATTTATGTCAATTTTTCTCTAGCTTATCACGTAATCATTGATCATTGACGTTGACGAGGATATAGTAATCCTCTAATTATTATATCATCATAATCTCCGAATATACCCCTTATCTGTAAGGGAAAGATTTCATAAAATAGTCGTAAGTTCGTCTACGCCTATATGGTCATAAGTCATTGTACGACCACGTAGTCGTAAGTCTTTCTACGACTACTCCTTGGGATAAGTCTTTCAACGACCACATAAGTCGTAAATTCTTCTACGACCACATAGTCGTAAGTCCTTCTACAACTACCCCTTGGTATAAGTCTTTCAACGACCATATAAGTTCTTCTACAATTATATAGTCGTAAGTGGTCTTACAACCACCGCGTGGTCATGGACCTTTCTGTAATTAGTCTATCTCCGACTGACTTGTCTATGACAACCTATTGCATAGTGGGTTTGTCTAACAGGGCGGTTAGAACGTGTGTTTATTCTTAGTAACCGCACACGATCTTTCTCTGATAACAACCGTCGCACGACGAATGGGCCACCGTGTCTCTTTAACAGTAATTTTCGTCATATGGTTATCTCCCGGAGCGTTAAGACGTCTTTTAGCGTAGGACAATAGCTGCCACTTTGTCAACTATATAAAGGTTGATGTCGGAGAAGGGGGGAACAAAATCGCAAGAGATAAGATAAGGAGATGGTGCTAGACATTTTCGCATTACTCTTTGTTGTAATCAATTTCTTTGAGCAATAGCCACACAGGACGTAGGGTTATTGTTCTCCTAGGAGAAAGCCCGAAGTTGTATAAAAATTTCCCTATATCTACACACATGTGCATAGTTCAAGTCTTCTAAAGTTTTTCCCGAATCCAAACAAATCATACGTAAGATTGGCATTAAAACACCGACAGCTGGCGCCGTCCATGGGGATATTCTTCTTCTAAGACTCCGGTAATTTCCTTGTTGGCAAGTTCTCTTTCTTCTGGTGTCCTCATGGCAGGAGAGTGGAACGAGGAGAACTGGTTCGACTTGGACGACTACGCAGATCTTGACACGGATGTCTGCTATAACTTCGAGTAGACAATGTTTGCTTCTGATGGTGAGGTTGTCCCTGGAGATCCATCCTAGGATCTCGGAGACCGCACTAAGGGAAAGGCTAAGGGATCCATATCCTCTGCAGCAGCATACCAAACAGAGAAATCAGTTTCTCCTGATGGCAAGGGTCAATCTGACGATGAACGAGACTCGCAACATGACGAGGGGCCTATCTCTAAGTGTTCGAGTCCTCCAACGACCGCTCCAGCAGTTTCAGCTAGTCCTGGAGTCTATCATTCCAGGAATTCATCACCAATTGGTGATCGTAACTCTCCAATTATCCACGCTGAGAGCGTGGGTGGGCTCCCTATGAGTCCGTTCGCACTCTCGTATAGTTCAACTCCCACCGGAGATGGTTATAACCCGAAATTACCCTACTTAGCAGGGTTTACTCCAGGCCACGATGCGCTCTCGCTGGAACATTCTTCAAGCGAGGGGTCCTCCCTCGAAAGTAGAGATTCTAGACAGGAGGTCTTTACCCTCCCCGCAGATTCTAATCACTCTCTCGAAAGAAGACCTAAGGTTCCTTCCCGTCGGTCACACGCTGCCACTCCTCGTTAGGATGGCGAGGAGACCTCCAGTGACGAACCAGGTTAGTTCTCTGATGAGCGTGGGAAAAATCGTACAAATAATCACTCTCCATTAAGGCGGCCACGACCAGCCTCAGAGAGTGAGAATACAAAGACCGCCTGAAGGAGGTGATTAGCTGCCCAAAGGTCTTTGCTTGGGTGTGCCTAGTACGAATCCGAAGAGGCACAAGAGCTTCAACACAACAACAACTTGCTCGAGAACCCGACCCTAGAGCTCACCAAAGGGATTGCACGAAGGCTCCGTAGCATGATGGACATATTCGACCAGCCTTATCAGCATAACTCTGGGGTCAGACAGGTACGACCACATCTAGTCATTCATAGAACTCACCCCGTGGGGTTCAATATGATGACAGGACACGATGGTCTCCTAACCACAACTCTAGACGAAGGAGAATTCCTCGAATGACTCTGGATCGGTGAGTTTACCGAGGAGGCGATCGATCACCGCTTCGGACAAGGAATCTGTAACAACAAATGGAGAACGGGGAGTACTACCCTCGTATGGACAAGGCCTACTACAGGCCAGGTCCGTCCACTACCAAGCATCATCGAGTATGATCGCCTAGTGACACCAATTACACTTTGCCACAAAGGAGGTGTCAGGAACTCGTTACCAGATGCTGGGCGTTCATTCCTGAACTTCGAGCAGTATGCTAGCCACCACAGTTTTGCCCGGTAAACATGGAGAAATTTGATGGATCCCAAAATCCTACCGAGTTTCTTCAAATTTGCACAACCACGGTTCGGGCAGAAGGAGGAGACGAGCACGTCATGGCAAACTATCTTCTGGTGGTTCTCGAAGGGTCTGCTCCGTCATGGTTGCTCAACCAACCATTTGAGTCGATCTACTCGTGGCAACACCTCTGTAATCCTCTATTGGCTAAATTCCACATCACATACAACCGCCCTGGGAAAGAAAACGACCTGCACTGGATGCAGTAGAACAACAACGAAACCCTGCGACAATTCATCAGGTGCTTTAGCCAGGTTTGTAATTCAATTCCATAGGTCTCTGACGCTTCGGTCAGCAGGGCGTTCAGGCAGGGAGTCCGCAATAGAAGGTTCACAGAGGACATCACCTTGCACCCTCTGACCACTATCGCCGAGCTCTTTAAGATAGCTAGCCATTATGCCACTGCTGCTGAGGCGGTCGAATGGACTAGATCCATTGATCAAGTCAATCAGAGTCCCAAAGAGGAAGGTGAAGGTGACAAGAGGAAGGAGACGGCCAAGAAATCCAAGAACAAGGCCAAAGGTCACAAGCCTCGGGCCGACAGTTCGAAGGAACTCTTGGCCACAGACGATAAAGAGCCACAGAACCCCAAGCAATACTCCAATCGAAGCAAAGGCAAAGCACCCGCGTGAAAGGACAACAAGCCTAGGTGGTGTTCGCTTCACAAGAAGGAGGGACACGACCTTCACAACTGCTGAGTTTTTCAATGAAAACTCGAGGATTACCATTCTGGTAAGGGACCACTTCCCACGCTCGGTGTGGTGGGGTAGTCAAGTGGTCGAAAGCACTCAAACAAGGACAAGAATATGCCTTTTCTAGGATCCGAAGTACACCAGCGAGCACATCTATAGTGGTTCGTCGGCGTACGAGTCGAAGCAACAGTATAAGGCTGTCAAATGAGAGGTAAGCTCTTTCGATCCTTCCCTTGTCAATAATCTTCATAAATGGTCAGAAGTCATCCTATCTTTCGAGAAGAGTGACTGTCCGATCCCTTCGACTCGACCTGGTTGATTTCCGATCGTGATCGAGCCCACCATCAACAATTGTCGAGTGAATCACGTGTTGATTGATGGTGGCAGTTCTTTAAATATTCTATTTGTTAGTGATCTGGATGAGATTGAAGTCCCTCGTACCAAAATAAAACCAGTACGATATTCTTTTCATGGAATCGTACTGGGATCTTTGGCCAAGCCCATCAGCCAAGTTTCTGTACATGTTACGTTCGGGTCTCCGAGCAAATTTAGGACAGAGAAAGTCTCCTTTAACGTGGTCGATTTCGACACGACGTATAATGTCATGCTCGGACGACCAACTCTAGCACATTTTCTGATAGTCACTCACTATACGTATCAATGTCTTAAGTTGCTAGGTCCCAAGGAAGTCATCACAGTTCGCTGTGATAAGAAAATGGCGCTAACGTGTGCCCACAAGTCCCTCGAGATAGTCGGCCAACTACCAACTCGATAAGCTACTAAGGTGCTACCTTTGAGCCAACCCTCGAAGCCTAAAGCTATGCTGAAGCCGAACAAAGAGGTCAAGGAGGTTCCTCTGGACCTAGCGGAGCCTTCAAAGACTATTCACATCGGGGTTACTTCCGACGCCGCATAGGAATACGCCCTTGTCACTTTCCTCCGGGCAAACGCAGATGTGTTTGCGTGGTAGCCATCCGACATGCCCGGGGTCCTCAGGGAGGTGATCAAACACAGGCTAGCTCTATGGCCTAATAAGAAGCCTGTAAAATAGAAATTACAAAGATTTGCCCCAGATCGACGAGAAGCTGTCAAGTCAGAATTGGACAAGTTACTCAAAGCAGACTTTATAAGAGAGGTCGATCACTCAGAGTGGTTGGCTAACCCTGTAATGGTTAACAAGTCCAATGGTAAGTGGAGTATGTGTATAGACTATACTGATTTAAATAAAGCCTATGCAGAAGATGATTTCCCGCTTCCTCATATTGATTAATTGGTTGACTCTACTCCTGGTTGTGAAATATTATGTTTTCTATACGCATACTCTGGTTATCACCAAATTAGTTTGTTTTTAGAAGGTGAAGAGAATACAACATTTATTACGCCAGTTGGAGTATTTTGCTTTGTCAAAATGTCATTTGGCTTGAAAAATGATGGTCCAACTTTTTCAGCGTTTGATGCAATTGACCTTTATACATCAAATGGGCCAAAACTTGGAGGCCTATATTGATGATCTAGTCGTCAAGAGAATCAAATGACTTAATCACATTTCAAATCTGCAGGAGACGTTCGACGACAACCTCAAAAAGCATCGCTTGAAACTCAATCCTGAGAAGTGTGTGTTCAGAGTTTCTTCAGGAAAGTTGCTCATATTCCTTGTTTTGGCAAGAGGTAAGAGGCAAATCCTGAGAAGATCAAGGCCATCGAGCAAATGCACCCTCCAACCATGAAGAAAGAAGTTCAAAAACTCATCGGGTGCATGGTGGCTCTAAGTCATTTCATCGCACGTCTGGGTGAGAAAGGACTTCCTTTCTTCAATCTCTAAGGAAACACAAAGGTTTCGAGTGGTCAAAGGAGGCTAACGATGCCTTTGAAGACGTCAGGAAGTATCTTATGAGTGCTCCTGTCCCGGTTTGTTTGAAACCAGGTGAGACACTCTTAGTATATTTGTCCACCATGCCACAGGCTGTAAGTGTTGTACTGGTTGCAGAACGCAAAGGCGTCTAGTGACCAGTATACTATGTAAGCGAAGTATTACACGTGCCTAAGGAGTGCTACCCTCAGTACCAAAAACTCTTATATGCCCTCCTCACGTCTTCGAGGAAGCTAAGGCATTATTTTTAGGCACACAAAATTATTGTGTCATCTGAGTTTCCCTTAGGAGGTACTCCAGAATAGGAAAACAGCGAGGTGCATGGCAAATTGGTCGGTAGAACTTGGAGAGTTTGACCTCTATTTTGTGTCCCGAACGGCCATTAAATGCCAGATATTGGCAGATTTTATCGCCGAATGGACAAATCATGAACCCGTTTAGGATCCCCAGTACAACTCCCATGACCAGTGGATGATGTACTTTGATGGGTCACTTACGCTAAGTGGTTCGGGGGCTAGGGCGGTCCTGGAATATCCCGCGGGAGAGACCTTAAAGTATGTCATTCAACTACATTTTCTGGCCACTAATAACGTGGCTGAATATGAAGGTTTGTTGGCTGGCATACAAGCCGCTAAAGCACTCAAGATTCAACCACTACTCATGAGAGAAGACTCTTAACTAGCCGTGAATCAAGTCGATAAAGAGTATCAATGCTCAAGTTTGACCATGTCTTAGTACTTGTCAGAAGTACGCAAGCCAGAGAAGCACTTTTTCGGTTTTGAGTTACAGTATATCCCTTGAAAGGATAACCTTCTCGCTGACCAGTTGGTTCGGCTAGCTTTTGCCGGTCACACATACCATCAGGAGTCTTCTTGGAGTAACTCCAGAAGCCATCTCTGGTCGAAGGACTGAAAACAACTTCTAATAAGATAGCCTCTCTAGAATACGAGGATACCTGGATGGCTCCCATCTACGAGTATCTTTAGAAGGGTTCTATACCCGACGATGAACTCAAAGCATATCATCTATCTCGCAAGGCCAAAATGTATACTTTGGTCAATGGAGTACTCTATAAATGGGGTACTCAATGGGTTATCATGCGATGCATATCGTAGAAAGAATGATTACAACTCCTTAACGACATACATGTCTCTTAGAGAATGCCGGTTGGAAAAGCTTTTCAACAAGGCTTCTACTGGCCAACAGCCCTCAATGACACCAAAGAGTTTATTAAGAAGTGTGTACAATGCCAATTTCATATCATGCAAATGCACCAACTGGCTCAGGCTCTTCAAACAGTGCCTCTCTGGTGGCCTTTTGTGACATGGGGTCTCGACATCCTAGGATCATTCCCAAGAGCATCGGAGGCTTCGAATTTCTTTTTGTAGCTATTGACAAGTTCACAAAATAGATCAAGGCCGAACCTGTGACTGGGATAACAGTGGAAGCCGCAAAGAGGTTCATGATGAGAAGCGTGATTACTCAATTTGGAGTACCAAGTCAATAATCATGAACAATGGTAAATAATTTTTAGTGCAAAATTCCAAGAATTTTGTGATGAATTAGGTACCAAACTTTGTTATGACTCGGTCGCCCATCCTCAAAGCAATGGGGCAGTCGAGCGCGCGAATGGTCAAATCATGTAAGGAATTAAGACTCGAGTCTTCGACCAGTTTGAAGTGCTCGGGGGCCTGGGTATAAGAACTTTCTAATTCAGTATTATAGGCAATTCATACGACTCCTAGTCGGGCGATAGGAGAGACTCTATTTTTCCTAGTTTTTGGGGCCAAAGCCATGCTTCCCCCAGAACTAAAGATCCGGTCAACAAGGATCGAGAACTTCACCGAATCCAACCAAGACCAACTTCGAGCAGATGACATCAACCTGCTCAAAGAGAAGAGGAATCAAGCCTTAGTCCGATCAGCAGTCTACCAACAAGTCATGCGTAAGTACTACGATCATAAGGTCCAACCTCGCAGCCTTGCTGTAGCTGACTTGGTATTGAGAAAATTCCAATGTTCTGTACGACTTGCTATGGAGGATAGCCATATTCTCTCAAACTCTTGGAACATTGATCAACTACGTAAATTTTACGTGCAAACATTTGTACTCTTTTAATAAAGTTTTCAGTTTTTTCAATCTTTATTGTGGTATGTTCAGTAGAGTTTCTTTTATATTTGTTTGACCACTTCTAGTATATCCAATTTGTTTAACTGGTCGGAGAAGATAACACCACTAGTCGAAGTCTCTCCTCTCTACACATGGTCCTACCTACTAGAAGGAGCTTCCTTGTGACGAACTATTCCTAACCCGTACTATCAGCATAAAACAATTGAGTTGTCTACGAAAATGTTGATCAAACGTACAAGAAGGAATTCTAAGTTTTTATCTTCTTATCGTTTGTCTTCAATTTGATTAACTTGGTCGAAGAGAGGTAACATCATCTAGTCAAAGTCTCTCCTCTCTTCACGTGATCCTGCTCATTGAAAGGAGCTTCCTAGCGACAACTCATTCCTAACTTTTGCTGCAAGAATATGACAATCAAATTAGACAATGATAGTTGATGAACTACTCTTCTCTCTGCATATTTTACTCTATATTATTTGCTTTGTTTATTCACATAAAATAAGTAAATAGTTAGGGTCTAGAATAGAGTTATCAGTATAACTTTATTTCCTAGTCGTAAGTCTGTACTCTTTCATTTTTTATCTTACAAATACTAATTGCTCAACAAGATGAATTGTAGGAAAAGAAAGAGATTCTTTCATTATCTAAACGTAAGTACTTACAAAGTTCCTATTTGCAAACTACTCTAAAGAAGGAGAGCCAAGTTGCATCTCTTCTGCAACCTTTCGACTAGTTGGCTCTAGCTCTTCGACCAGGCGGGCTGCTTCTTCCAAAGAGCACCTGAAGTCGTGGTTGATAGGGTGTAGGTCGAGGTTCTAGTCGCATGCCTTGAGTTTTGCCGAGGCATAGTTTACAACACCTGCGACCGCATATCAAATCGACTCTACCTGATCGGTCTTCAGGGTAGAAAAATATTTCTCTAAAGCTCCGACTTGAAGTCCAATCATACTCGCATGGGCGGTTATGGTGTCCTCAAAAGGATTCATTTTCTCCGCACCAAACCCATCGAGTAGATTGTTGAGAAGTACAACGTTGTCATGGAGGATTGCCTTTATCGACTTTGTTTCCTCTTGACTACGACTCGAGGCTTCGAGAGACACTTTATTTCGACAACAACCTCTACAAGTGGGACGAAAATGGTCAAGACAATACTTATCGATAGACTGGTTGGAAGAACTGGTCGAAGGTAAAGTTGTTCTTACCTGATAGTTAAGTATTGAGTAGCCTTATTCTCTCATCTTTTTCTTTACTGATACAAGTAAGCTCTCCGATCACTTTTGCTTTCTCTTCGTCCTCAATGTGAAGTTTACTCGTTTCAGCCTCTTCTTCTGTCAAAAGAAAAAGAGTTAAAGGAAAGCGAGAAACATATATAAATAAATAGTCTTAAGTTCAAAACTTACTACTTATTTTCTCTTGCAAAGCCTTGACTATAGAATTGGCCTTCACAAGGTTTATTGATAAGTCAGCGTTATCCATCTTTAGCTTATGCTAATCAGCCTTCTCGTTGTCAAGGGCAGCAACCAAGAACTCTGCGTCGAGCTTGGACCTACAAGGGTCAATAGTATACATGAAAAGCTGGACAAAGTGGTCGAGATAGAGTTCGACTACATAGAACAGTAACTTACAATGCCGCTGCCTTCTTAGAGAGCTCGATATTTTATTGCTGTAGAAGTGTAAGTGTCTGTGTTACTCAGCCATAATTGTTATGTCTTCTATCGCTCTCTAAACAAAAAAGGATAGTGAGAAGCAAGGAAAAACCAAGTACAATTGTTTATGTACTCGATACTTACATTCATGCTCCTACGAGCAAATGTAGCGAGTGTCAATCGAGAATCCTCGAGTTGATTGAGTTGATCGACCATGTTTCACCACACGTTCTCAAGGCGTTCATCGTCGAAGATGTTCCCCTTGTTAGGTATGTCTCTTGAGTATGGAACTTGAATCCAAGATCGATCAGAGGAAGATTTTTCTACAAACGGAGGGTTAAAAATTATTGAAAAGAAGTTAGGTTGATCTTCCTCTTCTGTACCTTCTCAAGAATGAGGAGGGGAATCCCCGATATCTTCCTCCTCGGCACTACGGTCAGAAGGATTTCCAGCCTCCTGACTAGGTATTTCTACCTTCTCTTTCGTCACTTGAACTTCTCTTGCTACAACCATTTACATGGTCATAGCATTCACAGCCTCGACTGCAGCCTCTTTTGCTACAGTGGTCATCTTCTCGACCACCATCTCCACCACTTCTTCGATTGCGGGCAGAGCCGTAGGGAGCTTCTCGACAGAAGCATCCTTAAGGAGTGGGGAAGTTGGGCTAAAATTGCAAAGAAGTCGGCATTTAAGAAGACTTAGAGGTAAAATGCAATATTTATATTTGTATTTTCATACCTCGATGTCATAGCCTTGATTGTGAATTTAGAAGATACTTTTCCAGAGATTAATTTCATCAATTTCCTCTCTTCGACCACTTCTGGTCGTGGAGGAATGACAACTTCTTCGATTGTGTCTGGTCAAGAGTCTTTTGCACCTTGGACCACATCTGGTCGAAGGTCTTGAGCGAGAGTTACCGCTCTTTCTCCCTCCTGACCCTCCTAGCGGTCAATACTAGATTTGACCACCTGAAGGGTTGTCTCCTTTTCAATCATAGGTACTGCTGCCGAAGCAGTTTCCTTCATAAAAGATACAAAACTTTTCCAGTTTTTCTTTTTGAGTTGCTCGATAAAGCCTCGAGAAGCGTCTGCAGCGTGAGTTTTAGTATCGTAGTAGAAGGGTACCTTGATCTTAGGAGTCAGTTGCTCAAACGCGGTGGCTCCTATCTCCTCTGTGGAAGCCACATCCGCAATGAACTACTCAATGGGAGCACTCGGAGGAGCAGGCGGAATGATGGCAAGGGGAACGGTAGCACTTGTGCTCCCCTTGTCCTTATCAACTGCTCTGGTCAGTCGACGTCTCTTTACCAGAAGAGTCTTAACTTTGGCCACCTCTCCTCCAAAGACCATCGGTTGACCCCTTGGTCATCCTGACGGTTATTTACGTCTACATTCTACGAGAAGGAAGAATACTATGTATTCATTCTCTATGACTATGTAGTCCTGAAGATAAGGTTGAATTTTCTTTCTTCAGTGGATACATCCGCCAGGATACGAGGAGCCTCCACTTCGAGTGATGGAGCCTTCCCGCAGATAGACTTGACCCGGGAATTAATTCCCTCAAATTAAGGTCTGTTCAATACAGATGAAGAAGTCAGTGAATAGTACTCAAAGTTTAATCTTACCATGAGTACAATTGTTACTTGCCATTCTCGTAGTCCCTGGATGGATCCGAGACTCCCGAGTACATCCACGTAGGATGTGCTCATCGCTTCAGGGGGCTGATGCGACGGGTGATGGAGTCCTTCAACACATGCTAGCCGATGAGCCCTTTGTCCCTCAGCTTTTTGATGGCTGAGATACAGGGTGCTATCCAAGTAAGGTCCTTTGGAAACAAATTCCATGAAGTTGTCTTTTCTGTAGCCTTCTCCATGAAAAAAAGCTGTCTTCGTTGGTCGTCTCCTAGTAAAAGCATCTCTTCTTCAATTCGACCATGACGACCAAGTGAACATCTAGATGTACAGCTCTGTCTTGCCATCGTGCATCTTCAGACCACATCTCCCGGCAATTCTGGTCTGTCGGCTTATTTCGTAGTAATATTAAAGGAGCTCGAGATCCGGCAGAATACCCAGACACGCCTCACACAAATACACGAATACACTAAGCATGGTAATCAAATTGGGAATCAAGTTCACCAATTCAACTCCAAAGTATTCGAGTACGACCATGAGGAAGTGATGAGCAGGGAGACAAAGGCCGCACACACAATACACCTGGAACACCGAAATTTCTCCAATCTGTCCCGATGGCCAATGTTGTCCAGCAGTTTCGATCCACTTGATGAATATATGTGGAGGAATCTTCTCAGCATCCTCCAATGCCTTCAATTCTGCATCATTCATCTTCGATACTAGCCAATTTGACAAAGACTTAGTCATTTTTCTCGAGTGGTTGGTTTGGATTTGGAAGAGATTGAACGAAGAAGACGACTTGGTCGCCGGCGGAAAGTTCGAAACAGATCGGAGAAGAAGGGGAAAGTAAGAAGACTAAGGACACCTCGCGGTAAGTTTTCATAACCATGTGAGTTATCCGTCTCGGGAACCGAACGGTTATCTCGGGAACCGATCTGGCGGATAGATTGGCGGAAGTCGATTGGAATTCATTAATTCCTCTATTTGAAGTTCGTTTGTCTTAACAACTCAAGCAAAATTACCCTATTGACCAAACTTGCTTCTGGTCGATAAGAATCAAAAATGTTTTATTTTCGACCATCTCCCATCTACGATCTCACTTTCTCAGGTAAGTTATTTTCACTTGAAGTTGGGGGGCTAGATGACGAGGATATAGTAATTCTCTACTTATTACATCATCATATTCTCTGAGTATACCCCTTATCGGTAAGAGATAGATTTCATAGGGTAGTCGTAAGTCTTTCTATGACCACGTGATCGTAAGTTCTTCTACGACTACTCCTTGGTCATAAGTCTTTCTATGACCACATAAGTCGTGAGTTCTTCTTTGACCACATAGTCATAAATGGTCCTGCGACCACCTCGTGATCGTGGACCTTCATGCAACTAGTCTATCTCCGACTGGCTTGTCTACGATAACCTATTGCATAGTGTGTTTGTCTGACAATGTGGTTAGAACGTGTGTTTATTCCTAATAACCGCACAAGATCTCTCTCTGACAACAATCGTCGCACGACAAATGGGTCACCACGTCTCTCTGACGATAACTTTCATCAGACGGTTATCTCCCGAAACATTGAGACGTCTTCTGGCGCAGGACAACGGCCACCGCTTTCTCAACTATATAAAGGTTGATATCGGAGAAGAGAGAGGGAACAAAATTGCAAGAGATTAGATCATGAGATAGTGCTAGACACTTTCGCATTACTCTTTATTGTAATCAATTTTTCTTAGCAATAGCCACATAGAATGTAGGGTTATTATTCTCTCAGGAGAAGGCTCGAATCTGTATAAAAACTCAAGTGTCTCTACTCTGCATGTGCATAGTCCGAGTCTTCTAGAGTTTTTCCCAAATTCAAATAATCATACATAAGATCGGTATTAAAACACCGACAGATGTTATTTTGCTACTAAACCTAACTAATTTTAGATATATTACAAATAAATCGGTTATAAACATATCAAATTTGACTAAATTAGTATACGAAAAACTTTTTTGGGCAGATATGCTAAATTAGAGTCCACGACGACGACTGCCTCATCGAGATAATCAAAATGCATACATAATATACTCAATTTGAAGATTAAATACAAAAGATACGTATTAGCTAGATGTTACTATTATATCCGCCAAATCCGTATATTACTGTATTCGTATTTGATTTGACACCTATTTTACATATCATATTCGTATTTAATAAAAAATCAGATACTATCCAACATGCATTCTATTTAGCATATAAATACATTTTTAATTACCATATTCGTTATCATCCCAATTCGGATACCGAATATAACAGATAATCCAGATCCGTTTTACCCCTGATGTGTGATGGTGTTGGGCTCCGGTGAGGTGGGCTGTCACCCATCCAAAGCGTTCGGCCCACACGTCAGGTATGAAAGCGAAGCGACTACCTGGCTTGGCTTCTCCGACGAAGCGGCGAAGTCCAAACCATCTCGCCCGCCGCACCCTCGCCTCCCGCGCCGCGAGAGAACTACGACGGCCGCCCCCCGTCGGCGACGCACCCTCCCCCGGCCGCCAACCGTCGTTGCCGGTACGCCTTCTCTCCTCGCTTTCCGTGCTCTGCGTGTCGGGGGAATCGCCGGGATCCGGGACTACGGCTCTGCAAAATCAATCTTGGTCGTTCCAATGTTTAGAAAGAGGCGAGAAAATACAGCCGATTTGTGTGCAAATTTGTGTTTGGATGGGTCTTTACGATGCATACTATGGTCTACGGTACAAGGAAGCTTTTGCGGTTCTTGTGCTGGCGAAGGGAAGTCTTTGACAGGGGCGGATCTACAGTAGTTCATGGGTGTTCAACTGAATATATAAATTTTTTGACAAAAAATTTAGTATATATAAGATGTAGTATATATATATATATATAGTTGAGCCAAATTAACTGTTTGAAGTCACAAATCAGCCGGCCGGCCCGTAATCAACACAACCCAGCTGCAGCCAGCAACGACGCGGGCCGCGCGGCCCATTGGCGCGGCCTGCATATGGCCCCGCCCCGCCCCCGCCCTGGTCCCGGTTCCCCACCCCGAACCCTCGATTCCCCACCCCATTTCTCCATCGCCTCCCCCTAACCCTAGCGCTCCGCGCCTCCGCCGGCACCGCGACGGCGCGACCAGCGAGCGCGCCTCTCCGCCTCCGCCCTCCGCTCCGCCGGCGACCGCGCCTCTCCGCCTCCGCCCTCCGCTCCGACGGCTAGATCTGGGGACTAGGGCTCTCCGGGCCTCCGGCTCCGTGCCCGCGCCGGCGCTCCGCACGACCGGCTCCGGCCCTCCGCTCCGTCGCTCCGCCGCTCTGTCCCTCCGCTCCGCGCCTCCGCGCCTTCGCTGCAGTCCACGACCGGGACCGGCGACCCGCGACCGCACCAGGCGCGCCTTCGGGCTTCGGCCATCCGCTCCGTGCCTCCGCCGGCAGCCCGGCACGGCGGCACCGCGGCGCCGGCGCACGACCGGCGGACCGGACCACCGACGGCGCGCGCGCGGCCACGCCTCGTCGCCTCCGCAGGGAGCAGGCACAGGCAGCCGGAGCCGGAGCCGGTGACGACGGTGAGTACTTCTGTCTTCTGTGCTGTACTGCTATTGCTGTTAAAGTGTTAATGCTGTAATGTAGTATGTGTAATGTGTAAAGACGACTAGATGAGCATGATGTATTGATTAAATGATGTTGAATTGTTGATGAGTGATGACTTGATGTAGTCCAGCCGGAGCATGAATGCTGAATGCATGATGTTGCTGTACTGCTGTATGTGTAAAGATTGAGATTATTGTTATGTGTTGAAAAATGAAAATGAGCAATGCTTTTATGCTTGTATGTGAGTATGTCTGACAGTTTGAGTGACTGAGTCTGAGATTGTTGTTATGTGTTGAAAAATGAAAATGAGTAATGCTTTTATGCTTGTATGTTTTGTACTAAATTTTTTTTTACAACTTCGAACACCCATTCCAAAATTGCTGCGTCCGCCACTGGTCTTTGATGTGCAATTCTGTTTATTTGGTAGGCAGATGGAGATGCGGATGAGTTCTGCGCACCCGGGTGCTCACTTCCCTGTGCCGCACAGGTCCATCTCGTTGGACATCAAGGTTTTCGTCTCATTCCAGTAGCCTGTCAAATTATTGTTATTATTTGATTCATTTCCTTTGCTGTGTACTGTAGTCACATAATCATATACGAGTGTACGCTGATCGGTGGCCAGTTCAACTGGTAAAATATGGTGTCTTGTGGCTAATGAACACGTTTCAGTTCCACTAACTACACGCTAGGTGGGTTTATTTGTGGATTTTCCGGGATTTGATCCCGTGATAAAGATGACTGGTAATCAACTGCAGTCATTTGCAAAAAAGAAAGGGTCATGTATGAGTGTACAATGTATTAGAATATAGTGAAGACCCAATAACATGTTTCAAGAAGTTATTTTATACTATTAGTCCTTGGAACACAACATGATCTGCTTTGGGTTTTTTTTTTTTTGTAAATATTTTTTTACTGCTTATTATCACTTTGGTTAGTGCAAAAACCATATAGCATAGTTGGGTTTGGGTGTTTTCTGACTGCCAAGATAACTTGGTTTCTCTTTTGGGCTTTCAAGGGCAATAAAACGGACGTTGTTATCAGCAAATATGAAGATAGCTTTCTGGTGAGTTGCAACTCTCAGCTCATATTCAAAAATGCTAATTATGACATGTGAAAGATGTTCATCTGTCATCCAATCTGCAGGTGATTGTGACACAAATAGGATGCATGGGGACCATATTAGCTGCTAAGTATGTTTTGTATTCTCACGCAGATGCCTTTTCATTAACATGTGAAGTGTGGTTTATTCTTTGCATTATCAGTTCAGGATAAGTGGGTTCCTCAGTGCTATGTTGGTCTTGACTTGTTGAAATTTGAAACCTTCAAGTCTCAGCTGTTTAGCTTATCTATTCGAAAGAACATTGGGAATCCCCCTGCAAATATTTGATCATGTGCTTAATCATCTAGTGGCAACAAAACTACAAAACTATTGAGCATTGCTGTAGAAGTGCTTATCAGGTCATACAACAACAATAATACCAACAACAACAAAGCCTTTTATCCCAAACAAGTTAGGGTAGGCTAGGAATGAAACATTTTCAAGATCAGAGAGATAGAAGTGCTTATCAGGTCATAACTTACAGATTTTCACATGCCCATATTTTTATGCAAGAGAATGCTTTTATTATTCCCTCAACATGATAGATATAGGTTCCTGCATGTAACACCTTATCAAATTTGTTTCACTAAGAGGTGTCAAAGCAGTGTTGTGGAGATTTTATAGCTCAAGAAAGTTAGCCTGATAACATTATATAAAGTTAGGTATTGCCATTGTATTATTTTACGTTGAAACATATGTGTTTCTGATTGAGCCTGCTTCCCCCTCGATAGGAAAGATGAAAGTGTTTTCTCTGATCCAACCTACAACGTATCTGTTCTTTTTGGAAAGAGAGATGAGGTAAGCTTATTAGACCGACGATCTAATGTCTGACTATGGACACATCTAATGACTGTACAAAATGTTGTGATTGCAGCCGCTTCTACTAGCTTGCGCACGTCAACTTATCGAACATATAAGGTTTGCTTTCTTCACCATCTACTTACACCATCTGGTTTTTCCCCATATCTATGAATAACTTTTCATGCTGTCTGGTGTTTCTCCTCATATTTTAATAACTTTTCATATGATTACTTGCTTACTTGTCATGGCATTAGTAATCGAACTGCATGCAATTTTGGATAACGTGTAGGTGGGACCCGGCTTGCACCTATCCATTATTCCATTTAGAGGGCGTTCGTGTTGGCTTCTGGCTTCTGTTTGGAGAAGCCAGAAGCCAATATGAACACCCAGCTTCTTGAAGCGGCTTCTCCACTTCTCTCGCTCCTATCTCGCTCCGAGGATAAAGCAGCGGGTCACGAAAGTATCCGCACCTCACTCCTCTCACGCACGCATATCTCCCTCACTTTCCCCACCGCTTACGTTCTCATTCTAAAAGTCACTTCTTTCGATCGCTACTATTCATTTTCAGCCAAAAGGCATCAACCACAGCCAATACTAACACTCCCTTAGTTATTTGATTAGAAGTATTGGTAACCATTTGAAAATAATTATCACCAATAAGCTCCTCTTCTTTCAAACTTTTCTTAGAGTACAATGCAAATGTTCGCCAGCAATGGCCATTTCATTATGTTCATCATTTTAGTTCTTGTCCCTGCAATTTTTGTGCACTTTTATCATGGAAGTTAGTACTTAATCTAACCAACTCCACTCTATAAACTGTTCCTTCAGTTGATGATACCACACGCCATTCTCTTCCATATTCATACACAAAGGAATATTACCATTTATACTCACATTCTTCTCAATACTTATTTTTTGCAGTGGTAGTGGATCAGCTCTATCATTGGTGATCTCTCTTGGTCTGAAGGATCATTCCCAGGTAAGAGTTGAAAGAATTTACTGTGGTATGACTTACTAATATATTTGTGGTATTGGTAATTCTATCAATTTTCACCTCCATAATGTTCCTCCAGAAAATTACTGAATCAGCATGATTACTATGTTGATTACAATTGATCGTGGCATTTCCATATCCCTGGAATTCTTGGATGAATGCATAGTCAGCTGGTTATATGCATAACAGTGTGGATAGCTCCCGTCATTTTTGTGTTCAAATCAATAGTGCTGTCAATGACTCAACGTATGCAATTTTGGCAATTTTCCAGGGAACACTGAAAGATATAATTTCCGCCGTCATTGAGAACCGTCTATGGTGAAAATTTAGCAAACCAAGCTGGGAGGGGCACCTATATATTCAGTTCGTGGACAGAGTTGTTGGCATACATACAGTGTCGAGCAAAATTAGCCCTCCTTTATCATGTCTGAAATTCTAAAGATTTTGTAATTTTAGACTTTGTTCTGATTTGAACTACACGAGGTGATCTCCTCGCTAAGTTCTCTGATCAATATTCTCCTATCATGACTTAGGTGGATAGTTTTGATGGGGATTTCGATTTATGTGCTTGTGAATGCTTGTAAGCTCTTGTTGCTAATTTATCGGCTAATATTGATGTAAGCAGAGCACTTTCCAGGAGCATCCTAGTTCTTTGGTATTGCAAGGTAACTTCTTTTTGCTTTGAAGCATTTTAATATTAACCTTTTGAACCCATAAACACGCTTGAGCAATACGTAGTTCATATAGTCGTCCTACAGACTAGTTGGAAAAACTTTGTGCATATTTGGATCCTTTGCCCACTTTTCTCTAACCAAACATGAATAAGCTCCCATCTAGGCTATCACCCAAATATGTGAGGTAATTTGTAAAGCCAGCTGTTTGGTTCCTTGAGAGCAAAACAAGGTGTCTATGGTTCTTTGATTGTTGATTTTTGGTTGAATTGCACTGTAGCGGCTATTAGTTTTTTTTAAGTCATTCAATTAAAAGAGTTTTTTAAAAGGGAAATATGCAGGGATCACTTGAATTTTTATTATAAGAGTGCATTGCACCGTGAGCTTCTAAACTTATAATAAAGTACCACTTGTCCCTAAATTTCAAAATTAATCTATCAGGTCCGTAAGATTGCAAAAATGTATCCCTTATGTCATTTCGACAACAATTTGAGCTAAAATGTAGGTGTCAGGCTGAAATAAAGGTTTGGCGATTATATATTGATCATAATAAGACCTTGAATTGCCGAATTAATCATCCACCTATGATTGATAGTAGGTTAACGTCTATTGAACTGACTGTCACCGGCTTTAGACAATTAACCTTCAAACGGCTGGATGGATCACAAATTTTGATCAACAATAGTTTAAGTAATTAAAAAAATTGTGATGACAAAAATGACATGGTTTGCAAGTATGAAGACTTAAGTGTCATGGTTTGCAAGCATGAAGACTTAAAAAGTGTCACTTTATTACTCACTCATAGTACGAGGTCTTTCTTTTGCAAGCATGTTGCATATTATAAGGCGTGCATGCATAGTTATTGATATTTTCTCTCTTTTGTCATTATTTATTTAATTCTCTATCTTAAGCCTAACCAAACAAACTATTCTGTCTCAGCTTGCCAAATCACTTAATAGAAAGGTACTTTGTCATTCTATTTGGTGACTTCCTTAATCTTAGAGTTTTTTTAATCTATGTGCTTGGTTAAAGTACGCCTTATTTAGTGCGATGACCTAATTGAAACTACTTCGTTGCAAGTTTAGAGACCGGCTGATGCAATTTTACTCTTGTATGACAACATTTATTTGAAACTATGTGATGACCTACACACGAAAAAGAAAACAAACCTTATGCCGACTTTGCCCTCGAGTGGAGAGATTGTTTGCCGATTGTAACCCTGTTTCCCTTTCGTAATGAAATTGGCAGCAATCCCTGCCGGGCCGGCCAAAAAGGAAAAAAGAAAAGGAAAAAAAGGTTTGCTTGCCAAGGCGAGTTGTTCAGACGATTTGATTGTGAATGTAGATTGCCAAGGCTAAAATGTAGATTGTGAATTGTTCAGACGATTTGATCGTATTGTTCTTGGCTGTGCCTTGCTGCTGGTTGGTGCTACCCTGACCCTGAGCCATTGTCACCTCCATCTGCAGGATTGCTGATCATGCCCTCTCCTCCCTCTACCGTCATCGCCGACTCCGTCGCCGCCCCGTCCATCGGGGCGCCGCAGAGCTCGTGCATTGTGAACCTGTCGTCGAGGTCGTCGGCCATGAACATCTCGAAGTCGTCGTCCAAAAGCATCTGGAACTCGTCCTCCGGCACGACGAGGCCCGTCGACGGCGAGGCCTGCTGCTGTATATCGCACCACTCGTAGCGCCCATCGGCCACGGCGAGCCCCGCAGCCGCTGATGGCGAGGCCGCCTGCTGCACCTCGCAGCGCTTGTTGCGCTCAGCGGCCACGGCAAGCCCGCCGGCAGCCGCCGGCGTCGAGGCCTGCTGCTGCATCTCGCACCACTCGTTGAACGCGTCGGCCATGTAGCCTTCGGCAGCCAGCGCCGGCGCAGGCGGGGGCGGATCCATGCCAAGCGGCTGTTGCCAGCAATCCGCATGCCCGGCGTAGCCGAAATGCCAGGCGCCGTGCGGCGGCGGATAGTTCGCAGCGGGTAGCGCCAATGACGCCATCGAAGGCGCCGGCGAGTTCGTGAACCCGACGTAGCCGGCGTGCTCGGCACCGTGCAGCGGCGGATAGTTCGCAGCGGGTAGCGCCAATGACGCCATCGAAGGCGCCGGCGAGTTCGTGAACCCGACGTAGCCGGCGTGCCCGGCACCGTGCAGCGGCGCATGCTGTGCCGGCTGGTGTGCAGCGGTCGGCGGCGCCCAGCTACTTGGCCCCGGCGCCGACGCGGCAGCGAACGCGTAGTGATGAGAGTACTGCGCTCGCTCAACGCCGCCTTGCACCATGTGTGTCTGGGAGGTCGAGGCTACGTTCGCTTGGTTCGCCATGAAAGATGCTTTCTGACCCGGCGACGGGAGAGCCAGCACCGTCGACGTCGAGGGCTTGTCCGCGCCGGTGAAGGTAGCGACGCACTTGTCAGAGCCGTTCAGCCGGTCTGCTTTCTTCTTCTTCCCGCCTTTCTTCATACTGTAGAGGCGGTACACGGCCATGTCCGCTAGCTGCACGTACACACAAGGGGGAGAAAATACAACCGTATCGTATTCGTATGTCAATTTTTAACAAGGAAAATACATTGGAACGACTGAACTGAAAAGGCAGCTTTGACGATCAATTTACATGACATTACATTATTAAAAAAAGTACTTTCTATTGTGTTCATACAGTGTCATATGGCTAATCTAAATATTTAGAAAGATTTCTTGTCGGTCAAAATTCTCAAGGTTCTAGCTACCTACACCATTACTACAATACAACTTTTGTATTGTATACCAAAAACTATTGTGAAACAGAGGAAGTGTTACGAGATCAAGAGCCGTAATTTTATATCAAAATCCCAATCTTTTTGGAAATTAAACTATCAGCGGTACGAGTTTTTGTCTAAAATTAAGGGCACCAGTTTAGACTAATATACAATATGTCGTAACATGCATGTTGATTAATTACCTTGTTGTCGGGGCCTATGATGGCGGTAAACTCGTGCATGGCCCAAGTGGTCTTGTCGGGGTCCCGGTCGCCCTGGAACCTGCGCTCGTAGAACACCATGGTGAGCATCTGGCCGACGTCAACGCCGCCGTCCCTCATCGTCTTCACCGCCTTGCCGCCACCCGAGGCCTTCCACCCGCCGCCCGCAGCGACGCGCACCGGCCGCTTCTTCCTGCCCACCAGCGTCTGGAACTGCCTCCTGCTGAAGAAGTAGATGTACCCGGCCTCCGCGCTCTTCTTGTAGGTCTCTGGCCAATCATCAATTCGGTTCGATTCATGCGTGCGTCAGTCAATTCTTTGAGAAGAAGAACAGGCCGAAGACGACGACGACGAAGAAGAAGGGAGGGAGAGGTAATGGTGGTGGTGGTACCGTAGAGCTGGGCGGGGTGGAAGTCGAGGATCCGGATCTCGTGGAAGATTCTGGGGAGCGGGTGGGGCAGAGGGCGGTCGGCGAGCCTGTCGGAGAGGAGGCCGATGAGCTCCAGCTTCTTGGGCACGAAGGTGTAGCCCTGCGGGAACCCGTGCTTGTTCTTCCCGTCGTCGTGCTCCCCCGCCGCCGCCATGAGCGCGTCCGTACGCGGCGGTCAAATACGCGCGCGCGCGGCGGCTAGCTGATTCCGGCAAGTAGCCGAGGCGGCGAGTCAAGTCGGATTGGGGGATTCGACGAGACGAGAGGGGCAGTCGGAGTCCAGGTATGGGTATTTATGGTGTGGTGTGTGATTTGGCCGGGAGCTCTGCAAGTTCGATTCCGACTCGGTTGAAATCTGCAAGTTCGATTCCGACTCGGTTGAAATCTGCAAGTTCGATTCCGACTCGGTTGAAATCTGCAAGTTCTGATCCGATGGTGGCGGTGAACCCGACTTGGGAAAGGGGGAGGAGTAGGGTTCAAGAAACCGGCCGGTGTTTCTGTTTGTGAAGCCTTTGGGGGTGGGTTAAACTGATGTTCTAACTTTTAGTAGCTTGTGGAGTAAAATTTTTGAATATTTTTAATATATAGTGTCTTGAACTTTGTTTAAAAGTTCGTCCAGTATCTCGAACTATGAAATCAGACATTTGACTCCTAAAAATTCGCAATCCGGTTCAAGTAACACTTCGACCCGATTTCGCATGGTGGTATTGTCTAGGCGGCGCGATGAGTAGACGGTTTTGCCATGTAGAATAAAACGTTGAACAAGTTTAGATGCATGAGGCGGGGCCTACAGGGGCTTCTCCCTCAATCGAAATGGAGGGAGCTACAATGGGTGGCAGCCATGGGAGCGCATGGGAGCTCGATAGGAGAGAAGCCCCTGTGAGTTTCACCGATCATTCACCTAAATTTGGTCAATGTGTCACTCTACGTGGCAAAAATGTCCACTTATCTTGTCGCGCGGGCAATATCACTATACAAAGCCGGATCAAGGTGCTATTTGAACTAGATTGCAAAATTTTAGGAGGTCAAATGTCTGGTTTCATAGTTCAAGATGTTGAACAGACTTTCAGCCATAGTTCAGGGTGTTGTATGGACTTTTTTCTACTTTTAAAAGGTTGAATTTGAAAGCATCATTCACTCCCCCCTCGTCTGACCGAATCCACCAGTTTTTAACAATTAATAAGACTAGCTAAATGCCCATGCGTTGCTACATAATAAAAGAACCATATCGCATATTCTACAGCCAGTCCAAAAACAAATGGAAGTGATTTTTTCTTTATATAGATATGATTAACATATCCTTCCTGTTACCTCCTCCATCTAACTGTTAAAATAGTTCTTTTGTTAAAAAATGAAATATAGCTCTCACTGTAAGAACAAATTGGGAAATTAAAAGAAAGGTGAAAGGATAACATAGTGTGTAAAGACTGCTACATGTAGATCTCTGTGACATGACCGTAGGATCCTTTCTCATTTAACATAGAGTTTCTAAGGGCCGGTTTGAAAGACGACATCATGTGGAAGAAATGCTATGCAATAATAAAGAACTTCGTGGGTCTATTAGCAAAAATGCTAGAGAAGGCAAATAGACCAAAACCCTAGCCATCACCGCTTTTTCCCCATACCACCATACCACGGTTGTTTTGCTCGAGCCCCTTTTACCTGTTCACCACCGTTGCTCACATCATCTCCTCCGGCATCGACGATGTCGGGCCAGACCTCACCGATGGCCGCCGGCAATTACCACCGCTATACGCCTCCACCAAATCGCCATTCACCACTACCTTCTCCTCTCCGCCATCAACAAATCGACCACCACCAAGCCGCCTTGCCACCAATGCATCCACTCCCTCGTTGCAAATTACCATTCAGCGCTGCCTCCATCCTCCGTTAGCCTCAGCCGCCACCCCTTCATTGGTACTGCTTCTCATCCAACTCTGGTGACCATGATTTTGTGGGCACCGATGTCGCCGACTGCCTACTCACCTCCACACCAACCTTGGCTATTGCATCTCATCCCCTCTCCCTCTTTGGTGACCCTACGATGACCTCTATGTCGACCTCGACCCCGACGGTTAACAACTGGTAAGCTTCCCCTGATATGCTTCCTTATGTACTATACACGACGCGTGGATCAGTCAGCACTATTCTCATGCGGATATAGATCTACAATGGTGGATGTTGTCTTCGAGTGCGACATCATCAACTGCAACATCCCAATCCAGTGCACTGCGGTGGATCTATACTTGGGAAAGACCGGTCTCTACTGGGGAGGTTGTTCACTCGGTTTATAGCTGCTTGCAATATATCCAATGAGTGATTAGACACGACAAGCCGGGGAAGAAAATAATTAGAGAAGGAATCTGGAGACCACCAACCGAAGGAAATCTAAAGATTAATACCGATGGTTCCCTTTGGCCTGAGAGCGGCACTAGAGGTAGAGGATGGGGTGCGGTGCTCAGGAATTCGGTAGGTGAAGTCCTTATGGCTGCAGCCGAAAATCTGCAACATCTCCAGGATGCTCTTCAGTCGGAGGCTATGACGGTGGTGAATGCGATGGAAATTGTTTACAACATGGATATCCGCCACATCGTTCTTGAAAGTGCTGCTCAGAATCTTTGCTCTTCCTTTACTCTTCTCATGATCAGGATGAAGTTGATAATGGAGTTAATGTTGTTATATTTAGGGAGGCCAAATAGCTAATAGCTCTTGGTTTTGATGCAGTAGATGTAAGGTTTTGCTCAGGAGTTGCAATGTACTAGCGCATGAACTTGCTAAGTTCGGTGCGACTTTGGAATCTTCGAGTTCACATGAGTTTGTATCACATGTGTCAGTTAGCGATTTGTCTAACTTGTCACATTAATGAAATTAGTTCCATTTTCAAAAAAAAATCTGTCGCCCACCACGTGGCTTATGCTACTTCTGCTCATTGCCTTCTCCCGCACCACCGCCGCCACCTCCTCCCTGCCTACGACGCTCATAGCAAAGATGAACATCACCTTCAACACTACTAAAAACTCAAAAAATCTTAATCTATAGAGCGGGAAAGGTGCATTTGTTATTGCCATAGCTACAGCGAGCTGACTCCACCGGAGGGGAGATGTTTCCATTGCACAAGTCTTGAAGCAAATCTGATGCACGAGAAAATTCAATCAAAAACTCAGGGAAATTACTTTTAGAAAAAAAACTAATTATATTTATTTTATTCTGAGAGGAAGAAAAAAAATGCAATTGTGCATTGTCTAGCAAGTCTGAAAAAATATAGTAATTCTTGCAGGCCCCACCTTGCTGGGCCTATTCATCTATGGTCCGGCGCATAAAGAACTCCCAAAGCCGTCCAAAGTCCAAAGGCTCCAAAGAGTGAAGGACGCAGCCCCCACCTCCTGATCCCGCCGGCCCTCGCCGGAGGAACCCATTACCCATGGACGCCGCCCGACCGCGCAGCTCGCCGCCCGCCGACCGCTTCCTCGGACTCTTCTCCTCTCCGTCCCCGTCCCCTTCCATCACCACCTCCCCCTCCGCTGGCGACGAGCTCCTCGAGGGCGACCTCCTCTTCCCGGCCCCCTCCTCGGATCCACCGCCCGACGCATCCAAGAACCCGGGCCGCGTCCCACACGGCCACCTCGGGCTACTCGCCGCGCTCCACGACGGCGACAGGAAGCTCCTAGGTCGCGGCGGCGGGGGCGGCGCGGCTGCCGTGGCTGCGGCCACGGCCACCTCCGGGACACTGCTCCGCCGCAAGGCGACCATCGCAGCCGCCGCGGCAGCGGCGTCCACGAAGCCGTCCCTGTCGCCTCCATCCGCCGCGCGCGCCATCCCGGCAGCTCCCAGGCCCAGGAACCCCGAGCAACCGCCTGCGGCGCCGTACCACCAGTCGGCCCCCGTCCAGGTGCCCGTCCGGCCACCGCCGCGGAGGCGCGGGTGGGACGAGCTCGCCAGCGGACCAGTCGACGAGGACGAGGACGATGGGGAGCTCTTCCGTGGGGACGCCGCCATGCTGCCCCCTCACGAGATGGTGGCGCGCGCGTCCGCCGGCAGCTTCGGCGTGCCGGTGAAGCCGTCCTCGATGCTCGAGGGCGCCGGCCGCACTCTCAAGGGGCGCGACCTCCGGCGCGTGCGTGACGCCGTGCTCCGGCAAACCGGCTTTCTTGACTGAATCCGGGAAAGGTGATACATTTTGCCCTTTAAGCTCAGTGGTGCATGATCTGAGTTGTAGTTTGGTCATGGATCACGGTATAATTCTACAAGTGCGTGCCTTGTGTACAAGGAAAGATCGAACAAGAAAAAGATTAGGCTCTCAAAAAAACAATGATTAGTATTTCATGGAAACTGTTTGCAATTTATGTGTTCTTCGAGTTGGAGGTGTGTGAGATCTCCATTTGTAGCTTAAACAAGCAATAAGTAGTAAGAATTGGGGTCAGGGAGATCTCTTTGTTGTTCAGGAGAAGGGAGCAAATTTTGAATAAGTTTGATGATTTTGTCATTCCAAATGTCAAAACCTATGTACTATTTGCTGCATTGGAATTTTGCCCTGTGAAATGTATGCGCTGTACAAGAGGTGTCTTTTGGTACTCTTGCCATTATTCGTTCTCCCCTGAAAGTGAGATCTATGCACCATAAGAAGTAGATGTTATGTTCTTCAGTACAACAAGATGACTGCGAAATATGTTTCTATACGTTGTTATGTGTTGTGTCCTAGTAAGAGATATGCATCTGTTTGTGATCCATGTGTTAACTGTTTCATTGTGATTTTGTTCAATTGAATTTGACTTGTATGTATTTTGCTCTCGTGGACTGCTGTAAAATAGGTGTGTCATCTCATGTAACGCTTCAATTCATTACAGGAAAGTCTCAGGATATAAGCAATGGTAGTGCACTACTGCTTGATTTGTTCATTTGATGTTACCTTAGTTTATGCACCTGCATTTGTTTTAGAGATAAAATCAGTCTCTTGTTACATAAGAACTAAAACCAGGGTTAAACATTTCAGCGAAATTTCGGTGATTTCGGAGGGTACCGAAAGGAAGAGCATTTGGCCAAATTTTGGCCGAATTTATCCTCATTTGAAAATTGTCCAAAATTTGGTTAAATTTCATCAAAAATTTAAATAATGTTTGAATATTTCGTCCTAATTTTTAGCCGAAATGAACAAAATTTCATCATTTCATCGCTTTCGTTGCCCTCCGAATTTTTTTGCAAACCAAATAATTTTTCCCTGACTAAAGCAGAATGCTTACTTCCAATGCGTTTGGTATCATGATGCATAGTTCCATCAATACTTTCGGATCTAGGGTGCTCTTGATGCTTATGTCTAATTGCAGCTACTTACCAATTCTAATCAGTGGCCTAGATCTTCTGGAAGAAAATGTATTAGGCATCCAAAACCTCACTGTATCAGTAGTAGTGTTATTTTTGTTTACCCTCCTGTTGCTGCTTCAAAATGCAGAAAAATAACTAACACCAGATCTCGTTTGATGTTTGACTTCATTCTGTCATTGCACGTCTGCATTTGTTGCTTTATAAAATCAGTGCCTTCAAATATGCAGCCGATACAGATTAGCAGGGCCATCACTATACAGGGTTACGAAGTATTTGAGAACTATTATCCATCTAAATTGTTTAGAACTTACAATCGAACCTGTTTAGCACATGTTAAATTTCATACGGTTTGAGTTTGTTGTCAATTGATAAGTATCAATGAACTCTCTTGCAAACGAAACATGAGTTACTATTGCCAAATGCCAGATGCCGTTGAAATGAAATTACTCATGTGTGGTAGTATGGATTGAATTTACTGCATTAATGAATGGATGTTAAGTTATTCAGTTTTTTTCAAGGGAAGACGCTCCTTGAGGGCTAAATTCATTCATAAATAGGAAATTTTGCAGGGTTTTGCCCTGTCAGGCAAATTATTCAGTTTTGTTTTGGTTGGGATTCGCCATACCCAGGCGGTAGGGCAACACAAGGTTGACCCCCAAAAAATGGGCTCCGTAGCTTGTCTGTTTGAAACATAGTAATTTCACAAAAACAATATTCGTTAAATTCATGACTAAGTTAATCTGAATAAATGTGGCTAATTTGGACTGTATAAAATTCCTAAAAAATTACATAATAAATATTACTGCATCGAGAGGCTTCACATAAAATTTCATAATTTTTGGAGCTCGTTTGCTATATGTAAAAACTCGTACAAATATCGAAATTGTATGAATTTTTTAGCAACATTCGTCATGTATAAAATTCCCCAAAAATTACACTGCGAGGAATGTTGAGTCAGAAGGTTGTACATAAATTTTCGTAATTTTTTGAGCTCATTTGATATACTTAAAAATTCAAACAAATACTAAACAGAAAAAAAATTAGACAGCTACCGACTAATTACTTGTCACTTTGGTGGTGGGCAGACTTGTCGCCGTATGCTCCACAGGCGACAGTCGCTCTTGCCCACCATCTAGGCAGAGGCGCACTGCGGCGGCAGAAGACCACGCATCACTTCAGGAGCGCTACCGTCCAGTCGGTCAATAGCAAAAACGATATTTTTATCAATACGATTGTTATATTGCTATTTTTATAAATACGATATAAAATAGTATCAAAAGTCACTTTGATTCAGCGGTCGCATGCAAGGATCTCTGAGAAGACGTCAGGCTCCCCAGATACGCTTTTGAGCGGGCGACACGCAAAGCGATGGAACTGGAACCTTCCAGAACGAGTCGCCAAAGCGCTCCCTCCCTCTCTCTCCCCTAGGAAACCGTCGATTAACTGCTCTTTCTCACTGACAAGTCAAGCCACCAGTTTTCTGGCCCCACTGTCAGTGAAACCCCGGGCCACATCGCGCCTCGACAACCCACACCCTACACAAGGCTTCTTCCCCAACTCCTCGCCGTCCTCCCGTCTCGCCGCGCCATGGTTCACCACCTCCTCCTCGCCGTCCTAGCGCTCCACCTCGCCGCCTTCGGGGCCTCCGCCGCGTCACGCGGCAACGGCTACGGCGGCACCGTCGACCCCTCCCGCGTCGTCCAGCTCTCGTGGCGCCCCAGGTGACCGATCTGATGTCTTCCCCTTCCTCCCCCTGAGCCCTAGGCTACGTACGACTCTTACGGCAGTTTCTTCCATTGGCGTGGCGGCGGTTAGGGCGTTCCTGCATAAGGGGTTCCTGTCGGACGCGGAGTGCGACCACCTGGTTGTGCTGGTGAGTGCACTGGCCCTGCCCACTCGATCTCGTCGTGGACTGGGTGAATTGGCTTCTGATGGTTCTGGGTGGTTGATTGATTCGATCTGTGGTGCTTGAAGGCGAAGGACAAGCTGGAGAAGTCGATGGTGGCGGACAACGAGTCCGGCAAGAGCGTCATGAGCGAGGTGCGGACCAGCTCCGGCATGTTTATCGAGAAGAAGCAGGTAAGCGGCCAACACACTGAGTGATTTCAATTCTTCTTGCAATTCTTCTTGGTAATGTCTGGGGTTGGAATGGTTCAGTGTGATGTTAACTGTGCAGATCTAGGAAGGGAATGCTTCTGTATCGGCCGTGATCTTGATGTGGAAAGCGAAATTAGTAAAATTCTTATAGGGCATTGTATTTATATAAACCGGGTATTGAAAATATGGAATGGCAGGGAGCCTTATTTTGGGTGGTAGTATGAGGTGATCTGAGCAGGAAATGATTTTGTAGGTGCCAATGCCATGCTCTGCCTAAGAGGGAGCAGGATTTTTTTTCTTTGTGGAATTCATCTTTAGATTGGTATAGAGCTAGCTAGGATGGTGAACTTATGCGCTTGTATTGATTTAGTATGGTATAGAAGAAGTGGTTTAGAAGGTAAATTTATGTACTTGGATCGATTAATTGGTTTTATAATGTTCTCATGTTTATTTTGTTAATCATGGTGGTTTGTCGGCAAAATGCTTGAATGCAACTGTATCTTATCTACTATAGTTCTTCTGTGCATATTTGCTGAACTTTGATTGTCCCTGTTTGGATTTGGAGATACTCTGTTCATATATATATATATATATAAATAGCATGACCAAATCTGAAAGGGGAAAAGTGTGACTAGGCTTTGAACTAGTAGTTTGTTGTGGTGAGGTGATGTCTGCAGGACATGTTTGAGACATAAGGTTTGTAACTGAAATTTCATGCTCGAGTTCACCTTTTCTAATCCTGTTGCATAAAGAGGTAACTTTTAATTGTTTTCCATTAAATCTAATGGTTTTTGTAAGTATTCAGTGATTGAATCCAGGATGCTTGCTCTATTTCTTGGTAGAATTTTTTACTGTAGTTATCTGGAGATAATATGTCATTATGTCAAGGATTTACCATTTATATTAAATTTGCTTGCCTGGGTATGCTAAGAGCTGAATGCTTGTTCCTTCCATTCTTTAGATTTTTACTGTTTTCAACTTGTCTTATATCACTTATTGTTATTTGCTTGCCTGGGTATGCTAAGAGCTGAATGTTTGTTCCTTCCATTCTTTAGATTTTTACTGTTTTCATCTTGTCTTATATCTCTTCTCGTTAGTTGTGATTTAGCACTGTGAACTGTAAAATAATATACCGGTATGTGTTTGGTTTGCCTCGCTAGCTGTAGCCTGTAGGCAACACACCATAGTATTATACCATTTCTTATTAGTTGCCATGGCCTCATCTATCATATTCCCTCCATTTCACTATATTTGTCCATGGTCTCGGGAGTATCCATTTCAAAATATTTGTCAATTAAGAGAATCGAGATTCGAGAGTATAGTTATTGTGATTTTTTCACTTTCTACCCCTACTTAAATTCCTTGGAAGAGATTAAGTGGTTGTAGTATGATATTTAATAGGGGTATGTATGGTCATTTCTCACTAACTATTTCTTAGATTTAGTGATTCCTTGTCTGTGCGCATGATGGGTTGTGGACAAATATAGTGAAACGGGGGGAGTATGATGGCCGAGTTATGGTCTAGAAAATTAATTCATTTCCATTTAGACAAAGTTTGTTCCTTTCCTGGTTGCTTTATTATATACTGCACTGCCGTACACATGTGAGATGTGGGTTGTGGAGGACCAATTGCGGATTTGCCATGATAGAATCTCAATAAATTTATACAGTGAATCACTACTGATCTTCATTGTTGTTGACTACTGATCTTCATTGTTGTTGGGTTTTGCCTTTTCTGAAATTTGTGCTCAGATGGGATATTTTCGTATGATTTTCCCTCCCACTGCTCTGTGTTAATTTGAGTGAATGCTTGTGTTTCTGTGGACCTATATGTCACGAACTTCAATTTTGATTGGATGGCAGATGCTCCTTAATATATTTATTTGAGTAAAACACACTATGGGTCCATAAACTTGTCAAGTTGGATCACTTAGGTCCCTAAACTTTGAAATTGCATATTCATGTACCTAAACTTGTTTAAGTGGGTCGTTGCTAGTCCCAAGTGTTAGATAAGACTAGTAGGATGAATCATTTGATATATTACACAGCCCAAAGGGGCAATATATAATACAAGACTCAAGGGACATAAAACTTAGACCCTAGAAACTAGGAAATACCACAAATACCCTTAACATCTCCCTCAAATGCAAGGCATATGCAATAGCATTGTATTTGGAAGAGTTGATACTAAAATAGGGAAAATCCAAAGTCTGAGTCTTAAATATGTCATTATAACGTGTAGCTCTTGAAAAATTGTGTCAGATACCAAAAAATCTCCTATCTGGAATCATGCGGCAGCCCATAAAGCAGAGATTGTAGAGGCTAGGAAAGTAGAGGTAAGCAGGAGCAAAGTCGATTGTGTTAAGGATAGAATAGGATTGTTATTTGTTTCCTTATATGCCTTGGATTCCTTATCTGTATATGGCATATTCCTCTGTATATCATCGTTGCCTCCCTATATATTTTGCCCTTTAGGTCTCATAAATAGACACACAATATTCATAACATGGTATCCAATCTCGGGCTCTAACCTTATTCTTCTGCTACCTTCGACGCCGCCAGAGCATCGTCGCCAGGGCTGTGTCTTCTGTCGCCGGCCGTCATTGCCCGAGCAGCCACTGTTGGCTCCACTCGATCCGCCGTCATCCCTACCCGATCCGTAGTAGCCTAGGCCGCCAACGCCGCGGCCGATCGCCCGAGCCGCCACCGCCACTGGGCCACCCGCCGCCCGAGCCGCCGCTACCGCTTGATATGGCGCTGCTCGCTAGATCCAGCGCTGCTGCTACCTGATCCATCGTCGCTGCCACCGTCGCCCAGGCCGCCACCGTCATCTCCCCCAGTTCCGGCGCTGCTGCTGCCCGATTCATTGTCGTCGTCGCTCGACTAAAGCCGCCTTCGCTTCGGCCGCCGCTTTGCCGACAGCTGCTTCGCCGTCGTTTGCCCGCACGCCGCCCCTGAGCCGTCGGTCGACACTTTGCCGGCCGCCCGCTCTACCGTCCGCCGCTCCACCGGCCACCCGCTCATCCTGCTCATTGCCTCGGCGACACCCGAGGTGAGCGGCCGTCTGTTTGGTTTGTGCCGTCGAGTCGGCCGAGCCCGTTTTGTACTAGCGTGAGAAAAAAAGAAAAAAAAGAGAAAAACATAACGTTGATCTAACCGACGTGCCGTCCAACGCCTCCTATTAGACTCCGCTGCCTTGGTCGCCGCGCCGTCCAGTGCCGCCTACCGATGGCTTCCATTCTATCTACTGCGATCCCATTCTCGGGAACAAAGCTCCATGGAACGAACTACAGGTTATGGTCTTCTCTCATGGAGATTACGCTTAATGGTCTCCGCCTTCGGGGACATATCACCGGTGCACGCCCTTCTCCGCCACCGCCGGTTCAGCCTCCTCCTAGACAATCTACTTCTGCACCTCCTGCAGCAAATGAGGCTGCCAAGGAGGCAAAGTCTGATGCTGATGCTGCTAATGAGGCTTTTCAGTATGCCATTGACGCTTTCGAGCGATGGTGTGCTGACGAGGTCCGTGTTCATGCCATCCTGCTAATGAGACATTATTGGTCTACAGTCTACTCGATAGATCTAGAAGTACTTGCGTGAGCGATACCAGCATAGCAGTGATGTTCAGTTCTTTTCGCTTTAGCGTGAGTTGGAGACGCTTCGCCAGGGAGATTCTTCTGTTGACGACTTCTTTCGGGCCCTGACAAGTCTCTGGCGCCAGCTGATGAGCTGGCCTCTCCACTTTGTCAGGAGTGTCACAAAGTGCAGAAGGCGGATCATGATCGCCTTTGCCTTTATGACTTCATCTGTCGTCTTCGCCCAAAGTTTGAGCCTGTCAGAGCTCAGCTGTTGAGCCGCTCTCCACAACCGACTGTTACAGAAGCCCTTTCGACGCTTCGGGCTGAAGAGATTCGTCTCAGGTTAGCAGCATAGTCTGTTCTGACTGTGCTTGTTGCCCCTTCTTCGACTACGACAATGATATTTGCTTCGACTACAGCCTCTCCCCAGGTGCCTGTCTCCGCACCTGTTTTTGCACCAACTGGAGTTCAGTGCAACTACTGCAAGAACTTTGGGCTCGACTACCAGAGTTGTGCGGTGCGAAAAAAGCGAAACAAGACACGTGGGGGTGGGTGACCAAAGGAGGGCAAGGAGGCCCTTCCTTCACAGGAGGACAGACCAGCTCATCAGGTTCTGCTTAGAAAGGTGACTCTGTTCAGCAGCTCTGGTAGGCTCTACTTCAGCAACTCTCTCACAGCTCAGCGGGTTCTGCTAATTTAGCTCAGACATCTCCCCCAGGTACCTCTTGGGTTCTAGATTCTGGTGTCTCTTTTCACATGACACCGGACTCCACATCTCTCATTTCAGTAGGACCTACTGATTTTCCTATCTCTGTTCAGACAATTGACGGTACTTCCTTGTCTGTCAGTTGTCAGGGTATTTTTTTGTCCACTGACTTTTCTGTTCCAGCTGTTTCTCATGTTCCTCAGTTTACCATGCAGCTTCTTTCGGTGGGACAGCTTACTAATCTTGGTTGTAGGGTTGTTTCTGACTCTCACACCTGTTTCGTTCAGGATCGACAGATAGGGATGGTACTTGGGACTGGCCGGCGCCGTAGGGATCGTCAGGGTTTCTACATTCTCGACCGCCTTCACCTTCCGTCCACTTTAGTTTCTCCTACTATGTCAGCCTCTACCGCCACTGCTACCACCATCTCTGGAGTTTTTGCGCAGTGGCATCACCGTTTATGATACCTATGTGGGTCCCGTCTTTCTTCATTAGTTCGTCAGGGTGTTCTTGGACGTGTTACTGTTGACACGTCAGTGTTTTATTAGGGTTGTAAGCTGGGCAAGCAGCTACAATTTCCTTATCATTCTAGTGAGTCCATGTCTTTTCGTCCTTTTGATTTAGTTCATTCAGATGTATGGGGACCTGCGCTTATTATCTCAAAAGGTGGGTATAAATTTTATGTAATTTTCATTGATGATTATTCCCGTTTCACTTAGCTTTTTCCTATGTCTAATCGTGGTCGTTTTGAGTCCTCTATCCGTACTTTTCGATGTGATTCTGCTGGAGAGTAATGTTCTGGTGCTTTCAGACAATTTCTTTCCGAGCAGGGCACTCTTTACCAGTCTTCTTGTCCTGGTGCCCATGCTCAGAATGGGGTTGCTAAACGCAAGCATCGTCATCTGCTTGAGATTGCTCGCACTCTTCTTCTTCCTTCTCATGTTCCACCACATTTCTGGGCGAAAACTGTTTCTACAGTTGCATATCTCATCAATATACAGCCTTCCACTACACTTAAGGATGTCAGTCATCTTCATGTTTTTGGCTGCACCTGTTTTGTCCTGCTACAGCCTTGTGAGCGCACCACATGAGGGA
The DNA here is from genome assembly GCA_036346245.1 of Bonia amplexicaulis. Lineage (NCBI taxonomy): Eukaryota > Viridiplantae > Streptophyta > Magnoliopsida > Poales > Poaceae > Bonia > Bonia amplexicaulis. The sequence continues at coordinate 10,200,871 of CM070763.1, read as the reverse complement.
TGCGACGGTAGAGGGGGAGGAGAGGTAGGCGAGTAGCGGCTCAAAATCGTAGCGGAGGTGGAGCAGCTGGAGAGTGGGAAGCAGCGGCGATGGCAGGGGAGGTAGCTCGGGGAGGAGGGAGGCGGGCATGATGGCGGAGGAGATGGAGAGCGAGTGGTGGAGACGCACGTGACCCTCACACCACGTTGGCATTGATCAAGGCTACACATCAGCAGTCAAACCAGTGAATCATCTTTGGGATCTGCAGTCACCCATTTAAACAAGTTTGGGTACATGAATCTGCAATTTCAAAGTTTGGAGATTTAAGTGATCCAACGTGACAAGTTTAGGGACCCACAGCATATTTTACTCTATTTATTATTTACTTTCCAAGCCATGGGTTCAATTGAAATTTATCCAGCATAAAATTTGGCACATTTCTGTAATACCATGATTTTCATTAGGAATCCCCTTCACAAGTTCTATTTGGTATCTATTTATTATTTACTTTCCAAGCCATGGGTTCAATTGAAATTTATATTACATAAAATTTGGCACATTTCTGTAATACCATGATTTTCATTAGGAATCCCCTCGCAAGTTCTATTTGGCAATACTTGGATTGCGGATTAGCACAAAATATTTGGGTGATTGGGTTTTGATGTTAACTTTACATGTCACTTTTGCTCTTTTGGATTTGATCTACCAGTTTCTGTCCTCTAGATCCATACCAATAGGAGCAGGATCATGCTTTGTTGCGTGTGCAATGTTTCAAATGGTATACTATTCAGCCTATGGTTACCTTTGCATTCGAATCAGTTGGACCAGTAAGCTATGTTGCTTGTTAGCATATTTACATCTGTTTTGCCATGGCACACATGGTCATATGGAATTAGTAAAACACTACATAAGCCATTCCAGCTTCCTCTGTACAGTGTAAAAAATGTAACATCGATATTTTAACTAAACTATTCATTTGGCAGGATGAAGTTGTAGCGAGAATAGAGCAGAGGATTGCTGCTTGGACATTCCTTCCACCAGGTACCCTAAATTAAATTACTCAACCATTCTAGATTACATTTTCTGTCTATTTAATAGTTAATAATAGTGTTGTCATTATTCTGTCCATGCTCAGAGAATGGTGAGTCCATTCAAATATTACATTATGAGAATGGTGAGAAGTATGAGCCACACTATGATTACTTCCATGACAAAAATAATCAAGCCCTCGGAGGACATCGGATTGCAACTGTCCTCATGTACCTATCTAATGTTGAGAAGGGCGGAGAGACCATCTTCCCCAATGCAGAGGTAATTTACTTGTCATTTATTGTCTAACTATCTTGGGATTTCCCTTGCAATAACTCAGATATTCTGCAGGGAAGTTATCACAACCAAGGATGAGACGTGGTCTGAGTGCGCTAAAAATGGATATGCAGGTATAATGGATAGTTGCCAGAAGAAATTAAATTACTTTGCATATCTCTTTCCATTTGATAATGGAGCATTATCTATATGGCCCTTTTCATTTCAATGCAGCTCCGTTCTTCAACAAGGTTTCTTAGCTTTGCATATATCAGACATCAGTGGTACCTTATACAATAACAGTTTACTTCATTGTTAGGGCCTATTTGATTCAAAGGAAAGTTAAAGGATAAATGGAGGAATTCAATCCAAAGGAAAAAATTCCCACGAGGAGTGTTTGATTTGTAGGATTACTTCAAAGGAAGTTCATAGGACAGGAAAATTTCCTACAAGTTTTGGAGGAATTCAAGCATGAGATCTAACCTCATGCTACAAATTCCTTTGAAAATTCCGATGCACCTTCTCTCTCTCCATTCTATCTCTAATCAATTAACATTTAATCTTAAAATTCCCGTATTTTTCCAGTGGTGCAATCAAACACCATTTGTTGCAAATTCCTATGGTTTTTCAATCCTATAGGATTCGAGGGTCCATGGCATTGCAATACTACAGTTTTCTTATTTTAAAATCCTGCGAATCAAAGAGACCCTTAGACTGAACCATTGGCTGTCCTCTGCAGTGAAACCCGTAAAAGGTGATGCCCTGCTGTTCTTCAGTCTCCACCCTAATGCAACAACAGATCCTGACAGCTTGCACGGGAGCTGCCCCGTCATCGAAGGTCAGAAGTGGTCCGCGACTAAATGGATCCATGTGAGGTCCTTCGACAACCCTGGCAGGCACGGAGGCTCCGCTGACGGGTGCGAGGACGAGAACGTCCTCTGCCCTCAGTGGGCGGCAGTAGGGGAGTGCGCCAAGAATCCCAACTACATGGTGGGCACCAGCGAAGCACCTGGCTTCTGCCGAAAGAGCTGCAACGTATGCGCCCAGTAAGTCATCGATCCATCCACCGTGTGCTAGGTTACATGGCATCGATAATTGTTGTCCCAGTACCAGGGTGTATACAGGACTGAGCATGGCACGTATAACCTGGACAGAGCCGAAATGTAAGATCTATCCGTCTATGTACGCCCAGAAACTACAGCTGGAACTCTTGTTTTGTTCAAACCTGCGGCCAATTACCCACTTTGGCTGAGCAATCGTATCAATGACTACGGATCGGGCGATCCTCTTCTCGTCAATTGCGTGATAACTTTTCTTGGAAGGGAAAGTGTGTTCTTCTGGTGGACCAAAATGGTGGCAAAAATAGAAGACTTAGGCCTTGTTTATTTTGGCTTCTAAAACCTGTTCTACAGTAAATAATTTTTTTTACAGCATTTAACTTTCGAACGGGGTGTCTTTTTAAGATAGGTTTCACTAATAGTATATACTATAGTAATTTTATTTATATCGGTCAAAATCGTACACGAGTCTCCCTACAAACTATTATTATTCATAACCCAAATCAAAAGGCCACGTACCCTGAATTGGGTCTGGTCTGCTTGGTGGTACGTATATATATCAATGATGTCCGGTGTCGTTTTACTTGTTGAGCTGTTCATTTGCTGAATCGAACGGAATACCTATGGCCTATTGGTGGTATACTGTGATATCTGATCTACCAAACCGAATAACTTTGCTTTTAAGTCCGTAGCTGTTGCCTGCAGAATAGTTTCCTGTCCCCCATTTCACTTAACTTCTGCAAATCAGCATTCAACTCCCAGTTGGTAGTACATTGCATATTCAGAGAAGTAAACCAAAAGAAAAGAGAAAATTACTGCTGCCCATGCGCATCAACACAAGCAAATATGGTAATAATACACTATTACAGGCATTTAATTCCTGCTGCCCAAGCACATCAACACAAGCAAATATGGTAATAATGCACTATTGCAGGCTTTTCTCTCTCCCCCTTTTTCCTTCTCTTTCTAGCAAGCTTTGTCCTTGTCAGGCATAGCCGCGCCCGGCTTGACGGCGACGACGCCGTCGTTGCCGGCGAGCGCCCGGTACTTGTCCTTCCTGGTGAGGCCGGTGCACTCGTAGGAGAGCGTGGCGGCGATGTGCCTCTGAATGTAGTTGGCCACCTCGTGGCTGGACTTGCCGCCGCCGCCGCAGGTGAGCTCCGGCGGCAACTTGTTGAGGAACGTGACAGTGTACACCGGGCTGGGGTTCATGAAGAAGTAGAACGGGTCCATCCCCTTCCACCCCCTCGCCGTCGTGCCGTGGAACATGCCCATCCGGGCCTCCATCGCCACCGGCACCACCTCGTCGGTGAGCTCGGCGAAGAGGGCCGAGAAGCGCAGCAGGAAGGGCTCCCGGCACGTCGTCCCCTCGGGGCAGATGGCGAGATCGCCCTCCTGCAGGAGCCTCCTGATCATGGCGGCGTCCGTGGCGCGGTCGCGGGTCAGCCGGACGGTCCGAATCGGCGAGAGGAACTCGGAGAGCCGTGACAGCGAGTAGGTGACGGCGGCCACCGGCCGGCCGAGCGCGGCGGAGAGGAAGATCGGGTCTAGCAGCGTGCGGTGCGAGCAGGCGAACAGCACCCCCGTGCGCCCCGCCGCGCTCCCGGCCCGCGGCGGCGGCGCGCCCCTGACGACGACGCGCACGCCGAGCGCCCAGAAGGCGTAGTACACCCACGGCATGGGCAGCAGAGCGCCGGCGGCGATGCGGAGGCAGGCGAGCGCGAAGCCCGCCGGGAACCACAGCACGGTGAGCAGCGCCGCCAGCGGCGTCGGGCGGCGCACGAGGCGGCCGTCGTGGAAGATGACCGGCCTCGGCAGCTGGTCCATGCCCACGGCCTCCACCGGCGCCGGCGGCACGATGTACGCCTCCTGCCCATGCCCATGCCACGCCGCATTAATCACACAATCAAGACATGCTCAACATTAACTGTACAGCACAGTACTGCTAAACCGCATTAATCACACAATCAAGACATGATGAACATTAACTGGACAGCACAGTACTCCTAAACCGCATTCATTAACGAGATGTACAACTAGCACGCCGTCCTTCCTGCCGGGGCGTAGCCCGCAATTAATACATCTGGATGCATTTGCGTAAGTAACGAGGCCGAACAGAGATAAGCATGAACTGCTCGACCTAAGAACTCTCAAAAGGATTGAGAAAAAAACAATCTTTTGAAGAGTAGCTACACGCATGGCTGGCACGAATTTTTTCACGATAGATAGCTTCAACATGTTTGCTAGGTGCACCGAAAAGTTTGTAACTGTGTGGATGCAGAGATGGGCAAGGAGGCAAAGTTAAGCTAGCAAGACACCCCCTACTCGAACGCGTGACCCTTTCAACCGCATGGTACGGAAAGATTAAAACGTCTATATCTTTTCTCTCTTTTTTTCGACTTATAATTTATAATTTTTCTGGATAAACAAATAGGATCATTTTTTATTGTCTTTTCGTAATGACTTATCGAGACAGCTTTTTCGATACGGCTTATCGACTCATCGATATTCAGTTCATTTCTACAAACGGTCACATTAGGACAAAAAAATATAAACCACAGTAAAAAAGAACACCTTCTTCTCTCTCCTTGGAGAATCAACCGTTTGTTATCCTCTCTTCTTTATATTGACAACCAACTAGAGATAACTACCACACTGGCAGAGTGGCAGGGTCTACAAGCCGTGTAAATGTAACTGATGCCGCCCAGTTGTTTAATGAATGCGCGTAGGTAGGGTAGAAGATAGAAAAATGGTATGTCGGGTCCTTAACCAGCACGCTCTTAACTGGGAAAAAATGTGACCCAACCAATCATCTCTTCATTTGCCTCAGGGCAACCTTACTGTTTGTGTGCAATTTTAGTACTGACGGTTGATATAATACTTGCAGTGGTTGTTGTTGCTGTCGTGTCTAGTAGGATCTCTTTTTCTGGCTTGGGGTCATATGCAAGATACGAGCAGCCAACCAACGCTGGGTGCTATACAAGGAGCAGGGATGTAAAAGGACTAGCACAAGAAAAACAAGCCAGCGTATGAGCATTAGGGTCTAGTGATCCTAATAAAATTTAGTAAATTATATAGAAAATTACTATTTATTATTGTTTATCGATGAATGGAATATCATCGTGCAATAAAGATGATCACAATGCTCCCGTCGTCTGACTTGGCTCCTGCCTCCATTTTTCCACTCAAGCAAATAGGTAAATTTTGAGATCCAGAGTAGGCTAGAGCATGGATTCGGGATATCATACGAGAAGGTTGATTCACAGGCACAGCGGCTGTGCGTAACAGTGTAAGTAAGAAGAGAAGAGCTTTGGTTTTTAAGGCAGTGAATGGATGGGGCCTCTTCTCTTTCTTTTTTCCCTGGCGCCAGTGTTGCACCAACAGCGTTTCATCTCGAATTAATTGTTGCACATGCGGAATGGAGCTGCCAACGCATGCGTGATGCCGTGCAACTCGGTACCACATGGATGGATTCATTCAGTGCCCTTTGATAGAAAAGCGGCTTCCCAGTTTTCTGTATGTTCTTCTCCTAGGCGGTAACACACTATTGATTTTGACTGCTTGCTTATATATTTGTAATATCTGAATAAGTACTTCGATGATGGTTATGATCACGCTGCATAAGTTATAACCACGTTACGTGCTTGTAACGACCACGCCTTCTGGCGCTCTCAACTTTAACCATGAACACACACAAAGAAATAGAGTTAATAGAGTATTGTCATCTAGGAAGGAACAGTGAGGGAGGACAGGTAAGGGAAACAGGGAAGCCGCGTTCCCTTTGATACGGCAACTGTTTTTAGCGGTTTTTGACTTTCGGCTAAAATTGTACTGTAGCGGCTGTTAGCATTTTCTAAGTTATTCAATTAAAAATAAAGAAAAATAAAAAACAAAAGATACCGTTATAGCTCCATAAACAGTACAAAGAAAATGGCAAAAACAAAGACGCAAAAAACCAAAAAAGTCAAAATTAAAAAAAAATCAATGTGTTCATTCTGGCTAGAAGCCAAAACCCGAATAAACGGGGCCTAAGTCTCAGCCTAGAGCGCGGAAATCTCATAGGAATTTTGGCGTAGTTATATTGTTTCTTATATATCTCCTCCAAACAGGCCCATTTTTCATAACAAATAAACATGAAGACGAACGATGGCAGTACGTGTGTGCATACATGTTAGGAGTTAAAATGTGTAGTTTTGGGTTTAGATTGCGATGCGATATGGAATCATGGAGTTACGTAATTACGGGTGCTATATATAGGAAGATTAGTAGTAGTTAATTTCGGTAAAGTGCACACCTTGCACAGGCTCATGAAGGGGTAGTCGGAGCGGCGGTCGCCGAGGCCGACGTCCGGCACGTCGCCGTCGTCGCCGCCGAAGATCTCCCGGAGCGCCTCGGCCTTGCGTCGCCCGACGAGCACGCCTCGGCGGGCGTCCACCATCCCCGTGGCGCGGCCGCGCCACGTGGCGAGCTCGGTGCCGCCCACGGCGTCGGCGCCGAGGTACTCCCTGAGGAACGGCTCTGCCATGACCCGCGGCGTGGACGTGAGCACGACGCGCCTGCGGGAGCACGCCGAGAACACCCGCCACGCGCCCGGGTGCACGTCGGCGGCGTAGAACCGCGGCAGCACGGCGCGGGCCGCGGACTCGATCGCCGATACCCGCGCCCCGCCGTGGCGGCGAACACGAGCACCCGCACCGCCGCGGCCTCCGAGACTAGGCGTCCCAGCGCGGCGGCCACCGGCGCCAGGAGCAGCAGCAGCAGCAGCCGCGGCACCCGCCGGCCTCGAACGCCACCAGCGCGTAGTACGGGAACGCGCTCCGCGACCGGAGCAGCGTCCCCTCCAGGCCGGCCGCCACGGCGCCCCGCCCCGACGCGTCGCACTTGTCCACCGCGGGGAACGGCTCCACCCCCGCCGCCACCATCGCCTCCATCGATCGCTCACGCCGCTCGCTAAGCCAAGTGTCTCTGCGCGCGCTCGAGCTTGAGCCGGTGGCTATGTGTGCGTTTCTGTGAGCGCGCAAGTGCAGGTTATTTATAGTGCTGCGAGGGTGACGACGTCTTGTGTTGAGGTGAAAGTGAAACATATGGTTGTTTGGTGAGCGGCAAATACATAATTACGTTACCCATGGAGGCTGGCTAATCCTAATTATTTACAGGCCCATCTCAGTTACCAATCTTGAGTAATCCTAGTCTTAGGTGCCCTTAGTTAGCTGAAATAAACTAATTTATAATTAAAATTATATGATAGTTGACTGAAATTATACTGTAGTTAATAATCACTTATTTGATATAACTAAATTTAAAAAAATAAAAAAACAGATTAGCCAATCATAAACAATACAAATAAATACAGAAAAAAATCAAAAAAAACTAAAAACGAAATTTAAAATAATAAAAATAAATTAGAAGTTCAAACCGAATTAAGCGGTCTTAATCGCGCCTTCTGCGAGCCCAATTAATTAAGGGGCGGCAACTGGTGCTATCCTATGCGGTACGAGGTGAATTAACGAAGGTGACCACGAGACGGGCTCGCGTGCTTTCGGTAACACCTCGAGATCTGAAATGATCAAGTTCGTACAGAGACACGCTCGACTATGCGTAGAAGTGACCAACAAAATTTACGAATTTTGGTTATTTTTAGCCATTTATATCACGTTAATATTAAATTAGACCTTTAGATCATTGTAATTCTAAATTTAGCCTCCTTCCCGACCGCACGACTTTGAGGAGCGTGAGATGTGTCGCATGACTATACTGTTCATGATTTTTTTTATTTTTTTTATCGAAAAGCAAATAAAAAATAAAAATCGTGAACAGTTTAGTCATGCGACCGATTTTTTTTACCAAAAAGCAAATAAAAATAAAAAATCATGAACAATGTAGTCGTAACACGTGTCACGTCCTTAGAGTTGTGCGGTCAGGAGGGGGCTAGATTTGGTATTACAGTAGTTTAGGGACCAAATTTGGTATTAACGTAGTACATGGGCTAGAAATGACCAAAATTCAAATTTTACAGCCTGTTTATTTCAGCTGAAAAAAACTTACTATTAAAAGTATTATGTAGCTAGTTAAAATTATACTTAGCTGATAATGTCTTATTTGATGTAATTAAATTTTAAAATAGAAAAAATAGGTTGGTCAATCACAGATAATACATACAAATACGAGGAAAAAGAGCCAACAAAAAGTTTTAAAAGCAAAAAAATTAGAAAAAAAACCAAAATTTAGAAATAATGAAAAATAAGCCAAAAATTAGAAGCTCACGTGGAAATAAGCGAGACCTTGATCTAGCGGGTGGAGTCACATGCTAAATACCTCTACGCTACACTAAAAGATGGGTTCAGAGATATTCTCGTATGTGCGTGAAGATGACTAATAAAATTTAGTCTGACAGTGGAGTTCTATGCTAAATAACTCTACTCTACACTACGAGGTGGTTCCTTGCGGGTGCGGCTCAGGTGCTGGGGGCACAACACTTAGCGCGTGCGGAGGTGCCCCTCAGCACCCGCCATGTGTCCCACAAGATCCAAAAAAATTCTAAAAAATTCGAAAAAAAATACTTACAAAATTCGAAAATTTGTAAAAAGTACTTTTTTGTAAAATACTTTTATTACAAAGTATCTTTAAGTACTTAAAAAATACTTTTTAATAAAAGTATAAATAAAAAAATTAAGTACTTACAAAAAAACTTTTTATACTTAAAAAGTACTTTTTATAAATTTTCGGATTTTGTAAGTATTTTTTCGAATTTTCAGAATTTTTTTAGTCTTATGGGACACGTGGCGGGTGCTGGAGGCACCTTCGCGCGCGCTAAGTGCTGTGCCCCCAGCACCTGAGCCGCACCCGTTCCTTGCGTGCAGGAGCTAAGCGGAAGCGTTTAAGATGCTTAGACTTGTGTGCGCAAAAGCGAAAGGTGACCAACGTTTGCAGTGGTCGAATTCGACACACTTGTATATGCGTAAATGTGACCAGTAAAATTTAGGCACCGCTCGGTTAAGATAAAATAAGCTGATTTATGGTTGAAATTATATTGTAGCTAGCTAAAATTACACTATAGCTGATGATAATTTATTTACCATAACTAAATTTAAAAAATTAAAAATAGAAAAAACAGGTTAGCCCATCACAAACAATACGAATGAATACAGGAAAAAACCGATAAAAAAATTAAAAAAATCAAAAGTAAAAAATAGTAAAAAAATAAATTAGAAATAAAAAATTTACACCGAAATGAGCGGAGGCTTAATCTAGCGCCTTCTGCGAGCCCAATAAATTAAGGGGCTGCAAGTGGTGCTATCCTATCCAGTACGAGGTGAATTAGCGAAGGTGACCACGAGACGGGCTCGCGTGCTTTAGGTAACACCTCGAGATCTGCAGTGGTCAAGTTCGTACAGAGACACACTCGAATATGCGTAGAGGTGACCAACAAAATATACAGCCGTTTATTTCGACTGAAAAAAAGTTTATTATTAAAAGTATTATGTAGCTAGTTAAAATTATACTATAGCTAATAGTGACTTATTTAATATAATTAAATTTAAAAATAGAAAAAGCAGGTTAACTAATCACGGATAAAACATACAAATACAAGAAAAAAGAAACAAAAAGTTCAACAAAGCCAAAAAGTCAGAAAAAATCAAAATTTATAAATAATAAAAAAATAAGCAATAAATCAGAAGCTCACACTGAAATAAGCGAGACCTTGATCTAGCGGGTGGAGTCATATGCTAAATACCTCTACGCTACACTAAAAGATGGGTACAGAGATATTCTCGTATGTGCGTGAAGATGACTAAAAAAATTTAGTCTAACAGTGGAGTTATATGCTAAACAACTCTACGCTACACTACGAGGTGGTTCCTTGCGTGCAGGAGCTAAGCGGAAGCGTTTAAGATGTTTAGACTTTGGTTGTGTGCGCAAAAGCGAAAGGTGACCAACGTTTGCAGTGGTCGAATTCGACACACTTGTATATGCGTACATGTGATCAGTAAAATTTAGGTCCGCTCTGTTAGGTTAAAATAAACTGATTTATGGTTAAAATTATACTGTAGCTATCTAAAATTACACTGTAACTGATGATGACTTATTTAAAATAACTAAATTTAAAAAATAAAAAATAAAAAACAGGTTAATCTATCACGGACAATACAAATGAATACAGAAAAAAAACCGACAAAAAACTCAAAAAACAAATAGTAAACATAAAATAAAAACTAAAAACTTAAACCAAAATAAACGAAGCCTTAATCTAACGGTGGAGTTCTATACTAAACAACTCTACGTTTTACTAAGAGGTGGTTTCTCGTCGTGTGGAGCTAAGCGGAAGCGTATGAGATGTTTAGACCTTGGTTGTGTGCGCAAAAAAGGTAAAAAAAAATGCCGCCATCTATGCATGAAACGAGCATTTTTTTTAACAGAAAGAAACAGAAGTTTTACTCTTCGTTAATCATGAACAGGGTTACCATCTCGCTGCACCGGGCTTAGCGCTAGTTGTAATTAACGAACGTGAAATGAGCCTGTTGGATTTTACTCTTGCCGCGGTTGGACAATCCCATTCCTACTAGTGCTAACCTTAATTAATTGCACCACAAGGCCGGTTAATTAAGGGGTGTGCCTACTGCCTACTAGTTCAAACCGCGATGAACTTTGATCGCACTGCGACGACTCCGATTAATGGACGGATGGCTGCGAACGAGGGACAAGTAACAGCAGACGCAGCAATTGCTGAATGTGAAGTATGAATGGCAGGCTTTACTTTCTACCGTGTTAATTTGATTTGACCGGCAGCTGTTAATCGTGTCGCAAAAGTCAGAATTATGTCCCTGTTTATTGGTGTGTCTCCCAATTATAGTTGCCACCGATGATCCTAGTTATAGTAATTCTACCGGGTTTCCATTTAGATAAAAAAAAAACTACCTGATTTGCTATTAAGTTAGTTGACTTTCATTCTGAAGTGTAAGTCCATTTTCTTGATATTTGCATTGGTTTTGAGACATGTGTTTGTTTGATTTACCCTTATGAAAATGCTAGACATCATTCGACTGTTTTTTAAATAAGTCGAATTTCTCACCGTTCGATTTGCTTCAAGATTCATGCTCTGGTCCGCCTCCATCTCCGTCTCCGGCGAGGCACTATGTCGCCTTCTTCTCCGGTCACCACCTGTGGAGGCGTGCGAGTTAGGGTTAGTGTCCATCCATTAGGGTTTAGGTTCATCTGTGCCCACCGAGCTTACAGGGAGCTAGGGTGGCGACGGCAGCGATGCACCGTCGGACGCGAGTGAGGAGGAGGGGTGGTGGGCAGGGTCGGTGGGGGTGGTGACGACAAATCCAATTGCAGGTGATGGTGGGGCCGGCAATCCAATGGCGGCAAACCGTTAGAGATTGGGAAGAAGGTACGCTGGCGGTGAGAAGGTGGCTGAGGAGCGATAGATGAGGAGCGGACCTACGCCAACACCTAGGGTGGTGTAGGCAGCTACGGCGAGGGACGGTAGAGACAAAGAGAGGTGGTCACCGGCGGAGGCAACACCGACAAGGAAGTAGGTGGTGGTGTGCAGAGAAGTTAGGGATGGCGGTGGCTGGGGGGGAAGAGAAAGAGTAGGAGTTAGGGTTAGAGGGGTTTGTATAGACATATTCTTGATTTTAAATTGATTTAATGGTTAAAAAATATGACATAGTCACTTAAAATAAACCACGAGTCACAACTCCTCCTCCCAACTCTATTGGTGTGGCTTGCAATGTGTTCCAATGAACTAACGGTACTATACTCCACCGACTGTGTGGCGAGTCCGATTTACTAGGTAGCGGCTACGAGAAGCTATTAACGTACTAGTAGCAATTCATTGGTGAATCCCTTGAGGGGGAGTCATTTCACACGAATTTGGGGGTGAAAGAAGTGATTCACCCTTGCAAGATGCTACTCCCTCCGTGTTTTTTTATAAAGCGCAATTTGTTTAGACATGGGGATTAAGAGTACATAAAACCAAGGAAATGGTAGAGAAAAAGACCATATTATCCATGATATTAACGTTTTGTGAATAAAAGAGATGGTAGTTATGTAGGTGTTTACTTGTAAATGCTAAAGAGAGATATAAAGTTAATAAGAGTAAAAGAGAGAAAAGGACCATTAAAAGCACATGCACGCCTTATATTTTGAAACAAGATAGCAAGAATTATATGCCTTGTATTTTTGAAACGGAGGGAGTATTATTTGCATGATATTTTCAGCCAAATTCAATCTAAGTTTGAGCTTACAATTGATGAATACGATTTGGGTTTGTCTATATAACCTAGTAAAACCTATACAAAACAGGTTTGAGCATGTCGAATTTTGGTGCCGTGGGACAAGCAGGAAATTAAGCCTATTTGAGCCAAGCTTAATTTACTCGGCGCAAGCAGCACTATCGCTTGGTCAATTTTTACATTGTTCTGGGCTATTTTGAAGCCTGACTCAAACCAAGCTCGAGACTGCTCTTGAATGACACGTCATCCACCTAAGCACGCCGTCTACGTGGACGCTAGCTTGGTCAGTCAGCAGCATGGGCGACGGGGGTTTCGTCCACGAGCACAAAACATCCCCTTTTCTTGCCTATATAAATACTCTACAGTTGAGCGAGTAAAAACTGGTGTTAGCTGACAGCAATGAATGGTACACGCTTTGGTAAGGTCACCCTTTTTGACTTTTAACGGAATTTCTTACTCTACATAAGGACTATAAATCGATTATAATATATAATATAGCTACTTAATTTATATATATCAAAATCACATGTGAGTTTCTGTTACTCCATATTTTCTCTCACGAATAAACCAAAAACTAAAAGCCAAAAGTCAGAGCCAAAAACCATAATCTGAAGCAAAAAAGAACAGGCCGGCCTCTTTTTTCGGCTTCTAAAGCTGTTTTTTAACTTTTCTACAGTAACTAACTTTTAAACAAGATATCTTTTCAAGACGAAGTCTACAAAAGTTAATTGAAGTACAAACTGTAGTGACTTCATTTATATCAGGTAAAACCGCACGCGAGTTTCTGTTACTCCGTACTCTCTATCATGAACAGTTTAAAAGTTATAAACCGCAGCCAAAAGTCATAAGCCGAAGCAAAAAAACAGACCCTACCAGCTGCTTCTCCACTTCTCTCACTACCGTCTTACTCTAAGAATACAGATGCACCACGTAGCACACTCCTCTCGCTTCTGTCACGTATACGTATTTCTTCCTCACTTGTTTCACTGCTCACTGACTCCTTTTAAAATCGGCTTCTTTCATCTATTACTATTTATTTTTAGCTTAAAATTATAAATCGCAATCAAAAACCATCAGAAAAAGTCAATACGAATGCACTCTAAATTATCAGACTGCTCGATCTCCACTCCTTACAAACCAACGGCTTGGATTAGATCCGGTGCGATCCTACTACGGTTGTGCATTTTCGCAAAGCTGTCTGATCAGAAATCAAGTCCGATCGGATGGCCGTCCGTAGGGAGAAAATTAAGTTATGTAGATTGACATGTTCATAAATATGCCCTCCATTTCTTTTTACTTATATCCTGGAGTCCGGTGCCGTTTGACCGCCGTAGGTTTTAAACTATCTAGGCTAGCTATATTAAAATTATATTATTAAAAGATACTATCATAATTTTTATTTTATTAGTACTCCCTTTAATTGTTAAATGCTTATCATTTTGGAATACATGCAATTAAAAATTTAAAATCTTAACTATTGATATATTTTTAAATGTTTAGATTAGATACATGAAAAAATATGTACAAATTTGTCTCAAAAATACTTTCATAATACTATAATTTTATAGGGTTTTATAAATATATTATAATATAAATCAATGATCAAAGTTGTATTTTGAAGACGTGTTGATGTCCAAAACGATGTTACTTTCATAATATTATAATTTTATAGGGTTTTATAAATATATTATAATATAAATCAATGATCAAAGTTGTATTTTGAAGACGTGTTGATGTCCAAACGACGTGTATTTATGACTGAAGGGAGTATATCTTAATGTAAAGTTCGAAAAAGTAACAAAGTTGAATCTCAGAAACAACAAAAGTCAAGATATGAATTAAAATTAGCTGGGACACCATGATTTAAAATAAGTATTTTCCTTATGTATCATGTGTGAATTTTTTTTGATTTTTTATGCCAACTTTAACTGGCTACTAACTAGCTCAAACAAGTTTGAACAAAAATTCAAACTAGAGTTGCCTTTTTTTATGATAGTTTGTTTGTAGGTATGTGTTGATATATATAGAAATCAGTAAACATGTGATAAATAATATTGAAAATCTTTTAATTCGCGTATATTTTTTAAAGGTATGTATTTCATTTGAATTGTTATAGATAGGTATATACTCTCAAACCGAAATTTGCAAAAGATGTATTCAAATTTAAGTTAAATTCGTGCATTTAAAATCATAGTAGCCTAGTACCATGACGTCCCACTTCCCCGTCCTATACGTACTGATTGATCGTTCCTGTCGAGGCTGTAACAATTGCAGCGGCTCCTCCTCCTTCACAACCAATCTAATTAAGCCAAGAATTCCATCGTACGAGAGCGAGATAACGACCCCGCCTTACCAATCTAATTAAGCCTTGTCTCATTCCACAGTTGATCGCTTTGGGCGACTCGCCCGCGTGTATGGGCGCACGTACTGTTGGCATGGTTGTTAAGGAGCCGTCGTGTCGATGACTTAATCAAGCTAATAAACACAGCCCGCTAGCGGCTGCTGATATTGTCTTCCCCGCCCTCGATTTGTCTCGGTCAAGCATTCCACAAGACGTTAGAGCTATATATAAAGCTAACGAACAACAGCATTATATTGTCACAGCTTGGCTTGTTGCCACACTGCATGCTTGTGAATTTATTGTAACTGATCCTTGTCTTTGTCAAAACAATGGAGCTAGCTAGCTAGCATCCGCTCTTGATTAATGCGTCTCGTCCATACATAAGATTAATTGACTATTGTGCCATCTTCCTTGTGTATTTGGGTATATGTGACATTTTGTGTGTGTATTGTATTGGGACTGTTAAGAGGTTAACTTTTGGTGTTTGGTCTCGATTCTTTCATGGGTTAATTAAGGTGGCATAACCTTTCTTAAATAGTGGGCAAGAAACCTATGGAAGAATGGTAGTGACCAAACGAGAACATTGTGACATAGGTTTGGTGCATTTTGTATGTTATTCTGATTATATGCGTGTGCGTTTGATTATAACAAGGTTTTGGAATTCATTAGAACATTGTTAATTAATTAATTAATTACAATACTCATATAAAGTGCTTGAGTTGTTAATCGTAGCATAGTTTACACTCCACCTAAACGTACATGCTCTGTGAACATCAAATGCAAACTAACTAGTTGTAAATAATGAATAAGACAGGCTATTTTAGCCGTTAAAACGGAGAAAACGACCGATTAATCAGAGGAAACGCCCTGCTGGTCGTTCGAAACCACTACATGCTTTTCTAAATACGCTGCACAAAACAGTTTAACCACAAGAAACAGTTGATAAGGAGACTAATCGCCCTAAATGGCGTTTTCAACTGCACTCTAAAATTGGACGTAACATCCTCAAAGTTCTATGTGATCCGTCCCCCTGTAGCTTAATTAGTATGCGTGCATGCCTAGCTTAGTTGATGTCAAAATTTGAGAGGTTTTTAAATGATCATTATGAATGGGCGTCGCAAACCTATCCTATTCATACAAGGACAACTGCTCAAGCTCCAAACAACTTTAGTTTCTGACTTAATTTGGCTTTCAGGTTATTTAATCTAGAAGGCACTTAGAATACGCCGACATCTAATTTCAGTTTATTCTAATTTTTAAGGGTTTTTCTTTTTCGTTTTCTCTCTTTTTTTTATTGTTCGTGACGATATAACAATTTTTTTCAACAATGTTTTCCTATTTTTCTATTTTTTCAGAAAAATATAACAGCTAATGTAGTATAATTTTAGTCATAATGTAATACAATTTTAGTTATAAGTTAAAAATTATAGTCAGAAATTTAAGTCGCAAGTAAGCTGGAGTGAGGAGCAATGTGCAGTATTCCCTGATCAGTGATGAAAAGCCAGCCACAAGTTCAGGCGACTGTTCAGCAAATATGTCTGTTTCGTGAAGCTCGATCGCTTGCTATCGGATGGGCTGGCTGGCATGGCTCGTAGGTAGACGCGTCACTGTACACATGTATCGGATGAGATGCTCGTAATAAGTACGCATTGTACACATCAAGACCTGTCCACGGACGAAGTACTCAAGAGTAGTTACCAGTCCCATCTACTCGTACTTGTACATGTCAGCTAGAGAACATTTCCAGTGCTCCCACCATAATTGGTGTTTACCGGTGCTCCCGTTGTTTAAAAATCGGTTCAAGTAGTTATGAAAAACTTTGGAAAAAATTACACATATAGGGTATGACATATTCTGGCATCCCATAAAATTTCAAATCCAAATTTGATCTACACGTTAAGAAACAAAAAGACGAAATAGTTATCAAACGGTGTGACTTTTTGAAGCGAAAACCGTTTGAAAAATCTACTTCAAGAAGTCATATTGTTTGTTTTAACTTTCAAAGAAACGAAAAGACCAAAAAAAATAGGAAAAGACCAAATACATAGACCAAATTTCAGTGAATAGCTTTATCTTTATCTTTTTTTATTTTTGATTTACTTTTCAGCAGATTTTAACTTTTTTTCTCAATGTGCAGATCGAATTTGATTTTGAAATTCGTAGGATGTTAGATTTTATCATACCCTATCTATGTTTTTTTTTGAAAATTTTCATAACTACTTAGATTGATTTTTTCAACAACGGGAGCACCGATAGCAGCCATTACAGTAGGAGCACCGGAAAAAAAGTAACTACTAACATGGTCTGGGCAATAACAAATCAATAGTGCACAAATCACTGCAAGAAGGAGAAGCACTGAGAATTTTGTTTGGGGGTTGAGAGAGAGATGGTTGTCTTTGTTTAGAGGCACGGCCACGCCGGTGGCTGAACTTCCCAGCTAGATCAGGGCACACCAAATCAGGTGGCGCATGCGATTCGGATGGATTCCATTCCGCTCCTCTTAATTATGTTCTTCTTCGGTCTTCTCCTCCACTCTACTGATCCGTCTCTAGCTCTTTTTTAGCTTTTGACATATGTATTAGAGCTTTTTTTTTGGATAAACAAACGAGATTATTATTTTAAAACGACTTATCGAGGTAATATTTTTAAACAGTTTATTAAAATTCGATTCACTCACATAAACACTCACCTTAGAGATAAAAAACATAAACCGCAACGAAAAAACCACCCAATCTCTCTGATCTGATCCACCATTACGCCCGAGCTTACTAATTGGTTGGTGGCTGGTTCTGGTCAGTTTTTCCCAATTGAAGCCCTCCTTTCCGTGGGGCCCACCTGCAGTTGCAGCAGCAGCACTGCTACGGCTGTGTGCAGGTCCCCGATCGACAAAAGGAAAGCAGAGTGGGATTTGTGCACAGTGCACCGAGTGCAGTGCTTCCTCTCATTCCCCAGGAACACTGGTCATGGACGCTCTGGTTGCTTAGGGAAGAACACAGCTACGAGGGCTCGGTTTCAAACGGCTTTTGCTTATGATTTTCATCTGTGATTCTTGGTTTTTAGTTGAAACAGACACTGTAGTAGGTGTTAGTTTTTAGCTAAGATATTCAATTAAAAAAAATAAAAAAAAACTTTATATCTCCCAGACAATGTAAAGAAAAAGAGGGAAAAGTTATGATTGTAGAGGGGAGCCTAGCTCAGAGCCTAAGATGCATGTTCTGTGACCAATCGCAGAACGCAAGGAAGAGATGATCAGATGAGCAGACCAAAGTTGAAATGATCGAGCTGCAGATTTTGTTGTTGTTGTCGTCGCCGCCGCCGTCGTTGTTTGCAGTCGTGGCAAAGATTAGCTAGGTCTGGGTTGGGCTGTTGGGATTGGGCTCTCTGTCGAGAGCTTTAGCTCCGTCAGCGTGGCCCAACCTGGACAGGTTGCTTGAGGTCCTTATGTAGTTGGGCCAGCTTGGACTTCCCCTCCTTTGAGAGGAACTTACTCTAGAAAAAAGTTAGCTAGCCTAATGGAAACAAATGCGCTACGCGCGGCGGATGGTTTTTATCTCTAAAGCGAACATCCGTATAAACGAATTGAATATCAATAAATTGATCAGCAAAGACTATTTTAATAAATCGTTTTGAAAAAATAATAAAGAAATTATTATTTATTTATTGTTATTTGTTTGTTCGATATAACCCAGCCGAAAAGAATAGGGCCTAGGATTTCTGCACTTCAGCTTTTGTAATGTGAGCGCCACCTACCTACCTGAACTTTTTTGCCCCAGGCCTGCACCAGGTGGCTTCGCTCCTCCAATCATGCCACCTCCACTGCTTTGCTTCCATTGCAATGCAAGTCACATAAACACGTACTCCTAGCCATTGCACCCTTAAGACAAGGAAAAGGCTTCTGATTAGTCCTTGCTTCTCCATTGCACCTTTCAAGCATATATAAAGCTCTGCTCTGCATCTCCATTGCAGCTAGCTTCTCCACAAACACATTAATTCCTGCAGGGAGAGTCAGCGAGATGGCGTCGTGCTGCTCCTTGATCTCTCGTGCTTGTCTTCCTCCTCTGCTTCTCTCATGCATCCTCGTGCTGATCACTCTCTCAGGTAAACTTCTGATCAGCAAATTTATGTTTTCAGGTGCTACACAGGTACGTGCTGTGCTGCGCAGCACTGAATGTCTGGATCACAACGTTGAATTTTTTTTTCTACTTTGGCCTTGCATGCAGGGCCGGTCGTGCTTGCGGAGGGCATCACCTTCCACGTAGCCAACAAGTGCCCGTTCCCTGTGTGGCCGGCGGCCGCGCCCAACACGGGCCACCCGGTCCTCGCCGGCGGCGGCTTCTTCCTCCCGTCCGGCCAGTCGAAGCGCGTCCAGGCTCCGGCCACCTGGAACGGCCGCTTCTGGGGCCGGACCGGCTGCAACTTCACCTCGGCCAGAGGCAACACCGGCTCTAGGGGAGCCGCCGCCGCCGCCTGCCTCACCGGCGACTGCGAGGGCCGCCTTGCCTGCAACGGATCCATCGGCGCCCCTCCCGCCACTCTCGTAGAGGTTGACACTAAGAAACGGTTAATCTCACGATTAAGACCGCCTGCTGTTGTTGTAACTAGACCTTGACACGATGTGAGCCTGTGGCATCTGTTGGTAGGTGAGCTTGCACGAAGACCAGAGCAAGGGGAGCTTCTACGACGTGAGCCTGGTGGACGGGTACAACCTCCCGGTGGCCGTGTCGACCAAGCCGGCGAACCGCAGCAGGTGCGCCATCGCTGGCTGCGCCAAGAACGTGAACGCGGTGTGCCCGCCGGAGCTGCAGGTGACGGCCGCCGGCGGCGCGAAGACGGCGGTGGTGGCGTGCAAGAGCGCGTGCCTGGCGTTCGGCCTCGACGCCTTCTGCTGCCGCGGCGCGTACGGCACGCCAGACGCGTGCCGCGGCAGCGTGTACTCGCGGCTGTTCCGGGACGCGTGCCCGGCCTACTACAGCTACGCGTACGACGCGGCCGCCGCGACGGCGCGCTGCTACGCGAAGGACTACGTGGTCACCTTCTGCCCGTCCAGATGGGGCCAGGGGCCCGATCGTGTGGCCCAGGCTTGATCGGTGTCAGAAAGCGGACGAACAATATAATATACTAATAGTACACTATACAGCCTACACTGCACTAGACTACACTATCCTGTGTATGTACGTATATACGTACGCGACAATGGGTATTTGTGCCGGTGTTAGGACATGCATGTACAAACTACGTACGTACGTACGTGCGTGCGCAGCGTTAAGCGTTCATGGTGAGACATCACACGCTGCTGTTGATTTATTTGCGGGTGAAACTGTATGGCTGCAGGCCGGATTTGATGAAACTTGAGTGGCAATGTTTGGGATTTGGGTTGCGTCTCGTAGGTTAAAGGCACAAAAACATGCCTTATTTTTGGGGCCGAAGAGGACCCAGCCCACGTCGAGCTACACTGGAGGTGACCATGGTTGGTTAAGCCGCCGTGCGCTTTGATCCGCGTAAAAAATAGGCTCCAGAGTTTGTGCTCCGCCTCCATTTATTCACGGGCCTTATGTGTCACCGATGTGGGCCCTTTGTAGTTGAGCTGCTCGACAGCAAGTGGGCTGGCTTTTGGCTCACTCAGCTGAGGAGGGGACACTACAAGAAGCAAGGTAGCAGTAGTGCACAGGGCATCGTAGAAGCGAATGGAAACATGGCAAAGCCGGCTCTCCTCTTCCCCGACTCTGTCCTCCCCCAAATTATGTGCTTCTCGATTCCCGATTCCCCTCTTCTTTCTCCTAGTCTAATTGCTTCTCCCAATCCCTGATTCCTATTCTCAATTGTATCTCCGTGCCCTTGTATCCTATGTTTGCA
Organism: Bonia amplexicaulis; assembly: GCA_036346245.1. Classification (NCBI taxonomy): domain Eukaryota; kingdom Viridiplantae; phylum Streptophyta; class Magnoliopsida; order Poales; family Poaceae; genus Bonia; species Bonia amplexicaulis. The sequence goes on along the minus strand of CM070763.1, from coordinate 10,180,097 downwards.
TTTGCCATATAGCGTTCGTACTTGGTGTTGATTGTGTTCATGAAGAAGAATCGTGACAATATGGTATCAGAGCAGTAGATTCATGGTGTTCCTAGCAAAGAGATGGCGCAAGATATCTTTGATAGTAGTAGGTGCGACTGACAGCCAGATTTGGGCAAGGACAGTGCTCATGGCGAGGGTGCCGCCAAGTGTTCGATGAAATGTTAAGCACTCAAGAGGTGTTCCCGCGAGGTGTTCTTCGTGTCACCATGATCCATGTGCTCTATACGGTGATAGAGGATGTGCTACACCGGATCCTTGATGAGCATGGCGTGGAGGAGATGATCGTGTCCCCAAGGGTTGTTCACGTGGAGGTCGTGGTACAGCTCCGATCATGGCACGAAGTTGTGTGATCTCGAGACGCCTTGCATGACCGGTGCATCTACGACAGCTGCTACTTTCTTGACATCCAACTGGTGCAGCTGATACCAGACCCGGCTTCCACTACGACGACGCGGTGTGATGTGGTGGCCACCATGTGCACCCCCAAGTTTGTCGTCGTGGCTCCATGTTCCTTGCCACCCGATACGCACTCCATTGGTGTCGATGAGCCCATGTCCAAGCCAAGATCACCACCTTCCTTGGCTGGGACTAGGACACCATGTCCGATGAGCAGAAAGAGATGTGCATCAAAATGGTGACCGAGATGAATGAGATGCTAAACAACATGCTTCGATAGTCTACATCTGACCTCATCCAATGTGATCACCACCGAGGTGGACCGGCCCACTGTTGGCACAGTCATTGCCGCTCCTCTGTCATGAGTGGAGGCACAACTACTCTTTGCATGAGAGATATTTAATGAAATGCCAATGAAGACACACACTTTCTCGGAAGACAAGCCACCATCGGTGACTACGTTGATGTCCTCCTTGGTCTCCACTTAGTCTCCAACGTGGGCGGCGCCGTGGCCTCTACCATTCCATGTGCAAACGCCCTCTACAACTTCACCACCAAAATTATCGATAGGACGCCCACCAAATGCTCGATGGCATGCGAGGGGCATGCCATCGGCACTGACCACGGTGTCGCTACCACCAACCATGATTTTGAGACGTGCACCAAGCGTTCGACTTTGGGCGTTGACATTCACACCAGTTACTCCCATGTCACGACTATGTCCCTAGTCTCAAAGGGTGTGCCCATGGCTGTTCTCGTACTCAGGGAACTCTCAACGATGGTTATCTCCAACCTCGCACCGACCATCGTTGCTATTCCGGTGTGTGTCAGCGCTGGTGACTTCGCTGTGCACCAACTATTCGATGAAGTGCACGTGCACACCAAGGTCGACTCCGAGGCTTGGCCTCGGCTGAGCGTCGGGCTGACCCTTATTGTTGCTTCCAACGATTCTCATCTTGACCCCATGGCACCGTCAGTCATAGCAGTGCTTGATGTCGGTGATGTCATCAGCAAAACCAATGGCACCATCATCCTTGACTCCTCTATCCTTGGCGCTAACAACCTTATCACTAATGCCAGCCACCTCATCTTGGTCAGTGTTCTTCCAGGTTACCTCATCGGCCGACGTGATGGGCTCCTCTACGCATATATCCTTGGTTGGTTTGATGATCACAAGGTATTCAAGGAAATATTGACAAGAGTACGGGGGTACTATGCCACCACTGATTAAGATGGTCGAGCGACAATGATGGCTGCCACCCATGCAAGTAGAGGTTGCGGGGAGACGATGCTGAGGTACGGCCAACACTAGGGCCAACATTCATCTGCTATTGTGGTGGCATGGATTCGAAGTAGCCATGGCCACCACCCACCATGGAAGAAGGTTGATTCCAGGATCATTATCTTGGCCGGCTAGAATTTTTGTTGAGGTGCAGTGCTCTAACTTTTCCTTTGGCAGTGTGGAGTGGTTAGTGCAATGTGTGCCAATCAATGCTTTTGAGTCATTTTCTTGCATCAATCTATTGCTCCTAGAAGTGGCACTTCTAAAGGACAATTCAGGTGATCAGCTTGCTCAAGAGATTATAAATAGAATGGTAACGCAACTAAAGCATGATGGTGCTATCTCCACTGTCGTTATCTCCTAACTTCACCAATCTGGACAGGCGAAGGGCAGTTTTATGAGCTCCATGAAGAAATTTCTGTTATATGCATTTGGCTTGATTGCAAAAACACTTCAGAAATTATGATGGTTGGGTAGTTGGAGAATGGTGGTGTGCTGCTCATTCCTTTCCAGATGTTGCATGAATTTGAGAAACATGAGTGCCTAGAGGGTAGGGATTAGCGCACACTAGCCAAGATTGGTGCACCATTTTATGGTCTGGTGGATGGGATCAATGAAGTTTGGGTTCCAATTTGTTGTTGCACTAATCACAATGAATGGAAGTGGGGGCAACTAAGTGGCATGGTCAACATCTCAGAGGATTCTAATGGATACAGGGAAAGATGTGTTGAGTCACGACTAACACCATGGTCAGCATTGATTTGGTATCAAGGTGGCGTGTAGCCAAGTAGCCATGCCACCACCGCATGTCCGTGTTGAGCAGCAGAAGTGTGGTGGAAGCCACAGTCGATTCGACATGAGCATCGAGGTTCTACATTGAGGTAGTGTGGAATTGAGGCCCCCATGGTTGTCATCTGTGTGCATGCATTAACATTGATGAGTATTCTTCTTTTGTCAATCTCATCTTGAGGACACAACTCATTGGCAATATATTGCATTCATCACCTGAAACAAAGATGTCTCGGTCATGTGAACTTATTTTTAAATATTTTCACAAGGATCAAAATTTCACCTTGCATGTACACTGCAAATAGGGTTGCGGTTACTGCTGGAAGCACCAAGAAAAATGGGGTTATCTTGAATGGAATTCAGAACCAACTAAGGGTATGTTCTTTTCCTCCGAAGTGGCGGCTTTTGGCTTTTGCTACAGTACCTAACTTTTAAACGGAGTATTTTCTCAAGACGGGGTCGACAAGTTAAACAATGTACATGTTAAAAGCCCAACATCTGTACCATCCAAAATCACAAATGAGTATCTCTCTCTCTCCGTAATCTGTACCGTAAACAGCCAAAATTCAAAATTTCATTCAAAAGCCATAAGCTGCAGCCGTTGCCAAACAGACCCTAAAAAGCAGGAAGGTGACACTAAATGAGGAAGAAACTTCAGGCTCACTGGTGATTACAACTTTCGTTGTTGATGGTCTAGGCACACTAGGCTTGGAAACAACTTTGGGCATTGTTTTTCTGTATCAAAAATGGTAGTGGCTCCTTTTGCTTGCTAGGAATTCATGAACTTCAACTAGTTGGTGTTGTGTGTCTCTTTGTCACTTTAAAATGCAGATCATACTCTTTTTTCTCATGGCATTCTATCTAACTCCTTATAGCCACAGTGTTTGAATGGCATGTTGGCATCATGTTTTCACCAAGGTTGCACTGACAATTCTGCTAGAGAAGTTACAGAATCCTATTAAATTCCTTATGCTAAGGCATGCTTCCTAGACACTATAAAAAATTTCTAGTGGAAAGCACCAACTAGCAATTCATATTGTCAAGGTGTTAGAAACTTATGAAATTTCTTCAAGTAATACATCAACAGTTTATGAAGTGCATAGTGAGATTAGTACTAAGAAGCTTTATGAAAATGTCACCAGTGATAAAATGGTTGTTCATGAGGATTTACAAGCACCTTAGGACCTACATGGCTACACACTACTCACAGCAATTTCCATGGTATTAGCGATGCTCAAATGGTCTCTAACATGCCAATGTTGGTCATTCTAATAAGGCTAAAGGTACCATGGGATCCCGACGACTTGGTCAAGCCACATTTCAAGGAGGGAGGAATGTCACAGACGTGGGCCCTTGGGAGTTGGGCTGTGGGCTGGACAGCAAGTGGCTGGCTCTTGGCCTACTCGGTCGGGGAGGGGACACTACAAGAAGCCAGGCAGCAGCAGTGCATGGGGCATCAAAGAAAAGAACAGAACCATGGCAAAGTCGACTCTCCTCTCCCCGACTCTGTCCTTCCCCAATTTTGTGCTTCTGATTCCCAATTCCCCTCTTCTTCCTCCTAGTCTAATTGCTTATTCCAATCCCTGATTCCTTTTCTCTCAATTGATCTCCATGCACTTGTATCATGTGTTTGTATTGGCCATATAGCGTTCGTACTTGGTGTTGATTGTGTTCATCAAGGAAGGATTGTGACATTATGCTGCTAGAGTGCTGGTACACCACAGGCACGATAAGGGCACCAGGCCTAGCCTGGAACATGAGAGATTTTCCTGATTTTCTGTAGAATCGAATTGTTTCCTGTGAAATTATTGTGTCTCGGATGTGGCCTATACCTTGGCCTATATATTTTCTTAAAAATAAAAATTTAGGTCAATAATAATGACATTGTGTTGTGTTGCAAAGGGGCTTCTATTTGGACATCGGGTGTGGATATTGTCAAGATCGTCGTCCTCTAGTGGCCTTTGCCTTATGTAAAAGCATTCGTGCCCCTTGAGAGCAATCAAACTAAAAAGAGTTGCATTTACAATTCTAACACCTTTTGTCTCTCCACATACTTTGCATGATTGGATCTCATCTATTTCTTGGTGATTACTATGGTGACCAGGTATTCTTATTTTGTGGGTTGATCTTGTCGTGTTAACATCATAACGACTACTTAATTTACGACATTTTACAAAGAACATAAAAAATAGATAAATAATAATGGAAATGTTGGCAGCTGAAAAATAGCATCATTGTTAATTGTTACCATTTATTCTTGAAAAAATATTAGATTCGATTTTAGGTTAAATTTAGACAACAAACAAATTTTAGGCAAGATATGTTTTTGAAAAGAAAAAAAGGCAACATTATCTATTGCCTTTACTGCCTTCTAGGAACCGCTTCGGCAATAGCATTGTCTATCAGGGGTCATCAGGATTGTTGCCTGGCGGTCGTGGGCATGACAATGCTACATTACCAACGCCAATGTCAAAGTAAAAATTATTGTAGAAGAGGTGTTCGAGTAGAGGTGGCATCGGCTTGATCTTGACGTCAATGGGGGTGGGGTTGGATAAAGGTGGCAATAGCTTGACTTTGATGTCACTGGAGGTGGAGTCAGAGAGGAGGTGGCAGCGGCTAGACTTTAATGTCACTAGAGGTGGAGTCGTGGAGGAGGCGGTAGTGGCTTGACTTTGATGTCACTGGAGCTTGAATCGGAGAGGAGGCAGTGGCGACTTGACTTTGACATCACTGGAGGTGGAGTCGGAGAGGAGGTGGCAGTGGCTTGACTTTGACGTCACTGCGGGTGTAGTTATAGAGGAAGGTGCTAGCTTGTCTTTGACATTGTTGAAGTAGGAGTTAGAGCGAAGGAATGTGCTATTTTTCGGTTAATATGGCGAAAACCTTTGGGTGTTATTTATCTAAGAATTCTTCTTTTTGTCATCATCTAACTATTTTTTCTTCCTTAAATTGTTGAAACGACATGCTCTATTTTAAGATGGAAGAATGTCGGACCCCGAATTTTCGATCCAGAACCCTTTGTGTTTCCACTGCACTATTCCCTAGATCAGTAGCTAATGCACAGAGATGCATTATTGGATCACACACATACATCACATTGAACCATACCAAACATTAATATTACATAACAGAGTTTAAATAACACGTATCGATAGAGTTTTGCATAGAGGGCTGATTAGGCCAAATGTTACATTACAAAGAACTAAAAGTGGAAGTGGAAGCGAAAGTGGGAAGCAAATGTGAGGCCAACACAATGCCATAGGCAAGAGACTGGGGGTAAAACATATACAACAAGCTACTACCCAAGGTTGGGATAATAGATGTGCATATAATCGCAATCAAAGTCTGCTGAGCAGAGGTGGGGATGAGAGATTACTAGAGAACGGCCTAGATTCCACCATCTTCTTCTCCGTCTGGTCTAGGCGCGATGTAGTAGGCGTAAGGGTCTTGATCCGAAGGCTTTGAGTTATTTTAGTGAGGGTGAGTACAAATAACCGTGCTCTGTGATCTAACGCATAAAATACAATATTATAGATGCAAGTCTTAACAAAAGAAGCCTAGGGCTCTTTTATTTGCAAAATGCCATAGTTGCAATACAATAATTAGAAATCCTGAGACTTAGCATTTTAACTAAACCATATTTTTAAAGTGTGTAAAAGTATGCAATAATAATAATAGTGTAGGTTTCATCCACCATATATTTTTTTATTAGGATTCAATCCACCCATTATACTCAATAGGTTCTATCCACCCAAGGGATATCAAATTCAGGGTTCTATCCACCCGTCACATTTTTCATCCCAACCACAAAAATTCTTTTGTAAAATAGACACTAACTCGAGTAAGTTACCACGGTCACCCTTGACTGTGGGTATAACTGTTTGAACAATTTTCACTCTATAGAGGTCGCACACTTCCCACAAGAGATGAACAACAAATTAAGTTGCAACGCTACCTTTGGCGTGAGGTTTAGATGGTCATCACAAGGTCTTTATAACACACATTCCCAACACAACTGCACCCAGTAAGGTTTTCACTATCGTGGGGTTATATCCACTACTTCGGAAGCCTCCTCTTGCGCCGCACATCAAGTCCTCTATCCGGCGAGAAAATATGATTTCATACTAGTTAAAATTTTACTCATAATGCAATCCATGACACCGCAAGAATCTTGACGTAGGTCTCACACTCAAGACTCCATCCCCAAGCAAGAAAAATTCCTTCTGAATTAGCCGAATTTTGGTCATTTCTAGCCTCATGTATTACATTAATACCAAATTTGGCCCTCAGACCACCGTAATACCAAATCTAGCCCCCTTCCCGTCCGCACGACTCCGAGGGCGTGACACGTGTTAGTCGTGCGGTCGGGGACCGCACGACTACACTGTTCACGATTTTTTTTATTTTTTTTACCGAAAAGCAAATAAAACCAAAAAAATAGGGTAACAATAGTCGTGCGGTTGGGGACCGCATGACTACTGTTCACAATTTTTTTATTTTTTCGTGGAAAAAAACCGAGTATTGTTCACGTTTGGCCCAAAAAAATCCTGACAAAAATTCCGACTATTTGTAATTAAAAAAAATACGAGAGTGTTCAATTGTTGAACTATTGTTTTATATATTTTTCAATAAAAGGCCCAAAAATTGGGCAAACGCACGAGTTTGTTGACCAATTTTTTTGTATATTTTTCAATAAAAGGCCCAAAAAATCGGACAACTGCACGAGTACTATTGACCTATCTTTTTATATTTTCAAAAAAGGCCCAAAAAATCAGACGACCGTACTACTCCTGTTGACTTTATATATATTTTTTTTCAATAAAAGGCTCAAAAAATCGGGCGACCGCACCACTACTGTTGACCTATATTTTTATATTTTTGAATAAAAGGCTGAAAAAATCGGGCGACTGCACGAGTACTATTGACCTATTTTTTATATTTTTCAATAAAAGGTCAAAAAAATCAGGCGAGCGCACGAGTATTGTTGACCTATTTTTTTTATATTTTTCAATAAAAGTCCCAAAAAATCGGACGACCGCACAACTACTGTTGACCTTTTTTTAAATATTTTTCAATAAAAGGTCAAAAAACCGACGACGGCAAGTGTACTGTTGTCATTTTTTATATATTTTTCAATAAAAGGCCCGAAAAATTAGGGTACCGCACGCCAATTTTTTTTATATTTTTCAATAAAAGGCCCAAAAAATCGGGCGACCGCACGACTACTGTTAACCTATTTTTTTTATATTTTTTGAATAAAAGGTCGAAAAAATCGGGCGACCGTACGAGTACTGATGAAAAATATACAAAAAAATTGGTCAACATTACTCGTGCGGTCGTCCGATTTTTTGGCCGTTTATTGAAAAAATATATAAAAAATAGGTCAACAATTGAATAGTCTCGCTTTTTTTTAATTACAAATAGTCGGATTTTTGTGGTCTGCATTTTTTTGGGCCAAACGTGAACATTACTCGGTTTTTTCCAACGAAAAAAATAAAAAATTTTGTGAACAGTCATGACTGTTGTTACCTTTTTTGGTTTTATTTGCTTTTCGATCAAAAAAAATTTTAAAAAAATTGTGAACATTGCAGTTGTGCGGTCCTCGACCGCGCGACTAACACTTGTCGTGCTCTGGAAGTCGTGCGGTCGGGAAAGGGGTAGATTTGGTATTACGGTGATCTAGGGCCAAATTTGGTAATTCGAATTAGCCGGCCAAAGGAAACAGCAGCAGGGCCCACCTCCCGGTGCCGCATACCAATTTCCCAAATCTACAAATACCCGAGTCTACGGCCTCCCACAGCGCCACAGTGAGCCCACCAAAATTCCAACGAGAACCCCAAAATTCCAAAACGACGCGAACACGCAGAGAGAGAGAGAGAGGAGAGTCTTCTGCGCCCAAAACCCTAGCCGTGCTTCTGCGCCCGCTCCGCGCTTCTCCAGAACCTTCCAGAAGCTTCGAGGGCCCTCCGGAACCTCCCCAGGTAAGCCCCCTCCCGCCTGGATCTCCCATTTCCCCCAGCCCGTGAGCTCGCGCGGCGGGATCCTGACCTGACGCGGGGGGTTTGGTGGCAGGAGCAGGCGCGGGTGTTGGATTGGAGAACGCGACGCTGGCGGTGCGCGGCGGCAGGTGATGGCCGATCCGCCTGGCGGTGGGGGATCTAGGGCTTGCATCTGTAAGCGAGGGGAGGTCGAGGCGGTGCTGGGGCTGGGTAGAGCAGAGCAGGGGAGGAGGAGCAGGAGGGGAGGATGCTGAGCGTGGTGCGGGTGCACCTGCCGTCGGAGATCCCGATCGTGGGCTGCGAGATCACGCCGTACGTGCTGCTGCGGCTGCCCAACGGCATCGTCTCCACCGACGACGTGCCCGAGTCCACGCCCTCAGATGGCCACTTTATGCGGTACAGATGGTGAGCAGCTCGTGATTGTGATTTTTTGGTTGAGTGGGATATGCCATTGTGAAATGCTTAGTTCTGTTTGTGTGCCTGTGGTAGTGAATTTTGACCAATTATGGGGCTTTCAAGTGTCAAGGAGATTGCTGGATGCTTAAGTACTTGCTAGACTCAGGGAAATGCGCTTTTCTTTGCTTAATTCTTCCCACATGAGGTACAGCTGTATGAAATGAATTCAGAGCATTAAGTGCTCTAACAAGCCAATTGTTTATTTTTTGGAAAAGGAATAGATCCCCAAATAATGTAAAATGCTGATACTCGCTGTGGAGACATAAGTAAATTGAACTCACAAATCGCATCATTTTGAACCAGTTGTCAAATCACACTATGACACATCGAGCAGCCACACAGGTTAACACAGATTGCTAACAGGTGAGTAATTCGTTGAACAATCAATAAAAAAAATCTGATTTTAGACCTATTTGGATTTTGGAAACTGAAAAAGTGTGGTTAGAACTATAGACAGTTATTTAGGAATCATGACGGGAGTTATATTATGAAGGTTGTTTGGTTTGATAAAATGGGGGCATTCGACAAATTTTGTGGGATTGAATTGGGTCATCCAACTAATTTTGTGGAGAGACCCTACTCCACAAGCACTAGCAATTTCTCCCACCCGTCAGATGAGCTGGTGCTAGAATTGGGGTTGGATGATCCTAGGATTGGGGCATTCCTCGAACTAAACAGCACTTTAACTTTACTTGGTGAACTTGTTGGGAACAATGCTGATTGTAGACGATTGTTGATGCCTATGCTCTAAAACTAAAAGAATTAATACGTCTTTGGTATTGCAAATTATATTACATACCACATTAGGTTGGTAAGTTACTTCACTTAAAGTTATTGAGACTTCGAAACAGACCTTCCATGCTTTTGTTTTGTTGATTACCTGTGTCTTCCTGCCTTGTTTGATCTCTCACAGCCCCTGATACGCCCGCCCCACCCCCCCAAAAAAATCCATGATCTTTCTCTGCTGCCTTGTTTGAAACAATTATTTTTTATTTATGCACAATACTTCTAGCATTTGTTTTAGCAGTGTGACATAGTTAACATATTGTATGTAAATTTCAAAATATGTCACATTATGCATGATTGATTATATTTGTGTTTGACTATTTTGTGCATTTCATTATTTCCATTACTTTTTAATGTCAAGTAGGACCAAATCGGATTAGTTAAAAATTACAGGTTTAGACTTCAGACCTTAGATTTTCAGAAACCATGGAACTTAGTCCGGCAACAGCAACAGTCATGTAGTTTAATTGGTTTTGGCCCCTCAACTATATTTTTGTAGATTTTGACTCTGTCAGCCTTTCAGTCAATTAATTAAATAGAATCTCATGCGATTTGTACAATTTCTATGATATATGAAATTGTACTCACTGTTAAGGTTTGAGTAAAGAATAAATACTAAGAGTGCCCAGTTATGAACACATTGCTAAAATGTTTCTATTCTAATGAGATATACCCCAACTTCCTTATTTTTGGTATGCACGCTCTAATGGAAGATCAATTTGAATCTGCAATACTCCTCTGATTTAACTACAGAATATAGCTTATTATGTATACAGTCTAATCTGATTGTCATGTGGGGCCTGACCTACTGCCGTAAGCGCACCACCCAAGCAACAGCCTCATCTCCTACAGATGCATAAAAATAAGTTTCCATGAGACTTCATTAGGATAAATCTGAGATTGGTTTGGTTATTTAGATAGCAATATTGCATATCGCTTTTAATTTGTTAAGCGATCCTTCAGAGTTCAGATCGCCTTATCTCTAAACACCTCTATTTATAGGAGAGGTGAACTTTGAAATAAAGAAATCCCTTTCCTACCTCTCTTCTCTATGTCTACCTCCTCTACGGTGGCTAGGAACCTTGGGTTCCTGCTCGCAACAACCTGGTATCAGATATGCCAAGCTCTGATTCTGGTGATGACACTGCCACCTCCCCGGCGACCATCCTGTAGACACTCGAAGCCATGCAAAGCCAAATTGCAGACGGCATGCAGTAGACAACCGACCTGCAAGCCTAGGTCGCCGACTTGTGCAGGCAAGGTGCTGTCACCAATGCGCGCTTCACTGCCCTGGAGAAGAACCCGGGGGAAGGCCTCGCGCAACTAGCAGGTTTATTTCCCAGCCTGTCCATTTTCCTGGTTCATCAACACCCATACCACCCCAGCTACCAATACCCACCAATCCACCATCACCTTCCTGTCATCTGTTATTCCACCCACCTTCACTATCCCCATGACCACCGCTCCCATCAATTTCGCCCTTGCCCATACATCCAACTCCAATATATTTCAGCCTGCCGCCTACAGCCCATCCATATCCATGCTGCTTGCGCCACCTCAGCTTACTCATTCGCATTCCACTACCTCCGGTGTACCTCGCTCCACGTATGATGGTGAAGATGACCCCCTTGCATGGTTGAACAGATGTGAGCAATTCTTCTGTGGCCAATGCACGGATGAGGGCGACAAAGTGTTCCGTTTCGGCCGCCTGAACACTGTGGTCGATGCTCTGTCCAGGAGGGGCACTGTAACTAGCGAATTACTTGCTGACTTCTCCTATCTTCCACATCTTCTCCGAGCTTCACCAGGAGGTCACCACCGATGATGAACTTGTTGCCCTCACATCCAAGATCACAGGCGTGTCCTTGGGCGCTCCTTGGGGTGTGCTAGACGGCCTCATCACCTATGCCAGCGGAGTCTACGTAAGGCTGTCTTCACCATCCTTATCTCCCATCCTAGAGTTCGCCCACAACTCAGCCCACGAGGTTGTCCACAAGACACTTCATCGTTTGTGCCGCGACTTCCACATCCTTGGCGCCTGGGCTATAGTACAAGATTTTGTGCGCATGTGTCTCATCTGTTAGAAGAACAAGACAGAGCACCTCCCCGCTCCAGCCGTGGTTTGACATAGCCATGGACTTCATCAAGGGTTTGCCCAAGATACATGGGAAGTCGGTCATTTTCTCGGTTATTGACCGCTTTCATACCCTTGGCGCATTCGTACTCCGCCAGTTCAGTAGCCAAAGCTTTCTTTGCCAACATTGTGAAGCTCCATGGTATCCCTACATCCATCGTGAGTGACCAGGATCCCATCTTTACTAGCAACTTCTGGCAGGAGCTTTTCCACTTGACTGGTGTTCGCCTTCACATGAGCTCGGTCTACCACCCTTAGGCTGACGGACAAACCGAGGCTGTCAACAAGGTGATAGCCATGTATTTAAGGTGTCTCACATGTGATCGTTCTCATCACTAGCCCGGTTGGTTACCTTGGGCAAAGTATTGCTACAACACGGCTTTTCACTCTGCCCTCAAAATGACTCCGTTCTAGGTGGTGTATGGCCGAACACCTCCATCTTTGTGCAAACTGGTCCCACGCTATTATGGGCCTTATCAGATCATGGAACAAATTGGCTCGGTCGCCTACCGCGTCGCTTTGCTTGTTGGTACCTGTCTACATGACATCTTTCACGTCGGCATCTTGAAGAAGTACCACGGTGAGCCACCATCCGGTCCACTTGCTCTTCCAGAGATGCGCAATGATCGTGTGCTTCCAGCCCCTTCCGCTGTTCTCGAAGCCAGCCTACGGCGTGGTGTGCGTCATTTACTTGTCCAGCGGCAGGGTAGTTCGGCAGCCGATGCTTTATGGGTTATATTGGACGAGTTCAAAGCAGCTTATCCGAATTTTTAGCTTGCAGATGAGCTGCTTCGTGAAGAGGGGAGAGATGTCATGTGGGGCCTGACCTACTACCGTAGGCGCACCGCCCAGGCAACAGCCGCATCTCCTGCAGATGCATAATAATAAATTTCCACGAGACTTCATAAGGATAAATCTGAGATTGATTTGGTTATTTAGGTAGCGATTTTGCAGATCGGTTTTAATTTGTTAAGCGATCCTTCTGATCGCCTTCCTTATCTCTAAACACCTATTTATAGGAGAGAACTTTGCTTAGGATTCAAGAAAGAAATAAAGAAGTCTCTTTCCCTACCTCTCTTCTCTACGTCTCCCTCCTCTCTATGGCGGCCAGGAACCTTGTGTTCCTACTCGCAACATCTGGTAAAGAAAGCAACAGAAGAATGATGGTCAACAAAATTAGCAGGCTGAGGGACTAAAATCATCCAACAACAACAAACATATGGTCACAAGCAAACTTGTGATTTGATGTTTTGCTGACATTAAGCCAACTTACTTTATCTTGCAACATTTACACTGTGCCGATAACAAGATTGTATATGCTCAAAATTTCCTAACAAACCGACTCATGTGACGCTGATAGTAAGTTTTCATGAGCTGAAACATGCAAAAACATTAGTTCTTCAGGTGGCCTTTCTTGATTTTACCATTTTCAGTACGTTCTTATAAGCTTTGCGTGTATCCAATATGCTGTGGTTATATTGATTTCACTTCTTCCTTGAAGGTATCGCATACAAAGTGATCGAAAAGTCGCTATCTGCAGTGTACATCCAATGGAACAAGCAACAATTCAGTGCCTAGGTTGTCTCAAGTCAAAGATACCTGTTGCTAAGAGCTACCATTGTTCTGCTAAATGCTTCTCTGATGCGTGGCAGCAGCACCGGGTTTTGCATGAGCGTGCTAGTAGTGCTTTAAATGAAAATGGAGCTGAAGAGGAGGAGCTATTTGGCCGATTTGGCAGTGGTAGTTCTGGGGTTCTCAGTACTGGGTCTGGCTCAATGTCAAACCTTGGACAGAGCCCTGGTGCTAATAACGGACCTGTTCCTTTGTATCCCCTAGGCACTGATAAGAACTCGGGTGAAACTTGGTTTGAAGTGGGACGCTCGCGGACATATACACCGACTGCTGATGATATTGGTCATGTTCTAAGATTTGAATGTGTAGCTGTGGATGCAGAAAAAAAAGTACCTGTGGAACCTCCAACTTCAATTATGACATCACGTGTGATTCCAGCACCAACTCCTACTCCACGCCGCCTTATCCAAGTGAATGCAGATGTTTTGGGTCACTTAGATATGGACAGCCAGACTTCTTTTGGGACATTCACGGTGCTGTCCTACAATATTCTTGCTGATGCATATGCGACAAGTGATGCATATAGCTACTGCCCAACATGGGCACTTTCATGGACTTACAGAAGACAAAATTTGATGCGTGAAATTATTGGTTATCATGCTGATATCATCTGTCTTCAGGAGGTATCATATGCTAACCTATCTTCCCAGTTTAAAATTTTTGGTGACATGTTTTCTGCTTTGCTTCCCATGATATATTTGATTTCGTAAACTAAGCAAGTCTCAGTTGTATGCATGATATACTTTTTTGCAATCCAATCAACTTATTCAATGGCAACTATGTTCAACAGTGTAATCTTTCTGATACTTCCGCATTGTTGCTTCATGCTATATTTGAGTTATCACTTATTTTGCTTACAGCAATGTTAGATTATGATAGTTTTCGTGCTGTTTCAGCTGGCACAATAATTTGTGCTTGTACATTATGCAGAGTTTTCTGAAGCTGCTTACAATTATGTTATGTTCTTTACATAATTGCTCTATTCATTTTGAACTAAATTCACATAATAAAATTTTAAAATGCTAAAATGTAAAGTGCCCTAAAAAGACCAATGCGTAACACAGTAACAGGTGGAATCCTTTGATAAATTAAATCCAGCAAGTGTCTACACTCAGCAAACTAAGCTAAATCCTACTGTTTTCAGTTACAATTGAACCACTTTGAAGATTTTTTTGCACCCGAGCTTGATAAACATGGATATCAGGCACTTTACAAGAAAAGGACAACAGAGGTATTTTTTAGTTGCATACTTGCATTTTGTTTTGGCAGTTTTGTTTAATACCTATCGATGTCTTATTTGATTCTGATTCGTTGTTGTCACAGGTGTACACTGGAGTTCCTCATGGCATTGATGGCTGTGCTACCTTTTTCCGCAGAGACAGATTTTCACATGTAAAAAAATATGAGGTACCCCCATTGCAGGTCTCTCAGCTCGCTGTTAATTTTTCTGCTTTCTAATACTTCTTGTACTTGCTTGTGTAGGTTGAGTTCAATAAGGCTGCACAGTCTTTAACTGATGCAATTATTCCAGCTGCTCAAAGAAGAGTGGCTTTAAGTCGATTGCTGAAGGTAAGATAAATTTGAAAAGAGAGATTATAAGCTCCTTCAGCGATTCTGATCCTGACTTTTGATTATTACACATTCTGTTTCCTTGAAGGATAACATTGCGCTGATTGTGGTTTTGGAAGCCAAAGTTGGCAACCATGGAACTGAAAATCCTGGTAAAAGACAGCTCCTTTGTGTGGTATGTAAATTACTCTTCTGTCTTTAGTCATCTATAAAGTAGCTTTGCTCCTTCTAATCTGTCAGATATCCAAGTTTCTTTTGTTGCCATTTTTAAATATGTGAAAAGAAGTTTACTGGATGAAGGACGTTACTTTATACAACATACTATTCTTGTATGTACAGCTGTTGAAATTTTAGCAAGCATACTGCAAGAAAGCAGTTGAAATGATTTTCTTTACTCAATAGGTTTGAAAGTTGTATACTCTTTTAGGATGACCTTAAATTAAGATGCATGGAAACATCCATATGTTGATGATAGATCTTTTGACACTTAGCTCTAGATCTCGAGGCCCACCTTACTATAATTATTCCATTATATATTGCACTGTTTGTCAGCGTATCGTGTCCTTGACGCATGTTGGTGTCATGGAGGTCTCAAGTCCCATTTCTTTTTTCAAATAATATCACTTTGCAGGCGAATACACATGTAAATGTGCACCAAGACCTCAAAGATGTGAAGCTATGGGAGGTCCATACCATCACATTCTTTATGCTAGCATTCTGCAACGTCTTAAAATTTCAGATTGATAGTAAGTATGGTTTTTGCAGGTTCACACCCTCCTAAAAGGATTGGAAAAAATAGCTGTCAGTGCGGACATTCCAATGTTGGTCTGTGGAGATTTTAATTCAATCCCTGGGAGGTGCATATCAAAATTCCATCAGAGGAATATTTTTCGGGTTTATTCTAATTATGAATCTCTTAAGTACTCAGTTTTGCCTTTCAGTACTCCACATGGCCTTCTTGCAATGGGCAAAGTTGATCAGTTGCATCCAGATCTAGCCATAGATCCTCTTGGAATTTTAAGGCCTGCGAGCAAATTGACTCACCAGCTTCCTCTGGTACAGTAAAACAATCATGGTAGGGTGATCCCTTTTTTCCCTGGTCGAAAGTTCTGACTAAAGGTTTTGCTGGTTTGTAGGTCAGTGCATATTCTTCATTTGCAAGAATGGTAGATCTCGGTTATGATTTGGAGCACCAGCGGAGGAGGATGGACCGGGCAACAAATGAACCACTTTTCACAAATTGCACAAGGGATTTCACTGGAACTGTCGATTACATATTTTACACAGGTTAGTTCCTGACCCGTTGTATCTGTATGCTTGTTAATTTGTTATGCTATATTTGCAGCTTTGGTATCTCCATTGTTCTGGAATAAGCAACCAGTATTGTGATATGTTTGATGATGGTCAGTTGGTCATGTTTGCTTTCTTATTTCAGCGGATTCATTGACAGTGGAGTCATTATTGGAACTTCTGGATGAGGAAAGCTTGAGAAAAGACACAGCTCTTCCTTCACCTGAATGGTCATCAGATCACATAGCACTCTTAGCCGAATTCCGGTGCAAGCCTAGAATCAGACGGTGATACCTTAGGTATGTACAAGGACATAACTGCTTTTTAATTGCATTCTAGTAGAAACCGCGTATTGATTTTGTTAGCGCAAACAGGGTGAATGCATACAAGTAAGAGTTGGTACCTGTATTGTTTTTTTCTATTGCTCCCCTTGGGTGTTAAGGGATCCCGTGTGTTTCTGTGGTTTATAACCATGCGTTTTTCTATTACCTCTACATTTCTGTGGTTTATAATTATAATGGCTAAAGCTTACAGTATTGTTTTCGCTGCACCATAATTCATCTGAAAGTAGACTCAAAAAGACAAATCTTGTTCTGCATTGATTTACTGCCCATTGTTTCTTTCGGATCTTGCAGCAAACATAACCTATAGTGAATTGTGTCAATAATCAATTATGGCCTTATGGGCAACACCGTGACACCCTTTCTTAATTCAACGGTCAGTGGTTAACATCAGCATCCATGGTGGCGGAGCTTTCTTCCATGATGGAACTTGAGTGAGGGGCAGGCGCGCATCCTCGGGGAAGCAGCAGTCCTAGGAAGCGGCCTCATGAAAGGGAGGCTTGTAATGTGGATTACCTTCTTACATTTCCAACTCATGGCATTTAAGCGGCCCCTTTGTAATATTACTTTCTATAGAAGGGAAATTTTTATAACAGATTCAGATGCAATGGCTTGGTGATTTTAAGCCGTTTTTTTCATAGCCTGTGCCGTCAAACTAAGTGCCTCTTCTTTTCAGCTCCTAAAGGCTATTTTTTTTGGTTTTTCTACAGTAATTAGTTTTCAAACGGAATAACTTTTCAAGGTAGATTTATAAGTTGATTGTAGTACACATTGTAGTGACTTTATATATATATCGGCTAAAACTGGATTTGAGTTTTTGTTATTTTGTACTTTCTCTCTCATGAACAGTCTAAAGTCATAAATTATAACCAAAAGTCATAAGTCGAATTTAAAAAGAACAGGCTCTAATTTCCCTTGCAGTTTCTCTCTTGCCGTGTACTGTGGACTCTGGATTTTTACAAGGAATCGACCCGCTGGTGCTGTGTAGCTTTCGTGCAAATGGGATGCAAATTAAAGGTACGCTAGGGTTGGGAATAGGGAGTGGACGTATGGTGTCGCCGATGACAAGTACTTTGTCGTAGATGGATGGAAGCTAGCCATCTTAGGTAGTCATGAGTTGGCTGGAACATGTCTATGCTATGCCTGGAGCGTATGTACAACTCACTCTTGGTCTCTCCGATCCAGTTGGCACCTAACTCTTAGGCGATTAAACCAAATGGGTTCGTTGATAAGTCTTGCTATGTTCGCACTAAAATTGCGGTGCCACTGGCGATTTAAGGTTCTATTTGAAATGCAGGATTTTTTATATGGATTTGGTGCAAAACTCTGCCTCTAGTCAGATTCCCATACATTTTTTTTAAAAAAAATCTCACGTTCCGCACGGGAGCAAAGCTCACCGTCTTGAAAGATTTGGCCATACGAAGGCAGAGAAAAACCAACAGTACGATTCTGTGCTGAACGCGAGTCGAGATTTTCTCAAAGGCGCCGAGTTCTGATTTGATCGTCCTCGTTAGTCATTACAGCCGCGAAGGAGTTAATCAAACCTGGTGGGACCGGTGTGCAGAGAGGCGGAGCCATCTAGGGCAGGGAAGTCAAAGCTGGGCTACGCGGGAATTTTTCCTCCCCTCCGAACGCGTAATCTTCATCGGGCCGTGTGCATGTTCCGGAACGGCAACGCCCCGCAATAACTCCGCTGCCTCCCATGGTCGCACGGCGGCGATGGATGATTCTGTTTTGGCGGAATTGAATATGTGCCACTTTAAAATATGGGTTTGTTCTTTTCGTCTTTTAAAATTGATTTTTGAATTTAACTATAGTATCTAATTTTTAAACGGAGTATTTTTTTAAGACGGGTCTACAAGATAATTATAGTACACGTTAAAAACCTAACATCTGTACCATCTAAAATCGCAAGCGAATATCTCTCTCTATAATCTCTATCGCAAAGAGCTAAAATTCAAAATTTTCAGCTAAAACTCATAAGGCACAACCATAAAGAACATGCCCTATAACACTTAGAGGTATGTCACTCAGAATTCTAAAAGTGAATATATGCCACGCAAAGATATTTGCTTGATATATGTCACTCTATGACATTTTTGCCCCTAGACACTTCTTTCTCCCCTCCCTCATCCTGTTCTTCCTCCCACCGCTATCAGCCATCGTCAGAGCAGGAGCGGGCTTTGACGGCTAATGACGCCTAGCGATGATGGGATGTCGACGTGGTGAAGATGATGGGCCATGGCAGACCTCGGCAACGAAGAAGATGACAGTGGGCTTGGAGGTGACATGGTCTTCCACGCACGATCGCTCTTGTCGCTAGCCACAGCACCCGGATGGCAAGGATGACAAGCGCGACCGGTGAGGACAAGGTGGCGATGAGGACCGACGAGCGTTGCTGGCAAATCTGGTCACCACAGGTCCTAGCGAGACGGTACGGCGACGCAGTCCGAGTAGATCTAGTTGATAGCATCAAGCCGTCAACTACGTGCACTCTGACATCCTACACCAAATATGGGTGTCGTTGTGCGCCATCCTGGGCGAAGGAGCCGCCTGAACATGCTTCTTCAACTCTGGCCAAAATCATGGAGTCATTTCTATGTGTAAATTAGAACAGAGAAGGAGGGTGTACAGCGACGGTGCGGGTTGGCGGCTGCAGGGAAAGAAGGGGGACGGTGGTGGCAAGGGAGGATAAAGGAGGATGGTGGCATGGAAGGGAGAACGAACAAGAATGAAATCTCAAATAGGGGATAGGTGTAACTCACAGATTGATCAATACATCGATGCAAGGCAATATTGATTAAACTCGAATTGTGAAGGTAAGATTCTACTAGTTACGACCTACACCTAAGGTACAGAAAAAGTAGATGCTAAAAGATAGCAAAGATTGTTATGTACGCGTTTTTCCATCAACCAATACATGGTATTTATACCCTAAAACAGCCGACTCAATCTTGTATTGTGCTTCAAGTCTTCCTCTTCATGTCAGCTCAACCTTTCTTGAATAGATTCCCTATCTACCTTAAAATCTTCTCATTTCCAATCTCCTATTGATGATTTCTTTCTTTTATCTACCTTTCCTTGGTTGCCATCTCCTGGAGGCTTCTTAGCGTGGTTGATTCTTGATTATATTTTTTAGTAAATCCCGATCTTTCTTTAAAATCGTATCTACTACCAAAAATACTTTTGCCAACTATTTTGCCAGCCAAAATATGGCGGCAATACATGCCCCAAATTTTTGTGAAGGTAAAACCTTTACAAAAATGTCAAGTGTCACTTGTTTGGAGCAAAACCCCATTTTTTCCAAAAACAAGCTTCTCGAGAAATGCCAGTAATGTTATGTCAGGTCTCAACAAATATTTTGTTAGTCAAAACTTTATACCTTCTATCGTGAGACCTCGATTTCCAAGCCAATGAGTCTATAATCAAGCAGTCTTATCTCTTTGTTCCGCTAACCCAAGTTTCCTTGATAAGAGCATAATACCCATGTTGAGGCATCTCAAACAAGTTATTGATCCTTCAGAAAATATGCCATTGCATGCCGAAAACATTGTTTTCATCAACTAGCACATGACCTGACTTGGCCGAAACCAACTAGCACATGACCTGACTTTTACTCGGACTCCACACCAACCAAAAACTCACCTACAACTGGACTCAAACTCTTAACATGACTCATGTCATTTCCTTTTGATATGGACGTAGGCCCTGTTCTTTTCAGCTTCTAAAAGCTGCTTTTCAACTTTTCTACAGTAACTAGCTTCTAAATAAAGTATTTTTTTCAAGATAAGGCCTACTAGTTAATTGTAATACATACTTTACTGACTTCATTTATATCGATAAAAACCGCACGTGAATTTCTGTTACTCTGTAATCTCTCGTATAAACAGCCCAAAAGTCACAAGCCGCAGCCAAAAGTCACAAGCCGCAGCCAAAAAGAACAGACCGGTAGCCAAGGAAACAACTTGGCAAAAATGAAGTAATTAACTGGAAAACTAAGTGACTAACATAATCAAACTTTCACTCATACTAGTATGGAACCGATGCAGATGTGGTTTCCTAGTCCCTTTCCTTCGGCTCCACAAACTGCCATGCATGTTGATGGAAATTGCACGCATTGTCTTCATGGCCACCTGTTAATTGCCATGCACTGCCTTGCCTTGCATGCATGCATTAAACTGGGTATCTCCATGCACCGCACCCACACGCACGTGTCTCACGCTACGTGGCTGCGTGTTCTTGTGCACACACCCATACACACGTACATCTCCATGGCTGGCTAGTCCTTCACCTTCCTCCCTCTTGGTCATCATGGATGTAGTGGCATTTGGATCCGTATCAAACCTTCTTCAAGCTGATCTAGTTGCACTTAAAACTTCACCAGACGCCAGAAGCACAATCAGCTCACTGAGAATCTCCCAGAAGGAAGAGCACCTCCGGCTCGCAAAAGATTCTCTCAAAGCATGGAAGCATCAAAATTCGAATGCGAATTGTTTGGAGACAGTTCATTCAAGAATAAGGAGAGATTATCTGACAAAATCACCCAATTGGAGTGAGAACCAAAGAATCTACTAATAGACGTCTACATCCTTAAGTCGATAACATCATCATCAAATCAGCCATTACCATCTTAGAAGATTGCATGGCCAATATCAAGACAACAATAAATGCTTAGAATAAAGTTAGGGCCTGATTGGCGCGGCTGCGGCTTATAGCTTTTGGCTAAAATTTTTGAATTTTAGCTGTTTGCAACAGAGATTATGGAGAGAGAGATACTCGCTTGCGATTTTGGTTGATACAGATGTTGGCTTTTAAGATATACTACAATTAACTTGCAGACCCCGTCTTGATAAAATACCCTGTTTGAAAGTTAGGTACTGTAGCAAAAGCCAAAAGCCGCTAGCTTCGGTCGAAAAGAGCAGGACCTTAGTAAAGGCTCATAAGCCAATATTCTCCTTGTAATATGGTACAAATGGCTCACAAAACATGCCTAATTCTATCTTCACTTGTCTATTTCACTTCTGTCAACTGTGTCATGCTCTTAGCCATAAAAGCATACTAGCACCATTCCAACCCCCGATGCGTCTCTTGAATTAACACAACATTTACTGTTCATCTTCCAACACGACCCTTGGTCATTTACACACCATCGAGGCTTTATAAACGACATAAATTTTAGAATAACTTTAATCTCGGTAATGATATTCTTTTCTAAAAAGATACTCCAAAAAATGACATTCTCTTTCATGGTGGTCACCTTCCTACTCCTCTTCCTCAGGAAATCATTTGGGTTGTTCGCTGCCTGGACCTCATCATCTGTTGATGACAGAGGATACTCTTCACTGTTCAGGAGAGAGATATAGCTGTCAAAATCGTCCTCGAGAAGCTTCAGCAACAATAAATGCACAATTAGAAGATCCCAATGAAGATGAGCAGATTGATTTAGACGTGCCTTAGTATGATATGATGTTCATTTCCGTCGATCTAAGTCGTGAACTGGCTAGAATGTCCAAGAAAACTGAGGAGGCAGATCGGCTTCTAAAGATTTTTGAAGACACTACTGTCGATCCCCCTGCGCTAAAGACTGATGAGGAAGCTATGAAACCCAGAAGTAGCAAATCTGTGATTTTCTTTATCTTTTAACTTTGGCATAAAGCCGAAAGTTCTCTTCTAAAAATGACCAACCACATTATTTCCTTGCGATTTTGATTTTTTTCATATCAGCAAATCCTAGCCAGATATTCACATAATCCAAATCTTCTTTGAAGACTAATCGACTTTTAAGCCTGATATTTTCATATCAGAACGATAAACGACCCATTAGCCAATGAACTTAAAAAAATGCTATTATTGGCTTAACTCAATCCAATTCTATCTTCTATTGTTTTTTTACTTTTCAACGTGTTGTGCGATGCTCATAAAAACATACTCACACCCTTTAATTTCTTGATGCAATTCTTCACCCTTCGTCTTCACACGACAACTGGATTATTTAAAGGAAAAGAGTCCATTGAAAGAATCATTGCAAACCCAATTTCTCTGTCTTCCTTCCTCAAGCCAGAAAACCCACTTCTCCTTTTCTTCGCCACCTACTTCCACAGCACAATCCACATCCTCTTCTACTCCGATCGTATACATCGCCATCATCTCAACCTTTTTTGGACTCTTTGGATAGAAATCACCGATCGAAGCTATATGCAAGTAACCGGTCATTGAGGGGCATTAGAGGTTCTCGAGCGTCCAACAACATATTTGCCAAGTAATTTGGCTGCTATTGTCCAAGATCTTCATTAAATTCTTTCAGGCAATGTTGCAAGAGATGTCTACCTTAATAGGCAGGCAAATGCTACAGTATATGATGCTTTCAAAAGTCACCTCGCAATGGCCAAGAAAGCATTGAACGATATCGATGAGAAAATGCACATCCTCCACGAGCATCTTGATGACAAAGAATTAGAAGTTGAAGTTCTTGAGCACTAGTTCAACTGTCTTGGTGAGAGTATTTCTATATCTAGAGCGTGCATGGGATAAATATGTCACCAATTGGCCATCCTTAAGATTGGAAGATTTTGAGCCGGCCATGGCTCCAGTCCTTGTTCTCCAAAAGGGCAAAGTTGATGGATGTAGTCAGAGATGCAGAGCAACAAGAAAAATGGCTTCAATGAATTACCGATAAACTGGAAGACGAGTTGGATAATTTAGATAATAATCTCTTGATCACCATGTCATATCATATTCCTCAAGCGACAAGGACTTTCGAAAGCCAAAAGGCAAAACTAAAGGCCACTTTAGGATATTTATAATTGCCTTATAAGCTGATAGTTTTTTAACTTAGCGTAAGCATCATTTTGTAAATACGAGTAGCCTCGCTTGTTGGCTACTATCAATGAAAAAGAAACCCTCTTATTTAGTGTTTTAGTGCCAACATTTATACTAAACACCATATAATAAACGTCTTAATCAACTTAAAATAAGGTAGACAGACAATGAATTTATATTTGTATACTTTCATTTAGGGTGATTGATTGATCGGCCTTTCACCAGCAATAAGCCGATGCTAAAATTGCATTTGTTTTCATAGGACTAAATTTTAACTCAAGTATCAGCCTGTTATATCAGTTTACAAATAGCCTAATATTTCTCATGACGTTTTAGTCTTCACCAAGCATCCAACGTCAAATGCCATCTTCTATCTGATCAATAGCACCTAATTGCATATCTATTCGTATGAACCCACCTTTGGAAACATTAAGGAAATCACGTTCTTCAAACTTTTGGCCTAACAAACACTTCACAATCTTATGCTTCCAATTGGTATCTACACTTGCTAAAGCAATATGAGAAGATGTATCGACTTGGATAACCTCCACTTCTTGCTCGTTCCACTAAATCAATACTTGGTGAAGAGACAACAGAATACAACAATTGACGTGAATCCAACCTCTTCCCAGTAGAACACTATTATTTCCTTGATCCTCCACCGCAAAGA
Source organism: Bonia amplexicaulis (assembly GCA_036346245.1). Taxonomy (NCBI): domain Eukaryota; kingdom Viridiplantae; phylum Streptophyta; class Magnoliopsida; order Poales; family Poaceae; genus Bonia; species Bonia amplexicaulis. The sequence goes on along the minus strand of CM070763.1, from coordinate 10,155,892 downwards.
AGGTTGTGGGCAAGGTTTTACTACCAACAGTAAGCTGGCAATTAGCACCCCTTTGGCTTAGGTAGAATCTCCAGTGAATGCATTAAGCATCATGTTGATCTTAGTTAACTCATCATGAGTTTTCCTCAGCTTCTTGAAAATCTTGTGGGGCATCAAAATGATAGTATTAAGTATAATTGCCTGAGGTGTCGACAATCTTTATCAGGTTTTGAGAAAACAAAATCCTCGGGCACAAGACATAACATAGCCATAGCCAGTTCTATTCACTCATATGGATGCTTTGTAAGGTCGAGGAGGCCGACTAGAGGGAGGTGAATATGTGCATTTCAAACTCACTCTTTGGCTAAATTGAGTTTTTGTGCGGAAGCATAAATCAAATTGGTTTTGCACAATTAAGACCTAAATCAACTAGGATCACATAAGTGCACCAACAATCTAAGTCTATATCAAGATTGTAATCCTCGGGTGACATGCAATCAATTCGATTCTTATGAATATAAATTGCAAGTATTTAAATTGCGCACAAAAAATCAAACTATAATTGATCGGAGACTTGTTGATCTCCCCTAATCTACGTTGAGGTAAGTATCAAACGAATTGGACCAACTCTACGAATTAAACCAATCACCTCACTTTTCACTAATGGTGGTTCTTTTCTCATTCGGATAGGTGAGCTCTAACCTTTACAACACTCCGGGCCTCTTCACAATCTTCTTTGAAGAGATCACTAGACACGACACATCTTCTTTGAAGAGATCACTAGACACGACACCTTCAACATCATCTAGGAGTCAGCAACCTCCAAGAGTAACAAGTCAAACCGTTTGACTCTCACTATATGCAATGAATGCACAAGCACAATATGTATATGAAATCTATCTCTAGATGCAATAAATGTAACTAGAGACCTCTCTCCTTACTCACAAAGTCCAACACATGCACAATTAAGTGGAAAGACTCACACTGGTAAAAGAATGCATAATAGGGCATCAACAACCGTTCCCAACTAGCCACAAGGAGGTTATTTATACCCATACAAAGAAACTAGTCGTTGGGACCAAAAAGCAGGAGGTGCGATACTACTACAGGCAAAATGCCTGTACTACCGCCCTCCTCACAATAACTAGAAACTAGCCATTACAACCTTGGCTGGACTAACCACCCCTACAGGCGCCGGTCAAACCGTTGTAAGTTCAAGCTCCATTAAATTGGTTTTGGTGATTAATGATAAATCTAAATGTGAGCCTAACTCATCACTGATAAATCTAAATGTGAGATTAACTCGTTTATTGAGTATGATTTTATTTAGTCTCATTTGGATAAAAAAAGGTAAAAATCATGGAGGTATGCCTTCATCGTCATATTCTTATATCTTGTTGTATTCCTCGAATTCAAAATATAGGTTGAATTGCACCAAAAATCTAACTTAAATGTGTGTGTGTATTAAACATTCTTGTATGCACATATTTAAGGGGGCCACTCTATATTTGAGGTTTCATTAGTATTGATCTAAGTTTTTTTATCCACATATATTGGGGTTCTCTACTTTAAAATATATCCTTTTAGTATATAAAACTTGTGTAGTTCATATTGCTTTATATTCAATTATTTGCAATTATGGTGGTTGTTATCAATTACCAAAAAAGGGGAAGATCGAAGAATCTAGACTCACCATTATAAGTTAATGGTATATTTTGGTAATTAATAAAAATCATATTATGGGACTAATATTTTTCATGAGTTATGTTCCGTGATGATGAAAACTTTAGATAGCATCATGAGTTGATCATCATCAAGTCAAAGTTCAAGAAGATGATGCATCATGTGTTGATGCATATTAAGATTTTGAAGAGAAGATGATTATGAGTTGTTCATCAAGTCAGGAGAAAACTCATCATATGTTGATAGAGGACAAGTGGAGAATGCATCATAGGTTGATGCATATCAAGACAATGACACAGATTTGAAGTGCAGATGTCTTGGCATGATTTAAAATTATTTGTTTCTATTTCTTTGGACTTAGACCATAGTAGTAATTCTTTGCATTTCTTATATTTTTTTGTATTGATCTAATATGTTTGAGATCATGGAAATAGGTGGGTTTGTGTAGCTATCTGAATAAGATTTTCATAGAGTCCAATGTTACTTAATTTTGATATCGAAGTCAAAAGTTATGACTGTTTTTTTGAGTGACGTCTGTGCTGAAATCTAGAAATGGTTCTAACGCCCTTATACCTACGGTATGACCGCCCGAAGGTAGTACCAGCCCCTGTGAGTGCCATACTACTGCAGTGCGGTAGGTCCAATTTTTACATGGTGGTACCTTTCTCAGGTAGCATGTTTTTTGTAGTTTTTCCTCCACTGGAAAACGGTAGTACCGCATGATCCGAGTTGTAGTACCGCCGAGCGGTAGTACTAGCCCTTGTGAGTACGGTAGTACCGCATTAAAGTCCAACAGTTAGTTTTTGTGCATTTAGTGAACCCCAAATATCCATTGATTAGTAGGTGCGGTAGTATCGACCATCCCATGGCGGTAGTACCGCAAATACCGATTTTTGGTGTTTTCATCTCCAACAGGTAGTTTTCATTTTGTGGGCTATAAATACCCCTTTGGTCAGTTGTGAGACTATCCTTTGACACTTTATTTCATTCTCTAGAGCTAGTGTGAGATTTTCCTCTCAATTATACATGTGTTGCGCCTTGTGAACAAGGAGAGATGTCTCTAGTTGTATGTGTTGTATTTAAAGGTGGATTTCGTATCCACTTGAGCTTGCGCATTCATTTCACGTGGTGAGAGTCAAGCAATGTGATTGACTTATTACTCTTGGAGGTTGCTGACTATTAGACGGCGTTGAAGGTGTTGTGAGAAGGCTCGGCATGTTGTCAAGGTTGGACCTCACCTACTTGGAGTGGGAAAGAGCTGCCACTAGAGGAATTGAAGTGCTGGCTTAATTAGTGGAGGCGGTTTAATTTGTTTAGGCTTACCTCAACGTGGACTAGAGGAGACCGGCAAGTCTCCAAACAATACGCTGAAAAGAATCCGTGCTATTGTGGCTAATTTATATTCATAAAATTAAATTGATTGTTTGTCACTCTAAGATTGCAAATCTTTGATATAGAGTTAGGTCGTTGGTGCACTTAGTGAGATCATTTGATTTAGGCTTTAATTGAGAAAAAACTATTTTGATTTACGTTTCCGCATATAAACCTCGGTTTTGGCCAAAGAAATTTTAAAACCACCAATTCACTCCCTCTTATCAGCCTCTTCGACCTTAAACCCGCCACACAGCCCGATCTAACTGCTGTACCAAGGCCGAGAAAATGGGGCTCTTTGGAAAATAACCATAGGTAACAAATGCTCGGTAGTACGGAAAAGCCGGTCATACTGCACCTGTCTGATCATTCACCATGAGCCGATCTAACTGTCAACTAATGGTTGGTCAGACCATGTTCAGTCAGACCGCCCACATAGAGCTAGTCAGACTGCTTTGGTCATACCGTGCACATAAAGTGGTCATACCGTAGGTCGGTTCAACCGCTCACATAGAGCTGATCATACTGGCCTGGTCAAACCACCCTCACAGGGTGCGGTCATACTACCTTGCATTTTCCAGCATAGACAAGTGTGCACATACTTCAATCAATTTGCTAAACATATTTGTAAATTATAGAACCATGCACACGGGAATTAAGGCATGACTCACAGTAAGTTACATAACACATTTGCACACTTTAGAATTATGACACAAGGATTAGATACATGAATTTAACACGTTTGCAAAACACATTCGCAAACTTAAGTCATATGTTACAAGAATCATGCATGAGTTTCAACTATTTGAAAGACACATTTGCAAATCTAAGTATCATGCTCAAGGAGTAGGAAACATGGACTTTAACCATTTGCAAAATATATTTGCAAATCTAAGTCACATGATACAAGGATATGCCACAAGGAGTAGGAAACATAGACTTCAACCATTTGCAAAATATATTTGCAAATCTAAGTCACATGATACAAGGATTATGCATGAGCTACAACTACTCATAAAATACATTTGCAAATCTAAGCATCATACCACAAAGAGCTACAGCAAATGATATTGAGCTATCAACATATGATTACACTCAAGTTACTAGATACGATCCCTCTTAATAGTACGACAACATAAACTAGAGTAAGTGTACGACAACCTAATATTTGCAAATCTAAGTCATATGATACAAGGGTTATGAACAAGCTATAACTATTTATAAAATACATTTGCAAATATAAGCATCATACCACAGAGCACTAGAGCAAATGATATTTAGCTATCAGTATGTTGGACTCAAGCTGCTAGATATGACCCCTCTTAGTAGTACAACAACCTAAACTAACAATCTGGTCTTCCAACCAAACATCAAGACCAGTAAAAGACTATAAACTTATTCTTAGCATGTGTTGGTTATACATTTTCCTTGAGCATCCTCTTGAAGCTTGATGATGACCATCTTCACTTCAAGTTTGGGTCATTGTCCTGATGTGCATCAATGCATGATGCGTCCTTCATTTGCGCTCTATCAACACTTGATGGATCTTCTCTTGACTTGATGATCAACTTATGATTATCCCCTCTTCGAGATCTTGACTTGAGATTCATCAATACATGATGTCATCTTTCATCCCGAATCTTGATTGATGATGATCAACTCATGACATCATCCAAAGTTTTCATCATCATGAGACATTGCCTATTTATCCAATTTATAAAAAATATTAGTCCAATAATATGATTGCCAATAATTACTAAAATATATTATTAACTCATAATGAAGAATCTAAATCCTTCATGCTTACAATTTACTAGCAGAATAAAAATCATATTGGTGTCACTCAGCCCCCCAAGCCCAAGTTTTTCACCAATCATCTGGCAACACAGTATTATCATCCAAGTCAGATATCTCTTCTTTGTCTTTTAGTGTCACTTGACGATGGACTTTGGATGCCATTACTTTTTATATTCTTTCCAAGGCGTCACTTTATTGAAAGCTTTGTCCCACAACTTTTCAGCCTCAGCTTCATTTTTCTTGTTTTCTGAGCCTCTGTAGCTGACATCTTTGTGATCTAATGAGCCTAGATGGTATCCAATGTGGTTTTTTGTCTTGACTTGTTTCTCACCTGTCGATCAATCGACTTTCTTTTCTCAGTAAACTTAAAGGTTTTGCCAAATTGAAGCTCAGTCAGAAGACTCATCCCTCTTCCTTTTGATAGAGTGATTAATACTATAAGAAGAACTATCTTTTTAATCCTTTGAAAAAACCAGGCGCTCATGCACAGATAATCGGTTATTATCATATTCATTGTCCATGAAATAATCGGTCATCATCCATGGCAGATATGTGCTCATAGGATAATTCCTTGCCGATCTTTGTCACCTACGTGTTTGTTCTTGATATTGGTCAAACTAACCACTTGGAGGTCCATGATGATAATCTTGATGATTTGACTAATATCATTTTTCTTCTTTTAGCTGTGAAGCACGCTGCTGATTATCCTAATTACCCTGTTGAGAATCGACTTTTCCTTTACTATGAACTTGCTGACTTTTGTGCTGATACTTGGCCAACAAATCTTTGAACTTCGACTTTTCTTTAGCCGATCTTGTAGGAAAAGGTGCCAATTCTTTCCCTTCATACTAGTCATTGGCTTTGTTCCTTTTAAGTTTTTTAATTACCCCTATGCTGGTAGAAAAGTCATCAGATTTTGAGGATGGTTCCATAGTAAGTTTCAAACTTTAGATGCCATCAGATTTTATCTCCTCAGTGAATTTTATTGTGTTCTCTTCCCTGTCAATTCTTTGATGGCAACCTTGTTCTTGCCCTTGTCATCTTTAGCACTCTTAGTTCTGACCAAGATTCTCTTTCCATCTAGATTGACCATGTTAGCAGTGAAAGGATCAATGTCCACTATCATGGTATGTTCCTCAGCAAACTTCAAACATCCTTCTTCTGTGGTTGACTAGATTTGATGCTTGAAGACGTTATAGTCATTGGTGTTGTGTGACCAAGAGTGATGCCACTTGTACTACGATATCTTCTTTAGCTCTTTTATCGGCTAAATAGAGTGTCTCTTTGGAAGCCTAATTTGTAACATCAAAGGTAAACTTAACTTCTCTTGCCTGATTCTTCTTTATAGATGGCTTCAGCAATGGCCAAATAAATAGGTTAGCTTTGGATGATCTTGTCCATTCAGCAATGGCAATATCCAGTTCTCCTTGAACTTCTAATTCTTCTTAAGAATCGGCTGCCAAAAATGTATTAGTCTTGTCACCTTTATTGTCTTTGAACTTGTTTTTTTTTGTAGTCCTGACTTACTTGGATTGCATTTTTTGGATAGTGGCTCTCTGAAGGAGATGATTGAGGTCCAAGAACTCTTGTCATTCAAGCAGATCTCTAAGGGGATTCAATAGTCCATTGTAAAGCTAAATCGACCAAATCTCTTTATGAGATAGCCAGATCAAAGCATCTACTCCATGGTACTCAAAAGTATGTACTTCCATACTAAACTGGCTCATTGAATTGTTACTTGACTATCATCAAATCACAGATCCAAAGTAAAAGTACTCATGGAATCTTCGCTTCATATCGACCGTAATAACTAAGTTAGCTACAAGTTGGGTAAACCAAGTCAACGTTGTACTTGACAAAGATAATGAAAACAACTAAAGTCATAATCCATCATTATTGCCGGCTTCTCCACATTGTGCCACAAACTTCCGATATGCTGAAGTGTTGATTTTGAACTATCCCCCACAAATTTAGTAAAATCAGGAGTTTTAAAACCATGTGGGAACATGATAGTATCTATGCTATCTGTATACAACTTTCTCTGACAATATTGATGAGTTGGTCAATCCTCAGATCTTGATTGGGTGGTGGATCAACCTGACACTGTTGTATCTTTTAACGGTAGACTTGCACTGGACTACGATCTTCTTACCGGTTATGGATCGCAAATTGTTGAATTGATTGCGGCTGAAGTAGTGGTTGTTGATGAATTGGCTAGTGCCCCGGACATTAGGTGATCCTCATAGATAACCTGCCCCCCGAGTCCATATCCTAGTAACTTTGGCGTTGCTCGCTGAGGAGCCGCACGAGGCGAGTTACCTTATGAACCAAGATAGGGGCATTGTAGCCAGATGGAACTTGATCACCTGATGAAACCACCAAAGTTGGTGTTGTTTGATTAGACAAACCCCCAAATGGCAGCTCCGGATGCTGATTTTCTATGACGGGTGGCGCAAATGTATTAGCATTGGTTGATGAATTAGCTTGAGATCCGGCCAAAGCTACATTAGTATGTCCATATATTTGCTTGATAGTTAGGTGTGTCGGCGCCATCGGTGGTATAGCTGATGCAGCCTGACGTAGATTGGATGTAGAAGCTGCTGACTAACTATTCTTTATAAGATTGCTCACAAAAACCGATGTATTCGGAGAAAATGTAGGCATCATGGTAATTCTAGAACCACCGTAAAAAATGTCTGCAGCAAAGTTACAAGTTCCTGTAATAGACCTTTAATGCGAGCATAAAAGAGAGGATCAAATGTACTCATGAACGTTGAAGAGTTGTTGATAAGAGCTTGATGCATAGGTTGATTGACAAGATCACTAAGCTCGCTCTTGGGTAACTTGATATATGCTTGGTGAATTCACCAGAGTTGATACTGGAATTGGTGGATTCTACGAAGTCGGCGGAATCATCGGGAAGGTGGTCGCCATCAGACCCTCCATGCTAGGAAGAGCTTTCCCACTAGGAGTTATTTGACCATCACGACCACGTTGGAATCTTCTCGTCAATTCCTCCATCTTCTGAGTAAACTTGGCTTGCACTTCCTCGGAAAGTTCTCCAATCTCGGGAAGAATAAACTTTTCTTTGGTTACATTGAAATTACCCAATGGCTTCCCAGGAACCGATGAATCTTCATTAGGCTTTGGTGGCATCTTGATCTTGATTAGACGATTTGGCTCCCACCAAACATACCAAGAGTGTGTTGGCACCGAAAAATTCTTGACAGCAACACTGCATCCCTCTAGAGGGTGCTCTTTAGCAATGAATGCAACATGCTAGCCGATTTTTTTGGTAAATCGACAAAGTCGATGATAGGTAAATCTGAATGAAAGTCGATCCTGAACGAAACGTTGATACGAAACAATAACGAAATGGAATGAAATCTCAAAACATGGGATATGTGTAACTCACAAATTGATCAATACGTCGATACGGAGCAATATTGATCAAAATCGAAATATGGAGGCAAGATTCTAGTAGCTACGACCTACTCTTAAGGTACAACAAAAGTAGATGAAAAAAGGTAGTAAAGATTGGTGTGTGTGCTTTTTTTTCATCAACCGGTATAGGTTATTTATAACCTAAAACAACTGACTCAATTTTGGACTGTGCTTTAAGTCTCCTTTTTCGTATCAGCTCAACCTTTCCTTGAACAGAGGTCCTATGTATCTTCAAATCTTTTCGTTTCTAATCTTCTGTTAATGATTTCTTCCTTGCATCTACCTTTTCTTAGTTGGCATCTTCAAAGGTCTGTTAATGTGACCCATGCTTGATTTTGATTTCGACAAATCCTGATGTTTTCTTAAAATCATATTAACTACAAAAAAGAATACTTTTATCGATTATTTTGCTGGTTAAAATATAGTGGCAACATGCTATTTCAGGATTCAAGTCCAACAATTGTGACGCATTAATTTTGTCGAGTAGAGGTAGGTGTAGGTGGCCTAGGGCCTGTTCTTTTCGGCTGCGGCTTATGGTTTTTGGCTGAAAATTTTGAATTTTGGCTGTTTACGGTACAAATTACGGAGAAACAGATCCTCACTTGCGATTTTGGTAGGTACAAATATTGGGCTTTTAACGTGTAGATCGTTTAACCTGTAGACCCCATCTTGAGAAAATACTCCGTTTAAAAGTTAGGTACTGTAGCAAAAGCCAAAAGCCGTCGGCTTCGGAGGAAAAAAACATGCCCCTAATAGTACGTCGGATTTTTGACCTGATGTATTCAGTCAGATTGTAACTATGCTTCTGAATAATGAACTGAAATGAGCTCGACCCGTCAAAAAAAAAGGTGACACGATATCATCTTAGAATTATATTAAGGCCCTTCTGTGCTTGTCGTCCTAGCTCGGTCTCACCGTCCATGGAAAATCTATGGGTGCAAACATAGACTATCATAAGTAGGTCCAGATTCAGTTTGGAATGCGAAATGCGTCGAAGCATAATGACTCTGTTTTTTTTTAGTTTTTTTATAGCTTATGACTTTGATTTCTCTGAAAGCTTTCTGGGCCAAATACCATGTGCGCTGTTTGCGTTGGTGTTTTCACTGTTCGTCATAATTTCAAAAAGCGCAAACAAAAGCCATCAACCATAACGAAAAGCCATCAGTAACAACCCAAAAGAAGAGAACCAATGACTTCTTGGGTAATTTATGCATCTTTTATAACATTGCTTTTAATTTGCTACTCTATAAATTCTCAAAAGCACGTTTAAAACATAAAAATTTCATAGGAATTTTATAGAAATTTTATATTAAGCAATGTATCCACGATTTTTGTCACCAAGATGGGTGATCTTACGCAGATTTGTGATTTGTCACGCAATGCAATTCCCACATGTTCCCTTGTTCCAAACAAGCCTAAGTCTACACGGTCACACTTATTAGCCTTCTTTGTGACATACGTTTATCACCATTTGCTTGCACATTGGCCAATCCTTTGGAAAGTGAAAACCGGGGGGAAAATAATAATAATAAAAAGCCAAGGACACGGTTCACTCGCGAAAAGAAAAAGGAAAAGGAAAAAGAAAAAGAAGACAAAGGACACGGTTCAAATTTCAAACTGCCCTTACCTAAGCCACCCAACATTTTAAAGAAAAGCAGGGTGCAATCTGCAAAAATATTGCCATGTCCTTCCCCCGTCTCCTCTCCTCTCCCACCGGACGAAAGCAAAAAAAAGCCAAAAACACAACTACACGTGGTCCAAGTCGAATCGAATCCCCTCCTCGCCTTCCCCGAGAACCCAGAAATCCACCAGAAAGCCGCGCAAATCCGGCCAGATTTGGCCCCGATCCGCCGGGAGGTCCCCGGAGATCTCCCGCGAGCTCCTCCGGCGCCGGATTTGGCGCTGCGGGCGTAGGATGAGCGCGCGGATAAAGGAGATGGTGCGGGTCGCCACCGCGCGGCTCGGGGGCGAGCCGTCGCCGCGGGGGCGGGGTCCTCGCCGTTCGGGCACGGGGAGTCGTCCAGGACGGCGCGGCTCGGCGGCGGCGGCGGCGCCAGCCTCCGGCGCCAGCCGCAGCCGCAGGCGCCCACCGTGCGCACCATCTTCTGCAACGACCGCGACGCCAACGCCCCCGTCGGGTACAAGGTATGGCGAGACGCCCGCTTACGATTCGATCGATGCGCTGCTTGCTTCGCTTCGAGGCCTAGGTCGAGGTCTAGATCTCGTCGCTGTTGACGCGTTCCGCGGCGCGTTTGGTTGGGCTGGAGATGGGTCATTTGGCCCGATGAACTAGTAGAGTAGTAGTAGTTCTGTTTTGCCCCTGCTTGGGGAGAGATTATACGGTTCCGTACAGTTTGGTCGAATTCTGAGTCGTAGTCTTGCATTACTGGCCAACTGTGAGGCCATTGGCAGCAATAAGATACAGATGCCATCCGGTGTCTAGGCTTGAGTAGTTCACATACAATAGCTCAACTAGTGCATCCCGTAGCTGCGCCTGCGCGAGATGTGTGCTGTGTCCGTTACTGGACTTGTGTTTGGTCAGGTTAGCCACTTCGCTGGTCACCGCTGGATGGCACCAAGCTGAAGCAAAGCTATTTACCTGTTTCAAATAACAAGCTTGCGGATCATGCCCTGGTCCTGTAAAGGTCGTTAATGTCAGTGGAATACCTCCCCAGCAGAGGGAGGTTGTGCCAAATAAAGTTTGGTTTCTTCTCTTCGCCTTTCCCATTTGTGTTTGGTTGGGTCCTATCGATCAAAATTTTCCTTTCATCCTTGCAAAACTGCTGCCAATATATTGTAAGTAGGTGTATTCGTGATTTTGTTTAACATCACACCATTGCAATTTCCCTTTTCTATTCATTTGTTAGTGTAAATAATTACATATATTCGAAGTTGATACTGCAAAGGTCAAACTGCACCATTGCCATATTGCCAATAGGCTTGTAGTTTGTTTGAGAATTACAATTACCACTTTTTTGTTTTGTTTCACAATCTCCCCCATGTTGGGTGTCAAACCGTCAGTTCTGCAAATTCTAATGCCAGAGTGCTACATTGTTTTTCTGTTGACGAATTAAAGGTATTTTATTTTTTTACATTGTCCGCTTGCATTTCCAGGGAAATTCTGTGTCGACTACAAAGTACAGCATCCTGACTTTTCTACCTAAAGGGTTGTTTGAACAGGTATTAATGCACTGTTTTTTGTTCATAGCATATGTTGCCGATTGAGATTTTTCCCTTGGGATTTTTCTTTGATGCAGCGCTTAATTGTTAACCTGATACGATATGTCATGTGTAATCGAATGCATTTGCTTTTATTCCTTTTTATGTTTGATAAATATAAACTTGTTTTAACTAGGACTACTGAGGTATTTCTTCACAGAATGAAGTAAGTATGTTGCCATTTTCACTGTGCAAACTGATTTTTTTCCCTTAAAGTTGTTTCTTTGCCCAGCTTTGGATCATACTTAGCTTAAAATAGTGGATGCATGATATGTCCACCTTTTTGATATTACACAGGGTCTTATATAATAAGCAGAGATAACAAAATTAAGAAGGTCAATACAACCGCCTCGAAGGCTAAGAACAGCCTGAGAATAAAAGGAAACCAACAGACTATACTGAACAAAGAAATGACCTACCATGTAACACCAACTTCATGGAAATAACTTATACCACAGCAATTCTAGACACTTCGCTCCCCTGATCCACCACCGATGGTTTTCCATGGTTTGGCAAATGTTGCCATGTGTTTAAGATGTTGTGATTATATGTGCTATGTATATCATGCATGCACTGTTAAATTATATGACTAAAGTGCAATGCGCCTTTTGCACAGTGCAAGCTTTTTTTTTTGTTTAACTTCATTGAGCTGGCACTTTTCTAGTTCACTGTTTTGTTAGATGAGGGTGATCCTAGTGTTTCAATGAGCTTCATGCACTATTATTGTTGAATCCAGAAACAAGTGTTATAATGCATGTTTGTGTTTTCAACATAGCAGCTTTGCAGTGGTTGCTGCAACAGCAATTTTAATGTTTCATCACTGTATTATTCAACAGCAATTTGAGCATGGGAACCTTTTGTAATCCATTTGTTTTTTGCTTTGACAGTTCAGGCGGGTGGCAAATCTTTACTTTCTCATGATTTCAATCTTGTCGACCACACCAATTAGGTCTCTCTCTCTCTCTCTCTCTGACTCACACGCACGACGGACCTACATTAGCTATATAATTCTCTGGTTGCAACTTGACACCTCTGAGCAGATCAAGCCCATTGGTTGATTCGGTCATCTTTTTCCTTACCTTCAGCCTTAATTCTAACAATCAAATTCATATGTGCTTGTACTTTTGCAGTCCAGTTCACCCTGTCACCAATGTGGTTCCGCTTAGTCTTGTGCTTTTGGTGTCTCTCATCAAGGAAGCTTTTGAGGACTGGGTTAGCATTCCTCACTCCTCAGTTGCTTCACTATTTTGTTATGCTATTCTTAAATTAAGAGGCCTGATGTCCTTTCCTTTTTTTGGGTGTTCTCTACGCAGAAACGTTTCCAGAATGACATGTCCATTAATAATGCACACGTCGATGTATTGCAAGGTCAAAAATGGGAAAGTACTCCATGGAAAAGACTGCAGGTTGGAGACATTGTGAGGGTAATGTCTTAAATCTTCCTTATAGAAACTTATCGATCCATTCATTTGCTCCTTCCTGAAATGAATGCACTTCATTTTGTATTGTGTGTTGAGTTTAATCCTGAGCTCAAAATACGTTAAAAAAGCCTAACAGTTATCAACACTTCTTTAGAGCAGATCAAGCAAGACAGTTATTTGCCTGCTGACTTGCTCTTCCTATCAAGTACAAACCCTGATGGTGTCTGCTACATAGAGGTTCATATATTCATTTTTACCTTTTCCATTTTTCTGCTCAACTTGAATGTGTAGTAAATGAGATTTGGAGAAAACTCTCTTTTAATTGATGTTTTGTTGGATACTTTTTATTTATCTTAGACAGCAAATCTTGATGGGGAAACCAACTTGAAAATAAGGAAGGCTTTGGAGAAAACCTGGGACTACGTACTTCCTGAAAAGGCTTCTGAATTCAAAGGTTTTGTTATATTTGTTTCGTGTTGAGGACATTGTATTTTGTAGTTGGTGGAATTAAGGAAGCATTGTACTTTTTGTAAACTTCTCATTATCTGTTTGTTTTATGCTTCTTTCTTGCGACGCTTTATGTTTAACTTACATAAATGGCTTGCAGGTGAAATACAGTGTGAACAGCCAAACAATTCACTTTATACATTTACTGGGAATCTTATTGTGGACAAGCAAACTATACCACTTTCGCCAAACCAAGTACTACTAAGGGTAAGTTTTGTTTTCAGTTTTTTTGGTTAAAATGTATTCACTTGCCAAGTTGTTTGCATGTTCCTAGATTTAGCATGACACGATCAATACTCCCTCAGGTTAAAAAACAGAATGTCCCCATGGGATGCGCTCAGGGATACAAATCTCGGAACCAGAGAAAAACCCGCCAATGACCCGACCGTGTGAACTGGTCAGTAACACAAAACCGGAAAACGGATGAATTTCGAATATTGAAATTTGAACTTGGACTAGTTCAAAACCGTTAACCGGAATGGTTAACACGCAAGAACCGTTAACCGGAATGGTTAACACTCAAAAACCGGTATTAAAACCAAAAAACCGTTACGAAAACCGGGAAACGCCAGAGAAAACCGGTTATAGGTAATTAACAATTGGAATAATGCAAATATTAATTAGAAAGTGTTTATTGAAGTAACAAGCCTGATACATACGGATGTACTGCTTATGCTGCCTAAGGTCCTTTCCAAGATTCCAATTAGCATGTACTAGCTAGGCTAGTTTGTCTAAAAAATGTTGGGACTCGAGAGTACAATAATTGAAGCATATTTAGCTCATACAATCCATAATCTTGCTCAAAAAAGGCCTAAACCAACCTAGGAAATGTATTATGCAGTCATAAATTTAAATTTCAATTTAAAAAATTGAGCGTTTTTTCTCGATTCTCACCGGTTTTCCCAGAATCACGTTTTCCCCCTGGATGCGCTCACATCCTTTTAACTTTGACCAACAACATCTCTCTAAATACTTAAGATGACCACACTGAAATGGCATTAGCGGACCCGTCATAAAAATACTTGCCATATTGTGATTTTATAGCTTTTGCAAATGAGGATAGCTATGGTACAAACATTTTTTAGTTACAAATTGTATTGTGACCTTCACGTAAACAATTTCCCACTTCTCTAGCCCCACATGTAGGATGAGTAGTGGATGGCTGTCATAGGCGTGGGCCTTAGGTCTAGTTGGTTCATTATTAGGAAATAGAGATTGGTTTCTACTTGAGTTAGAGATTAGTTTCCTTTTGTTAGAGATATAATTAGAGATATGATATGAGTTTCTATATTGTTAGAGATATGATTGGAATTAGATTCTATCTGTTAGGGGGAGCCCATCTATATAAGAGGGCTACCTCATGCTATTGGAATAAACCAGAGAAATAACAAAGTCTTTCTCTTCTAAAGTCTATCTCTCTCTTCTCTAAAGTTCCTCTCTCCTACGCCGACACCATCCGGCCATCTTCTTGGTGGTGTTTACCCCCCCCCCCCACCACACACACACACACATGAACTAAGGTTCATGACAATGGCGGAAGCAATGTTTGCAAAGTGCTCAAGAAATGAACACTTGTACTGTAGTCGCCATTGCAAATATATAAACAGCAAATTTATTTCAGATGTGTTAGACAGCCAGTCGCTGCCCATATAGGTGCATGGGCTGTTGGCGCATTATGGCTATTATAGATTGATTAATCTTATAATAGGCAAGGAGATCCGACGGTGGTCATACTTCTATAAACCAACCCTGGGTCTTCCTTGCCTATATATGTATCCCTGTCTCTTGGCATTATAATCAATCTACAATTCCCGTGCAATTCCATTGCTTTCATGGTATCACGAGTCTAGGGTTTTTTTTCTTCCGCGCCTTGGCGGCTACCGTGGTCGCGCCTTCTCCCTCAAGACTCTCATTGCGCACCATCCACTCCCCACGCGGCCCTCTACCTCTGCTTTCCGATGCTTGGGTCTCCTCCCGCCGTCTTCTTGGCGCCTCCCAGGCGAGGCGAACGTGCTCATGCTGCGGAAGAAGCGTCGTCCGCAGCAGAGGAGGAGGAGGCGGCGGCCGCGCCACGCAGTGGAAGGACTCGCGCCGCAGCATGAGGCGAGCGCCTCCGTCCCGCACTCCAGCACCGCTGCGCGGCCGCTTCTCCGCCGGCCAAGGCGGCCGAGCGAGGCCGCCGTTGTCGCCCAGAGCACGACGCGGCCGCGACTTCGCGCCGCGAGGCCCTCGCCCTGCGGCTCGTGAGCTGGAGCCGCCGAGGCCCGCCGTTGTTGACGCCGACGCCCGTGTTTGCCGACGACATCGACTACCGGTCGATGCTTGCCGATGGGGCTCCTTGGCGATCTCTCCACGCGCCTCCTAGCACACGAGGCCGCGCCATTATCAATCTACACGCGCAAGCGTTGCCGTCTGCGTAACATACTGAGTCTCGCCCCGCCGTCCTTGACATCGACTCGCCAACTACACTACTGGCGCCACGAGATTGCGCCGCCTGGGAAGTTCTCCCCACAACGCCATGTCTCGCCGACGCCGCCGACCACACCTTCCGGACCGGGCACGCATGGATCGTGTCGTCTTGACATGGCTCTACGGCACCATCTCCGGCGACCTCGAGGACATCGTCCGGCGGCCTGCGACATCTTCTCGCGCCATCGGCTCGCCACGGAAAATCGGTTCCTAGGCAATAGGGGAGCGGCGTGCCCTCTATCTCGACGCCGCCTTCGGAACTTCGTTCGAGCGACCTCTCCATCACCGACCACTCGCCGCAAGTTCAAGTCGATGGCCGATGACTGGGTGACTTGGGCGAGGTCGTCACCGATCGTATGCTCGTCCTCAACATCATCCGCGGTCTTAACGAGCGCCGCCTCCATCGGCATGCATCTACGGCGTGGACGCCGTTCCCGCCTTCACGGAGGCTCGGACCGACCTCCCGCTTGAAGAGCTCAACATGACACATCGCCGGCGCCACCACCCACCGCCTGCTGCCTCCCGACCGTGGCGATCTTGGTTCTCCCACCACCCCAACAACTCCGGGAACTCGAGCAAGGCGACAAGCGCGGCTCGCGGTGGCAATGGCAAGGGGCGGCAGCCTGGCGGATCTACCACTAACCAAGCCGCCGCTCCTTGCCAAGAAGCGGCGCAGCGAGCTCCCCGGCTCTTGGCCCAGCTTCTACAGGCCCTGGTCCGGCTCCATCAGCATGTGGCCCGGGAATCGGCCTCCCCTGGCCCCTCTGCCGGTTGCTCGTCCTCCACTACCGGCTCCTGTGCCTCAGCGAGCCTCGTGGACCGGCGCCCGAGGCGGTGGCTGCTCCTCCTCCCGGCTACTACCATCCCATGGCATCTTGAGTCATGGGACTCGCAGCGCGGCATCTTCTTTCAACACCATGTCGTGACTCCACCTCCGCAACATGACTGGATTTTCGACTCCGGTGCCACCTCGCACATGACTTCCGACGCCGGTACTCTTTCTCACACTTCTTCCCCGCGGTATCCTATTCCACCTTCCATTGTTGTCGGTAACGGTTCTTTACTTCCCGTTACCTCTACTGGCACAGCTCACCTTCCCGGTTCCTTGTGTCTTAATAACGTCCTTGTTTCCCCTGGTCTTATTAAGAATCTTATTTCTGTTCGCCAGTTCACTACTGACAACAATTGTTCTGTTGAATTTGACCCCGCTGGTTGTTCTGTAAAGGATCTGCAGTCTCAGAGAGTGATCACCAGGTGCAATAGCTCTGGCCCGTTGTACCCTCTTCGCCTGTCCAACACGCCATCACTTCCCACTGCACTCGTCGCCAACACCACCGCATCCACCCTATGGCATCGTCGTCTCGGTCATCCCGGATTTGAAACTTTATCCAAACTCATGGCTTGTCATAAAGACATTAGAACCTCCATATGTCATGCTTGTCAGCTTGGGCGTCATGTTCGCCTTCCTTTTCCTGTATCAGCATCTCGTGCCTCACATAATTTTGAACTCATACATTGTGATTTGTGGACCTCACCAGTTCCTAGTGTATCGGGTTTCAACTATTACTTGGTCATTCTCGATGATTGCTCACATTACATGTGGACATTTCCTTTGCGCCTCAAGTTTGACACTTTTGCCACTGTCTAATTTCTTTACTCTTGTTTCCACACAGTTTGGTCTCACCGTCAAGTCCGTCCAGTGCGACAATGGACGTGAGTTTGACAACTCCAGGACCCGCACCTTTTTCCTCACCCACGCAGACTCACCTCCGCATGTCATGCCCCACACATCCGCCGAATGGGAAGGCCGAGCGCGCCATTCGCTCTCTCAACAACGTTGTTCGGTCCCTCTTCCAAGCTTGTCTTCCACCTCGCTACTGGGTCGAGGCTCTGAACACTGCCACCACTGCTCTTAACATCCTACCAACCAAGACGCCGCACACTCACACGCCACATGAAGCCTTGTTTGGCTCCCCACGTATGATCATCTGCGCGTCTTGGTTGTCGATGTTACCCCAACTGTCGCCACAGTGCCCACAAACTTCGCTCCCGCTCCACTTTGTGTCTTCCTTGGCTACTCGCTCATCATAAAGGATCTGTTGTCTTGACACCTCCTCCAATAAGATCATCTCCCGCCATGTGATCTTTGACGAGTCCTCCTTTCCTTTTTGCGAGCAGCCCACCACCACCTCCCCTGTGGACTTCGAGTTTCTGGACGATTTCACTAACCCCGTCTCGGTGCCCATAGGCCCACCTCGGTCTTTGTTACCTGCAGGTTCATCACCGGCGGCTTCTTTGCCTGCTGCAACCGATTCAGCATCTTCGCCCGATCCGCGGTGCGCCTGCTGTTCGATTCCGTCCGCGACGACCACGTGCGGCCACTCGGCGTTGCGCCTTGACCACGTCGGGCTGCCCGGCGTCTCCCGCTGACCACGTGCGGCCCTCACCGCCGCCGACCGCACCATTACAAAGGTGTACACTCGGCGCGCTCGCGCCTCGGGCCGGTATCCTCGTCGCTTATAGCCCTGCGCCCTCCCTGTGGCGCGTAGTATTCCCCCGTGGTCAATCATCACTCCATGACCGCTGGGCGAAACATAACTTCCGCGTCGCATTGCGTTCCATCTGCGCCTTTATCTCCCGTTCAAGACATATCGCGCCGCTTCTTGCAGATCAAGCGGCGGTGCAATGTTGGACGAACATGCAGCACTTCTAGAGAACCACACTTGGGAACTTGTTCCGCGACCGTCTCGCGCAAATGTGGTATCTGGCAAATGGATCTTCAAGCACAAGTTCAGGGCTAATGGTTCTTTGGAGCGCTACAAAGCTCGCTGGGTCCTCCGCGGCTTCACTCAGCGCCCAAGTGTTGATTTTGCAGAAACCTTGACCCGTCGTCAAGCCGCCACCGTCGCGGTTGTCTTGCTCTCCCAGCCTCTCCGCAATTGGCCCTCCGTCAGCTAGATGTGAAGAATGCCTTCCTGCATGGCACTCTCGATGAGAGCCATCTCTGCGTTCGACCATCCGGTTGAGGACCCGCTCATCCGGACTTCGTCTGCCGCCTAAACCGTTCGCTATACAGTCTCAAGCAGGCGCCTCGAGCATGGTACAGCCGGTTCGCAGCCTACTTGATCTCCCTCGGGTTTGTGGAAGCCAAGTCTGACACATCGCTCTTCGTGTTTCACCGCGGTGGCGACACCATCTACCTGCTACTTTATGTGGATGATATTGTTCTCACTGCTTCGTCGACCTCCCCGCTCTGCCGCACCATCAACGCCTACGGCAGAATTCTCGATGAAGGACACGGGTGACCTCCATCACTTCCTTGGGATGCAGGTTCAGCGACCTCCGATGGCCTCTTTCTCTCGCAGCGACAGTACATGCAAGAGATCCTTGATCGCGCGGGCATGGCTCTCTGTAAGCCCTGCTCCACTCCGGTGGATTCCTGTCCCAAGATTTCAGCGATTGATGGTGACCCGGTCAGCGATGCCACCGATTTTCGGAGTTTGGCTGGTGCTCTACAGTACCTAACCTTCACCCGTCCGGACATCTCCTACGCTGTTCAGCAGGTCTGCCTCCACATGCACGATCCTCGAGAGCCTCACCTTGCAGCTCTGAAGCGCATACTGCGGTACATCCACGTCACTCTTCATCTTGGGCTTCTCCTTCGACCTTGGCCTGATCGATCGGTTGTCTACTCGATCTTGACCGGGCGGATGCCCGATACCCAAGTCCACCTCGGGCTATCTGGTCTTCCTCGGGACGACCTCGTCTCTGGTCCTCAAGCGCCGAACTCTTGTGTCTAGGTCGGTGGCAAAGCAGTACCGTCTTGTGGCCAATCTTGTGGTCGAGGTTTCAGCTCCGGCAGCTTCTGTGTGAGCTTCACTCTCCACCCCACCAGGCCACCTTGGTCTATTGCGACAACATCGGCCGTCTACATGTCTTAACCCGGTCAAACATCAACGCACCAAACATATTGAGATTGACCTTCACTTCGTTCGGGAGCGTGTTGCCATTGGTACTGTCCGCGTTCTTCATGTGCCGACGTCGTCCCAGTATGCCGACATTTTTACCAAGGGTTTGCCTTCGAAGGTCTTCCAGGAATTCAGGACCAGTCTGAACGTCTGTGCCGACGCTCCGACTGCGGGGGGGTGTTAGACAGCCAGTCGCTGCCCATATAGGCGCATGGGCTGTTGGCCCATTATGGCTATTATAGATTGATTAATCTTATAATAGGCAAGGAGATCCGACGGTGGTCATACTTCTATAAACCAACCCTGGGTCTTCCTTGCCTATATATGTATCCCTGCCTCTTGGCATTATAATCAATCTACAATTCCCGTGCAATTCCATTGCTTTCAAGATGTTATATTTCCAAGGCAGTGAAAAGTAAAAAAATCATAAGTTACGACCAGAGGGAGTATAACAGCACCTCGAATGCTCCAAGGTGGAGGGTGCTTAAAGGTAGTTTATTTTTCCATGTTGGAGAGTAGAAAGTACCAAAACCTGATAGTTGATGCTTAGATAAGGTTGGTACTTGTATGGGTTTTTTGTGAGTTTTTGCCTTTTTGGGATCATCGGAGCACCCATGAGAAAATGCTTGCATTGGATCAATGGTTAGACTCTTAGATTTATGCTTGGTGATGTGTCGTAGTCTCTCCCTTCTAACCACCTTAAGCGCCTCTTGCATTGGGAGATGCTCTAATATTCCTCATTGTTCCAATGTTTGCTTTTATCAGACATAATTGTGTCTTGCATGGCACTCAATTCTCTCAGTGTGTGTGGGTACCTGTGCAAGAAAGAGACCCTAACTTCTCATTACATTCTTGCCACAGGGATGCAGCCTTCGTAACACAGAGTACATTGTTGGGGCGGTTGTATTCACAGGCCACGAGACAAAAGTATCAACAATTCAACATTTTTGTGTTCCCTATATACTCAACTTGAAGTTGTGATTTTCTTCAAGTTTTGAGATTTACTTTAGTGGAGCATTGTTGCAGGTTATGATGAATTCCATGAATGTTCCCTCTAAAAGAAGTACATTGGAGAAAAAGCTAGACAAGCTTATCCTTGCTCTATTTGCAACCCTCTTCACGATGTGCGTTATTGGTGCTATTGGAAGGTCAGTTTTTTCTCAATCCACTTCATTTATTTGACATATCTATTGTGTGTTCTGTGTTTACATGTATATCCTAAATATTAGTTATATAATGTTGTGGAGGCTTATACTTGCATAATCAATTTACACATTTTCTTATTAACTAATTAGAGGTCTCCACGATTGTTGCGATCTTTCATAAAAAAACAATTTAGCTATAGAAGATATGTTGTAGAGATTAGCACATGAGTTGTTGGGAGCAGGGTTCAAAATCCCGGCAGTTACCGTTTCTACCGGTGGAGACCGGTAACCGAAAAAACCGGCTGGTATCAATTTTTGATTTTCGAATTTTGGCCGGTTTTTCCGGTTACCGGTTTCAAAACATCCCAAAATTCAAGTTTTGATTTTCAAAGAGTTTGTTTTAGGGATGCATTTTTTCGGGTTCTTTTTAGTGGTTTTTTTGTTGTAGAGGAGGGGTACAGATGTGCGCATGGACGAGCTCTTTAAAACTGCTTTGTTTTTCTGGTTTTTTTCTCAACGGTTTTATGTGGGAGGTGGGCGGGGTGTATGATCAGAATGGTAAAGTTTTTTATAGTATATGGATTTCTACGAAGGTTGGCAGGGAAGAATGATCCTTGTTGATAGTCAAAATGGAATCCTTGTACTACTAAAGCAAAATTATCAAGTTTATTGCATCCTCATGCGGTAAAAGAATCACGCATACGTACAGTTGATACACCGATAATTGGTTTCAGTGATCAAAACTAAATCGCTACTAATGGACATTATATTTGGCTTTTGTCAACAGTGGTGTGTTTATTAATGAGAAGTACTTCTATCTTGGATTGCGTGGTCGTGTGGAGGACCAGTTTAATCCCAAGAACAGACTTGTGGTATATACTATTTTAAATATTTTTTTATTGTATCTAATTTGATTCATGCGGCCTTATATTGTACTTCTTCTACAGGTGACCATTTTAACCATGTTTACTCTTATAACTCTATACTCAACGATCATCCCCATTTCTCTTTATGTGTCAATTGAGGTATATTGTCTAACTTCTCATTTAATGTGTCCTATATTTGGACTTTTAGAGCTCATGTTGCCTTTGGTTGGCAGATGATCAAATTCATTCAGTGCACACAATTCATTAATAATGATCTGCATATGTACCATGCCGAGAGCAACACCCCAGCTTTGGCCCGGACTTCTAATCTGAATGAGGAGCTTGGGCAGGTAATCTTTCCCTTTTATCCCTTAGTGACTTGTTTGGTTTGAAGAAAGCCCCCTTGTTTGGTTACTGGAACGGGGCTATCTTATCCTGCATGGTTGTGTTTGGTTAGTGGAATGGAATGATCTCATTCTAGCACCAACTCATTCGAAAAGTGGGAGTAATTATCAGCACTTTTGGAATGAGGTTATTTCGTCAAAACAAGACATTTCTTACATATTTCTTCTTACTTTGGATTTTCACTATTAACATAATGGTTCAGGTTGAATATATATTTTCTGATAAAACTGGAACACTTACAAGAAACTTGATGGAATTCTTTAAATGCTCGATTGGTGGGGAAATATATGGAACTGGCATTACAGAGATTGAAAAAGGAGGAGCTGAGCGAGCTGGAATCAAGATCGATGATGATGAGGTCTATAATATTTTCCTTGTTTTAAGCTGTTAAACTGTGGTATATGTCATGAAAAATTAACTGTGTTACTGCTTCTACATTTGCTTTATTTACTTTCATTAGGGTAAAAGATCAGCCGCTGCAGTACATGAGAAGGGATTCAACTTTGATGACGCTAGAATCATGCGTGGTGCATGGAGAAACGAACCTAATCACGAGGCTTGCAAGGTTGATATTTTGGACTAGTTGTGAAAAAGATATTGTTGGTTCCATTTTAGTTTCCACAACTATTGTTAGTTCCATTTTGGTCATAATCACCTTTGGTTGGATTGACCGACATGATTTCCACGTTATGCAAACGACATCTATGCCCTTGATAAAAAATGGCTTCAAATAGCCTTTGTTTCCTTTTTCATGATTTTCCCTTTTTAATGTGCTAAACATCCATTTTTTATTTGCTCTGGTATCTCTTTAGGAATTCTTCAGATGCCTTGCGCTCTGTCATACAGTTCTTCCTGAGGGTGAGGAGACACCAGAAAAGATCAGTTATCAAGCTGCCTCTCCTGATGAGGCTGCACTTGTAACTGCAGCAAAGAATTTTGGTTTCTTTTTCTATAGGTAATCCGTATCTTAAATGCTGTTTTAAATTGCTCTTGCAGTTTTGTTCGTCTGTCATTTATCCAGTTATCCTGGGGCCTCTATGCTTCTGCTGGAATGGTTCCTTCTTCATTTAAAATGGATACACAATGTAAAAGCAACTATTGTGAGATGTGGGTTTTTTAGGAACGTGAGACGTGGGCTCATCCATTTTTTATAATGCAATTTATTTGAACTAAGAGATTTCGTTGGCGAATGGTAATGTCTTAAGGGTGACATTTTGCGCCTGTTGTGTAGACGTACGCCAACCGCAGTCATGGTTCGTGAATCACATGTTGAGAGGATGGGGAGTATACAAGACGTTGCATATGAAATCCTGAATGTTTTGGAATTCAACAGGTGTGTTTATTTGTTCACAATGTGAATTCAAGAAATCATTGTTCCTCACTTCACACTTTACTGCACTAACAGCACAAGAAAGCGTCAATCTGTGGTTTGCCGTTTCCCAAATGGAAGACTTGTTCTCTATTGCAAGGTAATACAGGAAAAAAAGCTTGATTTATCTTCCATTTTGTACATTGTTGCACTAACCTTAAAACATATATTGTATAACAGGGTGCTGACAATGTCATATATGAAAGATTGGCTGATGGAAATCATGACATTAAAAAGACGAGCAGAGAACATCTAGAACAATTTGGCTCTGCTGGTTTGCGTACGCTTTGCCTTGCTTATCGAGATCTCAATAGGGGGCAATACGAAAGCTGGAATGAGAAGTTTATTCAAGCGAAATCTTCTTTACGAGATCGTGATAAGAAGCTTGATGAGGTATGCATTGTTAAGGATAGAATAGGATTGTTATTCTATCCTTATATGCCTTGGTGCATCACCATCTTTTGCCTATTTTATTAGTATAAAAGATATTTTTTATCGAATATATGTGATGAACTATGGCCCTTGTGATTTGAAGTTCTGCTATTGCCTCTATTCTTCTATTTCTTGCATGATTTCTTACATTATTGTACACCACTACTGAACTTGAGCATCATGTGCACTGTTGAGTATGAAACCTCGATTCATCTTCCACGACCACTTTTGAACTTTATGTATGAAAAGAAATCTGGCTCAGGAAATAATTGTAACCAGAACATTTTTTTGTAGCCCTAGACATTTTTTCTTCTAAAAACCTCATTGTGGTATATATTGGATCTTTGTTGTATTTGTATGCTTCACAAGTTGAAAATTTCTTTTTCCACCATTGTAAATTTACTGAATGTATGTAGTCCTGTGGGTTTTTTTTCAAAGCTAGTTGAGCCATGCAACCTATAAATTTCAATTGCCATTTTCAGTTTTAGTATGTGTCTATTTTGTTATCTCTTGCTGTTACGAAATATTTACAGAAAAGTAATTTATATTCAATCCATTCGATTTACATTTGCCAAGGTAGAAATGAGAATCATGAGCAAAATATTTTGGTCATTTTTACTAGGACAAGAATATGTAAGCGTTTGTACTTTTCTTTCCAATAGTTTAAAAAAAATTTATTTTCATTGCAATAGCAATTTGTGCGTTCTATCACACAATTACAGACTGAGTGATTTGTAGAAAAAATAACTTTGAAGTTTATTCTGCTATTGCTAGGCCACATTGCGATGTAATTTTTGTCCTCTTTCCCCCCTGTAGGTAGCTGAGTTGATTGAAAAAGACCTTATATTGATAGGGTGCACTGCTATAGAAGACAAACTGCAAGAAGGTGTGCCAGCCTGCATTGAAACTCTTTCTGCAGCCGGCATAAAAATTTGGGTTTTAACTGGAGATAAAATGGAAACAGCAATTAACATAGCATATGGTGAGATTTTTATTCTATCTTAATTATTTTTCATTGATGATTTCGTTTCTTGAATGCATTTGTTTTTTGAAAAACTCGGTTTTTGATTCTGGAAGTTTGTTTCTTGATTCTCTCTTTCATCTGACGTAGATAGCTTCTGAAGATTTGAGTTGATTCTTTGCTGTGCAGCATGCAGCCTAGTAAGCAATGATACAAAACAGTTTATCATCAGTTCAGAGACAGATGCAATTAGAGAGGCTGAAGGCAGGGTAAGTTGAACATATATCATTATGTTGTTGTCCGGTTGGTTTATTTTATCTTTAAGCTTTAAATGACTACAAGCGGAGACTGTTAAAGATATCTGCCATATGATTTAAAATAATGGGATAGCTTAACCGGAGAAGTACTTGTGAGATATGTTTACCTTGGTACTTGGGTTGGTGGGGTATTATGGGACTTGTTTTTGGGGGAGCTTTAGCCTTGATTCTCGTACAAACTATTTTTAGAAAAAACAGCATAATGTATTATTCTTTAATAGTTTTATCACTTTATGTGGATTTTGTTACTTTAGCGCTTTAGACTCTTCATCATGTTGGTGTATGCCTTGTACGTATCTTATGGTGTTTGTTTTCTTGTTCCTTGTACTTGGGTGCACCAAAACTTTTGGCTAGTAGTGTATACCTTTTTACGGACCTATTTGTGCCATACGTAACACTGCAGTCATTTACAGGGAGACCCTGTGGAAATTGCACGTGTTATTAAAGACTCGGTAAAACAGAGTCTGAAAAGTTACCTTGAGGAAGCCCAGTGTTCTCTAACTAGCACACCAGGACGAAAGTTGGCTCTCATTATTGATGGGAGATGCTTGATGTATGCACTAGACCCAACTCTGCGAATTGATCTCCTTGGGTTGAGTTTAATTTGCCACTCAGTTGTATGTTGCCGAGTTTCTCCATTGCAGAAGGCACAGGTAAATATCATTTCTTGCTGCTACCGTTGTTACTTATGCATGGCGTGCCTTTCCCCCAGGGAACAGCCAGCAGCATGGCATTTTTGGTTTATGGATATCTGGATTTTGTATAGTCTGTACTCTGTAGTAGTGTAGTTCTCACTTGGGTGCCTTTCACAGTGCTTGTGCAATACTGGGAATGTTGATATTGTTAAATTATAAAGGGAACAGTCAATTTTGTTCCCCCACAAACAAAGTGTGTTCCAGTGCAGCTAACATCTATTATTAATCACAATACATTGGATGATTTCGGTTTTGCAGTTTTAGCCTCTTAACTCAATCTTGTACACTCTTGTACTATTGAGTAGCATGTCTTGTAGGTGATTATTTAGTTATGAACTATGGATAATCTCATAGTCTCTGATTTGTTGACTTATTTCCTTGCATAACCTGTTTGGTTATAATATGTAAAAATGCAATCTTTCACAGTTGCGCACATTTTGTAGGTTACTAGCTTAGTTAAGAAAGGAGCTCGTAAGATAACTCTCAGCATTGGTGATGGTGCTAATGATGTGAGTATGATTCAAGCTGCTCATGTTGGGATTGGCATTAGTGGACAAGAAGGAATGCAAGCTGTTATGGCTAGTGATTTTGCCATTGCTCAGTTTCAGTATCTTACTGATTTGCTTCTTGTACATGGACGGTGGTCATATTTGAGATTGTGCAAGGTATGCCTATGGTTGCTTACTTTGTAGCTTTCTATATAGTTTAAAAAACTAAATAATATTTGAGATTGTGCAAGGTATGCCTATGGTTGCTTACCTTGTAGCTTTCTATGTAGTTTTAAAAACTAAATACCGACACTTTCTGTTTCAGGTTATCACATACTTTTTCTACAAGAACCTGACATTTACACTAACTCAGTTCTGGTTCACTTTCCAAACTGGCTTTTCCGGTCAGCGGTTTTATGATGACTGGTTCCAGTCTCTATATAATGTCATTTTCACAGCACTACCTGTCATTATGGTTGGATTGTTTGATAAGGTATGGTTGCTTGTATTTATTCTACTTATGGAGTGATGCTGTTTGCTGCATTGCACTAAACTGACCCTTTTCAGGATGTGAGTGCGTCCCTATCGAAAAAATACCCACAGCTTTACCAGGAAGGAATTAGAAATACATTCTTCAAGTGGAGAGTGATAGCAGTGTGGGCTTTCTTCGCCTTCTATCAGTCAATAGTGTTCTATTACTTCACTGCAGCTGCAAGCCGGCATGGTCACGGTTCATCTGGCAAGATTCTTGGTCTATGGGATGTCAGCACAATGGCCTTCACTTGTGTTGTGGTGACTGTGAACCTCCGTCTACTCATGGCGTGCAACTCTATAACAAGATGGCATTATTTCAGTGTAGCTGGCGGTATAGCGGCGTGGTTTCTGTTTATCTTCATATACTCTGCGATAATGACGTCATTTGACAGACAGGTGGGTGAATTTATCTACAAATCTATTACACTGGTGATCAGTATTTCTTTCTACAAATGCAGTAACTCCATGCTGTGTTCCTTCTGCAGGAAAATGTATATTTTGTGATTTATGTTCTGATGAGCACCTTTTTCTTCTACCTCACACTGTTGCTTGTTCCGATCATCGCGCTCTTTGGTGACTTCCTATATCTATCGTAAGATATCTGCTCTTTATTACCAGCTCTTCCTTTTGTAAAAATTATGCCAGTTTGTGCCTTTTGGTTTTGATCCCTTTCGAAGATTCAAGGATGTTGTGTTGCTGTCTCAGGATTCAAAGGTGGCTATTCCCCTACGATTACCAAGTGGTCCAGGAGATGCACAAGGATGACCCCCCTGAGTACAGCATGATACATCTGCCGGAGAGAAGCCATCTAAGCCCAGAAGAAGCGAGAAGCTACGCGATTTCCATGCTCCCCCGAGAGACCTCCAAGCACACCGGTTTCGCATTTGACTCCCCGGGTTACGAGTCCTTCTTCGCGACACAGCAAGGCGTCTGTGTGCCGCACAAGCCATGGGATGTAGCTAGGAGAGCCAGCATGAAGCAGCGGCAGCAGCCGCCGCAACGAAAGGGGAGACCCTAACGCGGTAGGCCAGTATCCTTCTCTCCCCCGTTGTGTAAAGTTTTGTACATTTTTTTTTGCTCGCAGACCACAGGAGTGTGTATGAGTAGCGTGCTAGCCCTTTTTCGTGTTTGTCACCCATATGTTGTGTTGGCAGGTGATTCACGTAGGCACGCACTTAGTTAAACAACGGTGGAAACTGGGAAATGCAGTTAGTGAAATTTTTTCCGACTGTGTTACAACGTGTATGTTGTTTCTGAAATTTGTCGTGTCGCATTATTCCACTCTTCTCCTTGCAACGGTGTCGCAATGTCATTCGCATGCATCTTTGTGCGGTGTTTGCAAGCATTTGGTCCAGCGGAGCACATTTGTTAACACCTAGTTGTGGCAGCCTGGCAGACATATACTCAGTTTAAAAAAATATATCGTTTTGCGCTATGTGAGATCAAACATTTGAAAGCTATAGCTATTGATATCTTTTTAAGTATTAAGATTGGATATGTGGAAATTATGTAAAGACTTGCGCAACAATTGTCGCCACAAGTTGTGTGGTAGCATGGTTCAGCTTGTATTTATCTTTGCTGAATTTTCCTTTTTTTTTTGTTCAATACAACATGGTGGATTTGGGCTTGTAGTGGAGGAGTAGGTGTCGTGCCAAACAAGAGGAAAGCCTTCGGGCCGTTCTTTTAGGTTTTTGAATGATTTTTTGGTTTCCATTCCTTCAGAAATCAAAATAAACGGAATTTCTCTTAACAGATTATCTAAATAGCTTTCTCAGTTTAAAATAATATGCACTACTCTTATCGATATTTTTACTGTTCACTTTTATTTATAAAAATATAGATAAAAATCATCGGTCGTACTAAAAAGTCACGTGCGGCAGCAGTCTAGAAGAACAAACGTTTCTCAGCCCGACTCGCGCGGTCGTGCCAACAAGAGCAAAGTCTTTCTCAACCCAACCGTTGGATCGTCATTCATCAGAGGAACGGAGCTCTCCACGGCGCGGCGGCGTGATGGAGGCGGAGGCGGCGGCGCTGTCGCAGCTGCAGCTGGAGCTCCTCGCCCTCGTCTCCGAGCTCCGCCTCCTCCGCGTGAGTCAGCTAACCGACGCCCACCGCCTTCTCGAACCTCCCCGCCTCCCAAGTCCGAACCCCACTCTTCCTCATGTCCACCCCCTTCGCAGGAGCGGGAGCGCGCCGCGCGCGAGGAGCTCCACGCTTCCGGCCAGGTTCTCCCGCCCACGCTTTCTCTCCGTGTCGGACTTTGGGTTTTGGTTGTTTCGGGAGGGATGTTTTCTGACGGGGTTTTGGGTGGTGGGATGGTGCAGAGGTGGAAGGAGGCGGAGGAGGAGCACCGGCGGGAGGCGCGGGAGCTGCGGGCGGAGGTGGCGGCGCGGGACGACGCGCTGCGCGGGCTCGAGTCCAGGGTTCGTGCCCCTTCACCCTTCTCCCCAGTTTGGTGGCCTTGTAGTATAGCTTTGGGCAAGCCGCGCGCCCCGGAATTCGTGTAGCCTTGTGTAGATTTATCGAACTATTCGGGGAACTTGTTAAGACACCATCGTTTATTGCGGTAATCTGTAGCTGTGATGTTGCTAGAGCGAAGTGGAGCCGGCGCTGTATTGCCGGGCAAGTCTGGTGTTAGCGGTCGTTCCCAAAAAAAAAGGTCTGGTGTTAGCGGTTGTTTCCCGTTTGATGTCAAGTTATGGTTGCCCGTCTTAGTTACGCTTGCAGATGAACTGTTTCTTTGCCTGCCACTAATAACCATGGTGATCATCCTGGTGTTTGCAATGTTGCTGTGTTTTTGTGTCATGTAGACTCATGGTTTGGGGCCGTTTGGATCAGGTGTCTATCTTAGTTCAGATCTATGGAATCATAGCGTCGGCTTATCCTGATTCCGAGCTGATTAGGCATAAGCAACACTGCTTTTGATATGTCCATGTTATGTAACCGCCGACTATGAATACTTGATTCTTCCCCTTGCGCTTGATTTGCACCTCTTGGGATGAGTCACATTGCAGTCATGTCTTTTTTCCTGTACAGATAAAGTGCCTTGAAAATGAAAATGAGCTGCTGGAGAAAAACGAAAAGGATTTGAAAGAAAGCATGGAGGGGCTGCTTCAATCGAGGGAGGCTTTCATAAAACATTACGAGGCAGGTGTTGACTACCTTTATGTTTGCCCCTTCTTTTGGGCTATCATTGCTGTAGAGTTTAATTCGTTTCTGTGTCTTCCCTCAGTATTCAATTTTAGGTCCTTGTAATAATCATATATTTGTGTAAGAATCCTTTCAGTTAATCTGTTGAGATTTTTTTTAACCACCGTCTTGTGTATGGATAACTTCTAAGACAGCGTGAGATGATAGATGTACCGCTTTCTTTCATCTTTAGTTAGCAGCTGCAATCTGCCCTTGTGTACATTGCCTATCACCTGTCATATACTTCTGCCCTTGATTTTCTCACTTTTACCAGAAGCATTCATTGGTTTATACTTTATAGTGTGCACAGATTTCTTAAGATTCAACACAATTTCACCTTCATGGATGCAACATTTTATTCTGTTTGTTTGAAGAGTATAGCCTTGAGTTCTGAACTACCTGTGCAAGAAAGCAAACTGGCGTTCAGCTCATGGTACTGTGTTTGATGGGCAGGATTCTGCTTGTTCTCTGCAATGGACCATCCAAATGAAGGATAAACAGATTGCTGTACTTTCAGAAAAGCTGAATTCTCATCTTGCTTTATTTAGTTCAGTAGGAAAGGAAGTTGTTGCAGTGAAACAAGTACTAGGTGAAGTGGAATGTCTAGTTGGTGAGAAGGAAAATGTAGGTATGACCGTATGAGCAGTTGAGCACAATTGACACTTTTTTGTTCTACCACTCTTTGACCAATCAACTATATTTTGGTTGCTATTTATCCTTATTATGCTGATTTGCATTATTTATACGTTAATGTCCCTTGCATTGCTATTTCAGTTTCTGATTTGAAGGGTAAAGTACAAAGGATTTCTGTACTTGAGAAAGATTTTGTTGGTATGGTTGTTTCTTGTAATATGGACTCGTCATTCTAATATTGTGATTTCCATATGATTATGTGGAGAATCTTTGTGAAATCAGCTGTTCTAATTCTGATGTTTCATTTATGCAGAGAAACTTAGTTTCTTGGAAGGAAAAATTAGTAGTTACCAGCTTGAACTCCGAAATAGGGCAAGGATCATATATGAATTGAAGGAACACCTTGAGGCTGAGAAACTTAACAACAAATTTCAGCCCCAACTAGAAGAAATATCCATTTACTAAGTTAAAAGTATTGCGCGTATTCAATCTTAGTTTCTATTGATCTTGCCAAGTTGTTTGTTTCTCTTTAACATTGTTACCTTAGGAAATCTTTGTTGGTGAAGCATGAAATTATTGAGAGATTGACGTCAGAGAAGCAGGTTATTCTGTGATAATACCATAGCTTTCCAATTGTATCTGAAACTCCAAAAAATCTAAATTTATCTTATCTGTTCTTCTTTATGCAGGCAATTCTTATGGAGATTCACAATATGGAGATTGCTTTACGGAAATTTCAAGATATATTCGGCAGCATTGGGCATCAGGTAAGATGCAAATATTTGCTTAAAAACTTGAATGTTATTTATTCGTTTATAAATGTCTTATTACCAGTCCTGCAGTTGTTAGCTAATTTTGTTTAAGGGTGTGTTTTTTTGGGCTGTGGTTTATGACTTTTGGTTTAAAATTTTGAATTCTGGTTGTTCGCGTGAGAGAGTACGGAGAGAGATACTTGCACGCAATTTTGACCGATATAGATAATGTCGGGATGGTGTTTACTACAATCGACTTGTAGATCCCATCTTAAAAAGATACTACATGTGAAAACTAGTTACTGTAAAAAGCCAAACTATAAACCCAAAAGAACCCACCCTAAATGTTCTCTGTCTCCTAATTATATACTAGGTAATGAAAAGTTCTTCACCAGTTTTTGAAAGTCAGGATATACAAGAAGATGCCCATAATGAGCAACTTGAAAGGTGAGCTTTTCATTGAACATTTGGAATTTGCAACAAGAAAGTGATATTGAGCATAGCCTTAACATGCTGTTAATATTGGATCATGAAACAAATAGCATTCCAGGTGGTCAATGTGATCGACCCAATGAGCATACCATGGTACCTCTAATTGATGAAGCAGGTAAATCATCCATTATTAAAGAGTACCATATCAAATTGTTCTTACGACCTGTCTGAGAATGTATGTCAACACATGGCCATGAATTGGAATACTTCATATTTTCTTTCTGGTAATTCTGCACCTCCTTTCGAAATGTAGAATGTCAATCGGACATTGGCCCAGGCAGCAAGCAAGTGCAAAGCCCAGCATCCCTTAAGGCAAGTGCCCATCTGATTCTATTGTTTCTCAAGCATGGCTACAATCCCCAGTTTCCGCAGTTCCACGCCTGCATCAACAAAGTGAATTCTCTCTACGTGCATGCAGCATTCTTCCTTGCCATCTCCGGATCCAGTAGATGCAAATGCAGAAACAGCTGACTGCCTTCATGACTCCAAAGACATTGACATGGTATGATGGGCTATACACTCCTTTTTTTTTTAATTTACACTCCTGGTTTTCTAATGATACGCCCTTGAAATTACTGCTTATGCCGGTTCACTTCACTTGCTGTGTACAGGGTAATTCATCTCCGGCGCAGCTAACTGATTCTGTGAATCCAGACCTTGAGACTGAAAATCAGTCATGAGCTACGAATTCCGATATGCGAAGCTGCTAATTCCCAATGTCCAGCGTCGCAGCTCATGACCTATGCTCATAGTTGTTTCCTTGTTTGTGTAGCAATCAGTTAGCCACTGAAGACGGGGAAGTTGGAGTGAGATTCTAACTTCAGATTGTTTGATGTTGTACCATGGGGAGAAGTGAAACATTCACAGTACAGTACTACGTCGCGGTTCTTCCAATGTTGATCTTTGTAAGATACGATGAATTATGGCCCTCTTTTATTTATTACTCTATCTAGTCACAAATACATATTATTTTAAACATCGACACGGTCTCTGATACGTAACTTTAATTACTAATTTATATTATAATATATTTATAAAACCTAATATAATTATAATATTAAGTATTTTTTGAGACAAACTAGTAAGCATGCACGTGGAATCCAAGTCAAAAGCATTGATTATATGTCTAGAAATAAATTGCAAATTTTGCTTCATACTTTATGACTGAATTTATCACGAGTTATTTAGCTAGGCACACTATATGACAGACAACCAAAATTTTTTGTCACGTTCTTAAACGAATAAGATAGGTATGCTAAACCGGAGGCTTAAGAAGCCGTGGTTGAAGCTGTGGTCGAAAGTCTGTGTAATCGTGTGTCGAGTATTCGTGTGTTTGAATAATGTGTAGTCGAAGACGTTGGACTTAGTAAATCGGTCGTAGCTGCAGTAAATCGGTCGAGGTTGTGAGTCAAGCTACGTAGGAGTCGTAGCTACAGTGAACTAGTCGTAGATGCAGTGAATTGGTCATGCACACAATGAACTATCGTAACAGTCGCAGTCGATACTCGTAAGCTACAATACCCGGTCGGTGCTTGAAGATTGGTAGTACTGCTTTGTGTGAGCGGCACTACTGGAGAAGATCTCGAAGTGCCGCGGTTGAGAAGCCGTGGTTAGAGTTGCAGTCGAAGTGGCGTGATCAAGAAGCCGTGGACGGAGTGGCGGTTGAAGTTCCGTGGTGGAGAACTCGTTGTCGGAGTTGCGGTCGAAGTGGCGTGGTTGAGAGGCCATGGCCAGAGATGCGGTCGAAGTAGCGTGGTCGAGAAGCCATGGTCGACGAAGCGGTCGAAGTGTCGTGTTCGGAGAAGCAGTTGAGGCGCCGTCCTCGAAGTCCTATGGTCGAGGCGCTGTGGTCAAAGTCCCTGGTCGAGGCGCCGTGGTCAATGTTTAAGTAGGCGCTAGGCGCTAGGCGGGCGGCGAGGTGGGGCCTAGCGCCTAGGGAGCCTAGGCGGGGCCTAGGCGGGGCCTAGGCGGCCGAATTAAAAATAAGGACAATAGGTAGAAGATAAGTATATATTTGATGTTTAGATGAAAATTAGTTAGATTTTGGACCGTCCGATGAAGATCTAACATCTCAGATTGAGTCATCAAATCATATAACTAATGTTCAAAAAAAAAGTTAGACTTTAGACCGTCTCATGAAAATCCAACGTTCCAGATCGACTCCCCCGACTAACCCTAACCCTATTCCGTCGCCCGGGCTCCCCTCGCAGATCCCGCCGCCTCCTTCCCCATCTCTCATCGCAGATCGCCTCCCCACCCCCGCAGATCCCGCCGCTCGCCTCCTCCCCCATCTCTCCCCGCAGATCACCGCCGCCTCCCCATCTCCCCGCAGATCCCGCCGCCCGCCTCCCCATCTCTCTGGATCTGGCGCGGGGAGTCCGGATCCGGCGGCGGCGGGATCTAGCGCGGGGAGTCCGGATCCGGCGGAGGCGGCCACGGGAGCGGCGGACGGGCGGGGGAAGATGTCCCCTCCGCCGGAGGGGAGGCGAGGTAGAGAAGATGGCGGACGTCCAGAGGGAAGATGGTGATGCGGAATCCGGCGAGTCGACGGCGGCGGCGACGGCCTCGTGTGCGGTAACTCTTTTCCCCATCCCGTCGCTCCCTCCGCCGCGCCCATCCGCCGCGCCTAGGCCGCTGGCACCGCCTTGGACCGCCTTCTTCCGCCTTGGACCGCCGCCGCCCGCCGCCCAACCACCCGACTAGGGGCCAAGGCGGGCGGCACCCTGCCGCCCAGCGCCTAGGCGGCCGCCCAGGCCGCCTTCTTGAACGCTGGCCGTGGTCAAATGACCGTGGTCAGAGAAGCGGTCAAAGTGTCGTAGTCGAGAAGCGGTCGAAGTGCCGTGGTCGAAGAAGCGGTTGAAGGACCGTGGTCGAGGAGCCATGGACGAGGCGTCGTGATCGGAGTCCCGTGGTCGACACGACGTGGTCGAAGGACCGTGGTCGAGAAGCGGTCGACGCGGTGTGGTCGAAGGACCGTGGTCGAAGTGCCATGGTTGAAGAAGCGATCAAAGGACCGTGGTCGAGGCGCCGTAGTCGAAGTCTCGTGGTCGAAGAGCTGTGGTCAGGGTCCCGTGGTCGACGCGACATGGTCGAAGTCCCGTGGTCTACGAGTCGTAGTCGGAGGACCGTGGTCGGAGAAGCGGTCGACGCGCCGTGGTTGGAGTAGCGATCGAAATACCGTGGTCGAAGAAGCTGTCGCAGGACCGTGGTCAAGGTGCTGTGGTCACAGGACCGTGGTCAGAGAAGCGGTCAAGGCGTCGTCATGGAAGTCCCGTGGTCGAGACGGCATGGTCGAAGTCCCATGGGTTCGAGCTGGAGGGTGGGGGCGTGGGGACGGAGGGGGCGAGGGGCGGGGCGAGGAAGGAGCATGGGGTAGAGCGGGAGCAGAGGGGGGCGGAGCGGCATAGAGCGGTAGAGCATGGGGGTGGGGCGGAGCAGGGGCTTCATGGGAGTAGAGGAGCATTGGGGCGGTACCGATGGATATATTGCGGGTGTGATGGGGCGACGCCGATGGATTGCGGGTGTGATGCGCGGACGTGATTGCTAGGGAGGGGGTCAGCGCAACGTTGTAAGATCGAGAAGGCCGACTAGAGGGGTGAATAGTCGTTTCTAAATATTTCAAATAAATTCTATTTAAGCTATTTGGCTAAAACCAAGTATATAATATGGTAGCTTAAATCAATTTGGTTTAGCCCAAATAAAGCCTAAATCAACTAGGTTCACCCAAGTGCACCAACAACTTAAATCTATATCAAAGGTTTGTAATTCTAGGAAGATAAGCAATCAATTTAATTCTTTAAATGCAAATTGCTTGAATGTGAATTGAGCACAGGAAAATAAACCATAATTGACACGGTTTATTTTTACCGTGGTGTTCAAAGATTTGCCGATCTCCCCTAGTCCACGTTGAGGTTAGCCCAAACGAATTGAACCGGCTCTATGAATTAAGCCGAAACATCTCAATCCACGAAGGTTGCTTTTCTTCCACTCTGGAGATGGCGAGCACCACGCCACTCATAATTCGTTGGGACTTCTCACAATCTTCTTTGAGAAGCTCACCGCGCAAGATGCCTCCAACACCGTTTAGAAGTCGGCAAACTCCAAGAGTAATAAGTTAAGTCTCTCGCTTGACTCACCATATACAATGAATGATACGGGGTCGTCCGATCTTCTCGACGTAGGATTGGATACTCACGTGCAGCCTCTCGAATCGTAGCGATCCTCCGTTGCCAATACAAGAACGAATGCTCTTTAATTCATAAGATCACACGCGTCGGACTTCACGACCACTAAGTAAAAATCCTATCGCGCTTCCAATTTCCAGTGAAAAGGTTGAACTATCTCGAATTGCAAGAACTCACAATTCTTTCATTGAATTTTGTGGCTAACCAAAAACGTCAAAAACGTATATAAAACTCATATCAACTCATCATCTAGTCTCTCATACTGTTCTCGTCACGTTGTCTCTTTTTTCTTCATGGATATCTAGTCG
Organism: Bonia amplexicaulis; assembly: GCA_036346245.1. Lineage (NCBI taxonomy): Eukaryota > Viridiplantae > Streptophyta > Magnoliopsida > Poales > Poaceae > Bonia > Bonia amplexicaulis. The sequence goes on along the minus strand of CM070763.1, from coordinate 10,119,264 downwards.
CCTCGTCTGCCCCTTGTTTTCTCGTCGGTTTTGATATTTACTAGCTGCGTATGCGCGGCGACACGCCGCAAGGTAATTTGTGTAAAAAATTAATTGATATATAAGGCTAGCCTAAATGCTGATTTTATATTGGTAACTGATATGATTAGTAATTTTATTTGCTTTGATGTGTTAATATAGTAAAAAGCGTTGATAATTACAGATAGAAACAGAACATGTAAAAAAATTGAGAAGGGCAAATTAGAACATAGGGTTAGACAGAAACTGATAGGGCGTGAAGAACACGATGGTATGGAATTAATAGCTAATACAAGGTAAATCATAACAGGTGCTATTTAGTGATGGTATGTTTTATGGTAGGTCTAGCATAGTCGGTGACATTTTGTACAACAAAATAATTGTTGCTGACAGAAATAAGTTTCGGTAGCACTGAAGATTTTAGCGATATTGATACACAGTATAGAAACAACCATGGAAAGCATTGTAAGTTCTGAGCTGGAAGCAGCATATGCTGTTCGTTGTGAGTAGAGCATTTAGTTTCCCTGTATGGAAATTAGGAAAACAGTAACGTGAGTATGTGCCAGGTTCGTAATTTTTTGCGGTAATAAGTACCAGATTTGAAGAACATACTGTGATATACCTAGTGTGGTGCGCTGTTTTTTTTGCATCGGGGAACAACTCTCTTGTAGCTTACTTTTTTGGACAGTATTGTTCTGTAAAGATGTATATCCAGTAAGGGTAGGAAGTGTATACTTGGAATATATATATTTTGGATCTTTGAATAGCAGCATTGAACGTAATGAATTAGAATAAAAGAAAGCACCTTTTGTTTGGTTTTGTAGATGAGCCAGCTAACTCAGTCTGTGCAGCTGCAACAGACTCATATGTTCTTTTTTCAGAGCACACCGATGACACAATCTTGTGAAAGAGGTTGCAATCTAACATAATGGAATTATTAGGTGATAATTTACATAAGTATGGCAAGAGAGTCTGTAATTTAATACAGTATAAGAATTAGATGGTAAAAAAGTTGTAGTTTAACATAATATAATTATTGGTGTTGCAATTTAACATAATGGAATTATTAGGCTATAATTTACATAAGTATGGCAAGAGAGTCTCTAATCTAATACAGTATAAGAATTAGATGGTAAAAAAGCTGTAGTTTAACATAATATAATTATTGGGTGATAATCTAGATAAATTATAATAGAAAACAGAAGAAATATAAGCTAGTGATAGCAAATATCTAAACAAAGTGGCAAAACAGCCTGTAATCCAATACAATATACTAATTAGATGGTAAAGAGCCTATAGTCTAACATAATATAACTATTACACGACGATGTACACAAGCGGGTACATCACAGGAACAATATAGGTAACAAGGCATCAAGAAATGTAACAAAAAAAAAACAAAAAACATTATATGCAATGTACAAAGTAGCATGTGCGTAAATCGTAAAATAATAAAGATAATAAAATAATAATACACAGAATGTCAAAAAAGGGAGAACCCACAAAGGTATCTACAAAGAATTTATCCTAAGGATAGACATAGAAAAAATAAAATCTCAGAAATTAGCAACAACAAGAACATAGTAATAATGAAACATAAATGGTATATCAGGCAGCTAGCACCGCAGGAAACATAATTATTATGAAAACGAAAATTAGTGGCGACAATGCAGAGCCAAAGCTTATGTAGAAGAGAATAAAACCAGCGATTTCTATACTATAGCCAACATGTCGAAAATGACTGGCGTGCAATGATGATCCAGGTCACAACGATCCTGCACCATGAAAAGAGCGGCACAAACGATGAAAATAAAGCAATAATCAAAGCGGGCGAAATAAATAGGCATAATAATATGTTGAGCAAAGTAAATACACATAAGAGCAAAATAATAAACATAATAAAATAACTATACAAAATGGCAAAAAAGGGAGAACTGACAAAGGTATGTTTGAGGGATTTACTGAAAGGATAAGCATAGAAAAAAAGTGAGAAATTAGCAACAACAAGAACATTATAGCAACAATGAAATACAGATAGTATATCATACATCTAAGATCGCAGGAAAAGTAATTACTACAAAAACGTAAATTAAGAACACTATAGTAAGAATGCTATACAAATAGTATATCAGTCAGGTAAGACCGCAGGAAAAGTAATTACTACAAAAACGAATATTAAGAACACTATAGTAAGAATGCTGTACAAATAGTATATCAGTCTGTTAAGACGGCACGAAAAATAATTATTACCACAACGAAAATTAGCGACAATAATGTGGAGCCGAAACATGACGATAATGTAGAGCCAAAGTTTAAATAGAACGAAATATAATTGATGATTCCTAAATTGCAGCCAAGATGACCAAAACGATTGGCAAAGAGCGATAATCCAGTCCACAATGATCCTGCATCACGTAAACAGTAGCACCAACCATGAAGATGCATCACGTAAACAGTAGCAGCAACTATGAAGATAAAGTAATAATTAAACTGAGTGAAATGAATAGGTATAATAATAGGTTGAGTGAAATAAATATGCATAAGAACAAATGTAATATAATGGCGAAATACAAATAGCATCGGTCAGCAAGGACGATTCAACCCAGAATGATGCTGCATCGTGAAAAGAGCGACACTAAGCACGAAGACAAAGCAATAACTAAAGCGAATGAACTAAATCGTCCTTGGCATTATAGCCGGGGGGTTCCCCACCCGCGCGCGAGGCCACGTCGCCCCCGCGCGACGCTCCGCCCGGCGCGTGGCGGGGGAATCTGCGTACGGTTGGGGGAGGTGATTCCCTTGCGTTTTCCCGAAATTACGTACAGGTCCTTGTTTCTCGCGGATAGGTCCCTGCCAGTTTGTTTTAGCCCCTCCACTTTGCAGGATGACCCCCCGCGGTTTTTATTTACATGAGTCCTCGTGTGTTTACGTCTGAGTCCTTGCGGGTCCTCGGTTTTTGCGAAAAACCATTCGGTTCCTCCGAAATTGCACATCTCGTGTGTTTACGTACAGGTCCTTGCGGGTCCCTAGTTTTTTGCGAAAAAACCCTTCGGTTCCTCCGAAATTGCACACCCATCATCGATTTTTTTAAAAAGAACCGTCCCACGAATTTTCGTCTCTTTTTTTTCGGCCCACACGGTGGCTAACGCGGCGTAGCGCCGCGCTTATGTTTCTAGTAAGTATAACAATAGATTGAGTGAACTAAATAGAGATAAGAACAGATGTGATATAATGGTCAAATACAAACAGCAAGACTGCAAAAAACTTATAAAAAGAAGTGGCCGTACGTATGAATGGAACAACACTCTACAAAGGCAGCATAATGTAAAAGAGGAAAGTATTACCAGGCAGAGCCGAAATGTAAGTAGAATGGAATAAAACCAACGATTCCTAAATGGCAGGCGAGATGCCCAAAACGACCGGCGAACAACGATGATCCAAGCCACAACGATCCTGTGTCACGAAAAGAGCAGCAGTAACCACGAAGATAAAACAAAAATTAAAGCAAGTGAAGTAAATAGGCATAAGAATAGATTGAGTGAAGCAAATATGCATAAGAACAGATGTAATATAATGGTGAAATACAAATAGGACCGGTGAATAAGGATAATGCAAGGTAGAATCATTCTCCACCCTAAACAGTGCCACTAAACACCAAGATAAAGCAATAACTAAAGCGAGCGAAATAAATAGCCGTAACAATAGATTAAGCGAAGTAAATAGGCATAAAAATAGTTGTAATAATATAATGGGGAAATACAAACACCAACACCGCAAAAAGCGTATAAAAAGCACCGGCTGTACGTATGAATGGAAGAACAATCTACAAAGGCAGCATAACGTAAAAGAGGAAATAATGACGCGGAAAACACTAACCAAGACAATGCGCGAAGCAGGAGGAATTAGACCAACAATTCTTAAGCGGCAGGCAAACCAAGTAGCATCAGCAGCGGAGAACGATGATCCAATCGAGAACGCTCCTGCACTTATAAGACAGTAACCAAAATAACTGGCGAACAACGATGATCCAATCCACAAGGATCCTGCGTCACGAAAAGATTGGCGGTAAGCACGAAGATAAAGCAATAATTAAAGTGACCGAAGTAAATAGGGATGACAATAGATGGAGGGAAGTAAATATGCATAGGAACAGACGTAATATAATGGGGAAATACAAATAGCAAAACTGCCAAAAACCTATGAAAACAACCGGCTGTACGTATGAATGGAAGAATAATCCACAAAGGCAGCATAACGTAAAAGAAGAAACTATGACCAGGAAAACACTAAGCAAGACAATACGGTATAACGAAACAAAAACAGATAAGCTAATAAGGAAAAGAGAGAAGAAATGTAAGGCATCGACAATAACCATTTAAATTAAGCAATAACTAAAGCGGATGCAGTAAGCAACCACTTAATCACAATGAAGAAACAAAAAAAGCGAACCCAATAATAAAGAAAAGATAGAAGAAATAAGAAACAAAGCAGCAAAGACAGCAAGTGAAGAAAGAAAAACACCCATTCGTAAGCACCACTAAGAGCGCAAACCAGGAAGCATTTAGCACTGAGCAGTCACTATACAGTAGCAAACCTCTTGTTTACGAAATAGCATGAAGCCCCTTATTTACAAAATAGCACGAAACCCCTTATTTACAAAATATAAGCCTAAAAGAAACAAAGAGGGAACCAATAAGTAACAAATCATAGAGCAAACGGGAGCAGAAAGCGATGGTGAACAGTCCCAGACAAAGCGAGCGGCGGAAACCAAAGCAAGCACAACAAAAACAAAAATGCCCTCCATCGCAAACCAGCTGCGACCATGAAGCGACGGCGACGAATCGCAGAATGCACGGACCCATCGCGGAGATTAAAACGGCAAACAAAGGCGCATCGAAATGCAGATCGAGAAGCGCAGGAGGCCAAGCGGAAACAAGAACCCAAAATGCGGAGGCGGAAACAAGAATCCAAAAGATAGAACACACGGGCGCATGTCTAGAAAAAAGTACGCTTAAAAAAATAAAGAGGGAGGGCAGGGACTGCACGACAGCAAGCCTCTCCTTTACGAAACCCCAAGCTTAAAACAAAAAAGAGCAAACCAACAAGGAAGACATTGGGGAGCACAAGCAACCATGAAGCAACGGCGACGAATCACAGAACACACGGAAGAAAGGAGGAGCGCGCTGGCTGTACGGCAGCAAGCCCCATCTTTACAAAACCCTAATCCCAAAGCAAACAAAATAAAGAAAGAAGAAACCAACAAGTAACACATTGCAGAGTAGAAGCGAGGAGAAAGCGATGGCCACGAATCGAAGAACACACGGATCCATCGCAACAATTAAAACGTGAAACAAGCGTGCACCGAAATGCAGACCAACAAGCGCACGAGGCGAAGCGGAAACAAGAACCCAAGAGACTAACCAAAGCGAATCTGAAGGGAGGTAGCTGCAAATGCAGATCGATCAAGAAGCGCACGAGACAAAGCGGAACGAAGAACCCAAAAGACAGCCGGAACCAAGAACCCAAAAGACAGAACACACGGACGCATCGCCGAGTCTAAAATGCGAAACAAACTCTTAGCGAAGTCCCCAATGAGCAGAACCATCCCGAAGCGCGAACGGTCGCACAGACGAAGCGTCGAGAGAAATAAACAAGCAGCGTGCCCACGCGTCGACCGGAGCCCGATCCAACCTAGCGAAGCCGCGGGCCACCGCCTGGTCAAGAAAAGCATCCCACCAGCGCAGGCACGCGTCAACCGGAGAGCAAAAACGGTGACATGGACGCAAGGAGAAGGCAGGAATCCCCCGGCTTTGTTTTATGGACTAGCCTCGTAGGCGCGGCGCCACGCCGCGTCAGCCACCGTACGTACCAAAGTAAAAGAGGCGAAAATCTGTGAGGAATTATAAAAAAAAATACAAGGGCATATGCGTATTTTCAAAAAAGATAAAGGTCTTTTTTGAAAAGAAGCGAGGACCTGGCGTAAAAACCGCGGGGGACACATGCGTAAATAAACGAGGACCCGTGCGCACTCAAAACCGCGGGGCCATCCGCAAAATGGAGGGCTAAAAAGCGCCAGGACTTTTGCGAGAACCGAGGACCAGACGCAATTTTGAAAAACTCGGGATAATGCCACACCGACCGTCTGAAATCGGAGGAAAATCGACGCCACCTGGCCGGCGCTGCATGCTGGGCGACGTGGCGAGCGCCATGTGAGCATTCCCGGAGTATTGGCTTTAGATGGATGGATGGATGGATGGATATGGCGGTCATCGTCCTCGTGACGCACACGCACGGCCGGGTTGAATTAGGTCACGACGTGGCTACTTTTTTGCTTCTGTTTGTATATTGGACTTCCTTCTGTACTGATGATTTCAAAGTCTTCAATTCGTTCAAGCCTAAGAATACATAAAGAACTTACATGATGTAGTATAAAGTTCTCATCAATACAAGGAAATTCGTTAAAAAATAAATTCACCTGATAATATTTAATGTGGCTCAATAATTCATTCCAGTCAAATAATATCTTTAACTGAAAAGCGTAAGACATATACATATCCACATCAAGCTCAAATGAACAATAAATCCAACTCTAGATGCAACACATGCAATCTAGACCCCTTCTCCTTGCTCACAAAGTGCAACATATGCACAATTGAGAGGAGAACCTCATACTAGCTCAGGGGAATAGAAATGAGTTAAGCAACCATATCTCCAACTGGCCACAAGTGGGTATTTATACCCCACACAAGAAAAACTAGCAGTTCGACCCAAATCCCTTAAAAATCAGGGTTATCGGAAGTACCGATTGCAAAACTATGGTACTTTCGTTCCCCTCATAATGGTAAAAAACTAGCCGTTAGAAGCAAAGTACTAGTCGAATCCGGTAGTTCCACTGTACAATTTCCGGTAATTCGGACCAACGAAAGTACCGCTCCCACATGCGGAACTACCGCTCTCACGGGAAGGAGAAGACCACCACACAGGTGCCTCTCTGGAAAAAAAACATACCACTACACAAGTCGTACGTTCTGTAAATCGGAATTACTGCTCATACAGAGCTGGTAGTTCCGCTCACTGATCGGACCACTCACACGGAGTTGGTCGGAAGTTTCGATCGTTGACTATACTGGTCTCTGACCACGTTGTCCGAATCGACAACATAGGTCTCCGACTTCGCTGGTCTATGGCCACGCTGGTCTCCGACCACGTTGTTCGGATCGATTACACATGCCTCCGACCACGCTGGCCTGCCACCACATTGGTTTCAACCACTCAGGTCTCGACCGTATCGACCATGTTGACATTCGACCACATTAGTCTCCGATCACGCAGATCTCCGACCACCACGTCGATCTTTGACCACGTTAGTTCGACCATGTTGGTTTCGACCACACAGGTCTTGACCATGTCAGTTTCGATCACATCAGTTCGACCACGCTAGTTTCGATCACAAAGATCTCAACCATGTTGATTTCAACCATGTTGGTTTGACCACGCTGATTTCGATTACACAGATCTTCGACCACGTTGGTCCGACCATACTGGTTTCGATCACACAGATCTTTGACGACATCGATTCCGACCACGCTGGTTTCGATCACACAGATCTCAACCATGTCAGTTTCGACCACATTGGTTCGACCACGCTGGTTTCTATCACATAGATCTCAACCACGTCGATTTCGACCACGTCGGTTCAACCACACTAATTTCGATCACACGGATTTTCGACCACATCGATTCGACTACGCTGTTTCGATCACACATATCTTTGACAACACAGGTATTCGACCACCAACGCACACGGTAATTCCGTGATTACAATGCCAGTAGTTTCGATCAGCAGTAGTACATAGGCTACAAAGCGGTTATTCCGAATTCCCTAAGAAGTGTAGATACTTGAACAGATTTTGCAAAACAAATTTGCAAACAACAGTATCTTGCACATAAGAATCAAACATGATTCCCATCAAGTTGCAAAACACATTTGCACACTTTTAGAATCATGGCACAAGGATTATATACGAGTTTCAACTATTTGCTAAACACATTTGCAAATATAAGCCTTATACTACAAAGAATGAAAACACGGACTTCAAACACTTGCAAAACACATTCGCAATGTATAGTCCCATGTTACAATGATTCAATACATGAGTTTGAAATATTTGCAAAACACATTTGCAAATACAAACCCCATGCCAAAGAGAGTTAGAGCAAATGAGATTGAGCTATCAACACATGATGAGACTCAAACTACTAGATATGACCCCTCTTAATAGTACGGTAATCTATATTAGCAATCCGATCTTCCAACTAAACACCAAGACCGGTAAAAGACTAGGAACACATCCTTAGCCCTAGCTAGCCATACCTTTGCCTTGAGTCATAGTCTTGACATGCATAAACTCATGATGCATTCATTACTTCAACTCCATCAACACATGATAGGTCTTCACTTGACTTGATGATCAACACATGATCATCTCCTCTTGGACATGCATCAACTTATGATGTATCCACCACTTGACTTGATGATTTTTAACACATAAAGTCATCACAAATCTTTCTCATTTGTGGAACCTAACCTATTCATCCAACTCATAGAAAATGTTAGTCCACAAAACAATTGCCATCAATTACCAAACTTCACCATTAACACATAATGGAGGGAGTAGATTCTACAATCTTCACTTTTTGGTAATTCATGATAATCTTAACAAATAATTAGATAAAGATTGTATTTGTGAGTATACATCATGTACACAATACTTGTATACTCTAAGATAAACTTTTAAAGCGAAGTTTACTTATCTTGTTGCCGTTAATCATCCAACTATTAACATATAATGGAGAAGTTAGATGACAACCCGATTGCAAATGAGTATATATGAACTACACAAGTTATATATACTCAAAGGATGCGTTTCAAAGTAAAGATCCTAAATATGTGTATTAAAGAAAATATGGATCGATATTTGTGAAACCTCAAAATATAGAGTGAACTCCTCCTAAATGTGTAGATACAAGCATGTGTAATGAATACATATGCACATATTCATTTTGGACTATTTATGGAGTTCAATCTATATTTTGGATCCAAGGAATGCACTAATATATAAGAAAGTGATTTCGAATGCATGTCACTTTGATTTCACCTTTTCGTCCAAATGAGACTAAGTAATATCATAATCAATAAACATGGTTAGTCTCATAAATGCATTTATCATTATCACTAAAATCTCATAATATTATTTATCATTATTACCAAAACCAACTTAAATGAAGTTTGGTCTTTCAAGTGTGCGGCGGATCAGCAGGACCAACTTGCAATCGTGGACATTGGATGAATTGAATAAACGGTGTAGATATTCAGATGGCAGGACCAACTTGCAATGTTAGACATTGGATTATGTTAATCTAACGATCAGGAACGGAGGGTATTAACGTTGTTAGGTGGCAAATGTTTTAATCAAACTGGTGCTTTTTTATATTAGTATAGATTTACACATGTGATAAACACATATCTAATCTAAATATTTAAAAGGACACCGAGAGTAAAAGTTTTAAAATTTTGAATGACATTATTTGTGACTAATGGAGTAATAAGAAACGTTAAGCTAAGTGGTGACAAAATTCGTCAGAAAACCAAAAAAAAAAAAATGAGACCTACAGATGTAAAGTACACAAAGCCCACCAGGCGGGGCCATATCTTCCTAAAGAAAAGCAGCAGCATTCAGGCCTATCGAGCCCGGCCCAATAGCACATCCAGTCGCTTACGACCCCAAAGCCCGCGGTGCCAGCTCTGTATAATCCACCAGAAGAGCTCAGGGTTTTACCCTCCTCCTCCGCTACTCTCTCGCGCCGCCGCCGCAACCGTCGTCGCAGCAGCAGCAGCAGCGCCCGCCCTCTCCTGCAACCGAAGAAAGGTGCGTGTCCTCTCCTCGTCTCCGTCACGGGGTAGCCGTGCTGTCCTACGCGGTGTTCTGGTGCGCGGGTTTGGATGGAGGGCGCGCTCGATCCGTGTGTTCTTGCACGGTGGAGACGCGCGCCGATGCCACCGCAGGATAGCGGGTGATTTAGACGTTGTGGATTGCTGTAGTCGGGGGTTTAGCTCCCGATCCGCCTCGTTGGTTGGTGGCGTCCTGGTGATCCGGGATGATGTTTCTTTTAGCTTTAGCCTCTCTAGACTTGTGCAAAGATTATTAGATGAATCGCTATTGTTTAGATCTTGCTACGTCTCGGTTTCGTGTGGTTGTGAATTTGTTGTATCCTTTGTTGCATTCCAGTGGCAGGTTCTTCATCATCTGCTTGGTAGGGTAATGCGTATATACTTTTTTCCTTGTGTCAGGGAGGATTTGGGGAATTGCTGTGTGTAGAATTTGTTAGTTTAGGGTAACAGTTCGAATTCTGTTTGGCACTAAACACATGTAATTCCGTTTGGCACTAAACACATGTTTTGTGATTGTGATTTCCGTGTTCGTAGCGCGATTTCACATAGAACTCGTCGGATTTGGCCGAACAAGAAGTGAACTTTGGTCTGGCTAGCCTTTCCACTTGCAACACGTGAAAGGCCTGTTTGGAACGCAGGAATTTCGCAGAAATTTTACATAAGCAGTTAAATTCCCGCAGGAATATAGGAAAAATCTCTGCATTCCAAACCGAGGCTGAATTGTCTAATACACGTTGGCTTAGCTGTAGAATCTGTTCTCCACTTGAATCGGAGAGGCCAGGCATGTATTTTGTTTTACATTTAATGTACATGAACGTTTGTATACTTGCCTGTGCTATCGGAAGTAATTGTGAACACAAGCTTCGTGTCTGAAACAGCTAGTGCAATTGAGCTGTTTCTGACCATACTCCTGCTTTGCCTAATGGTTAGCCTTCTGGTGGTGCAGCATGGATACCCAGGTGAAGCTCGCGGTCGTGGTGAAGGTGATGGGCCGCACCGGCTCGAGGGGTCAGGTGACCCAGGTCAGGGTGAAGTTCCTGGACGACCAGAACCGTCTTATCATGAGGAACGTGAAGGGGCCTGTCCGTGAGGGCGACATCCTCACCCTGCTGGAGTCCGAGAGGGAGGCCAGGAGGCTGCGCTGAGGTGTCTCTGTGGTTCCTGGCTTCGAAAGTAAAATGCTGGAGCCTTGCTTGGTGTACTGCTTTCCAATCGAGTTCTTGAACACTGGTTTGTGTTTCGCCTAGGCTATGTGGTATGAGCTGGGAGCAATGGAGGAGTAACGAGTACCCGGTCGCAGTTTGTAACATCCCATTTTTGTGAAGGCTCAAGTGCCTGAATAAAAATCAAATTCAACTCCACCGAAAAATTCAATTTCAAATTTGGTTTTCAAAATTTTGGAAGCCCAAATCTTGCTTGGGCTTGGCCCAGCCTGTTTTCGCCCCTCTCCTGGCGAAGTGGCCCTCGGCCAGGCCTAGTAGGCCTATGCCACTCCATCTCTCCGTCCGCCATGTACGCGCTAGCATCCCTTGATCTTGTGCGGGTGCACAGTGCGTTTGCATCCGTGCACCTGGAACCCTCCCCTCTCCATTGTCCTCTCTGCGTCACGCCATGTTTGCGCCTGTCACTCCTGCGCTGTCTCTGCACCGCGTGCCCAGATCTCTCGCTCGATTGTTGCCTTTGTGCATCTCCTGCGCCTTTACTCCCTTCCGCACCACACGCCGACACTTTACCCTTCTTGCACTGTGTTGTGCTCGCCACTGCTCCAATCGCCTCTCGTGCCTTTTCTTCGGCTCCGGCCAACCAAGCCCCGTCGACGATGTTCTTGCTACGACGCAGCTCTGCCCGATTCGGCGCACCAGGAGCATTGCGTGGAAGTCCCGAAGCCAACCCGAGCGACGCCGGCCCTCTTCATCCCCTCTAGCGAGCTGCCCTCGCCTTCCTCCTCTCCACCGCCTCGGTCAATGCCGCCAGCCTACTCTACGCCTCCCAGAGCCTCGCCTGCACCACCGGTGAGTCCCACCTGGTCCTGAGTAGCTTCCCTAGCGCGTAATTAGGTTTTCTTGCTGTGGCTCGCCGTGGTGCCATGCGCCCGTGCATCGTCACCGCCTAACTCGCCTCGCGGTTGCCTTGTGCGTCGAATTAGGCCTCTCAGCCTCGCCTCTAGGTGCGGTTTGGCACGAGCGATCTATTTTCGCCCTCCTCGCTGGCCGCCATGGCTCCACTCAACGGCGATGAGCTGAACTCTCCTCGGTGGGAAGAAGCATTGTTCACCCGTCATATAAGTTTAAACCATGTAATTAATTAGTGTTGATGACCGTGCTTAGTTCTGTTAATCCCTCGTTGACGTGAATCTGATTGACTTTGACATGTGCCCCCCGGTCCATTCAAAATCCTTTTTAAACCGATTAAATGTTTAAGAGCCACTGATAAGTGGGCCCCATTTCACTGTACTCTGTAGTAATTGGTCCCACCTGTCAGCCCCTACGCCCATTTCCTGTAAGAAATTAATTCAAAATTAAATTAAAACCCATGGGTCTCACCTGTCAGTCTATATGGTCTTTTCCAGCAGAGAAATAAATCAAAAATCAAATTAATCTTGGTGGACCCCACCTATCAGTGAGATAGTACTATCTTTCCTTTGTTTATTTTTGGATTTAAGCCTAATCTAAACTTTGGAGAGCCCGTTCTCACTCATTTTAACTCCAAATTTAATGAAACGTGTTTCTAAATTCATCTAAATTGGCAGCAAAATTATTCAATTTGGAATTCATTTGAATTTATTTGTTTGTCCACGTATTTATTTGCTTTTCATTGTGATCATCTGAGGATACAGAAAAGTTGCAGTTTGAACCGAATCAAAACTTTCAAGGCCAACCTAGTTAGGTGAGTCAATTCTTTAATCATATTGAGCCTATATTTTTATGCAAATTATATTTGTTTGAATTATCAAATTTATGTTTTATTTGTTATACAAATGTATGTTCGCTTAAGGTTATAGATACATGCCTATTCAATATTGAATTATTATTACACAATCCTTTGGACACTTTAATCATAAAATCCTTATCTCCCTAGCAACTTAATGGTAACTATATTAGCTATAGTTGTATTTAAGCGTAATGCTTATTCTTGCTTAAATATCGGGGGCATTAAATTGTCCTATCATCATCTTTAAGTCATGAAACTAAAATTTGGGTAGCTATTAGAGGGAAATGGCTGGTATGTTGAGATAACTTAGTTTTATACTTCCTAAAACCCTAAAACTTTATAAATCTAGGTAGATGGTAAGAGGGTTCGTGCGAATGTAACATGAGAAATTATAGTTTGTGGTAACACTATTCAGATAACTCTAAGAATTGAATCATGTGATGATCTCCTAATGTAAAATTGTACAAGCACAAGTTTATGGGTACGATCTTGCCAACTAATTTGCATATACCTGTACGGGTTGCACCATAGGAGTGACTCACGGGTCGTGTGTCATTGGTTTTAAGCCGCCATGGACACGAGTCATGTCGCTGGATTTAGGCGTTGTGTGGCGGATGTAACCTCACTAAGATGAAACCTTAGCAGGTGTAACTTACATTGGATGATGCATTATAAAGGCCTTGTGGTGATATTCTTGATTCACATGTCTAAGAAAATGTGTAAAATATAACAAGTTGATTATCTCTTGTATGTAAAGTGTATAAACTCTACAAAGTGTAAACTATTTGAATTGTTGTGCCCACTGTCAAGGACGGGCATAAAAACTTAGTCGAGTTAGTATCTATTTCTAAAACTTTGTGGGTGGGATAAAAACTCATCAAGTGGATGTAACCTTTGTTTTGGTTTGCCCGAGGTGGATGTAACCCTAGTATCAAAAACTAGCATATGGTGGATGGTATCTGCACTGCTATTAATATTGCACACCTTTACTCTCTTTATTAAAAACTTGGTTTATTTAAAATACTAAACCATTTGGACTTTCTACTTACTGGAAATTTCAATCAATACCTTTAGCAAATAAAAGAACCCGAGCCTACTTTTGTTGAACCTTGCATGTATAATATTATATCCTGTGTGTTGGCTCACGGAGCATTGTTGTTTGTACTCACCTTCGCTTACTAAATACCTAGAACCTGTAGATCAAAGTCACTACACATACTACAACGCCGAGCTAATTAACAAATTTAGCAAAGACATTGCCATTTTGATGCTTCTTAAGTAAATAATGTTCATTGTAAAGAGAGAGAGAGAGAGCTTAGGAGTGATACCTATGAGACAATCCTTACTAAAATATCCATTTTCCCGGCAATTGTAACAAGTTTGACTTTTTCTTCCATACTTTGTCTTGTTTTACTTATTACCGGCTTGCCTTCCTTCTGATGATGTTTGCATGTCATTCATCTTGTTAGGACACACGGAGGCAAGATGTCCTTTCTTATGGCAACTAACGATAGTTAAGCCCTTTATTTCTTTTCTTGTCTTGTTAACTTGCTTATTGCCATTTTGCCTCATTTTTTGATGACTTTGACTTGTCATCTATCTTGTTAGGGCACTTAGGCTAAATGACCCTTCTTGTTGCAACCATTGTACTTGACTTTTTTTTGTGTGTCTTACATTGTGTAGTGTCTTGCTATTATCCTTCTTGGAGACGAAGCCAATACCTCTCTTATCATTTGTCATTCTTTTATTACCTAAAAGTTTGTTAAGAGAGTCATTCCCTTTGTAGTTTCTTTCCAAGTCATTGTCCAATTTAGTGACTTGGGTCTTGAGCCTTTTGTTTTCCTCTACAAGGTTAGTATGGCAAGATATGGAGGAAATATGAGCATCTAATTGAGAGCAACAAGGCATATCTAGTAAATCATCACAAGAGGTGGATATGCTAGCCTTAGATGAAATGCAAGAGCTACGAGCTATACATGGCATATCATCTAGTAAATTACATGTAATACCTATAGGCACCTTAGTCTTAGTGGATTTCTTGAGAAGAAGAGATTCATGTTCTTCTTTTAGCATATCATAATTGTTTTAAAGAGAGATATATTCTTTCTTAAAATCTTAAACTTAGCATTCTCTTTCCCAAGATATTCATTAAGCTCTTCTAACATATTCATCAACTCATCATACGTGGGTTCATCATTGTCAATATCATTATTTACCTTTTTATTACCTTTAGCCATAAAGTAATGAATTGATGTGGAGGAGCTAGTGGATTTTTTATCGTTAGAGCTAGAGGTTGATCATTCTTCATTCGACATATACTTTTCTATGCAATCCTCATTGGTTGAAGTAGACATTTCATAATCACCTTGAATTTTAGTCCACATCTTATGAGCGGTCTCGAGATTGCATGTAGTATTGAATACCTCTACACTCAAAGCACTAAATAAGGTATTAGTTGCTTGAGCATCGAGATGTGAGCATTTCTCTTCCTCAATTGTTGGAGCAAGAGGATCCAATGGAGGATAAAAAAACAACATCTACAATTCACCAAATTTTAGGGCTCATGGCCTTAAAATAACATATCATACAGATTCTTCAATTGTCATAATTCGTGCCATCAAATAGAGATATTTCATCTAGGTGCACTTTAGGCGGTGAAGCCTAATAAAATAATAAACCAAGCTCTGATACCACTTGTAATATCGAGGAGGCTAACTAGAGGGAGTGAATATGCGGTTTTAAATTTTCTTCTAGGCTATAACCAAATTTAACAATGCATAAGTGTAATCAATTTGATTTTGCACAAGTAAGACCTAAATTGTCTAAGTTCAACTAAGTGCACCAATAATACAAGTCTATATCAAAGGTTTGGAATTCCAATGTGATAAGTAATTAATTTAATTCTATGAATATAAGTTGCTTGAATGTAAATTGAGCACAAAAGAACAAACCACAATAACACATGATGTTTTACCGTGGTGTTAAAAAACTTGCTAGTTTCCCCTAATCCACGTTGAGGTAAGCCCAAACCAATTGGACTGGCTCCACGAATTAAGCATAACCACTTCAATTCACTAAAGTTGCTCTTCCTCCACTCCGGAGATAGTGAGCACCACACTACTCACAACGCGTCGGGTCTTCTCACGACCTTCTTGAGAAGATAACTGAACCATCACGCCTCCGAAGCCGCCTAGAAGTGGGCAAACTCCAAGAGGAACAAGTTGAAAACCTTCGCTTGAACGAATCAAGAATCACAGCTCAAAGACACGAAATGCACCACTGAGTGCAACACATGCACAATGTTATGCCTCTTCACACCCACTAAGTGCAACACGTGCACAAAAGAGGGAGATAGCTTGCTCTTAGCTCAATAGATGAAAGAATGGAACCAACAACAGCCTCCCAACAGCCATGATGAGGTATTTATACCCTTCACCCAAAAACTAGCTGTTGGAGCAAAAGGATAGCTGCAAACAATCTTCCAGCACTGTGTCGACCACGCTGGTTTCGACCACGCTGGTGTCGACCATGCTGGTTTCGACCACAGTGTTTCGGCCACGTCAATTTCAACCACGAAGATTTTCGACCACGTTGTTTCGACCGCGTCGGTTTCGACCATGTCAGTTTCGACCACGTTGGCTTTCGACCACATAGGTTTTCGACCACGTTATGCTTGGTAAAACCTCTAAGCCATTCAGACCACAACTCTTATGCCGGTCAGACCGCTTTTCCAGAAAGCACACAGCAGTGCATAAATCATGAGCAATTTTCACAACAAGATTGCATATTGAATATTTTGGTTTCAAGGATGGTATGAGATTCTCAGTAGGTCATGGAACACATCCACCAACCTTTTAGAATCATATCACAAGGAGGGGAAAAATATGGACTTCAATAGTTTGCAAAATTCATTCGTAAACTTTGAGTCACATGTCACAAGGAACTTATGCATGAGTTACAACCATTTTCAAAACACATTCAAAAAATATTAGCATCATGCCGCGAAGAGAACTAGAGCAAGTAAATAAGCCATCAACACATGATATATTTAAGCTACTAGTCACGACCTCTCTTAATAGTATGACATTCTATACTAGCAACCCGGTCTTCTAACCAAACACCAAGATCAGTAAAAGACTAGGAACACATTTTTAGTCCTAGTTAGTCATACCTTTGCTTTGCGCATCCTCTTGAAACTTGATGACATACATATCAACTTCAATTTCGGGTCCTTGACTTTATTCATCATCATATGACCTTATTTCTTAGACTTGAGTACGATCACCCGCATGAAGCTTCTCAAGTCATCCATCATCATGGGACACATCCTATCTATCTATTTCAATAAAAATATTAGTCCCACAATTCGATTGTTACTAATTACCAAAATATGTCATTAACTCATAATGATGGGTCTAGATCCTTCAGGTGGCAGCTGCTATCTATGCTCCAACACCTCCTAGACCCGTCGTCATCCCCAGCAACCTGGCGCTGACTCAACCTTTAGTCTCTGGTCTCTTACTTGTGGTGAGATGTGTTCTCCCCTTTTGCTATCGCTTCCGCTTTATGTAATGTATTCATTTGACCCAATCGGCTCTTATTGTAAACTTGACCCATGCGCGGTCTATTTAAACTCTAATATGTAATATTAATGAATGGTATGGTTCACTTTATGCATGAAATGATTCAGTAATTTATCTGTGAGCACTATCTATTGATCCAGGGAGAATTCTGAATTGGCTAAATGCAGATCCGACACAGTTTTGGTTTGTTGCCTAAATTAAAGTGCACTTGATGTTGTGAGACATGATTATGCTCTATCACGTTTTGGTAATATGAATTGATTGGATAAATGTTGTATTGAATCCTATGATTGAGTGCTACTTCAAATCTAAATCCTTTGTCTGATTGAGTGAACTGATAAGATGACCTAGGCTTTCTATAATGGATATTTAAAGTTGACAAATAAAATATAAAAGTCCACAATAGCAAAAAAAAAAGTATAAAATATTTCACGCTAGATACAACATCTGTAAATAATTTAGAAAAAAATAAAAAAAATTAGATAAATTATGAAATAACTTAAGATGAAACTATGTTGATGCAGTCTGATGTGTATGCCCTGCGTGCACAAGTGCACAATAACGTGTAGTCGTTGCCTAGTGCCTACTACCTCGTCGACCTGGCCATCGCCGCATGCTCCCTCTCCGGTTCTCAGGTGACAACTATTGCCCATTTGCTCTTTGCAGATGTATGCTATGGCTATGGCTATGGCTATGCTCTTTGCCACTGTGACCAAGTTAGAGGCCAGAGTTGCTCTCAGTCCCTCACTAAATCGCTTATTGGCCAATTGCCCCTTGATCTCGTGCGCCAGTGTCATTGGGTTTGGCAATTTTGGTCTAAATTAGTGGAGCCTGAGAAATACATAAAGAGAGGGGGGATATGTTAGGGTTTGAGGGGTCTACGGATGGGGCTAATATGCCAGTCTGATGAGGGGCAGATAGGTTATTAGACTGCGCTATTTTAGGTGAATTGGAGGAGAAGTGTGGGAGTGGGCTGAAATCAACTGTGGGAGAAGAGCTATAGGAGCGGGTTGAAAGAGGAAAAGAAAGGAAGCCTTGGTCTATATGGCATGAACATCAAAAGGCTGTCCAAGTGACACTCCTATGCCTAGGCTTGAGCAACGACATATTCATGCTGTCACCTTGAGGAGCACCACCGCCCCTTGCACTAGGGATGCTATTTGGTGTCAAGGGGCTCGGCCTCGGCGATGAAAACCTCGTCGGCCTGCCGCTCCGGGGCGATAGGCTGACCTCCTCCAATGCCCGGAACTGGAGCTCCGACGGGTAGTCGCGGACGCACCCGATCCGAGGCCCTGCCCCGGTGCTCCACCTGAAGGACAGCTGCTTCCCTAGCTGGTATGACTTCATGGCCTTCTTGGAGTTGATGCGGCTCAGGATCAGCTCCTCTGGCACCTCCACCACCACCTCCTCCTCATCGCCATCCTCTGCAAATAGGTTCTTCTTGCAGAAGTCGAGGCACTCGCCGAACATGGCGGCGGAGTGCTGGTCGATGTCCTTCGTGCCCGGTGATGGCCTGCTATTGCCGTGTGCAGCGGATAGTCTTCTGTTGCTGGAACTGACCAGCAGCCTGGGCGGCCGCTTCCCTTGCAGCCTGTTGGCTGAGGACGACTTCCTGATCGTTGGTGTGCTTGCCGTGGGTTCAGTGGATATCACGGTGGGCGTGCCATTGCTGATCTCGGTTTTTTCAGTGCCATTGCGCTTCGCCACTTGTGTCTCGTGTTCTTGCTTGTCAGGTTGGCAGAGTTCGGTTATGTCCACCTGAGAGTGGAGGCTAAACTCGGCATCGTCTTCACCTTCTGCTGGGCTCAACTGTAGTAGAACCGAAAACCAGCACAACACCGATATCAGTTGTTGTAGAACTCTATTAGCATCTATAGTTACCTGTCTTGGGCAGATCAGATGTTACGTATGATTCACATTTTGCTCCGCACCTTTACATTGGTAAGATTTACACTTCTCTCCTTCAGATAGTTCACAAACTCCTGAAAATTCTGCTCTGTTGGCCGGTAATGCCCGCTGTGAGGCCATACAGCCTGAAATGAGCAAGTGTCTAAGTCAGAAATAGCAAATTCAGTTTTACTGACAGGAATATGCAAATTCACATGATACCTTCAGAATTCCATTCTCTACAACTAGCCTCCCTGCAGCAGATGTGGCTCCCCCTGCAAGGAAGCTGGAGTGCTGGAATGTGCCCTTCTGCTTCTGTACCGATGTCGAAGATTTCAGCATCTCATCAGTTACCGTAATGTTGTCAAGGTTTAAGAAATCAAAGAGGTGGCATGGATGTAGTAGTCATTCACCTGGCCAATGTACAGAGTCTTGCACGTGCTCAGCACAAAGATCCATTTTGTGCCCTTGGGGCTTCCGGTTGTGTCGACGCTCTGACGGCTCAGCTTGTACATCAGTCTTGCATCCTCGACAATCACTTCATGGGACCCCCTCTCTTTCTGAAGAATTCCGCGCAGCATATCTTGTTAGTTGGATGCAACTTCTGCAGCTAAGCATTTTCTGAATGGTTGCTTCAAACTTTCAGAAATCAGAACAGAAGAGGAATGATGAAAAACTTACAGGGCCAAGGTACTTGATACATTGCTTGTGCAGCTTCCATCTAGGGCAATGCTCTTCTAAGCTGATATCTTTCCCTTCACCTACATCCAACCTTTTTCAAGAATGACAGAATTGTCAGTAACCTTGTTTGTCCATTTCATTCAGAGATGCGACTAGTCTTCAGAGTTTTGTGCATTCGTACCAGTAGAAGAATGGCTGCTTGCTTTCACAATGGAGCCAACGGTGGTAGTAGAAGTGAAGATTGTGGCCATACCGATGTCGAGGGTCGATCTGATAATCAGACATGAGCTGAAATTCAGTTTTCCTTGCACATAGCCATCATCAGAACAGTGTTGAGACATCATATTTTCGACACGTACCGCCTCGAGCCAGTGCTGAAGAGCAAGTTTCTGGGCCTTTTCATCCTTGGACAGACCTTTGCCAACCTAAAGGAGATAGCAATACTACACCTGTGTCAGCAATGCAGTATATTTCAAGATAACTGATAATACAAAGGTGGCAATGCTACAGTTCAGACATATATCACCCTGTACCAAGATCACAATACTGAGGTTATCATATCTGAACGATACGAACACTACCTTGGCGGCCCTCATTCTGGCCCGAGACCATCTCGAAACAGCCGTCTCGGGCTTCCCTATGTCGAAGAACGACACTGAATTCCGCTTGAGCAGTGCGAAATCAAGCAACTTCCACCTGAATTCAGCGTCAGAAAAAAAAATCAAAAACTAGCATCCCAGTGACACCCAACTATGGCAAATGCAAAACCATTGCGTAGTACATGACAATCCTACCATTGCTGTTCGACAAGAACGGCACAATCAGCGAGCTGCCGCCTTGTCCTGAAGCTCTTGTACACCTTCTGCAACCTGACTGCAGCGGCCTGGTGCTTCAGGCTGGACATTCCGACCACCGGAGAATCCGGTGCCCGGTCTCCGGTCAGCCCAAATCTTGATAGGCCAGCAGTAGTACTTGGCTTGCTGCTGCAACTCTCTCTGTCAGATTTA
Organism: Bonia amplexicaulis; assembly: GCA_036346245.1. NCBI lineage: Eukaryota > Viridiplantae > Streptophyta > Magnoliopsida > Poales > Poaceae > Bonia > Bonia amplexicaulis. Next base: position 10,098,205 of record CM070763.1, on the reverse strand, counting down.
GGACTCCTTATGGATACCATGTTCTCCATCTGAACTGGGTCAGCCTCTCTTCTCTTGAAGCTCAGGGAGCCTTCTATGATCAGCTTCCTGGAGCCGAAGGCAGGGAGCAATGCCGACGGCGACTCGACAGCCTCCATGTCGTCGAAGCTGAGGGACCGAATGAACAGCCTGCCCATGTTGTCTTCCATTGCTGGCAGGTAGTCGTCTGGTGGGTACGAGATTGACAGCCCCATTTTCTTGGCTGCAAGATGTGATGTTTACAAGCCTTTCACTTTTCTCCTTTTCCCTCTGCTTTAATTGATTTGCTTCCGTCGTTGTGTATCTAACAAGTTGTGGTTTACATCAGCCTGTGCCAAGAAAAGCTAATTAATGGGCATAAAAAATATAATTTCTACGGATGGATAACACTGTTTCAGAAGAACACATTTCATGTCCTTTCCTTCCTTTTTTTCTATTTTTTTCCTGTTTCTGGATGTCTGATTTTCAAGAACAAAATCCATGTCAGGTCAGGTGAACAACAGAACAAGATGCAAGAAGTCAAGAAAAATCAAGGGAAAGAGAGTATGTAACTGAATAAGAACAAATTCCATCTCATTCCATTTCCTGTTTCTTGATGAAAGCAATAACCTGTTTGCCCCTCAAAATGCACACAATCTAGAAAAAAAAAACAAATGAGCAAATGAAAATAACCAAGAACTGTACCTTGTTGATTGCCTTCAAATCCTCGTATCAAGTGCCAACCACCTCACAAAGGCTCCTAAATTATGAGACAGGGTTGTGAGGCAGGAGGCTAATTGGTGCAGTGCAGGGCCAATGGGAGGAGATTTAGGAGGAACCAAATATAAATGGGGTGATGGCCATTGAAGGAAGGAAGGTGGCAAGAGCTCAGGGCAGCTTGCCTCCAAGCCCCCCAAGCCTATAAATAACAAAGCAAAACTTGAGGTGTCCCAGTGTAGGCAAAAAGAAAAAGGTAACTGACAAATTTGGTGAGTTAAAAAATATATAACAACATTATATCTAATATGAGTACAACTCACACAGATAGCTAAGAGAGATGCAAGCATTCTGAAGGAATAAAAAAAAAATGAAGAACGAGATTTGGTGTCAAGAGATGGCTGGTCTATTCTGACTTTCTGTTTGTTTTTCCTCCTTTGAAGTGGGTTCTATTCTTCACTTATAAATAGTGGAAATGGAGAAAAAAAATTCTGGAGGTTTCTACTATAGTCTCTTTATTGACCACTAGGGGTTATCTCTTACTAATTGTGTTAATGAGGCATTTACTAGACTTGGTGGTTACATTTCTGCCCAACATAGGAAACCCGATGAGTTTTTTTTCTCTGACCTTTATTTTTGTACAAGAGTTTGGCATACTACTGCTTTTAATTTTGATTAATATATACACTAAGTCAAACTCACTTGCAATAGCATTTTGCCGACACATTACATCAAAAAGAGGCATTAGGGCTAATCGATGTTAATCAAATCGAAATCTTCTGATCCATGTCTGCATCACATATGGGAAAGTCACTTTCTGTTGGCAGTTGAATCTTCTGGAGGACCAACAATCCCTTGCAAGTGCAAGAATTCTTTCCCTACGAAGGAAAAAAGAAAAGGTAGCAAGAATTTTTCCCCTCCATGACTAATTCCACACTAGCCAACCTTAAGCTACAAGACACTTCGCTAAATCCTTATGATGGGGATGCAAAGACAACATCTAGCCCATCCTAACTTCTGTCCATAACAATTGGATAGCGATTTCTCAAACACGAAATCCCTAGCGAAGACATGGAATAATCAAGACTTTTTTATGTATCCTAGTAGTGTCTCCCCACCAGTTTTTGATGATTGTAACTTTCCAGAGTTTTGAAGGTACTATTTTAACAGCGAATTTTGTGTGTGTGTGTCAAAGTTATACAAGAATATATATGATCACAGTTTTTTTACAGAAAATCTAAGCTTTAAAAGGGTTTGATGTTCCTTATATTTTACAAAACTTGACAAATCCAAAGATTTAGAAAGGCACCATACGTCAAATGCTTTTAAAAAAATCTAACAGCACAACCACGGCGACGAAACTTGCTTGCTATTTTTCAAAGGTGACTCAACATCCTTCCGAAAAGTAAGAAGCACAAATTTTAAAAGAAGATCTTCGAGAGGACAAAGTCACACAGAAACATCTTGGGCATAATTCAGAGACATTTTACCATTCCTAGGCAGACTCACAAAGACATTTCACCGGCATGAAACGTCGTGCGGGGTATAACGGGCATGTTCTTTTTCTCCGAAGCCGACGGTTTTTGGCTTTTGCTACAGTATATAACTTTCAAACAGAGCATTTTTTTAAGACGGGGTCTACAAGTTAAACGATCTACACGTTAAAAGCCCAACATCTGTACCAGCCAAAATCACAAGTGAGTATCTGTCTCTCCGTAATCTGTACCGTAAACAGCCAAAATTCAAAAATTTCAGCCAGAAGCTATAAGCCGCAGCCGTTGCCAAATAGGGCCAACAACAAGAAAAAGTAACTCAGAAGGAGCAATATTTTTCTACAGAAAATGCAGAGAGATGGTGTTGGTCAAGGGGACAAAGCAGGGAGCGGATGGTCAGGTGAACTTATTTCGACACCGCCTGCTTGTCGAGCGAGCTCTCTGCAATGCGTGACTTCACACGTATCTCCGGCCATGTTCTTTTCAGCTTCTAAAAGCTGCTTTTTGGCTTTTCTACAGTAACTAACTTTTAAATAGAGTATTTTTTCAAGATAAGATCTACTAGTTAATTATAATACATACTTTATTGACTTCATTTATATTGGCAAAAACCGCATGTGAGTTTCTGTTACTCTGTAATCTCTCGTACAAACAGCCTAAAAACCACAAGCCACAACCAAAAGCCACGAGCCGCAGCCAAAAAGAACAGGCCCTCCGTGTACCGCTTCCTCTGTACAGGCTTGTGCCACGGTGTGCTTCCACTCGCTTTCCTCTCGAGTCTCGGACGGTAATACTATTCTGCGATAGGTCTAGATCCTCTCGAATAAAGTGGCTAAGAATATAGTTCTCAACCACCTTTTTTAAGAGAATCTCATAGCGTTGGTTAAAATTACTGTAGCGGCCAGTGCGTCCTATCGAGTTTAAAATGTGACTAGATTTACAGAAACAGATGTTTAGACGTTAGATTTAAAGAAAAAATAGCTACAGTGTTAGATATGTTAACGGTTCCAATTCTATACCATTTCAAATATTCTTATGAAATGGTCAGAGGAGTTCATCCCATCTTCATTTGCCAAGCGAGCTTGGCCAGATCTTTTGCCTTTTGTTAGTGGAGATCCAATAGTCAGGCGTGAGACGATCCTAGTTTGATTGTTTAGATGTATTGACATAAGCTTCACTGACGTAGGTTGACCTAACCGGCTACCCAACCTGGCTGAACCAGACCACCATTTCAATATCAATCACACCATTGCTTAACACGAAGAACTGACAACCACGAAGGCACTCCATTCTCTTGCCACCTGGGGCGGAGCCACGCCTAAGACAGGATAAACTTTAGTTTAGAATGTGAAAAAATATCTAATGTACAGTTAAAATAAATTCAGTCTAGTTTAGGTAATATTTTTATAATCTAATCTAAATAACTTAGATCATTCTATCACTAAACCTAAGATGTTACCTGCCACTCCCAGGTACCGAAAGAAAACATCGAAGCACTGATGGTATAACAATGTATAACAAGCTAGGATCTCTCTCTGAGCCTTCGACCCGAGAGCGCAATGCAAGCAGTCTCTGTGCATGCAGGTTGGTGGCCTTGTGTGGTGCAGTACTCTGCCTCATCGCGTGGAGCCTATACACACGCACTGACGTTGAGTCCAGACAGAATGGTACCTCCCTTTGTGCCGCAATCTATTATTTAAGTAATATTTAATAAAATTAAACTATAGTTGCTTATAGTAGATAGTTATAATGCTGTTCTTTCTATTAGAGACAATTATGACCTAATTTTATTTAAAATTATTTATATAATGCACCTCTCCTTTATATACGTGTGACTTGTATTTTGCGGGTCGGAGGGGGTAACTGGTACTACTACTACTGCTGCTGACTTCATTCATTCATGTGAGCATCACGGACAGGCAGGCTCGTTGCAGCTGGCCGGCATAAAAGCATGTGCAGTGAAGCACAGTAGCAGTAGTGGTTTGGTTGTTCGTACGTATAACCGCGTTGGTTCTGGTTGGGCATGCAGGCGATCGACAGCCCAAGATGTATATATACTACTTGTTATAGCAATATATTCATGATCTTCGCTGCATGCTGAGGACGAACTGGTGATTTGCATTTTATGCTGCAGTTGGTGGCAGCTATGGGATTGCAGATTTGCCACCGCGAGGATGGTGATGGCCACGGAGTGCTGATGGTGATGCTCAAGGAGTCATGGCCAGGCCTCATGAGTGCCTGCCTGGGTGCCTTTAGGTTTTAATTAATTAATCAGTTGGTAGGAGTGCTGTAACTGTAAGTATGGACCAAATCTTATCCTACTGATATGTCAACTCAAAATTATGTGACAGAAGTTATTTTCCAAAAAAAAAAACCTCAAGGGAGAAGAGAGCTTTATTGATTACTCAACATGACTTTGTTGATTCCTCGTCATGCTGCCTCGTACGGGAGTTGAAAATTGATTACTCCCTCCGTTTTATAAATAAGGTAATGACAATATTGTCCTGTACTGCTGTTCCAACTTGACGACATCTGTTTAATTATCGTTAGGGGTGCAAACGGGTCGGGTTAATCCCGACCGATCCGGCACCGAATCCGATTGGTACTGAATCAGATTGGCACCGAATCCGGAGAAAAAATATAGGTTAGGATATGGTAACAACAATATCCGTCCGAATCCGATACGTCTTCAAGTTTGATTCCAGACTAGTGCTACTATTTGACGTTTCATTTTCTTTTGCAATGGTAAAATAAAATCTTTCACATCAGCTATTAAGTAGTAACATCAAGTTCTTGACAGTACGTCCTCCTACTCCATTTGTTGTACTGCATGCATTCCTTATAAACAAGCAGGGGTGCAAACGGCTCGGGTTAATCCCGACCGATCCAGCACCGAATCCGATTGGTATCGAATCTGGAGAAAAAATATGGGTTAGGATATGGTAACAACAATATCCGTCCGAATCCGATCCGTTTGCACCCTTAATTATCGTTATACCCTGCTCATTGGAGTTTTTTTGTGGTTTAAGGCTTATTTTTTACTGTTTGGTGTTGTAGCTAGTTTATTTTATATTGTAGTTGTTGGTGACTTTTTTTAGCGTAATTAAATTAAAAAAAACAAATTTATCTATCAGGAACAATGCAAAATAACACGGGAAAAAAAGAAAAGGCAAAAAACCCAAAAAAACCAAAAAGTCATAAAGACGAAATTAAGAAATTAGAAGCTAGAAGCCAAAAACCTAACGGAGAAGCCGAAATGAGCAGGACCAGCTCATTGTGCTAGATCACTTGATGGGTCTGTTCTTTTTTGCTTCAGATTATAGTTTTTGGCTGCGGCTTATAGCGTTTATGTTGTTTGTGAGAAATAGTACGGAGTAACAGAAACTCACATGTAGTTTTGACCGATATAAATGCAGTCGCTATAGTATATACTAGAATCAACTTGTAGATCTCGCATTGAAAAGACATTCTGTTTGAAAGCTAGTTACTGTAAAAAAAAACAAAAAAAACAGATTTTAGAAACTAAAAAGAAGAGGTCCGATACTACCTAGCACCAAGTCCACTTTTGAACTTTGAATTCTGGCATCGGTTCAAAATTTTAAACTTGAACTTTGAAATCGTCTGATCGGAACCTCGAACTAAGGAAATCGTTCAAAACAGATGGATAGCATAAGTGAGAAGCAAAAAATAGAGGCAAAGTGAGAAAGTGTGCCACAACTAATGGCATAAATAAAATTTCCCCTTAAAACTTTGACGACCAATATACATATGGCTCTGTTCCAAATGGATTAAGCCTTTTGGCTTCTAAATTTTGGCCTTTTCTTTTTCTTTTTTTCTTTTTCTCTCTTATTCCTTTGCATTGCCCCGAAAGATTTAGCAGTGTTTTTCATTTTTTTTAAAAAAATTCTCATTTGTTGACCTACAAAAAACTAACCGTCGCTACAGTAAAAAATCTACACAAAAAAGCCAAAAACAGGGCTTTCAGCCCTTTAGAGCAGCCCAGACCATATGAAGATAGTTTATTACTCCCTCTATTTTCACAATGTTTGTTTGGTGTGCATATCAAGGTGGTGCAATTTTTAGGTAATATTTGATAAAATTGGATCATTTTTGCTCTCAATGGATAGACATGGTACTATTCTATCTAATAGGAGCAAGCATGATTCAACTCCATGAGTTTTATGTCTCCTTGGCATGTGTGCCAGACAAATACTGTGAAATAGAGATAGTAATTTTTTGGAAAATACTTTCATAACATTTTACTATTTATCATTCTTACTAGTATATTATAATAACAATCACGATGAGAGTTTTGCATCGGAGACCGTAAAAAGTGAAATGCGACTTGTATTTAGATACAAACAATTAGTTTCCTATAAGTTAGTAGGGGTAATTAGGTCTACCTTTTTTCCTCTCATATTTCCTTGATTCCACCATTCTTAATCTATGTGAGAACTAAAATGGTTACCTATATTATAAAATGGTTACAAAAAAAGTGGGTAAGCATTGATCTTGTTAAGATAGTTTTTTTTTTGGGGCGGCTACGTCGGTCTATTAGCTGGAAGAGATCCACGAAGAGCACTAACTCTGGCTCTAAGATGTTGTTCGAAGATGCCCCTGAATAGGATGTTATTAGACTTTTGAGTTATTCCTGGACCTATTTAGAACACAAGAATTTTATAGGAAACTATGAAGCATTTCCCTCCTGCTTGTTACGTTTGGAAAAAAAGAACTATGCATCATTTCTAGAATTTCTACCAAAATCCCTTGTTCCGACTTACGAACGGGGCTTAGGCTGGATGGTATCACCAAGGGTAGAATTGGGTCGAGCAACAAAAATGGCAAGATGATCGATCCCTCACATTCGTTGCTTTGAAATGTAGTGTTCACGGTTTTATGATATTGAGCCTGAGCTTAATTTGGGTTTAACTAAATGAAAATTCTTGTTTTGGCCATCTGAAGTTCCTGCAATTTTATTTCTGCCATGGAACGAACAAACGAACTGGGTGTCAGCTTCTTTTTTTTTTAGAGGATAAAAATGGGTGTTGGCTGGGCGTTACGTCAAGAGCTTGAAATAGGCTTGGATTTGGACCTCACCTCAGCCCATTGGCTAGTTGGGAGTCATTCAGGCACCCTACTGCTACTATCCTAGTTAAATTGGCTGTAGTTGGAGGCCCATTGACTTTGTGAATGCAATTTGGGAACAAATTAGAGAAGTAAGAGCATGAACTGTATTACAAATTAGATTATTAGAATGATAGATAATGATAGATGTTGAACACATCAAAGACAAGTTTTAATTTTGAGAAATATCCTGTCAGATTCAATTATTTTCCAAAACAATATTGATTTCCTTCACTCTTTGGTTTCTGTTCATTTTATATCACTGTTGTAGTGTTGTGATATTCTGAATTGCTGGAATATTTATTGGCGAATGGCGAAGATAAGGTTGCATAAAGCGTAGATGATTATTGCACTGTAAGATGAATCTGACAGTGGTTGCATAATGGCAATAACGTTGACATTGACATTTTCACTGTGTTAGTGTGTTTCCTCAATCATAATCGACAATAGCACTATATCATCTACAATCTGGGAACACAATTCTTGGAGGTTTTAGGTTGTATATGTGCATATATCCTATAAACAAAATATTTTTTCTACGAGTCATATTGAGAAAAAAAAAGTGAAAAAATAAATAGACTTCATATACGACTATAAATCAAAATTTGAAGAATGGATACTTTTAGTTGATTAAGCACTACAACCCTAGTAGTAGGTGTGTTTTTGGGATGGGCCTGTTCATAGCCAATTCATGAATCATGATTCGAGACTGAGAAGGTAATATTGAAGTTTGGGAATTTGCTTGCTTTCTTAACTGCTAGATTTCAATTAAACATTACACTGGGATTGATTCCAGATTTTGTTTATTGCCCTGAGTCCAGATGAATGAATGGAAAATTGCTTGGGACTTGTTCTACTGTTGTATTTGCGTTGATATCAGAAGTTAATGTATCACTCTTAATGTATCATCAGTTATAAAGAAGAGTAGCAGCCAGCCAATCTTGTGAACCGGCGGTAGGAGCTGATCCAAATTCAAAACGAATAGAATTATAGATAAACATCCAAATAATGCCTTCAAAAGAAAAGATAATTAAATCAAAATGACATCACTGAATACAAATGGTTAGATTAATTTAAAAGTAAAATTATAGATAAACATCCAATTAAACTTATTGAACGGGCCCATGACTTAAAAGATGATGTTGGCTCCATGTAAGGCCTTTTCTTCTTTTCTGCTTCTAAAACCACTTTTATACAGTAGCTAGCGTTCAAACAGAGTATGTTTTTACGACAGAGTCTACAATTTAATTGTAGTAAACACAGCAATACCCTTATTTATATCGCTCAAAATCGTACATAAGTCTCTCTCTTTTTATTTGTTTTCTCATAAACAACTAAAAATCATAAACTAAAGCAAGAAAAAAGAATAGACCTAATGAATCGTACTCAAGTTCCTCGTCGAGCTGGCTGCCGGCCTGAGTAATGTTATCCCAATTAAATAAATTATGCCACGAGAAAAGACGAAGGATACATTCTTTTTAACTTCTAAAAACTATTTTTCAGCTCTTGTATAATAATTAGCTTTCAACTAAAGTCTTTTCAAGTTGAGATTTTAAATTAACTGTAATATACACTGTAGCAACTTTATTTATATCAGTCAAAATTATATGTGAATTTAATTTACTTTATACTTTCTGTTATAAATAATTTAGAAATATAAGAAATATAAAATTACAGATAAAAACTATAGCCTAAAATATAAAAATAACAGTGTCAGAATCTAAGCGAATGGAAGCCAACATCCTCCGTCCCATCACCAGAGCACGAGGCTTATCTTTAGCGCTTGACATCAATAGGGTAAAAAGTAGTTCAGGCCCGTCCAATCATAGTTGGATGAGTAATAATATTTACCCACGGCGAATCTTTATTAGACGTGGCCTCTCGTCTTCCAAAATTTTGATATAGGCCCCCTCTTTCATTGGAATCAAATTAAATTTTGATATGGTAAGTCAGTGTTTTATGATATGCCAATTCAAGACATTTGCATGCACAATATGCCACTCTATATGGTAAGTCAGTGTTTTATGATTTAAGGCTTTTAGTCTGTTAGTAAAAAAGAGTACGAAATAATAGAAACTCGCATACGATTTTAGCCGATATAAATAAAGTCGCTATAGTGTGTACTACAATTAACTTATAGATTTTGTATTAAAAAGACACTTTATTTAAAAGCTAATTTATGTAGACAAACTGAAAAATAACTTTTAAAAGTTGAAACTAGAAGGCCTAAACTCTTAGGGCATCTGCAATGGTTATAGCTAACAACTAACTATAAGACTTCCACATCATTTATATAATACACACTAAAGCTAGCATTCTAAAGAACTATCTATAAGGATATCTATTTGATGCTTACATGCACACACATAATTTATAGATGCTGCCTCGTTTGGCGTTATAGACTAGTGCTTAAGGAAGAGCTGGCTCGGTTTTTTTTGCATACTCTCTTTCCTCCACATAAGATATATGCTGATGTGTACATGTATATAGCTAGCTGACTCAGACCATTGCAGATGCCCTTATGGAGTAAAGCGCAGAAGCAGGCTCCTCACATTCATTCATTCTGTAGTCTATTGTAGTGAGTGAAAATTGACAGCAACAAAAAGGGCAAGCCGATTTTTTTTTTTAGGACTAAGGGCAAGACTATTAATCCATCGTATTCGTTGCTCTGAAATAACTAGTTCACAGTTTTGTGGAGTCTTAGCTTGATTTGGGTTTAACTAAATGAAACATCTTTTTTTGCCACCTAAAGTTCCTTCGATTCCTTTTATTTTTGCCATCGAAAGAACGAATTAGGTGTTTAAAAAAAGCTAGGTGTTTCATCAAGGGTTCGAATTGGATTGGATTTGGACCTCACCTCAGCCCATTGGCTAGTTTCGAGTCATTCAGACACCCTACTATCCTAGTTAACTGCTGCATAATTGGAGGCCCAGTTTTTTCGTTGTTTAATTTCTTATTGTTCATAGAACAGTGTTATGTAAATGAAATCTTCCCAGGTCAGTAAAGCCCAGTAGTGTGTTCCTCTGAAGGGTTTATTTGCAAATATGTACAAATCCGTATGATGCAATCAAGAATGCTGATCAACTGATGCATTCTGAATAAGAAGCACTCCATATTTTGGGAAAAAAATGTATTGTAGTTACTTAATTAGCACACAGGTCAATAGCAAAAAGGAAAAAGTAAAGGAAAAAATCTAGGTAAAGTGAAAAAAGAACTGTACAAATTCTTAATCGACTGTTAAGGGGCCATTGTACACCGGCCTTTTTATATGAAAATTTATTCCTGTTGAAGAGATTTTGCATCCTGTTCCCTAAAAAGTTGTCTTCAGAGGTGAGATTTCTTGCTTATCCAGAGCAAGAGACCTGACATTTGAGTCTAGAAACACAGCTTGGATAATTGCTTAGAAGTGAAACAAAATGAGTGGTCATGAACAGACAAACATGGAATCAGTATTTCCACGAAGTTATCGAGCACTTTTGTCTTATCACAAGAAGCAGAAACTTTCTTTCCTCTGTTGTCTTTAATTCTTGTCCTCATTTTCCAGTGGTTAATTCAATGCCAGCAATTAGACAGCTATCGGTTGCTTGAAAGAGTGAATAACCGAAAGTGTCACAGCATAAATCGATGTAAGAGGTCACAAATTTATTAACCATTCATTCATTCATTCATTGGGCAAGACATCTCATTAAAAGCGACTTACATCATGTCACCACCAATAAAATGCTTTAGAGTTGTAGTCAAAATATTCTTCCAGCTAAACAATACCTGCATAACAGCAGGAGAAAGAAATGCCATCACATTTACATTGACACCTCAGTTTGGTAGTGTTGTTACAATGTCAGGCCTCTAAGTGATGATGACACACAGCTTTGCATTCCTATCCTACGTGTATACACACACACACACATGAGTAGATGATTAACCATCCATCTTTAATTGATATAAATTCCTCTTCTCACCAATGAGATTTACTGAATGCAACTCTTTTCACAAACATAAACACACATGTCAAGAAGTGGCTGTGTTCAGTCTTTTGTCAACCGACACCTCTGGTTGCATGAAAATGACAACCCCTTGCAAGACTGCCATCATAACCTTGAACTTGTATGAATCATAGCCTAGTGCCTGCATCATAGGAAAACAACTTCATTAACAGTTTGGTTATGTGGATCAGTACATGCAAGGGCTCAAGCGACAGCAACCCAGAGCCATCAATTGTGACAATAACCCAGAAACTGAAACTCTGCCTCCATTTCATCCTCTTGCTTAGTATGCAATGCAAGTAGTTGACAACATACCTGTCGTCCATCCTTCTTCCTGGGGAAGTTTGCAAGCTACAACTACTTGTCTTTTTTTCTCTCTCTCTAATGAATCAGAAAGTATCATATCCTTATCTCATTTAGTACTGAATTGGATGCATATACTGATATACAACAAGGATTAAAATACAAAACATGCATGAGGCTCCTGTAATTGCACAGCTTAGTGGCAGGGGACAAAATAAATAAAGGCACCAATTGAATTGATCCCTGCAGATCATTGCTGGGGCCCCAGCAATAAAGCATGCAGCAATTATATGTAGCAGGATATCAGTCTCAGCGATAAGCCATGGTGTTTTAGTACTGACATCACTAGAGGTGGGCATTGGACCGGCATGGTCTAGGTCCATCGTGCTTCGGGTCGCATCGTACCGTGCTAGCTTGGCCCGGTCACCCGCCGTGCCGTGCCATGCCGGCTCGGCCCGGACACCCGCCGTGCCATGCCGGCCTGCCTCGCCTCAGGCTAGACCTAAGCACGACCCAAAATCCATTGTGCCGGCGTTCATACCATGCTAGCCCAAGCTTAGCCTAAAGTAACTATACACGACGAAGGCGGCGGCGGTCGCCATCTTCATTTCTCTTATACCCGTTTTGTTAAAAACTAGTTAAAATTGAATTAGTTGTGTAAAAACATGGGCACATAAAATATTTCAGAGGAAAAGTAACAATATGCGTATAATATACTAGTCTTGTGGCATACATGTGTGCTTGCCAAATGTTGGCATATACGGAATATGACCATATTGTATATTGTATATTTGTATAGACACTAAGTCTACCAGAGAGTGTGGAAATAACAAGTGTGACTTTCCTAAATGTTAGGAAGGTCTCGAAGTTTGGAACTGCTATTATATCTGTTAAATCTCAAACCAACAGAGTGGAAGAACAATGCACATGAAAACTTTCCTCCAGACGATCAAGGTCTACAACATCAAGTACTAAACCAATACACAGCTACCGTAGCAGTGGAAAACTATCCACCTTTCTAGGCAGTGATCCCGTGGATCCCCAGGAAAACTTCAATATTTTGGAATAGTGGCGCGAGTATAAGATAACATATCTAATACTTTCCATATTAGCATGAGATGTGTTAACTATTTCTATCTCGATGATTTCTTCCGAATCTGCTTTCAGTTTTTCTGGAAAAATATTGAAGGAGAGAAGAATAAGCCTCACGAGTGAGATGTTGAAAGTACTTATAACAATGAAAGACTAGGAAAAGGCTGATACGCAAGTTCAACACTCCATAGAAAATATAGAGTTGGCAGAGACGTTCGGTAATATTTATCTAGACGATAACACTTAGAGCATCGATGTACATTATATCTTTTCTCATTTTTTATATGTACTATACAGCTATATGCTATACTCTTTTTTTGTTAAGGTTTTCTTAAGTTGAGTTTTTACTTAGTAAAGTTTTTAACGAAATAACCATTTAAATATTAATAAAGCTTATTATTACATTTGGTATATTTGTCTCTTTTATGGGTATATCCATATATAATTTTATTTCTACGATTTATTTTTATTTTTCGAAATGGGCTAGATAGGTCTCCTTGGCTTGTTAGAGTAAATGGGCCTAGACTGGCACGGCACGTCCTGTGAGCTCAGTGGGTTGTGTCTTGGATCTGTGGCTGAGCTCACAGCCTATTTAGGTTGACGGGCTAAGTGGATTATGCCTAAATGGGCCGTGTTGTGGTAGGCCTTTTTCACACATTTGGCCACCACTAGTCATAGATGATATACCCCTTTGAGGCCCCATGAAGTAACATGGCAATAAGTCATTTGGGCAGGTCAGAAACTCAGCGGTTAAGATGGCTTATTGTAGCAGGATCATAAACCTAACGGTGAAGACTAGGGGTGGAAAACGGTAACGGATAATTCGTTTTATCCGATATTCGTATTCGAGAAAATATGAATATGGTAAGCAAAAATCCGTATTTGAAAATATTCGTATTCGTATTCGACAATATTCGTATCCGTATTGGCAATGAGGACAGCAGCAGCCCGAGCGTCGTCGTCGTACCACTGAGTATAGACTGCCAAGCAATCCCTGTATAAATCCAGAGCCTCTTGGTAGGCAGAGGCAGCCTTATCATCGGCATCAGTAGTATCCTTGTCGGTACCGTCGGGGCGGCGTGACAAGCGGAGGTTCCGTCGGAGGAGTAGGGCAAGGCGGACAGATGACATCGCCACAGAGGATGCCCCAGAGACGAAGACCACGCATATGGATCCGCATGTGAGACACGAAGTCGGTGTAATTAACACCATCGGAGATCAACGCAACGAGGGAAAGCAGTACCCATTGGTGGCGGTCTTTGGGCGGCACGGCGACCAAGGAACGAAGTCTAACGGCGGTCTTTGGGCGGTGCGGCGTTAGAGCGGCGTTTTTGTGGGCGGCCGACCCAACAGATATAAAAGCTCACAGGCGGGGGAACAAAACTAGGGTTCCCGTGAGCGAGAGTGGCGGCGGCGGTCTGGCGGCGACTACACGGCGGCGGGCGGCGCGCCCTAGGCGGTCGAGGCGGCGGAGGAGCGGCGGTCTGGCGGCCGAGTCGACGGCGAGGCGAGTGGGCGCGACGGCCGGGAGGCGCAGCGCCCGGTCGGCCATCGTGGTGGCGGCGCGAGGGCGGGCGAGGTGGAAGCGACGGCGGGCGCCGGCGCCTCTGGCGTCGGCGCCTCAGCGGTAGCCGGCAATGCTCGGCGATGGAGTCGACGGCAGCGCGGCGGAGGAGGCCGAGTCGAAGCGACCAGTAGCGGAGGCGGCGGGCGGTGGAGTCGGCGGCACGACGGGAGGAGGCGGGCGGCCGGAGCGACGGAGGTGGGTGGCGCAGCAGAGGCGAGGCGCGGATGGAGTCGGCGGCAGGAGGAGGCGGCAGAGAAGCTCGATGCAGGAGGGAGGCCGACGGGCGGCCGAGCGCTGAAGCAGACTGAGTCGGCGGACAGGCGGACGGAGTCGACGACGACGGGCTGGGAGTCGGCGACGGGTAGTCGACGACGGGAAGCCCTAGGCAAGCGGCGGCGGCGGGCAAAACCCTAGGTATTTTGCTCTGATACCATGTTATGAATAGCGCTTGTATTCAATATGAGGCCAAAGGGCCGGTATATATACACGAGGTATATGTGGTAAATATGGAAACTATGGAAAGAGTCCTAATACAACTCTATCTATATATATCTCTAACATATATCTCTAACAGTAGACATCGTCTTGAGAAAATACTTCGTTTGAAAGTTAGATACTGTAGCAAAAATCAAAAGCCGTTAGTTTCGGAGAAAAAGAACAGACCAGAGGTAAAAGCTTGGATTCTTCTTCAGTACAAAATCTAATACCATGCCAATACAGAAGTAGAGAAGTAGGTAAGGTGTACATCTAGTTACCAAGTCACCCTCATGCCACCCCACTTTCTGCATCTCGCACAAGCAAATCAACGCACGCATGGCAGGCTGCACCTCTCTGCAAAGAATGTGTGCCACTACGGCAAGAGTTGCAGAGTCGCCTTCGCTCTGCCATCATCTCAAGTGAACGGCCTGCAACGTAGTGTAATGTGATGTAAGTAGTTGTGTTGGGGTTCAGAATTTCTGATCACTCGCGATCGATGACTCGACACGAATCATCAGATCAGCCTACGAAAATATAGAAGCTCAGGTCAGGTGGTGTCAGTCAGGAAGAGTTACCACATCAAGCTCTTGTTTCTAAACTGAAACGTCACTGTTGATCGTTGTTCTCCTTGCTTCTCACACTTGTCTGTGACGTCATGCTAGTCGAGGCTAATCATCCGTCCGCATCCATTGATTCTCTGTTTGTTACCCTGTTCATCTGCATCTGACACGGTGCAGGAAACCGGGATACCTAACGGAGCCACTAGACTGATACTTTTATAAACAAACTCCCGAGTCTTGAAGGCATCAAAATTCAGCCCAATACCAGCAGCACAGTATGCACAGCATCGCATGTCTCAAGGCCAATAAGATTTTTAAGTTTTCGCTTGTTATGGTTTGAGTTTTTAACTTATTTTTTACTATTTCTATATTTTATTAGTTTTTTTAGCTTTTTTTGTTGGTTCTTTTTTCTCGTATTCGTTTGCGTTGTCTGTACTGGGCTAACATGTTTTCTATTTTTATTTTTTTTAAAATTTAGTTACACCAAATAAGTCATCAATAGGTACAATGTAATTTTACCTGACTACAATGCAATTTCAACCATAAGTTAACTTATTTTAGTCCAACCAAGTGGCACCTAAGGCTAGGCTCGGTTCTTTACGTATGGCTATTTCGAAACGATTTATCGGAATAATGTTTCAAAACGATTTATCAGTATTTGATTCATTCATATAAACGCTCACGCTATAAGACCAAAAACTATAGATTTAAGTCAGAAGCCAGAAAAAACACACCAAACACTCTCTTTCTGTGCCCGCCTTACATACACAAGCACAACCTCACCACCCACCACCCCTGCCAGTGGGCCCCACACCCACCCTGCTGGGCCCACAGCCAAACAGCTAGCCAGGCTTCCTCCTATTAACAAGTTCTCTCTTCCCTCTCCTTACACCAACAGGAGCAGCAAGTAGGCAAGCTCGCGAGCAGCGCGACCACCAAGACGGTAGGACAGCAAACAAACGCATTGGCAAGGAGAGGAAGCCAAGAAGCAGAGCAGCCAGGGCGTCCATGGCGCCGCCGCTGGCCACGCTGGCGGAGGAGCCGGGGGGCGGCGAGGAGGAGGCGGCGCGGGCGCGGCGGAAGACGGGGCTCCACGCGGCGCTCCACCGGTGGGCCCGGGCACGCATCCCCCTCCGCTTCCTCTCCGGCGGCGGCGGCGGCGACGGCCGCCCTCCGCCGACCTCCGCGTCCTCCTCTCCGTCCTCGCCTGCCCGCTCTCCCCGTCTCCGTCCTCCCGCGCCACCCCCGCCACGTACGTGCGCCGCGCTGCATGGCCATGCCCTGCCTCTTGCTCTCTTGGAGTAGTTCTTGCGTTCATGCGTGTGTGCGTGGTGGATGTGCAGGTGGCGTCCTCGGCGCAGTACATAATCGAGCAGTTCCGGGCGACGACGGGGTGTGCCAAGATCGAGGGCGCGGTGAAGAGCATGTACGCCTCGGGGAGGGTGCGGATGGCCATGGCGCAGGAGCCCGGCGGCGGCCACGAGGGGTGCTTCGTGGTGTGGCAGCTCGTGCCGGACATGTGGCTCGTCGAGATGGCCGTGGCCGGGCACGCCGTCGCCGCCGGCTGCGACGGCCGCGTCGCTTGGCGCCGCACGCCGTGGCTCGGCGCCCACGCCGCCCGTGGCGGCGGCGCGCGACCCTCCGGCGCGCGCTCCAGGTTGGCACTGACATTTGCATTGTGATTAGTTCCCCTTCAATCTAATTACCTTTTCTCCTTTTACACATCAAATCAAAATGTCCGTATACATACAAATATACAATATATATATGTATAAAAGGTAGGTATGCACCGGTATATAAAATAATCGATGACAACAAAGAGCTCCATTATTCTCAAATACTTAGACACTTCTGACCAAATCAGGCATGATTATAACCAAAATATCCTCCAATAATTTTGGAAGCCCATACAATTATGTAGTCAAGTAGCCCTAAAGAATGTATGTAGTACAGTAAACTTGAGGAGAGATGTACAAGTATAGTTGGGGTAATTTGGGAATGTATACTTCTCGAACGAGAAAGTACCGAGTATTTGTGAACGAAGTTTTGATTAAAAATGCGAAGTATTTGAGACAAGCTGAAAGTATATGCTACTGAGCTAAAAGTGATGTGAGGACGTGTATGCACGCGCGCATACGTAGACATCGTTGCTTTCTTGGCAATGCTTTTTTAGATTGCTTTGCTGAATTCGCCTTTGCCTTTGCGCTTTAATTTGTGTG
This sequence comes from Bonia amplexicaulis, assembly GCA_036346245.1. Classification (NCBI taxonomy): domain Eukaryota; kingdom Viridiplantae; phylum Streptophyta; class Magnoliopsida; order Poales; family Poaceae; genus Bonia; species Bonia amplexicaulis. The sequence continues at coordinate 10,080,673 of CM070763.1, read as the reverse complement.
CTAGAAGTGGGAGTGTTCATGGCACAAAAAGGGGATGAACAAGAGGGGCATTTAGATATGTGAAAGAATCTTTGGGGTGGAAAAAAAGCAGATATGGCATGCATGCATGCATTCGTAGTGTGCACCTCGGGATCTGATATTGATGCCTCACATTAGCTGATATGATATCATCATTGTTGTTGTTGTCGTTGCACACACACACACACAGAGAGAGAGAGAGAGAGAAGAGGTTCATCTTTCATGGTCTCAACTCTTATATGGAAGTGTCCAATGGGTATGGATGTCTGAATGTGTAGACCGCTGCCTCCTGCTAAGTAACAATGGTTATGTACTGACTTGCAAAATTTGGTGCATGTTCACGCAAATCTTGGAAATTTTGGCAGGCGGATAGTTGTTAATTTGTATTTTAAATCTGTGAAGGACTAGTACTAAGCATCCTAGTGATCTTCTTTGATGTTGAAAGTTGACTAAGGTAAATTGGTTCAATACATCATTAGCCTAGTGTTGAACATATCATTAACCTTCTGTTGAATATTCAGTAAACTGCACAGCTAGCTGATCTGAACAAACATCTAATCTAGTCCTCTGAAGGAGACCAAATGACAGTGACCTATGTGATTGGACCAATTGACCTGTCCTTTGAATGTCTTCTGATACTATTGCTAGCTAATCTAGCTTGAACAGCTTGGCAATAGGAAATTTGGATGCTCAAGTCATGCATTCTGATTCCTGAGATCTCCATGTTCACCAAACAGTTTCAACATTTGCAGGATGTAGCAGTTGTAGTAGTAATAGGCTAGTAGTTCATATCTGAGTAGGTCTAACTGTCCTGAGTGTTAGATCAATCTGCCCTAATAAGTCAGTTGATTTAGACTTTGCTCAAGCTGCCGTTACCTCAACATGGCAAACAAAGTTATGCTTCTGGTGAACATGCGAGATCATGTGAGGTCATGCATCCATGCTATTTTCTGAACCATGTAGCCAACCAAACAGTTTGCTCAGTCTTTTTGAAACCCAATCAGAGTAATGGCAATTGTTTATTAGGGTATCATTAACAGATGTACCTTACTGGCAAGTGATTAGCTGATCTAGATGAACATGGGAATGAAACACATCATATTCTCCTGTCAGATTAGTACTAATATGTACGTAATGACACACTCCTTGCTGGTCAAGTAATTAATTTAATTTAATTGCAAACCCACCAAACTTCATCAAATCTGTGAGAAAAAAGGGTGTGAAATGAGATGGGGGTACTATGAATAATTCTTTATGTTGGAGGCCCTGTACTAGTGCAGCATTAGCTGCTTGCACTGTGCAAAGAGATAGAAGGCTTTGGGCAAGGTGTGTTTTATAGAGGTGTACTGGGTTTCTATTTCCGCAGTACCCTCTGTCTCCCACGGCAATAACCTAAGCTGAACCTACATGTGCTTACTTCTGAATCTCTGATCCATATAGACTCATCTAATGCAGTAATTTTTTTTTTACCAATTTACATGGTCTTTCCCTTTGCTGCTAAATTGCCAAGAGTATCTGATGAGTGTATGTGAACACACTGAGTTAGCTTGTTAAGTGCCACTCTGATGTCTGAAGGTTGTATTTCCACTTGCACACTCTAGTTCACTAGTGACTTCAGAAACTTCCCACCTTCTTATGTACATTGTACAAGTACAACCATAAGGTTATTTTGGTCCATTTTGTAGTATTTTGCATGGTGTTCTTAAAACTTCTCCGAAGAACAACAGTCCTAGGACACCAAAAAGATACCAAAGCAGGGTAATCCTATATGAACGTTGTTCCATAGTAATGAAGCTGTCTAAGGCAGTGTTCAAGAAGGCGCTAGGCGCTAGGCGGGCGGCAAGGTGGGGCCTAGCGCCTAGAGGGCCTAGGCGGGGCCTAGGCGGGGCCTAGGCGGTGGAATTAAAACTAAGGTTTATTAATATCCCGCAGCGTCGCGACACTTTCGAAGTGTCTAAATAGAAGAAGTACAAAGAAAAAAGGACTTTATTGTAATTTCAGAAAAGAAGAGGACTAAATTGCAAAATGTCAAACACAAGTTACACCACCCCCTAGCGTCCAGTCGCCACCCGCTCCGCGTTCTTTCGCGTGGCTCCGCCCCCTGCCGCTCCTCCTCTCCTTCCCCATCTCCTCTCTCCGCTGACGGCGAGCGGATCCGGCTTCTTTGCTCCGCCCGCCGCTCCCCGCGCTCCTCCTCTCCTTCCCCATCTCCTCTCTCCAAGAACGGCGACCGCGGATCCGACGGCCTCTTTGCTCCCGCCGATGGCGTAGCTCCGGTGGATCCGGCGGATCCGGCCGCAATGCGACAGAGATCCGGTGTGGCGATGGTGGGAGGCGGATCCGGCGGCGGCGGACGGCGGATCCGGTGCGGCGGCGGCAGAGGCAAGAGATCCGGTGCGACGACGACAGATCCGGCTGCGGCGGCGGCGGAGGCAAGTGAATCCGGCGACGGCAGATCCGGTGACGACGACGGCCGACAACGCCTCGCCGCCTCACGCCGCCCGCCGCCTAGTCGTCCGCCTCGCCGCCTAGGCGGCCGCCTCACCGCCTGGCCGCTTCCTCCCGCCCAACACCCCTCGGCGGCGGCGCCGGTGGCCGCCAGCGCCTAGGCGGGGCCTAGGCGGCCGCCCAGCCCGCCTTTTAGAACACTGGTCTAAGGAAGAGGCCATGTCATGAAACCTTTGTGCATTTATGATACATTGATACTCCACTGTGCACACCTAACTTTAACCTACACTCCGCAAAACAAAAATGTTAATTCAGAAACAGAATGCAATGCAATAGTCTGAAGTTTCAGGTGTGCATTCATATTCAGTACTGCAAATTAAGTCGTCCATGCACTTGAATGGTAGTATAACAAAGTTGGCATAGTAGTAGTGTAGTGTTGTACATGTATAATGCTTTTACCAATGAGAAGCATCCACGTGTCGAGCTGCTGACCGTCGGTGCGTGCGTGCGTGTGTGCAGGGGCTGGACCCGGTTATGATCGCGTCGGTGTTCTCGGCGGCGGAGCACGTCGGCGAGAAGCAGGTGGACGGCGAGGACTGCTTCGCGCTGTGCATCGACGTGGGGCCGTCGGTGCTGTCGAGCTGGAGCGACGGCACGGCGGAGGTGATCCGGCACGGCATGACGGGCTACTTCAGCCAGCGGAGCGGCCTGCTGGCGCGTCTGGAGGACTCGCAGCTCACCCGTATCCAGACGCCCGGCGCGCCCGCCATGTACTGGGAGACCACCGTCGCCTCCCGCGTCGCCGACTACCGCGCCGTGGACGGCCCCGTCGCCGCCGTGGTCGCGCACGCCGGCAGCTCGGTGGCGCACCTGGCGCGGTTCGGCGCCGACGTCGGCGCTGCGCGCGCGGTGACGCGGATGGAGGAGGCGTGGACCATCGACGACGTCGTGTTCAACGTCGCCGGCCTCTGCCCGGAGTCCTTCATCGCGCCGGAGGAGGTCAGGAGAAGCCGCTACTACGACACTATCTCCAAGTGATCTCTTCTTCTCTTCTCATCTCCAAAACGAGCAAGTAATAATCTAAAAAAAGATTTAATTAGTAGTAATTTGGTGTTAATTTGGTTAATCTACTGCATGCATGCTACTCTGATTATCTTTCTTGTAACCTGCAAGAGACTAGCAAGTGTGGCATATAGTACTAGCTAGGTAGGTAAGCGTAATTTTGCTTATTTCTCTTTTCTTTTTTGTTTTGTTTTATTGATGAGTGTGGCATCAGCATGCATGCAGCTGTCAGTGTACATATGTCTGTACTGGAATCACATGAACAACCAAGGTGATTTACACACAAGTCCTGAAGACCTGAACAATTTATATATTTTGTTGCATTACATAATGCAAGTTCCAGTGTTTTTTGGGCCTACTATAGCTTCATCTTGGAATCATCGTCATCAGTATCTAGTTGGTTACACACAGATCTCCCTCTGAGTATTTTAAGTGCCCCTCTGATGCTTGCTAACTGTACTTTTGAGCGCAGCATCTGCAAGTGAGTTGCATTTTGTCTGTTACTTTGGTGTTTCTGTTGTTTTTACTCTGGGCAACAAGATCTCACCTGCCCAGCTCTCTCAGTTAGTAGTATTTTTTTATCTCACTGTTCCTATTAAGTCTCTCTCTCTCACTCTACCCTGTAAACTTAGGGTATATTTATATTGGCTTCTGCTCGAAGAAGTCAGAAGCTAATATAAACACCTGGCTTTTTGAAGCGACTTCCCTACTCATCTTATCCTTTTACTTTGAGGATAAAGGAGGGGTAACAGACGCATCATGCACCCAACTCATGTCGCTCCCATCTCGTGCACATATCTCTTGCTCACTTCCCCATCGCCTCCTCTTCTACAAGCTACTTCTTTTCAGCCACTATTATTCATTTCAGCTAAAAACAATCAGCCACAGCCAAAAATCATCGGTCGCAGCTAATATGAACATGCCCTTAACAAGGCGAATGAATGCATTGGAGGTACAGATAGATAGACATATGCATGTCTTTGTCTCAAGGTGCCCAAATGGGAGGCACGGCTTGGCACGACACAGGCCCATGTAGACACGGCCCATTTATACACGAGTCCGTTTGGTCCATTAATTTAGACGGGTCGAGCGGTGTTGGCCTATGGGTTGAAGCTCCGACCTAAACATGGCCCAATAGCCTCACGGGCCGTGCCAGGCCAGCCTGGGTATGGTTAAATTTTAAAAAATATAAGAAAAATCCTTGAAAATATATAAAATCAAAATAAAATTTTATATACTTATAAAATAAATTATATAAAAATCAAAACTATAAAATAAAATCATATAAATATTAAAAAACAAACAATCTAATTGGCCGTGCTAGGATAGGTCGTGTCATGCCAGGCCCGATACTATTCAGACCATGCTGAGCCAACCCACTGGGCCGAGGTCTCTACCCAAGTATCGGTTTGGGCTAACATGGCCTGTTTAAGTGGTGGGTCATGCCATGCCGCTGGGCCAACAATGTTATGGTTCAGACCAGCCTGGCTAGCACAGCCCATTTGCCCACCTCTGCCTTTGTCTCTATGCAAACAGCTTGGGGGTTTCGTTGGATGCTGCTTCTTTGTCTTGTGCTGCTAATTAACTAGCTTGCAAAAGAACATGCATGTTAGTACGTGTTAGATGTGTATTATACTTGTGTATTTTTCCTGTTGTATAAGGGGTTATCTGCATATATGTTATACATGTACGTGTATATATACTGGTCCATTAGCCTCATGATAAATACAAGCGCTATTCATAACATAGTATTAGAGACATACCTAAAGTTTTCGTCCACCCACCGCGTCTATTTTTGCCCGTGGCCACCGCTATTCTTCTCTCAGCCGCCACCATCTGCTGCTTGATGCCACCGCTTGTCTTCTACATCGGCCGAGCCATGGCTGCTCTCCACCAACCGCCTGCCGTCACTGCTGTTCGGATCGCGGCTTTCTTCACCGTCGCTGATCTGGTGCGGATCTGCACCACCGGGACGTCATCACCGAGCCAATCCGTGCTGATCTGGTGCGGTACTCCACCGCTCGTCCGTCGGATCTGCATTGCTGGTAGGCCGCCGTCGCCGAGTCGTCGTCGCCAGTGGGCCACCGTCGAATTGACTTCTGTAGCCACTCGGATCCACCGCAGTTGAGACTCTACCGCAACCTCCAGCCGCTCGGATCCGTCGCCGCCGATCTCCCCACTGCTGGTGACGGACTAATCGCCGGTGATCTCCACCCCGCCAGTGACAGACCGGCTGCCGTCTCGCTCTGGCCGCTGGTGAGATCGGCCATCTCCGCCCGAGACCGCCGCCATCTGGTTTTTCTTTTCTTCGATCATTTGGTCATTTTGACCGACCTTCACATTCGGTAGGGTTTTGTTGACTGATCGAAGGAAATAACGCATAAAAAGAAAGAAAAAGGAAAAAATATCGTTATTTTCAGACACCATTTCTATTCCTCGCTTCTCGATGATCTTCAATGTTCTTAATTATCGGGATTGGTTCCAGCACATGCACCTCGACATACGTGGTCAACGCCTTTGGGTTTCTTACTAGCGAGTTGTCTTGTCCGTCTCACCCTACTCCCCCTGCTGAGGCTGTACTCCCAAAGGATGCTTCCGAATACGCTCGTACAAAGGCATCTGAGATTTTTGAGGATATCATAAAGGCTTTTCAGACACAGTATACTGCTTACAAGACATGGATCAATGAAGATGCTCATGCTTGTGCTATTCTGGTTGCTAGCATAGAGGTGCATCTCATTGGTGATGTGGTTGGCTTGGCTTCCGCACAAGCGATGTAGGCATATCTACACAACCGCTCCGAGCCAGCTAATGATTCCTTGTATCTTACTGTTGTACGTCAGGAGCAGTCGCTGCAGTAGGGAGATGCCACTGTAAATGAGTTCTATGCTCAGCTATCCATAGCATGGCGTCAGATTGACCTTTCAAGACCAGATATTTGCCACACTTGTCAGTGCTGTCAGCGTCAGCAGTCTCACCTAGAGCTTCGCCACATTTGCGTTGCATCGTTTATTTCTGTTGTAAATCCCAACTAGCTAGCTCGTTCCGAGATATGTGTGATGCTGATGCATGGGATTGGAAACATATGCTGCGTGGTTCGTTGTGTGATGCAAATGTGTTTTTTTAAGGAAATCATGGTCCTAGAGGACCATTAACCCTGCTTTATAGTATGAGGTAGAGATTACAAAAACATCCAACATTACAACTAAGTCCCAACAAAATATGAAATTACAATAAAAACCATCTGGATTGATTCCTCGAACAACTAGTCCTGAGATGAGGCCCAGGGAGAAAACGCAGAAGACGGATGTTTTGAAGATGGTCAGCTCTGACCTGGAAGCTTCGCCGCCAGAGATAGTGATGTTGGCCAACGGTAACCTTGCACAAGAAGAAGCAGGAGGCGTAGCTCGAAGAGGCCGCCGTTCGCCTACGTTGATGTAGTTGCCTCCAGAGATGTTGATGTCGGTCGGTGCCAACCCGATGAAGAAGACGAACAGGAGGCGTAGCTCAAGGTAAGGCCGCCATGCTTTGTTGTTGCCTCCTCTTGAAGACATGCTCATGGAGGAGGTAAAGTTTGATGATTCAGCCAGGGCTATGGATACAGGGTGGGCCAAGCCACCGACGCCACTTTGATCTGCTGCAAGTGGCCTTGGATTGCTTAGATCTGGATCAAAGGCCAGAGGAATCGAGTAGAAGTTGGATTTGGAGACCTCAGAAGCAGGAGAAGAAAGGGGGAAAGGCTCGGTGGGGGTCAACGGGGAGAAAGCCGACAACCACGATTCCACTTTGCACTGGGAAAAAGGCATCACGCCTAAACACACAGAGGAAGTATAGAAAGGAGGAAGAGCAGAAGAGGAGCGGAGCCGAGGAAGAAGCCTTCGTCTGCAATGCAATGACGATGGATGGCGGCGGTCTGAGCTCTCCGCGCTGTACAAAGAAAGGAAAAGAGAAAGCTAAGCTTATACAGGGGTGAGACCCCCTCCCGCTCAACGACGGGGAGGAGATAGGGGTGGGGGGCCGCCGGATCCGAAGGGGAGAGTCCTATGGAGGAATGGGAAAAATCGCCTGACGGAGCTCTCCAAGTGGAAGTTTTAGGGCTGTTTATATTACTGCGGCTATTGATTTTTAGCTGAAATTAAATAGTAGTGGTCAAAAGAAGTGACTTTTAGAAAAAGTAAGTAAGCGGTAGGAAAAGTGAGAGAGATACGTGCATGAGACAGGAACAAGATGAGTGGGGTACGCGATGTATCCGTGATCTCTTGTCTTATCCATAAATTGAGATAAGAGCGAGAAAAGTGAACAAGTCGCTTTAAAAAGCTGAGTATTTATACTGACTTCTGACTTCAAGTAAAAATCAAAAACAGAAGCCACTCAGGTGTGGTTTTCCTTTTAACCTTTTGTGTTGCCCTTTTAGTTGTTCTCGTGATGCTGATGTGTTGGAATGGAGCCTCCAGGCTAGCTAGTCTCATTGAATCATTGGGCTATCATTGGAAGTAGTACTCTTTGGATGCTTCTTGCTTGTCCTCCCGATGGCATCTACTGCTTGCTATCATGCAGCTGGTTAATGTTTGCAGTGCTACTGATATGCTCTTCATATGACGGATGAGCTGCTAGCCTGCCTACCTGCTAATCTGCTGAAAATGCAGTCTGAATAGGATGAGTGGCATGGGGTTTTTTATTTTCTGCCAGATAAATCAGCCGAAAAGTAGTTGATTTGGTTTCTTTTTATCCTCTGATGCTGACCGGCTAAGGCCCGTTCTATACAGCGATGACCTCTAACTTTTAAAAGTCAAAAATCGTTTGGAACACATTGATTTATTAACATGATATTTTTCTTCTTTTTTCCTTTTTCCTTTATATTATCCGTAGAGATATAACTGTATTTTTTCTTCATTTACTTTTAATTCAATATCTCAATAAAAACTAACAGCTACTATAATACTATTTCAGTCAAAAGATATAGTAACACTCTAGAATAAGGACCAAAACAAACACAGAATCACAGAATCTCAAAGTGAATCCAGGGAAGCTTTATTCAAGCCGTAGATGATCTCTCATCTCTGGACCCTACGCTAGGAAACAAACTTGGCCAGGTTTATGTCAAGTTCTATAGGATCGTATGGCGTAATTAAAGTGGGAGTGAATGATTGCCTCCGCTTTTTGAAATCTTCAAGTAGTCGATGAAGGTTTTGATAGCTCGATCGGCTACTTGATGTTCAGGTGCTCGCCAGATCGCTCAGCTTCAATCTTCGCCTGATTGAACGTCCTTGAAAACGTCAATCCAGAAGTAGAACCTCTCGATCACCTTTGCACGTAGTCGAACGCTTCTGCTGCGACTGCAATCACAAGAAATCTTCAACACATCACGAACCAGATTGATTCAATATGTTTTTCATTGCTGTATTTTCGTGGATTTACAAAGCGTCCTTACAAGCACCCCAAAACACCATAGCACAAAAGCCTACTAAAAAACAACAGCTAAAACCCTTAGCCTCTACCCGTTTTTATATGCTAGAATCCTAAATCGTGTCTAACTCAAACACGAACACGAAATCCTATTTCTTCCTCAAATCAAGGGACCTGAAACATTTTCAAACACATGTTTTAATGAATCTCTCAATCTTCTCAGTTATGGACTTCATCTACAAATCCTAACTCTCCACATGACAAAGCCTCCAGGAACACACCTCCCTTAGCTCCATCTCGCGGCATCAACTTCCGTGTCGAAGCCTCTAGGACCGCACCGCCCGTAGCTTCTTCATGAATCACCACATTTGATCTCCATGTGCTCCAGCGTTAGCCCGACCACCTTGTGTGACATCCTCAACCGTCTAGACATCAGATCTTCCCATCCTAGTCTCGGTCCTCCTCATCACCGACCATGATTGTCTCCACGCTCACATGCACATGCAAAGACCAAAGAAATGATTTCGCAACACAAGTTCTTCTCAACTTGACCGTCATCAGCACACACACACACGTATAACCACAACCTCAACCAACCATCAACACCAACTAGGTCATCCACGACCATAAATCTTATCGCTATCCAGAAATCAGTTTTAGATTACTCAATACGACCACTAGCTCAATGAGTACTCGATAACAACAAGTACTCAAGAATTACCAACGCTCCACTCAAAACGCTCAGGAATACCAAGCATCGCTACCGACTAGAATCATCGAGTACCGACCGCTAGGACTAAGACACCCAATCTCCAAGTCTACAACTACCGATCATCAACCAATCACTGCATCATCAATCACCGACTACTGAGTGCCACCGACAATCGATACGACTAGATCAGTCAACCACCAACCCAACACGAGTACTCGAGGTAATCGAATACCACAAGAATTAAAGCACTCGTATCGACCATCAAGTCTACGAGTATCGACCGTGAAACCTACGGCAACCGATTGCAAAAGCCTAAAACTACCGATCACGAGGTCTACGACAATCGATTGAAAAGTCTAAGACAATGATAGTAGACCGCGAAGTCTACAACTATGATGACAAGACTGCAAAATCTACGACTATGACAACAGTCCGCGAAATCTATTACCATCGATCGTAAAGTCTTCGACTATCGAGTACTGACCAGTAAAGTCTACGACTATCGAGTATCGATCAGGTCCTGTAGCTACTACCATGGAAATATACTGTAGCTACGACCATCAACCGGCTACTGTAGACAAAGACCTTACAACCTTCGACTGTTTCACTGTAGCTACGACCGGTTCATTGTCACTTATGGCCGGTTAAATGTTGCTTACGACTGGTTCACTGTTCAAGGTCGAAATCTACTGTTAGCTGCCGTGGCCGACATACCATGGTCGAAGCCGGATGTGGTCGAAGCCTGCCGTGGTCAAAGTTTGTCGTTCGGACCTACCAATCGGACTATCCATCACAAGGACGATCGGACTACCATCCGAACCTCTGATGCCACTCAATCACCGTTCAATACTCTGATGGCACTCGAATGTTGTCCAATACAACAATGGCACTCAAACGCCGTCCGATACTCCAATAGCACTTGAACATCGTCTAATACCACTTGGACCTAATTGAAAACACTCAGAGCCGATCAAAACCACTCAGACTGGACCAAACCACTCGGAGCAGACCAAAACCACTCGAACTCAAAATCTTCAACTGCAATCGACCGAAACTTTCACAAATGCAAATTCCAAAGCAATCCAAATGTCAATTATTCATCATTACTGAATTCACAACCATCCACATGGTCTAACAATCTGCCTCTTAATGAATATATTGATAATACCTTCAAAACTCTTGAATGAGAGAATTTGCGAAGAAAAACAAAATTTACGAAAAAAAAGTTTCGACTACTCGAAGAAAGCTCGGACAGACTCGAAGGCACTTGAAAAAGACTCGAAGACTCCCCTCAACACAAGAAGACAACAAACTTGAGCAAATTACTCTAGTTTTTCCCATTGTTTCCAACTTTCATCAATTTCTACTTAAGTTTCTCCCATTTTTCTCCCTACTTTCATCAATTTCTCCCTGTTTGGCAATGTAATTATCAAGAACTCCAGAGAAAGAAAAAATTCTAAATAGGAGTAAAGGAGAAAACCTCCAAAAGCTTTGTAGATTATCCAAGTCACTTTGTATTGAACTATGAATGTGTCCAAGTTTTTGTTTTGAGTAGAGCTCCCTACGTCATATAAAGTCATAGACCATAAACCATGTCTAAACAGGTCTTTGGCATGATTAAGCAAATTAGATAAATGACAGTCATTACAACCATGACCAAACTGATTTGTAAAGAGCACAAAGAGATATCACACCTAAAAGAGTAAGCCTAAAAGTGAAGTAAGCTTTAACTCTAGTTGAACTAGCAATCTTATATAGCAACCTATAGCTCCACACTTATTTCTTTTAAGCATATGGCATGCTTGTAGTATACTTTTTTTTCATGATGCCATCTTTGTAGTAAATTTCTTTTAAATGGTGATATTCTTGAAGCATACTTCTTTTCATTCGAGCGCGTTTTATGCCTTTTCTTTTGTTTAACCATGGCATGCTTCAAGCATACATCTTGTCAATCTTTTCTTTCTCATTTTTTTATGATAACATGCAAACATGAGTGAACATACAAGATTGGAATATGAAACATACAACCACATGACCAAGATTTAAAAGAAGACTTACAATCGAGCTAATCCTTTACGTTGAACATCACAAGATGCTATCAATAATCAATATAGTCAAAGTCTTCAGCCAAGTCATGTTGTAGTTAGGGGTGAAAGCGGATCAGATAGTTTCCAACCAATCCAGACAATTTTTGAATATGGAATGGTTCAGCTCGGATTTTTCTCGCATAGTATCGGATCAGAAATGAATACGGATTTTTTTTCGGAAATGAATACGAATATGATATCACACTATCCATCAAATACAAACACGGACTCAGACTATCAGAGGATGATGGAGTCCAGATATCCGGTGGATGTGCTCCGCAGCACCCAGTCACTGGTCACCTCCCTGATGCATTGCTCGCCCCCCGTGCTGGTTGGAAAGGCCGGGCTAGCTTGCTGGAGCCGAGAGGACAACGCCGAGCTGTAGGTGGGGTGGCCGAAATAGAGACCGGCGGTAGGAAGGCCGAGCGGTGGTCGGCCGAGTTGGTGCTAGAGCCGGGCTAGAGGGACGGCGGCCTGGGGCTCGAGTCGTCGACCAGCACAAGGAGCCCGAGGATAGGGGAGCCGGAGGAGACAACAGGGATCTCGGAGGCTGGCGCAGATAGGTAAATTAGGATAGCAAGAAGCCAACAATAACACATAAGAGAACACAAAAGAGAAGGGCTCTGGATCTGTGCCAGAACCATGTAAAATTTTGATGCATTACAAGTTTCCAATCACACAAAGCTTCAAATTCTTTTATCCCAAACGAGGGAGTGAAAACTAGAACAAATGCTTTAAGCACAAAGCAGATTGATTCCTTGGCCTCTGAAGTCCGAACTTAATCCTTTTTTCCTTCAATATCAAGAAAGCAACCAAACCACACATCAACTAAGCCGAGCTCTCTCAGTGCCTCCCACCCTTGGTCATGGTTGTGGGCTTGAGGAGGAAGCGTGCTGCTGCGATAGTCGATGTCGTCGGCCGGAGAGGGGCCACGGTGGCGAGGAGTGCCGGGCGGGAGGCCGCTGTGGCGAGGTGGCAGAGGGTGAGGGAGGCGACCCCAGCGGCGGCGTGCCGCATGGTCGTTGGCGTCATGGTATGAATGGCGAGGGAGCAAAAGTGTGGTCCGGTGGATCTAGTGGGGGAAATTTGGGGAGTGAGGAGATAGGAAGAAGAGAAGAAAGAAAATAGAGGTGGAGTGAGTGGCCTGGGAGGCACCGGCCGAACAGGAAAAGATGAGGAGAGAGAGAGGAAAGAAGAGGAATTTCTATTGTGAATGAATATATTTATGCCTATTTAAATTTTATAAATGTTTTGACGAAATAAACTATTTATGTGCTTTCATTCATTTTGGATGTACAGTTTAAGTGGTTTTAATGTTCCGATAAATATTCATGACCGTATTCGTTTCGATTCTATTCGCTTCGTATCTGTATTCGATATTCGTATTTGTATTCGTATCCGAGGTATACGTATTCATATCCACATCGGAGAAAAAAATATGAAAACAAATATGGTAGAGGCATTATCCGTCTGTAGTTGATCTGTTTGCATCCCTAGTTGTAGTTCAAGTGGAGCAAATTGATTACAACCTATTACGACTACAACTCCACAGTTCTACCATAAATTATTTGATTTCAAAGACTTAGGCTTGATGTATTATTTGATAAGGATAATAAACAAAGCTTCTGAAACATTTAAACGCTAAGCTCCCCCTGAAAATAATCCAATAGGATGTAAAACACCTAACTCACTACGCAAACGAGCAAAATGAGAAGAATCAAGCGGTTTAGTGAAAACATCAGTAACTTGAGAATCAAAATCAATGAAGTGCAAGACATCATCCCTTTTTTCCACATGGTCACTAAGAAAGTGATAGCAAATATCAATATATTTGGTTTTTGAATGTTGCATATGGTTTTTAGCAATACTAATAGCATTAGTGTTATCACAGAAAAATGAAACACTATCCAATACTAGGCCAAAATTCTTAAGTATAGCTATCATTCAAAGCAATTGAGAGCAACAAGAAGTATCAGCTATATATTTAGCCTCAGCAGTGGAAAGAGCAACAGACAACTATTTTCTAAAAGCCCATGAAACAAGAGATGTGTCTAAAAAATGACATGTGCCAGAAGTACTCTTCCTATCAACTCTACAACCCCCAAAATCTGCATCTGAATATGCACGAAGGGTAAGGCATGATGAAGAAGAATACCATAAGCCAAATTCCAAATTTGGCTGAAGATACCTGAATATTATCTTTACTGCTTGACGATGTGAAGCACGCGGGAAGCCTAAAAGTGAGCACACAAATATACGGCAAAGTGTATGTCTAGCCTCGAAGCAGTGAGATATAAGAGTGAACCAATTATGCTTCTGTATTCATTTTGGTCAACAGGCTCTCCATCTTCGTCTGGATCCAACACAACAGTAGACCCCATGGGTATGGATATTGGTTTAACTGTCCCCATGTCAAAGTGACGAAGTAGATCTTTGGTGCACTTAGTTTGATGAACAAAAGTACCCAATTTTGATTGCTTGATCTGAAAGGCTAGGAAGAATGTGCGCTCTCCCATCATGCTCATCTCAAATTCCCTGCTCATAGTATCTGAAAACTTAAAAACAAGAGCATGAGAGGAACCACTAAAGATGATATCATCCACATAGATCTGTACGAGTAAAAGATCATTGCCATGCTTGAGAGTAAACATAGTCTTATCTACCTTGCCTATTTGTAAGTTATTTTTTTTAGTGTAGGACCGGATGAGGCAACAGAGGGGGGGTGAATGGTGCCCATAAATTTTTCCTCTAAATATTCACATATTCCTTATTCTCCAATAGCTACAAAGCTATGAAGATCCAAGATATGAGGTCTAGTAGAAGACAGAGGAATTCAGACTATCTAATGACCAAATCAGAGCACTGTGTGGTTAGATTACGACCACTTGGCGGAAGCTCAAACGTAGTCGAATACATCCACCAGAGAGGCAGGTCGCGGTAGCAGCGACGTTTGTTGGGAAGACAACGTGGTCTAGACCGACACCATGGTCGAAACCGACAACTTGGTTGATAGCACATGCGGTGGTCGTAACTTTGACCACTCGATCGAAGAGCATCTTGGTAGGCAATCGATGATCAAGCGAATTCAATGAAGTCGATAGCCACCAAAACAAGACCGACAAGATCGAAGATGAGTCCGGTCGGAACCGTCGTGATCATAAGCCAATGGCATGGTCGTACGATCAACATGGTCGAAGACCGACTTGCACCTATAACCGACTGCGATCGCAGACACCTCATGAGACCGTGGGGCACACGACTACGAGATCTCGACCATCAAGCACTCGGAAACCGGTGCAAAAGAAAGCGATGATCTATGTCTTGGCCGGTCGAAAATCGAGAAGAGCGAAGGCCAAGACTTCGTGATCGCAAGTCGTGGTCAAATCTCCAAAGGAAAACCAACGACCGATGAAACCCGAGAAGACCAAAGACTTCACACTAAGTCTTTTCCATGATCGATACCGACCGGGACCGAGTCACTTGACAACAGAGAACCGAAAATAGAATCGGTCGTGAGGTCTTAGCGGTGGCCGATCGCCAACTTGTGGTCGATAACCAAAGCCGAGAAGATATCTGCAATCGAATCCGATCGTCGCCGACCACACAACCGAAAGACTCGATTCAATGACCTTGGTCGTAAAACCGAAAATCGGATGACGACAGTGAATACTCTATTTTGTCGGTACACGACCAGCAGAGCAAAATTTGAGGAATCTTTTGCACGAGGTCGAAACCAACCGAGACTTGAACTCTAACTTGTATATGATCTCTAGAAGTGAATTTACCAAGAAAAGGAAAGTCTTTGTTTCGCCAAAGAAAATTGATGCGATCGAAAAATAGAACAGAGACTCATGGCGGAGATCGAAGACATGTGGATTTTTCCAAATCAACTTCGCTCTCGGGAATGAATCGCCAACTAGCCTTGAGCAGATTCCCGTTCGAGCAAAACAAAATAAGCCAACTCTCAAAGGAAATACGAAGGAACTAAGAATGAAGAGATGGCAAATAAATCAATGAAAACATCTCAAGAACGACCTCTCAACCCGGATCACAAACACGGACCCATCTCATAGATAAACTCTAACAAGTACGAGAGATGAGTCCTCTCAAATCATAACACGGAGGTTTCGCAACCACTCCCCCAGGAGGACAAGCTCTAGCCCTAGAGCACACACACACAGATACACTCCCAAGGGAGGGAGAGGCGGCTGCCTCCAAGGCCTAGCCGACCAACTCCTTTCCAACACTTGCCTCCCCTCTCCCTTTTATAGCCTCACACCCGAGACTAACCCTAATGGATCCATCCATTAGTCCACACTGGGGATAACCCGTAAACCCCACCTAACACCGGGTTTTATCACTCACTTTACCCGCTAACTCAAAATGCTTTGCTCGCTATCCCAACAGACCAAGACTTTGCCCGTTAGCGCCAACCGAATCCACTTTTTCTCGTGTGCTTTACGGAGGGATGACTTCCCTTGCGCTTTGGCATTTCTCCAAAATGCCCTCACACCGCCTTCCCGAAGCTTCCTCCACCGCTTTGTTGTCCATCTTTGTCACCACCGGCACGACACGTCCTCTTGGCTTTTCCACGTCGTTCTGGACCTCAACAACTTCCTTGTCTAGTCCCGACCTCCTAAGCCTCACCAAGACTTGTCTCCAGGATCATGCAGCCGACCGATCAGACCTTCGACTCCTCCAGAGTCTAGTCTCGGTCTATTCCACCGCACACGACCGCACCCGACCTCTGACCGTCTGGACCTCCGACTCCTCCCTGAGCCTAGTCCTGGTCCTCCTCGTTGTTGCCCGTCGTGCTCAGCTCTGGCAATTCCAGCTCCGGTTCCTCGTCTCCCGGCTCACAACCACCTCACCAGCCTCGATCATCTTCGGCGTCTCCGACCGTCTGGACCTCAACACCTCCTGTGCCTAGTCCCGGTCCTCCCACGCCTCACCATGAAATAGCTCCGAAGTCCTGCAGCCACACAGACAAGCAAACCATCACATAGCACCGCTCAATGCACATGCACCATCAATCGGCACAAGTATCACAAGACAACACCGGTCGTAAATTCCCTACGACCACTCAAAAGCGCAAGACAAGAAGTGGTCAAAACCCTCGAAGACTTCCCTGCTTCCTTCGACCACCAAAGATGTCGTCACGACCATCACAAAGCTCGTTACGACCATGCGCACACAAGCCACGACCATCGCTAGCTTGCTACGACTTTATCGCACAAAGTCTAGACCTCATACGAGCACTCTGTTGCACCAACCGAGACACTCGAGCCCATCGTAACCTTCTTGTAGCCTACGATCGCACACAATATCGCTACGACCACCACGTAGCTTGCTATGCTGCACCGCTCAACCCGAGCTCAAGTCTTTTGCACAGAATTTAGACTTGTCAAAATGTTGTCAAAATGATGAACAAACTAGTCCACAAGGTCCATGACACCGTACAAACCCATACGACAAAACCCGGTAAATCGACCACTTCCGGAGGTCATACGACCGGTTCAAAGATCGCCAATCGACCACGGTCGTCACCGCCGATAACGTGGTCGAACTCCGTTCCGACCACGCCATTTCGCGTTAACGTGATCGTAATCGGGGTGCACAACGTGGTCGATAACGGGCGTTACAACGTGGTCGAGCCACCGAGGGCACAACGTGGTCGAACCACCAAACGCATAACGTGGTCGAACCACGAGCACCGCAACGTAGTCGAGACCCACGCGCCAACGTGGTCGCACGCGCTCTCGGTGGCTCTCGACCATGTCCAATGTGGTCGTAAATGGCCCCGTGGCCTCCGACCACGCCCGAGTGGTCGTAATCACCACGCCGTGGTCGTACTCCCAACGTGGTCGAACCACCGAGTACGAAATGCACCAACGTGGTCGATGTCGAATGTCACAATCGTGGTCGAGCTTGAGCGCCACAACGTGGTCGACTTATCGAGCACCGACTACCGACCATGACCACATAGTCGTAAACCCCGACCACGACTACCGACTACGACCAACGAGTCGTAAACTCCCTACCGGCTTCCGATTACCTTCAACGTGGTTGTACGCTCCTGAACGAAATTCGACCACGACCAAACGTGGTCATATGGCATGCTACATGGTCGCATGCGAGCGTGGACAAGTCGTATACGACTTCATTTCGACCGAATTAAGACTTTGCAATAAAAGCCCAAAACAAACTCAATTTTCCTCAAACAACGGTCAAATACTCATCACAAAGATGGGATCATTTCCACATGATCTCTCAATCTCCCTTGATGAGTATATTGACAAACACCGTAAAATATGAAGTTGAGTTTGTAGAAGACGACATGGTCCAAAGATAGAAAATGAAATAATGACCATGTCGCGGAAGGAACACTAGAGCAATAAATAAAGAGCAAATTGATCTTCAAAACTCTAGCAGTTCCCGAATTCGAGAAAATTTCTTTTTTTCTTTTCTCCAATCTATTCTCCCCTTTGGCAATAAACACATCAAGTATGCAAGAGAGAGAATAAGTCATGATGATGGATGAAATGGTGATTTGATTATTCAAAGTATGCGAGCCATGAGAATTATCCAAAATGACCAAAATGTATTACACAAGCCATAACATACAAGTATGCTACAAAGATCATGACTATGTATGTAAAGTGAAGCTAAGCAAAATAAGGTATATTCTGAATTTTAATTGAAGTGCTTAGCAAGTCAAGTCAAACAAGATTTTAGTCTAGCTAATGATATCCACAAATGATGCAAGCCATGTCAATAAGCTAAATGGAATCAAGAAGTCGGTGTTGAGCAAACTAGAGTGCTATTTGTTCAAGAATGATACAATTGTTGAAGTACATTGAACATTTTTAGCAATTGAGCACATTTGATATTTTTCTTTAGAGATCACATGGTTGTTTTCAACCATCTTTTATTCGACCATGTGCTAGACCTCAAGCCTTATGCGATCATTCCAAGCGAGAAGCTTAAGGAAATGATCTTGGTCATCCAAAACTCCCCTGAGTTCATGCCTTGTGCAATGGCAAGCCGTCTCATGAGAAAGAATTGGTGAGATCGGTTTTTCGCACAAAAGAGATCTGTTTGCTTTTAATAGATTGTACTAACTTATGTGTCATCAAGAAACTGTATAGCTCAATCTATTGCTCAACTAAGATTCAAGACTCAACTCACCTATTTGACATGGCGAGAATCATAAAAGGATAACACAAGGTCGACTAGTCTCAAATATGAACATGACATGAATTAGGTCAAATTTGGCATTTTAATTAACCTATCATGGCAAAGACTTGACTACACATATAAAGTCATGATCGACTAGCAATGGAGCACAAATCATGGCAAGGTGTAAAGCATTGAAAGCATGTCATAACCGGATAATAATCAAGGCTCAATGTGGTTATATTACAATGCAGAATGCAATGCAGAAAATCCAGCTCCCCCTTAACATGTGATGCAACTTTTAGTTCAAGTTGAGTTAAGTCAAAATTAAGCTCCAGAAGTTCCCAAATGAACTCCCCCTGAACCAAAGCAATAAACAAGAAGCTGGTAAAGAGAAGAGAAAACAGGCAGTCCTTAAAGCATAGATAAGAGTAAGAAGTCTAACTAGACGAGAGAAACGCTCTAATCTATGCTAGGAGGACTAACCCAAATGCACCCCGATGCAAAGGCAACAAAAATGAGAACAGAGCAAGATAAATGAATAAAGCAAGAAACACGTAAACTCCTTCTCACAATAGTCCATAAGGACAAACCACCCTAAGCTCTCCCTGAAACATAGCCGGAGACAGCATGAAAGACTCCAACTCCCCCTAGAGAAGACAAATTGAGAAGAACCAGAAAATTTGGCACAAAATCCAAAAGGGGAAGGTTCTAACTCAAGAAGGTGATCCTCAAACACACTCTATCCTCATGGTCTCTAGCCTATAACCTCATACCACGGAGCAAAGGCACACTATGTCAATGCAAAGACTCTAGTGGCCAAGAAAAGTTCAATCTAGGTAGAAGAGAATCCTAGAGAACCAAAGCCCAAACTAGGTAGTAAATAATCCTAGAGAACCATTTGGATGAGAAGTGTGATTGAGACAACATCACCTAGAGTTAGCTCCTACTGACCAAACCGACCCTTCCTACTACTAGAGGACATATACTATGCAAAGCCGAGAGGCGGGAAGCAGAACACTAAAGATCACAGGGGAGCAAACCTCGGTTACAGTTGCTCGGGAGGTTGTTGTAGTGGTCGAGGTCGAATATGTGTCCAGGACGAGGTCGTACATGTGTTCAGACCTCTGTCAAGCAGTCGAAGTCATGTACTGGACGTTGTCGAGTCCGAGTTCACCATGGTCGCAGATGAATCCAAATTGAGTCCAGACCATAGTCGAGATGATTCTGGGGTCGCGATTGATCTTGGGTCTAGACCGTGGTCGTAGACGAGTCTGAGAATGGTCGGAGTCGTGTTCGTGTGGTCGAACTCATGGTGAGGATCGATTGTAGTTGAGTCTCGAGTCGTGGCCGAAGTTGAGTCCGGATCGTAGTCGTGGTCGAATCCGGCTCATGGTCGTGTATGGGTTCAGCCGAGAGTCCATACTGTGGTCGTAGAAACTACGACGTGGTCATAAAGACCAGGGAGCGGTCGTAAACAGCTGTACCACTCTCCCCTCATTCATAACCTGCGGATTAAACATAGGGGAACAATCGGTGTCCTAGTCTTGGGGTAAATGATATACAACATGGAACCAAGATCGAGACAAATGATAACAACAAGAGCATCACTAGTATTAAAGACATAGAACACATGAGAACACGCACCGCCACAAGCTCAATCTAGCCCTCAACAAAAGCATCTAGAGCAACAAGCCTAGAGCCACCAAATACTAGAAGAAGCTTGTGACCTAACCACAAATCTCATGATATCTAAGCATAAGCACGACTAATGCTACAAAGATGTTGTACAGTTTATTTCATGCCAAAACTTAAATGAATAAGATCAAGATATACATGTATCACAATGAATCACAACCATACACATAGCGGTGATGAGAACATCACGCGAAGCATATGCTAGCATGGATAAAAGCATGTATAATAGAAAATATACAAAGGCATGAATAAACGCAGATCATGACACGAGAAACTATCCAAGATATACCCAAGCTCATACCGTCCATACATATGCATACATCATGTAGACATACAACATGACAAATCAAAATCATGAAAAGTATGCTAACATGTATAAATAATGATGAATGAACATAAGGAGCAAGATGTGAACCATGATAGATACTACGAGCACAAGGTCATGATGATACTTGACTTCTAATACACACATTCGACTTAGCTCATGAAGTCAAGTCAAAGCTTAAGCATCTAACAAATACAACAAGGTGCATGGATACTTAAGCAACATACACATAAAGGCATGACATGAAAGCATTGAGAGAAAAACATGCCAGTATGGAACAAGTGAGCGCATGAACAAGCACAACATGCCAATTATGGTCAAACATGAGTATAAGGGCACGAGGGTATAGAGTAGCTCACAAAGTAGGTGGAGACGCCAAACGTGAAGGTACATACCTCTTGGAGGCCATGAAGTGGAGAACCAATAAATGTTCTAGTCACGTGATGAAGCAGAAGACTAAAATCCATTCGATCTCATGTTCTCCATCCAACGTCTGGACACCTACAAAAGACAAGAACAAAGTGCCCAAGTCTTGGATCCCGAAGGGTTAGTAAGCAAATGCTTGGGCTTCCAAGACTTGACACACGGCCACTCAGCAGAAAAGGAGTGGTCGTTCGTGCTACGACTATGGTTGAGAAGAAATGAGCGTGGTCATAGCACGAGAGGCGTAGTCTTGAATGACTATAGCCGAGAGATGTGGTCGTTGGTCGTTACAACCACGGCTGGGAATCGCAGGTGTGGTCGTAAGTCAGTTATGACCACGACAATCGAGCAGCAGCGCGCTCAGACCCAGCAGTCGTGCTTGTAGGGACTTTCGACCACGGTAACAAGCGGAAGTGTCCGCCACAGACATGGTCGTATGCGCCACGACTATGTCGAGAAGCCGAAGTTGTGGTCGTAAGGCATTACGACTACAACGACGACACAGCAGAGGAACTCAGCTTTACTACACTCTAGCAAGCTCACACTCCTCTACACATGTGCAGTGAGTCAAAGTTTTAATTTCTCATTTGCAGATTTTAACATTCAAGTAGAGAAATTAAATTTTCACCGTCTACAGAGAAAGACTCACAACCTACACATAAGAAATGAGATTTCAACCTAGCAAGAACAATCTAGCAATTTATAATCTAGGCACCTCACAATATCCAGAAGAGCAAGTATAATCATTTGGACAAGGCCAAGGTCATAATGAGTTTTACCTTGCTCATGATAAGTCGACGCTATCATTATTATCCGTGTGTTCTCCAAGGCTTTCTCCTTCGGGCACTTGATCAACCAAAGGACAAGAATGAACCACAAAGCTCACACTTGTGGTCTCTTGCAAATAAAATCATCCTCTAGCCGAAATCAAGCCTCTTGTCTCAAAGGACATTATTGGCAAAACCACCCCAATAAGATTCAAAGAAAAGTTCACAAGATTCCCTACTAGTTGCATGCTCAAGATCGGTTAAGATCCAATTCGAGCCAACCTCGCCTCGATACCAATTGTAGGACCGGATGAGGCAACAGAGGGGGTGAATGGTGCCCATAAATTTTTCCTCTAAATATTCACATATTCCTTATTCTCCAATAGCTACAAAGCTATGAAGATCCAAGATATGAGGTCTAGTAGAAGATGAGGAATTGGACTATCTAATGACCAAATCGAGCACCGTGTGGTTAGATTACGACCACTTGGCGGAAGCTCAAACGTAGTCGAATACATCCACTCCAGAGAGGCAGGGCGGTAACAAAGACGCTTGTTGGGAAGACAACGTGGTCTAGACCGACACCATGGTCGAAACCGACAACTTGGTTGATAGCCGCATAAAGTGGTCGTAACTTTGACCACTGATCGAAGAGCATCTTGGTAGGCAATCGATGATCAAATGAATTCAATGAAGTCGATAGCCACCAAAACAAGACCGACAAGATCGAAAGATGAGTCCGGCCGAACCGTCGTGATCATAAGCCAATGGCATGGTCGACGATCAACATGGTCGAAGACCGACTTGCACCTATAACCGATCGCGATCGCAGACACCTCATGAGACCGTGGGGCACACGACTACGAGATCTACGACCATCAAGCACTCGGAAACCAAAGTGCAAAAGAAAGCGATGATCTATGTCTTGGCCGGTCGAAAATCGAGAAGAGCGTAGGCCAAGACTTCGTGATCGCAAGTCGTGGTCAAATCTCCAAAGGAAAACCAATCGACCGATGAAACCCGAGAAGACCAAAGACTTCACACTAAGTCTTTTCCATGATCGATACCGACCGGGACCGAGTCACTTGACAACAGAGAACCGAAAATAGAATCGGTCGTGAGGTCTTAGCGTGGCCGATCGCCAACTTGTGGTCGATAACCAAAGCCGAGAAGATATCTGCAATCGAATCCGATCGTCGCTCGACCACACAACCGAAAGACTCGATTCAATGACCTTGGTCGTAAAACCGAAAATCGGATGACGACAATGTGAATACTCTATTTTGTCGGCAGACGATCAGCAGAGCAAAATTTGAGGAATCTTTTGCACGAGGTCGAAACCAACCGAGACTTGAACTCTAACTTGTATATGATCTCTAGAAGTGAATTTACCAAGAAAAGGAAAGTCTTTGTTTCGCCAAAGAAAATTGATGCGATCGAAAAATAGAACAGAGACTCATCAAGGCAGATCGAAAGACACAGGATTTTTCCAAATCAACTTCCGCTCTCGGGAATGAACCGCCAACTAGCCTTGAGCAGATTCCCGATTCGAGCAAAACAAAATAAGCCAACTCTCAAAGGAAATACGTAGGAACTAAGAATGAAGAGATGGCAAATAAATCAATGAAAACATCTCAAGAACGACCTCTCAACCCGGATCACAAACACGGACCCATCTCATAGATAAACTCTAACAAGTACAGAGAGATGAGTCCTCTCAAATCATAACACGGAGGTTTCGCAACCACTCCCCCGGGAGGACAAGCTCTAGCCCTAGAGCACACACACAGATACACTCCCAAGGGAGGGAGGCGGTGCGCCCAAGGCCTAGCCGACCAACTCCTTTCCAACACTTGCCTCCCTCCCTTTTATAGCCTCACACCGAGACTAACCCTAATGGATCCATCCATTAGTCCACACTGGGATAACCGTAAACCCCACCTAACACCGGTTTTATCACTCACTTTACCCGCTAACTCAAAATGCTTTGCTCGCTATCCCAACAGACCAAGACTTTGCCCGTTAGCGCCAACCGAATCCACTTCTTTTCTCGTGTGCTTTACGGAGGACAGCTTCCCTTGCGCTTTGGCATTTCTCCAAAATGCCCTCACACCGCCTTCCCGGAAGCTTCCTCCACCGCTTTGTCGTCCATGCCGTCACCCCACCCGCACGACACGTCCTCTTCGGCTTTTCCACGTCGCTCGACCTCAACAACTTCCTTGTCTAGTCCCGACCTCCTAAGCCTCACCAAGACTTGTCTCCGTGATCATGCACCGACCGATCGGACCTTCGACTCTCCGAGTCTAGTCTCGGTCTATTCCACCGCACACGACCGCACCCGACCTCTGACCGTCTGGACCTCCGACTCCTCCCTGAGCCTAGTCCTGGTCCTCCTCGTTGTTGCCCGTCGTGCTCGGCTCTGCAATTCCAGCTCCGGTTCCTCGCCTCCGGCTCACAACCACCTCACCACCTCGATCATCTTGGCGTCTCCGACCGTCGGACCTCAACACCTCCCGTGCCTAGTCCCGGTCCTCCCACGCTCACCATGAAATAGCTCAAGTCCTGCACCACACGGATAAGCAAACCATCACATAGCACCGCCAATGCACATGCACCATCAATCGGCACAAGTATCACAAGACAACACCGGTCGTAAATTCCTACGACCACTCAAAAGCGCAAGACAAGAAGTGGTCAAAACCCCGAAGACTTCCCTCGCTTCCTTCGACCACACAGCATGTCGTCACGACCATCACAAAGCTCGTTACGACCATGCGCACACAAGCCACGACCATCGCTAGCTTGCTACGACTTTATCGCACAAAGTCTAGACCTCATACGAGCACTCGTTGCACCAACCGAGACACTCGAGCCCATCGTAACCTTCTTGTAGCCTACGACCGCACACAATACCGCTACGACCACCACGTAGCTTGCTATGCCGCACCGCTCAACCCGAGCTCAAGTCTTTTGCACGAATTTAGACTTGTCAAAATGCTGTCAAAATGATGAACAAACTAGTCCACAAGGTCCATGACACCGTACAAACCCATACGACAAAACCCAAATAAATCGACCACTTCCGGAGGTCATACGACCGGTTCAAAGATCGCCAATCGACCACGGTCGTCCCAGCCGATAACGTGGTCGAACTCCGCTCCGACCACGCCATTTCTCGCGTTAACGTGATCGTAATCGGGGTGCACAACGTGGTCGATAACCGGCGTTACAACGTGGTCGAGCCACCGAGGGCACAACGTGGTCGAACCACCAAACGCATAACGTGGTCGAACCACGAGCACCGCAACGTAGTCGAGACCCACGCGCCAACGTGGTCGCACGCTCCTCGGTGGCTCTCGACCATGTCCAATGTGGTCGTAAATGGCCCCGTGGCCTCCGACCACGCCCGAGTGGTCGTAATCACCACGCCGTGGTCGCACTCCCAACGTGGTCGAACCACTGAGTACCCGAAATGCACCAACGTGGTCGATGTCGAATGTCACAATCGTGGTCGAGCTTGAGCGCCACAACGTGGTCGACTTACCGAGCACCGACTACCGACCATGACCACATAGTCGTAAACCCCAGCCACGACTACCGACTACGACCAACGTAGTCGTAAACTCCCCGGCTGGCTTCCGATTACCTTCAACGTGGTTGTACGCTCCTGAACGAAATTCGACCACGACCAAACGTGGTCATATGGCATGCTACATGGTCGTACGAGCCAGGGACAAGTCGTACACGACTTCATTTCGACCAGAATTAAGACTTTGCAATAAAAGCCCAAAACAAACTCAATTTTCCCTCCAAACAACAGTCAAATACTCATCACAAAGATGGGATCATTTCCACATGATCTCTCATTTAGCAAATATGATTTAAACCTATCATACCATGCTCTGGGTGTTTGTTTTAGACCATATAAAGCTTTGGACAATTTGTAGACATGATCAGGAAATTTAGGATTCTTAAAACCAGGTGGTTATCTAACATAAACTTCTTCCTCAATATAGCCATTAAGAAAATCACTTTTCACATCCATTTGATATAGTTGGAAACCTTTGGATGCAGCAAATGCTAACGGAATTCTAATGGCTTCTAATCGAGCAATAGGTGCAAATGTTTCACCAAAGTCAAGACCTTCTACTTGGGTGAATCCTTGAGCCACAAGTCTAGCCTTATTTCGAACAACAACACCATTTTTACTTTGGTTGTTCTTAAAAACCCATTTAGTTCCAATAATATTATGGCCACGAGGAGGTGAGAGTAAAGTCCAAGCCTTGTTCTGTTCTAAATTTTCTAATTCCTCATGCATGACATTAATCTAAGACTCATTAAATATAGCGTGACTTACATCTTAGAGTTCAAAAGATCAGACAAAAGCAGAATGAGCATATGAGGCATTGGAGTTATACCTGTTGTAAAGAACTCTCCCATTTAACTCATCAATCATTTGTTCTGGTGATGATGTCATAGAATATGTAGAGGTGCTTGTGGAGTGGTCATAGAAGCAGTTGTAGCAGCTGTAGTCGTAGGAGCAGTTGTAACGACTATTGTCGAAGGTGCAGTCATAGTAGTTATAATTGTAGAAGTGGTCATAGAGGTTGTCGTAGGTGTCGTAGTGTAGCTCGAGAACTCTCTCTTATCGTTGTTGGAGTCATAGAAGATGTCCTCGAGTGCGTTAGAGTCCTGTATACCTGCATTGTCGGGTCTAGTACCAGGACTAGCCTCATCAAAAGTGACCTCGTAGGTCTCAACGATTTTGTTAGTTTCTAAGTTGATTACCCGATAACCCCAAGTGTGAATTGTATCTAGATTTATAGGATGCCATCTAAGGATCTAGATTTAAATTTATCAAGATTGCCATGTTTAAGGATGAAGCATTGACATCCAAACACTTTAAGGTGAGAAATATTAGGAGAACGACTAAAACAAAGCTCATAAGAAGTCTTATGCAATTTAGCTCGCAAGAAAACTCTATTCGAAATGTAGCAAGTAATCAAAACAGCTTCAACCCAATACTTCCTAGGAGTAGCATGTTTATTTAGCATTATTCTAGCCATCTCGACCAAGGTTCTATTCTTGCGTTCAACCATACCGTTCTGTTGTGGCACTAGAGCTGACAAAAATTGATGGTCTAAACCCTTTTCGACATAAAAAAAAGCAAATGATGTGTTCTTGAATTCAGTTCCATTATCACATCTAATTGCTCTAAGTACTTCTGGAGGTTCATTAGCAAGTCTAAGAGCTAGCTTACTTGCTCTGATACTACTTGTAGAATCGTATGGCGCAATCAGAGGGGGGTGAATGATTGCCTCCGCTTTTTGAAATCTTCAAGTAGTCGATGAAGGCTTTCGACAGCTCGATCGACTACTCAATGCTCAGTTGCTCGCCAGATCACTCAGCTTCAATCTTCAGCTGGACTGAATGTACTCGAAAACATCAATCGAGAAGTAGAACATCTCGATCACCTTTGCATGTAGTCAAACACATCCGCTGTGATCACAATCACCAGAAATCTTCAATACATCACGAACTAGATTGATTCAAGATGTTCTTCATTGCTGGATTTTCGTGGATTCACAAAATGCCCTCACATCCACCCCTACAAACCCTAGCACAAAAGCCTCCTCAAAAACCACGGCTAAAACCCTTAGCCTCTACCTGCTTTTATATGCTAGAACACTAAACCGTGTCCGACTCAAACACGATCACGAAATTGTATCTCTTCCTCAAATCAAGAGACCTGAAACCCCTGCAAACACGGGTTTTAATCAATCTCTCAATCTTCTCAGTTATGGACTCCATCCACAACTCCTAACTCTCCACGTGACAAAGCCTCCAGGAACACACCTCCCGTAGCTCCATCTCGCATCATCAACTTTCGTGTCAAAGCCTCTAGGACCGCACCGCCCGTAGCTTCTTCATGAATCACTACATTTGATCTCCACGTGCTCCAGCATTAGTCCGACCACCTCGCGTGACATCCTCAACCGTCTAGACCTCAGATCTTTCCATCCTAGTCTCGGTCCTCCTTGTCACCGACCATGATTATCTCCACACTCACCTGCACATGCAAAAACCAAAGAAATATTTTTTGGCACAAGTTCTTTTCAACTTGACCGTCATCAGCACACACACATATAACCACAACCTTAACTAACTAGGTCATCCATGACCACAAATCTTATCGCTATCTAGAAATCAGCTTTTGATCACTCAATACGTCCGCTAGCTCATTGAGTACTCGAAAACAATAAGTACTCGGGAATTACCATCGCTTCGCTCAAAACACTCAGGAATGCATCGCTACCGACCAAAACCATCAAGTAACGATCGCTACAACTAAGACACCCAATCGCCAAGTCTACTACTACCGATCATCAACCAATCACTACAGCATCGATCACCAAGTACTAAGTGTCACCGACAACTGATACAACCATACCAGTCAACCACTGACCCAACACGAGTACTCGTGGTACTCGAAGACCACAAGAATTAAAGCACTCATAGCGATCATGAAGTTTACGAGTATCGATCATGAAGCCTACGTCAACTGATCGCAAAAACCTTCGACTACCGATCGCGAGGTCTATGACAACCGATCGAAAAGTCTAAGACAACGATAGCAAACCATGAAGTCTACGACTATGACGACAAGACTGCAAAGTCTACAACTATAATAGCAGTCCGCGAAATCTACGATCATCGAACGTAAAGTTTTCGACTATCGAGTACCGTCCAGTAAAGTATATGACTATCGAGTATCGATCAGGTACTGTAGCTACGACCATTAATCAATTACTGTAGCCTATGACCTTACGACCTCCGACCGGTTTACTGTAGCTAAGACCAGTTCATTGTCGCTTACGACCGGTTAAATGTTGCTTACGACCGGTTCACTGTTTGAGGTCGAAATCTACGATTACCTACCGTGGTCGAAGCCGTGGTAGAAATATCATGATCAAAGCCGAACATGGTCGAAATCTGCCATGATCGATGTCTATCGTTCGGACCTACTAATCGCACCATCCATCAGAAGGCTGATCGGACTACCGTCCGAACCTCTGATACCACTTGATCACCGTTCGATACTCCGATGGCACTCGAATGCCGTCCGATACAACAATGGTACTCGAACACCGTCCGATACTCCAGTAGCACTCGGACTCGATCGAATCCACTTAGAGCCGGTCAAAACCACTCGGACTAGACCAAAACCACTCAAAGCAGACCAAAATCACTCGGACTAGACCAAAACCACTCGGAGCAAATCAAAACCACCCGAACTCAAAATTTTCAACTGCGATCGATCGAAACTTTCACAAACGTAAATTTCAAAGTAATCCAATTATCAATTATTCATCATTACTGAATTCATGTTATACCATCTGGCAAGCTAATTTAGGTCATGTTTGGAAGAGCTTAAACTTAATGAGTATGTGGACTTCTCTGGCCTCTATTACACTACAAAAGTTCCATCAAAAGCTCATTAACGTGCTCCTCTGCAAGGAGTACGTTTTTTTGGTGTACCGTAAAATTGGCATCAGTAATTCGCATACGCGTGCATACTGCGAAGCCTGTCGAGTGCCTAGTGCCAACTCCATATTAGGTTTGTGTTCTGCGTCTTTTGAAAAATAAGTAGCGTGCCAAAATCATATGGTTTTCTAGAAATTATTGTGTTATAAACTAGGATGAAAGTGACAGACAAATGTGGCCCTTGGAGGAAAAAGAAAAAGGATATAGATATGGGTGAAATGACTACGAGGATCATAGAAATTTGTTAGTGTTCCTTCTAACGGGTTGCTTGGAATGCGGAAATTTCATAATAAACAGTTCGATTCTTGAAGAGATAAAAAAATATGTGTTACAAATAGGGTCTCAACTATAGTTTCATGCAAAATTGATGTTCCAAAGAATCCAAAACAGTACCCCTTGCAATGTTAGAGCATGTGTGATAAGAACATCATTTTCTTGGATACACACAACACTCATCTACAAGATGATAGGCAAGGAACTATGACTAGGGCACGCGCATGTAAGTTGAATTATCAAGTGAACTCGTTCCTAGGGATGTATAATTCAGCTTCTGTAGGACCGAAATGGCGACAGAGGGGGGGTGAATGTCGTTCTCTTTTAAAATCGCCCTCGAGAATTCGTATACTGTTTTTCAAAAAGATGCAAAACAAAGCACCTCACAGAAAATTAAAATTAATCTTGCTGAAATTTGAACGCATGCGACATCGAAAAATTCAGCATAAATCGAGAGTAGTCAAGAAAATTTCAGTGAAAATATTGCCGTTTGATCTGCATGCAAAATCGTCAAAGAACAGGAAAGAAATAAAAAGAGAGGCAACTAAAGCTTGATGTTTACTGAGAGGATCACAATTGAGCTGCCCCTGCCAAGAGAATCAAAGAACGCCGGCTAAACCCTAACGGAGCCGTCTCCCGCTTGTGCAGCCTTGCGAAATTCCGCCGCCCTCCCGCACCTTCCGGAAGCTTCGCGCTCCTTGCCTCGCACGCCCGCAACACCGCCGAGTCCACGCCGTCTTCGACACATCATGACCGTTCGACCTCGGCGCCATCTCGCGCCTAGTCCGTCCACGTGTCTCGCCACGACTCGCCTCGCCGTCCTGCAGACACACGACAAGAAAACACGTCACATAGCACCGCCGATACATGAACGCGCAAATAGCATTAGCAAGATCAAACCTGTCGCAACAATGGAATATACATCCTAACCCATACGACTAAGTTTGACCAAAGTCCGACCGAGCCCGTTGCACCATGCAACGTCTGGGTCCGAACAAACCGACTCAAACTCGACTTTTGAGAAACGATGTCAATTACTCATCACTCACAATGGGATGACCCTCACATGGTCTCTCAGCTTCTGAGAATGGGTTATTGCCTGATGCTTGTGATGTGATTGTGCTTAGGAACATGGGTAAAAACCAAGGAGAGGCACATGCAGTAACGGATGTATTTGGGATGAACATTGGAGGTAACCACGTCACTTTGAGGCCAGGACGACCAAGAATGAAAGCTGGCCATGTTCTAGAATCCAAACAAGGTGATCTTGGACTTGTTAGAAAGCTTATGACATCTTCTTTTCAATGGTTCTAGTCCCACCTCAAAATTCCACTGAGCACGACGTAATCTATAAAACAAATCTGAATCAGTTCCAAACCTCGGCTCTGGGCCTTGTATCAATTTGAGCCCAACTGGATAGTTGTAATGGAATGTTCCCCCACTCTCATGGACGTGCCCCCCAACGTCTCTAGCACCATAAAAATTGCCAGGGACGCCACTTTTAGGGTTTAGACTTGTTTAGATTGATTTTAATTCAGAAAACATTAGTTGTGTATATGTGTCGACTAGACCAACTACGGCGACTTCAGGCCTCTCCATTGTTCAATGAAACTTCGTATTTTATTCGCAAACTCAGATCGCGTTTATTTCTTTCTTGCTTGATTCTCGATTGCTTGCAGGAAAGATCATCGGTGTTGGGCATGTTTGGTAACAACAAGAGTATGGTGTAACCATTGCAGGATAGACTTGGTCGTTTTGGTCAAGTAGCCTCGTCGTCGGTGTCATATCAAACGTAGTTATCATTCTCATCAGAAGATCGGGCCAAATCCCTTCATCCGTTGGTATCAGAGCCCAGGTTTTCTAGTGAGATTCTTGTTTTAGATTTGTTTTCATACCTATAACCAAAAAATTGTCCCACGAAAATATTATGTTCATAAAAAATCATCAAAACCGAACCCTAGTTGAGCCTTTGCAATTTCGGTTTCCATTTTACTGTGTTGAATTTCCATCCATCATTAAGTTCTAGTTGCTGGTCTAAGTCTAGTGCTTTGATTTTAGTTTCAGGTATCGCATCTGAAAATAATAAAAAAATTATTGGTTAGATCAAGAGTTTACCCCCTCCCTTGCTACGGTTGCTCTTCGCTAGCGAGTTGGAAAGGGTTAGGGTTTGTGTCTGCACCACCAGATCATTTGGAGTTAGAAATGAACTTGGTTTTCACATCTGACTAGTTAGCCAAATCACCTGGGACAGAGTTGTGTTCGGGTTCTGGTTCTTTTTAGACCGAGTTAAGGACAGTTCCATGCAGCGTTCACCAAAACATCTATAACTTTTGCATACGAACTCGGATTATAGTGTTCTTTGGCTCGTTCGAAAGCCAATGAAAAGTTACATCCAAAAAGAGTGAAACCCAAAAAAAGGTCATTTAGGGCTTCAAAACGGCATTCGAAGTTTCAACACCCGTTTTTGGCATCCGTTTGCCGTCTAGTTTGAGTTTTTTTCATTCCAGATTGTGTAATCTTTATTTCTAAGTCATAATTAGTGAGCTTAATATTCGTGTTGCTCTAAAAAGAAAAAAGAGGCAAGTGCAAAAAAAAGCCGCACAAGATATAAAAAAAGAAGTGCAAAAAGAAAAGAGCCGCACAAGTAAAAAAAGAAGAAGAATTTTTTTTTGCAGCATTGTTCATTTTTAGATTTTGAGCTCTCTTGGTATAGCCCTTGTGTCATCTAGTGTTTGCTTGCTTAAGCTAGGGTCAAGTACTAGTATGTGCTAGCAATTTAGGCGAGTACTTTGGACTAGTATTCAACTAGTGTAATTCTGAAATTCAATATTGCCAATTCCTTTGCTACTTATATATTGCCTGTCCAACTCCACGTGCTACTAACCGAACAGGTCTCGACGTCAACAGAGAAGATCTACAACGTGTTGGATCGGCTCAATGACACCCTTACCACCATCAACAATAGAGTTGAGATCTTGAGCAACGTCCACCACCACCAGCTGCTCAATGTGCTTTATTTCCCCTCACTCTTCGGCGGGTGAGGATGATGATGTTGAAGACAATAACAGTGATGCCGACACTAAAGTTGAGGGGCCCGATGACCGCGACCGTCGTCGACTCAGGAAAAATCGACAAGGTATGGGTAGGTTACAAAGGGAGGTATGATGATGTATTCACTAAAGTCAAATTTACAATTCCCTCATTTGCTGGTAGATATGGCCATGAAGCTTCTTGATTAGGAATTATAATTAGATCAAAAATTTGCATGCCATGATTTTTCTGATAATAAAAGAGTTAGGGCTGCTACTAGTGAATTCACTAATTTTGCATCAATTTGGTGGAGGGAACAATGTACACTGCCACATGTACCTAGAACTTGGGATGCTTTGAAAAGAGTCATGAGAACTAGATTTGTGCCTTCATACTTTTCACGTGATATGTTAAATAAGTTACAATGCTTAAAACAAAGCAATAGATCAGTAGAGGAATACTATCAAGAATTGTAAATTGGTTTATTGCGTTGTGGTTTGGAAGAAACTGAAGAAGCTAAAATGATTAGAATTTTGGGAGGGCTTAATCGGGAAATTCAGGACATACTTAACTATAAGGAATACAATTATGTCGCCCATTTATTTCATCTTGCTTACAAAACTGAAAGGGAAGTACAGGGGCGACACATGAGAACAAGGAGTCATTTTGGGGGTTCTTCTTCCTCCAAACAAAGTACCGGAATAGCAAGGGTGCCCCTTACATCTACACCAAGCCGAGGGCGCTCTACTTCTACTTCTATGCCCTCACTGCACCCTAAGCAAACAAGGCTACAACCGTTCAAGTTTCCCCAAATCTGCTCCAACAAAGAGTGCATCTTCAGTTGCTTCCACTGAACGTACAAGGGACATCCAATGTCACAAGTGCAAAGGTTTTGGGCATTTCAGGAGAGAGTGCCCAATCAGCAAGCTCTCATTGTGAGAGAAGATGGTGAGTATACTTCAGCTAGTGACATTGATGAAGAATATACAATTGTTGCGAATGATCATGCAGATGATAAGATTGACACTAGTGATGAACAAGAAGAACAATTAAGTGATGAAGCTTCAAACAAGTACACGAGCTTTATAGTGAAGCGTGTGCTTAGTACACAAATGGAGAGTACTGAACAGGACCAACGACACAATTTGTTTCAAACTAAGTTTGTCATCAAGGAACGTTCGTGTCGTATCATCATCGATAGAGGAAGTTACAACAACTTGGGTAGCTTGGAGATGGTCGAGAAGCTTGGTTTGACCACAAGTCCTCATCCACGTCCTTATTACATCCAAATGGTTCAACTCATGTGGTAAGTTGAAGGTAATTAAAACTGTGAGAGTACAATTTTCGCTTGGTTCATATCATGATTATGTTGATTGCGATGTCGTACCTATGCAAGCATACTCCTTACTTTTAGGTAGACCATGGTAATTTGATAAGGATTCCATTCATCATGGTAAAACTAAACAATATACTCTCATGTATAAGGGCAAAAAAATTAGTTTACACCCAATGTCTCCTCAAGCCATTATTAAAGATGAAGTTGAATGATCTAAACATGAGAAAAAGGAGAATGCTAAAAGTGAGAATCAGATAATAG
This sequence comes from Bonia amplexicaulis, assembly GCA_036346245.1. Lineage (NCBI taxonomy): Eukaryota > Viridiplantae > Streptophyta > Magnoliopsida > Poales > Poaceae > Bonia > Bonia amplexicaulis. The sequence continues at coordinate 10,046,106 of CM070763.1, read as the reverse complement.
CTAAAGAATGCGTTCCACCTAAAAATAAAGAAACAAAAGAAACAAATGCTAGAAAGAATAAAATTAAAATGAAAGGTGTTGTTCTATTAGCTACTAAATTTGATTTCAATGACTTGGAAGTGAAAAATTCTATTTGCTATGCCTTACTTTGCAAAGATGTTTTATTTTCACTTGAGGATTTGCCCGCATCTTTGCCTCGTTCTGTCACTAACCTTTTGCAGGAGTTTAATGGTGTGTTTCCATCTGAAATACCCCCAGGGCTACCACCTATTAGAGGAATTGGGTATCAAATTGACTTGATCCCAGAAGCTTCTTTGCCAAACCGTGCATTATATAGGACTAATTCGGAGGAGACTAAGAAAATTTAACGTCAAGTGCAAGACTTGCTTGACAAATGGTGCGTACATGAAAGTCTTAGTCCTTGTGTTGTTCCTGTGATTTTAGTTCCTAAGAAAGACGAATCTTGGTATATGTGTGTTGATTGTAGAGCGATTAATAATATTACTATTAGATATCGTCATCCTATTCCTAGGTTAGATGATATGCTTGATGAATTGAGTGGTTCTACTGTTTTCTCTAAAGTTGACTTGCGTAGTGGATACCACTAAATTAGAATGAAACTTAGAGATGAAGGAAAGACTACATTTAAAACTAAGCTCGGATTATATATGTGGCTAGTGATACCTTTCGATTTAACTAATGCACTTAGCACTTTCATGAGATAAATGAACGAAGTTTTATGTGCTTTCATTGGTAAATTTGTTGTAGTTTACTTTGATGATATATTAATTTACAGCAAGTCACTTGATAAATATTTTGAACGCTTACGTGTTGTTTTTATTGCTTTGAGAGATACACGTTTGTTTGGTAACCCCGAAAAGTGCACATTTTGCACCGATCGAGTTTGTTTTCTTGGCTATGTTGTTACTCCATAGGGAATTGAGGTAGATGAAGCCAAGATTGAAGCTATAAAGAGTTGACCGACACCACAAATAGTCACACAAGTGCAGAGCTTTCATGGGCTTACTGGATTCTATCGTCGCTTTGTGAAGGATTTCAGCACCATCGCTGTACCACTTAATGAATTGACGAAAAAAGGTGTTCCTTTCAAATGGGGACAAGCGCAAGAAGAAGCTTTGAACCTTCTCAAAGGAAAGCTCACAAATACACAATTACTTCGACTTTCTGACTTTGGTAAAATTTTTGAACTTGGGTGTGATGCTAGTGGAATTAGAAATGTTGGTGTGTTGATATAAGAAGGTAAACATGTTGCTTATTTCAGTGAGAAATTGAGTGAGCCTAGTTTGAACTATTCAACTTATGATAAAGAATTATACACTCTAGTTCGAACTTTAGAAACATGGCAATATTATTTATGGCCTAAAATATTTGTTATACATTCTGATCATGAATGTTTGAAGCATATTAGAAGTGAATCTAAACTGAACCGTAGACATGCACGTTGGGTTGAATTTATTGAATCTTTTCCTTATGTCATTAAACACAAGAAAGGGAAAGAAAATGTGATTGCTAATGCTTTGTCTAGACGGTATACTTTGTTGTCTCAACTTGATTATAGAATTTTGGGCTTAGAGATAATAAAAGATTTATATGCTTCTGATAATGAATTAAAAGATGCCCTATCCAATTGTAACGATGGTAAAAGCTAGAACATTTTTTTTAAAATAATGATTTCTTATTTAGAGCTAACAAGCTATGAATTCCAGTTAGCTCTGTTCATCTTTTGTTGTTACAGGAGGCGCATGAAGGAGGATTAATATAACGCTTTAACATCAAAAAGACAGAGGATATCCTTGCTAAACACTTCTGTTGGCCAAGTATGAGGCGCGACGTCGAGTGCTATGTTTCACGATGTACTACATGCCAAACAATCACGACTGAATCAACATGGTTTATACATGCCTCTTCCTATTTCTAGTGTTCTTTGGGAGGATATTTCTATAGATTTTATTTTAGGATTGCCTAGGACAAATATGGGGAGGGATAGTATTATTGTTGTAGTGGATTGGTTTTCTAAGATGGCACATTTTATTCCTTATCATAAGAGCGATGATGCTACACATATTGCTAATTTATTTTTCAAGGAGATTGTTTGGCTACATGGTGTGCCAAAGACAATTGTTTCAGATCATGATGCGAAGTTTCTGAGTCACTTTTGAATGACACTTTGGGGAAAAGTTGGGACGAAGCTGCTGTTTTCAACTACTTGTCATCTCCAAACTGACGGATAAACTGAGATCGTCAACCGTATCTTGTCAACAATATTGAGGGTCATTTTGAAGAACTTGAAGATATAGGAAGAATGTCTACCTTGCAATGTTAGAGCATGTGTGATGAGGACATCACTTCCTTGGATACACACAACACTCATCTACAAGATAATATGCAAGGAAATATGACGAGGGCACGCGTACGCAAGTTGAATTATCAGGTGAGCTCATTCCTAGATATGTATAATTCAGCTTCTGAGAATAGGTTGCTGCCTGATGCTTGTGATGTGATTGTTTTTATAAACATGGGCAAGGACCAAGGAGAGGCACATGGAGTAATGGATGTGCTTGGGATGAATATTGGAGGTCGCCACGTCACTTTGATGCCAGGACGACTAAGAAGTTGGGCATGTTCTAGAATCCAATGAGGTGATCTTGGACTTGTTGGAAAACTTTTGACGTCCTCTTTCCAATGGTTCTGGTCCCACCTCAAAACTCCATCTAAGCATGGCATAATCTATAAAACAAATTCGAATAAGTTCCAAACCTAGGCTCTGGGTGTTGTATTAGTTTGAGTTCAACTGGAGAGTTGTAGTGGGATGTTCCCCTACTCTCATGGACGTGCCCCCACGTCCCTAGCACCATAAAAACTGCCAGGGACACTGCTTTTAGGGTTTAGACTTGTTTAGATTGATTTCGTTCAGAAAATATCAATTGTGTATTTGTGCCAACTAGACCAACTACGACGACTTCAAGCCTCTTCATTGTTCAATGAAACTTCGTATTTCATTCACAAATTCAGATCACGCTTATTTCTTTCTTGCTTGATTCTCGATTGCTTGCAGGAAAGATTATCCTTGTTGGGCAGGGTTGGTAACAACAAGGGTGTAGTGTAGCGATTACAGAACAAGCTTGGTCGTTTCGGTCAAGTAGTCTCGCCGTCAACGTTATATCAAACAATCGTAGTTATCATTCTCATCGGAAGATCAGGCCAAATCCCCTCGTCATACAAAAATCCCCTCGTCAATGTGTATGCCTAGGTGCTAAGTTAATGCTATATAAGAGAGAAATTTCTTAACACCTATTCTAAAGAGATGGGGGAGTGAGTGCTATGCCCGAATTACATGACAACGAAGTAAACCTTAGTTAGTAGCTGGTGATATGTCAGAAAAATTAAACCTTTAGTATATGTAGATAGTGCTAAAAGTTAGAATAAAAATAGCTAATAATAGTCCTATAGAGAGAGGTGATATGTCCATGTTAGTGTCTAGTTTAAATGCTGAGGGATGTATGTCCTCTTATGCACCGCTGCCCCAGGGACAGATCCAAGCAGATCAACGGCCGAGATCTCTTCGCTCCTTCATGTCCCTCCTCCGCCGCTTCCTCTCCACCGCGGCCTCCGCCGCCCGCGACCCGCCGCCGATCCGGGTGGCCTTGACGGGTTCCGCCGGCCGCGGCGTCTTCGCCACCCGCTCCGTCTCGGCCGGCGAGGTCCTCCACTCCGCGCAGCCCCTCGTCTCCCACTCCTCCCTCCACGAGGTGAGCGCTCCTCCACTCGCTTGTCGCCACCACCCCTGCCCCCAATACCCTACCTATTCCCTACGATCGAGTGAGCTGGATCGGATTGGATTTCTCAGGTGTGCTACAACTGCCTCAGGAGGAAAGCGGGGAAGGGCGGCGACTCGAGCGCGGGCTGCTACTTCTGCGGCGACGCGTGCAGGGAGCACGCCAAGGTGACGACGCCCTTGCGCCATTTCTCGTGCAACTCTTGCGTGTGATTACTCCCCCTGCGTAGTGTAGATGCTTGCGACGCTTCCTGGAATCATTCGAGTGTACCAGTGTTCAAGAATCAAGATTCAGTAGGGTTAGTGTGGTGTTCCCTATTTACTTGCGTAGTTTCAGTTAGGAGAGTGCGCCAGTAGCATTGCAGTTGAATTGTACCTTACTCTTGTGGGAGCATAGATTTTGAAGTCTTCCTATAATGGTTAAAAGGCTTACAATTTGTCATTAGTCATGACGCGCTTAAGTTCTTTGTGTGATTTTCCTTTGGCATGTCCGAATGATAAATATAGGTGTTTATTTCCATTCCTTCAAAAATAAAAGTTCTCTATGAAGCAACTGCAGATGGTTTTAGCTAACAAGATGTGTGATTTCTGTGGATTTAGGGATTCCATGACATTGAAAAGAATGCTGATTGGTCTTTGTTTGATGACCACTGCAGGTATGTTGGTACTCCCACATTTCATCTTAATGTAGATGTGCACACTTAACTTCCTCATTGCATCTGCAATCATGCTCTTGGTTACGCTTGTTTTGTTAAAATGTTTATGGTGATGCCATTTCATTAGACATGCAATTACCATGGTAGCATTTTGGCTTAATTAGGTTTGCCCTTCTTTGTTCTGCAGTTCGGGTGGTTTGAAGTACCCATACATGGTCAAGCGGCTAGCTTGCATGGTTATATCAGGAGCTGTTAGTGCAGACTGTCTTGACATACTACAGCCAGCCCATTTGCACCAGGGGACACTTATCAAGGTAGCTGTTGTCTTTCTTGTAATCCCTGTAACCATTGTCATCTCAGAACAAAGTCGCATAGCATTTAATGTTATTTGGTTGGGTGCTTACATGGACAATGGAATATTATAGATGGAAGAGGAGTTTGAGTTGTTGGAGTCCACTTTTAGGAAGGCTGGGTTTCAGGAAGAACTCACAACTTGTATCCTTGATATCTTATTTCAGTCCCATCTATCACTGGGTTTTCCTAGACTGTTTTCTCTTGACAAAATACATATAAATGCATCCAGTACTTATTTCAACCTCATTTTCCTGGTTAATTTTCTTTAACAAGATTAGTTTTGACCAAAGAATGGTACATCAATGTACTGGCAAGAATACGCATAAATGCATTCCGCATTGAATTGGTTGCAAGTTCATATGAGGATCTTCTATCCTCAGCGGCAGCCTCAGTAGCATGCAATGCGTCAGTTGGCAATGCTGTTTACATGCTCCCCTCTTTCTACAATCATGACTGTGGTATGGCTTTTCACACGCTCCTATGGAACAAAAGCAATATTTAACATTTTCACTCTTAAGATTTCTTCTTTGGAAGCAAGGATTCAAATGTTGCATTTTTCTCATGAAATTATAGAATTTGTTACTGTCTGTTTGTTGTGGTACGGTAAATGTTAATTGTATTGTCTGAGTTCGTGATATCATTTCAGTAGTCTGCAACTCTACATTGTATCCACGTATTGGATTTATTTGCTAAATTTATTCTTTATGATGAAACATTTTTGAGTTTTTGTCGGCACCTTTGGGTGATTAATCAATTGAGGCATTATAGAGAATATTGCCAAAGGCTAATCTAATGGTGACAATGGATATTGTTTCATCGTATGAGTAGCAATTTTTGTACTTGTTGAATGCCACTTTTCGTTTCTTTTGAAATTTAGATCCAAATATTCACATTTTTTCCTGTTGACTTGCAGATCCAAATACTCACATAGTTTGGCTGGAAAACGCGGACGCTAAATTGAAGGCCCTCCGCGATATTGACGAAGGTATAGGGAAGTGTAGTGGTACCTATGTAGGCATTGTGCCGTTTTGGGTGACAATCTTTGGGCACAGTTAAAAAACAAAAGCACTGATGACTGCCAAATTCTTACTTAATATTGTGCTGATGCATCTGTTATAGGTGAAGAGCTGCGCATCTGCTACATTGATGCAAGCATGGATGTCAATGCCCGGCAGAAGATTCTTGCTGAAGGATTTGGATTCCAGTGCCGGTGCCTTCGGTGCTTGTCTGGAGATTAGAATTCATCTTTCCCCTTAAGGGTTTCTTCCTTAGACATGCGTGGCAGCGTGGGTTCTGGTATGGTTCATTGAAGCCACATAAGGTGGGTGACCATGAGGAGTACCTCTGCAAGCGTCTGATGAAGCCAGGAAGCTCAGCCGCTCAGGAGGCCTCAATGAAACAGGGCCCTTGCTTGCAGTTGCTCCTGTGTGGAAAGTTTGCATACAATTCATACTAGCAGAATCTAGACACTAAATGTTGTTGATCAATACTCTCTGTTTTGCTATATTTGTCTATGGCTCCAAAAGTATATGTTTTAATATATTTGTCCATTGGGGATCTAAAGTGTAGTTATTGTAATTTTTTTTTACTCTACATAAACTTAAATGCTTTGGAAGAGATTAAGTGATAGTGTTATGTCATTTAATAGAGGTATGCATGGTCATTTCTCATTAAATATTTCTTAGATTTAGTGCTTTATTGGTCTGTACGTATTATGGGCTGTGAACAAATATAGCGAAAGGGAGGGAGGGAGTAGACATTATTTTGGATTGTCCCCAACTCCCCACGGCCATATGATTTTTATTTTATTTTATTTTTAAACTCCCACGACCATATTACCGCCTTGTCGGAAATGTCGGTTACGAAGTGCTGAAGATTGTGTTGTAAGTTGACATCATAAGAACGTCAGGTGTTCGTTTAACGTTTGTTGATTTTTTGACAAACAGGAATGCATTCTTGATGCATTCGTTTTGTACCTTTTTTCAAATTCATCATCAGTAGTTTGCATGATACTGCTACAACATGTTGCACAGTGTTACTTTCACCAAGGCAATCTGGCACACCCATGCTCTCATTTTGACTATTGCTGCAGGCCATTAGATCACAAATATCAGAACACTTTCTTTCTTAGATCACAAATATCAGAACACTTTCTTTCTGAGCGTCTCGAGTCGCTTTCAGCATTTACCAGTCAGCCCTAGAGGAGACTGGATCATCGCTGTCAGACAGAGCAATGCTAAACTACTCATGGAGCTGATACAGAAGCCTGTATATTCCTAGCGGCGTAGCGCCCAGTGACAAGCAGATCTTGAACTCATTCTACAGCATACCACACACACACAAATTATACTAGCCATACCATACACAATAAATCATGTCATAATTTGTGCATTCCTACTTCCAATCCATAGAGTCGACGAAAGGCCATACAAGAAACTACGCGAAGGAAGCATTGTTCACTCTTTTTTTTTAACAGCCATATGGGATATGGCTATCAACATGAAAAATGAGAGGCAAATATATTTTACATGCTGCACTAGTTAACAAAATTGGAACATAATATTGACCATTTCGATACATGATAATGCTCATAGTGTTTCTCAAATTGAATAAGAAATAGAAGATTTGCTTAGTGCAGCAAGGCACCCTTACCATGTTCTGCAACCGACAGATCAGCTTGTCTTGTCATCAAGGAAGAAGATACAAGCACACCAATTACAAAACTAACCAATACATAACTGAAACAACTTACGCTAAAATGGAAGTTTGACCTCTGCCAACACAACACCCCGAACATACAGGAGAAGGTGGGGAAGGCCGGTAAGGCAGTTGCTAATTTGTCCACTGAATTTTGGGCAATGCATTACAATCGGTTCCTGGATGATAGCACCTCTTTCAGTGATCAGTTCTTACATTTTTAGGGCATTGGCATTTTCTTGCTATAGCTGGTCGGTTTAGTTATCATAGGGATCCAACAAAATTTAACTGACAAGCATCCAATCTTAAAGAAAAGAGAGAGAAAATGATACAAATTACAACAGATAACTCAAAGGAAATAATCAGGTGTTCTCCGTGTCACATCCGGTTCACCTCTCCTAGGAGCTGGTTCAAACTGCAAGAAGAATCCAAGTTGAATCCCAGTGAAGAATTTCACAACTAAAAGCACAAGATAGTAATACAATAAAAAGGAACATTACTGTTCTGATCTTTAACCGATTGATATTACCTTACATCATGTACATGCTACAAATAGCAGGTTAATGCTACCAAAATAAAAACAAAATACAGACATATAGGCAAAACTGCAAAAAGATATCCAGAAAGTATGAAATGGCAATTACCTGAATAAATGTGTGGTTCCTGCAGTCATCAACCTCCAGGATGGATGCCATGTTGCCACATCGATAACAATAATTAGGTGCACTGAATATGGTCACAACCTTTTGTTCCTGTGAACGTGTGGTAAAGAACCATAAGAATATATTAGCTAACAAACATCGCAATTAAATCTGTGCTAGACAACTTACATGCGCCCAGTTATATCCCTCCATAACTAATTGATGAGCCCGGGCTACAAGTTTGAGATTGTTGGTGTGATTAAACTGTTCCGATATGTCCTGAAAATGAGAAGTACACAATTGAGAACAGAAATGAGACAGTCTATCAATAATTAGAAGGAAAATTTATGAATATCTAGTACTTGGCCAAAAGTGTATCCAGCACCACGAGGAGATATGCCCCAACCACATCGATCATCAGGATCAGACCACAGAAGATCACACATAGGTCCCTCATGAGGGACCTCTTGAACACGATCTAAGCTGCGAACGCCATCAAGACTATCGATTGATGGAGATAAACCACCATGGAGGCAGAAAATTTCTGATTCCACCTTCAAGCAGAACAAGAGTGTAACATCAATAGAATTTCTGAACAGATATAGCACAGCTAAAATGGATTTCTGGATTTCTGAAAGAGAGAGAATAGATATATCAATTCATTATTTAGAGGCACTGAAGCTATATAACAGAATATATAAGAATTATGTCACAAAAATATTAACAACAAACAACAAATAGAAAATTGTGTGGGTATGCCATCAGTTAACAAAGGGCATATCACTAAAGTATTCTACATGGTCTTATCCGTATATTATTTGGTTTGGACCTAAAATAGAGAATAACCAACCAATATGGGTGAATCACTTCCTTAGTGGTCTGCTGCCCTCAGAGCTACTTTGCTTCTCTCAGAAGAAGTAAAGACTTTTGAGAGTTATCAGCGCAGTGCACAAGTGCATCATCAACATTACTGAACCCCCAGAGATCCAACCAATGAATGCAAAACAAAATATTCATCAAATTCTCTCACAAGCATAAAAAATTAGGCATGCCCCGAAGAGGATACACGCTCAAGTACTGTGAAGCCTGAATATTTTAAGAGAGTAATGGACTCTGAAGTTGACAAATTAGCACATTTGTAAATGATGATAAGTGGAATCAAAGAGAGACTAACTTAATCTGGTAGTAGTTTGACATTTACTTAGAAAGCATTGGACAGCGACCATACACGAAAGGTAATTCCTTGCAAAAAATAATAAGGAAAAAAAGGGAGGCTTCAAGCTGAGCACACACCAATGCTGTCAATGGAAAATAGTCAAAAAGATCTGTGAAGATCTTCCAGACATTTGCACTGCCATACCTGTTTAAAAGAGAAAAAAACAGAACAGGATCAAACAAAATGAATCAAGCTAGGGCACTTTGTAGTCATAAGCCATCACTAGCAGAATCAACTGAGATGAAATACATGTTAAGGATAGAATAGGAAATAGAATAATTTGTTTCCTTATATGCCTTATATTCTATTTCCTATTATATCCTTAACATAATTTGTTTCCTTATATTCCTTATCTGTACATAGCATATTCCTCTGTATATCCCTCTTGTACTTTTTTTCTCTAACACGCAGGAGAGCTGCGTATCATTGCATTAAGAAGGGAAAAAACCCATACAGAAAAACTTTACAGACACAAAAACACACACACACCACAAAAGCTCTAGGAGACTAGCCTAAGAAACAGAAACAAGATCGACCTCGACCAGAGGGGATCTAAACCAAGACCTGAGGCGGGGCAGTTAGGTATAAGATACCCTTTGCACCGGTCATACCCCTAATCCTCATCTCCTCATTGACAAAAGACACGAGGGTCCTAACTTCCGGCACAACCCTATCAAAGACGCAGCGATTGCGAAGATTCCAAAGAGACCAAGCCCCCAAAATGATGATGGAGTTAAGGCCTTGCCGAACCTGGCCAAGAACTGCGCTGTGAGATCTGGACCACCAATCTTCAAAGGAGAGCTCTCCCAGCTGAGGGGAAAGGTTTTGTAATATGACCTTTTGAAGCAAGTCAAACCAAAATTGGCGGGCAAACACACATGAGATCAAGAGGTGGTTAACAGTTTCCTCCTCTTGGTCACAAAGAAGGCAGCGGGGGTGGGGGTGTTGCAATCCCTGCGTGCTGCATAATCCATGATCAAAGATTTATCGTGTGCAGCCAGCCACATAAAGAAACGACATTTATTTGGGGCCCAAGATCTCCAAATTCGCTCCCAGGGGCTAAATTCAATGCCTCCCTGAAAAAAGCCTTCATAAGCTGATTTTGCTGAATAAATTCCATTGGCAGTGAAGCGCCAAATGTGTTTATCTTCTAAAGCGGGCTGCAGCTCCACCTGAGAGAGGAGATCCCAGAGATTCAAAAAATCAACAATGGCTCCGACCGTCAATGCTGCTATCAAATCCATGATCCGGTTGTGCCCGTGAGTGCCTCCTCACCGTGCGCTTATTGGCATGTCTCTTGGGAACCAAAGCAAAAGACAGGGAGCCGATCGGCGATCCTTTTTCCATGGATCCATCTATCTGTCCAGAAGAGTGCGAACGCCATTACCGACCTCAGTGTGAGTTGCAATAGAGAAGGACCGAACACAGTGGTGAACCTGGATCGGAAAGGGGGCCCAAGACCTGTCAGGATCAACCTTCTGAAGCCAAAGCCATCTCATTCTAAGGGCCCATCCCATGCGCTGGAGGTCAGAGATACCAAGACCCCCGAGATGAAAAGGCCGACAAGTTTTGTCCCATGCCACCAGACAATGCCCTCCCTTAGTTTCTTTTTCGCCTCCACGTAAAAACTTCTACGGATTTTGTCTATATAGAGAGTACAAGGGGGATATACAGAGGAATATGCCATGTACAGATAAGGAATATAAGGCATATAAGGAAACAAATTATTCTATTTCCTATTATATCCTTAACATAATTTGTTTCCTTATATTCCTTATCTGTACATAGCATATTCCTCTCAGATATCCCTCTTGTACTTTTTTTTTCTAACACGCAGAGAGTGCGTATCATTGCATTAAGAAGGGAAAAAACCCATACAGAAAAACTTTACAGACACAAAAACACACACACACCACAAAAGCTCTAGGAGACTAGCCTAAGAAACAGAAACAAGATCGACCTCGACCAGAGGGGATCTAAACCAAGACCTGAGGCGGGGCAGTTAGGTATAAGATACCCTTTGCACCGGTCATACCCCTAATCCTCATCTCCTCATTGACAAAAGACACGAGGGTCCTAACTTCCGGCACAACCCTATCAAAGACGCAGCGATTGCGAAGATTCCAAAGAGACCAAGCCCCCAAAATGATGATGGAGTTAAGGCCTTGCCGAACCTGGCCAAGAACTGCGCTGTGAGATCTGGACCACCAATCTTCAAAGGAGAGCTCTCCCAGCTGAGGGGAAAGGTTTTGTAATATGACCTTTTGAAGCAAGTCAAACCAAAATTGACGGGCAAACACACATGAGATCAAGAGGTGGTTAACAGTTTCCTCCTCTTGGTCACAAAGAAGGCAGCGGGGGGTGGGGGGGTGTTGCAATCCCCCGTGCTGCATAATCCATGATCAAAGATTTATCGTGTGCACCACCACATAAAGAAACGACATTTATTTGGGGCCCAAGATCTCCAAATTCGCTCCTGGGGCTAAATTCAATGCCTCACGAAAAAGCCTTCATAAGTCGATTTTGTTGAATAAATTCCATTGGCAGTGAAGCGCCAAATGTGTTTATCTTCTAAAGCGGGCTGCGGCTCCACCTGAGAGAGGAGATCCCAGAGATTCAAAAAATCAACAATGGCTCCGACCGTCAATGCTGCTATCAAATCCGCAGTCCAGTTGTGCCCCGTGAGTGCCTCCCTCACCGTGCGCTTATTGGCATGTCTCTTGGGAACCAAAGCAAAAAGACAGGGAGCCAGATCGGCGATCCTTTTTCCATGGATCCATCTATCTGTCCAGAAGAGTGCGAACGCCATTACCGACCTCAGTGTGAGTTGCAATAGAGAAGGACCGAACACAGTGGTGAACCTGGATCGGAAAGGGGGCCCAAGACCTGTCAGGATCAACCTTCTGAAGCCAAAGCCATCTCATTCTAAGGGCCCATCCCATGCGCTGGAGGTCAGAGATACCAAGACCCCCGAGATGAAAAGGCCGACAAGTTTTGTCCCATGCCACCAGACAATGCCCTCCCTTAGTTTCTTTTCTGCCTCTCCACAGAAAACTTCTACGGATTTTGTCTATATAGAGAGTACAAGGGGGATATACAGAGGAATATGCCATGTACAGATAAGGAATATAAGGCATATAAGGAAACAAATTATTCTATTTCCTATTCTATCCTTAACAATACAGACCCCCTTAAAATACAAATATTTAACAATTCCATTTAGATTACAGCATGAGCACATATTGCAGAACTACATCAAAAGTTCAAGTGAGTTGAACTTCCTACCATTATGATACACAATCAATAGAACATCTAAAATTGTCCTTGACTACAAAATTTCTTCTGAATGTTCCTAAAATGAAACAAATCTGCAGGGCAAAAGCAGCATATACATCAGAACTACTGCGATTATTAGGACAAAGGTAAGAACTCTTGTGCTGGCAGAGCTCTAGAATCCAACTTGAGCAACTGAGCAAGCATGCGTTTTCTAGCACAAAGGTGATGCTACAGTACAGAAGGAACAGGCTAGCATGGAATAAGAGTACCGAGTACGCCAACTTTCAAGCAGCTAAATAGACTCACTTTCGTAGGCATTCATCGTAGAATCCATACACCTGTGTGATCTGCAATGATTGATGAGTTCCCAATTAAAATTAAAAATGGAATGAATTTACTATAAATAGTAGACATAATATATATGCTTACAACGCAGACAATGGCTTACGGGCATTCCCAATACAATGACATAGGCGGTTTCTACAGAGTGCCAAGTAGGATGAAAGATGATGTGGAAGAAGAGTTAAGAGAGAGAGTAAAGCTGTATCTCATGCAAGATACAAACCATTTGAGAAAACCAAGAAAGTTACAGGATGAGGATTGGGAGGAAGGAGAGAGAGGAGAGGTAGAAGGAAAGAGATTAATTGAGTGGGGTTGCTGGATACCATGCATCAAGAAGGTTGTATCTAGAGCTATTTCTATATGATGTGGTATGTTTAGATACAACCTATACCCACTATGCATTGGGAATGCCCTAAGAAGGAAAGAAAACACTATAAATGAGAAGGTTTCCATTTCAAATTCATTTGAGCTCCTAATGTAATGAAAGAGAGAATCATGTCATGGTGGAATTTACGGTACCTGCCGACTCTCATGGTTTCCACGAAGGATTGTAATCCGTTGCGGGTAGCGCACCTTCAGTGCAACCAAAAGCTGCACAATGGTACCGTATCAGGTCAACAAGTAATGTGAATGAAAATGAATTTAAACATAATTTTCTATATATGAATGTTAGGTTTAAAACAAAGAATTGCCAAGTTTTGGCAGCACTGTCAGAATTGCTAGACATTTGGTTCATTGCCAAAATTTTGGCAAGATTCCATTCAAATTGGCAGGCAGAGCACATTGGGTTAACAACCAAACATATCCCCAATAACTTTACAACAAATTGGTCAAGCCAAATTTTGGTGAAATTTGTGGAGCAAAAATTAGCACTAACCAAAAACACCATATATACCAGTCATGTTGCGCTCTTGTTCTTGTTCTATATAATAAAATGAACTGACCAAAGAAAGGCAATATATATTCAGGAAAAAAATTGCAAGATGCATGATCCAATAGTACAAGTAGTATAAGTGTATAATCAACAGTGATGAGTTTCCATCTCATAATATTGACATATCAATTAAGCGTCCTAGGACAAATATTGCCCTGCTAGTCAAGATGTTCACTTGAGCATGCATATATAACTTATATCTCTGCCAGTTACTTTATAAGTCAGGTGACAACAGGGTTGACCAAATCCAACATAGTAAACAGATAAAACATAAACATGGGATTGTTGAACTTCTATTAAAATTCTCAGGAAACAAATGCAAGGATCAGGTTAGTTCTTACCGTAACGGTCTCAACAGAATAATAGCCACGATCTACATAATCCCCCATAAACAAGTAATTCGTATCTGGGCACTGGTAAACAATTAAAACAAATCTGTCAGTTGAACGAAATGGATGATGCTAAATAGTACAATGAGAGATGAAACAAACATAACGAAAGACAAATGTATTGATACCTTCCCGCCAATCAGAAAAAGCTCTACAAGGTCATGGAATTGCCCATGAATATCACCACAAATTGTGACCGGGCTTTTTACTGGCTGCATGTAAAGTATACAGAGGGTTCGAGTCAAAAATCTATCTTCTCTTGGACCTCATAATATATACTAAAAATGTACATACCATGTTGATGATGGGTACTATATGCATAGCTACATGTACACAGCATCAGCATGCATGGTTTGCTCACATATAGATAAAACTTTGTTATATTTGGTGCAACACACCATAAGCAAATAGTTAAGCCGGCGAAATAAATGACGAGTGCCACACATTAATCATCCTTTTAGTTGTAGCTATATACATTAGCAATTGCCAGGGTTGAAAACTAAAAACTGAAATATGTGTGCTGCTGTGTTAGGCTCGAAATGCAGCAAGAGGCCTTTATTTTTCATACCTTCCCTAAAATTATTCATATTCTCTAGGATCCACATGGGAACATTACGAAATCGAACAAGGATTAACTACAGAGGGATAGGTTCCCAGTGGTGGGTGAGCAGGAGCATCTAACTTCTGACCTGGTTTGATCCCTGGGAGGAGGGGGTCAAAATACCCTTGTTAAAAAAAACTAGAGATATTGCTATGGGCTTGAAATTCAAGCACTCTAATTCGGGATTACCTAACCAATAGTGAGACGCCCACAGGCTTGTCAATTCCGTTATGGTACTGGCCGGAATGTTCCATTCCGCTAGGCAAACCGGAATGCAAAAGCCTCGATCCCGTACCAGCCTAAATTCCAGCCATTCCGGTGTGTACTGGCCGAAATGGGAGTTCCGGTCAAGCCAGTACCGGTCTCAAAAGGAGTTGCTGCAAAGCTTTCGTCAGCTGCTGTTCCTACAAGCAACCACCCGAGCCAGGCTTGCTCTCTCTCTCTCTCTCTCTCTCTCTCTCTCTCTCTCTCTCTCTCTCTCTCGCTCTCGCTCTCGCTCTCCCTCTCTCTGTAGTATACGCTGTCACACAGAAAAATCAACATTTCTTTTGAATGCATGCAGCCACAATGATCAATTGACTCAATAATCTTCCTCGTTACACTTGCTGGTCACTTTTCTCTATGCATGCAGCTGCAGTACACAAAGAAATCCCATGTACAGAGTGCGCTTTCTTTCTCTATGTTCAATGTAAGTGCAAGAGAAAGCATATAGACAATGTTTTGTGATGCACAGATTAAATTTTAATTACTTAAAATAGATGA
Organism: Bonia amplexicaulis; assembly: GCA_036346245.1. Taxonomy (NCBI): domain Eukaryota; kingdom Viridiplantae; phylum Streptophyta; class Magnoliopsida; order Poales; family Poaceae; genus Bonia; species Bonia amplexicaulis. The sequence continues at coordinate 10,030,442 of CM070763.1, read as the reverse complement.
AAGTAAAGGTGTGCCGCACAATACATGTATATGAATTATATATTTTAAATACATGCAAGGATATATATATATTAATTTTATTATTATTTGTGATATTCCGAAATGGTATGCCAGAATGACCCGGTACCGAAACGTTCCACCCCTATGAGCAAACCGGAATGCCCTCCAGAATGGAATTAACAAGTATGGACGCCCATATTTTTATGAAGGAAAAAAGAGGATGGTTGTGTTAGGCTCAGTGACAAATAACAATAAAGGCTCTTGTCCCAAACAAGTTAGGGTAAGTTATGAATGAAACCTCCTCAAGGTTAAAGAAACGAGAGCCTTGTAATAAAACCTACAAGGCAAAAACCCTAAGTCTGCATCTTACCATCTGAGCAGAGAGCCTAAAACACCACCCCTAAATCTTCTTATGTCATGGTTCCGATACGTATATCACTAACTTCCATACGCTCCTATCCAAAGCTAATTCTTTGGATATATTACAGTTCCTCAAGTCTCTTTTAACTGCTTCCTCCCGCATCAGTCTTGGTCAACCTCTACATCTTCTTGCATTTTCGGTACATCTTAAAATATGTTAGGCTCGGGGAGCCAACATAAAAAAAATAAATGCCACCTTTTTATGGAATGAAACCCAAACCTTGGGGAGGTATCATTCTTAGCGTGGAAGATACCAGGGCCCTTCAGAAGTTAAACTCTAAAAGGGCAACTTCTTGCATGGAGCACCGAAACATGGTCCAGCATAAGAGCTTTACTTTTCCTGTCCATATCCAGTTGGCTCCCTTCACACATAAAAATTGAAAATAGCATGCCAACTACATACAGAGGGCAACTATAAGGATGATGTTACTCAAAACTGAACCGAGCATACTGTCATCAATTTCTAAAACAAACCTTAGGCACCAATAACATGGATGCCATTGTAAATTCGTAATGCACAGTAAAAAATTATTACGGCATTGCAAAATTGTACGAAAGCTCTGCCATACCTGCACATTGCTTTCCTCCATCAATATCTCCTTCGCCTTCTCGCACAGCGTTTTGACCTGCGAGGGGTCCAATTAGTACACAGGCAGACTCACTGACTACAGGGAATTCTATTATCTATCCGCAGCAAATCCCCCTCACACCATGGAAAAGTGCCGACTGCCGAGACGGATACATTACGAAGTCAATCACGGGACGACGCATGTCATCGAACCAAATCAGCAGCGCGACATACCCTAAAAAAGCCGATTTGATGACAGGTACATATCTCCGGTAAGATAGATTCGGCATCTAACGCAAAACCTGCGGCCGCACATTCCGATCCGGCCACCGTGGGAGCTCGTAAAGCTCCGTTATTTATTCCACTTCTCCTCCATGGCTACCAGATTCCACCTGCGATCTACCACCGCAGACCAAATCTGAGCCGCAAAGCCTACAGTTTTCGCCCAGGAACGATCTAATCCTAGGAACTCCGTCGCCGAAATTGACCAATCGGGGCACGAATCCCGTCCGGGAACAACCGAAATACCCAGATCGAACGGGATGAGGAAAACTAGGGCGGGTCTCACGGCCTCACCTCCGGCTCCGGGAGCGGGCGGCACTCCATGAGCTGCTCGATCTGCGCATCCAGGCCCCCGCATCCGCCGCCGCCGCGCGAGCCCACACTCTCCTCCATATCCCCTCCAACGCCGCCGAGAAGGGACCCTGATCTAACCCTAGCTCGAGTCCGTCGCCGGCGAGCGAGAGGGAGAGAGCGCTCGAGGAGGAGGATGGGCTTCGGGGGAACGGCCAAATGGGGCAGAGGGAGGAACCGGACAGAGAGAAGTACTGGAGAGGAACTCAGAAAGCGGGAGGGAGACGTAGGGCCCACCTGTCAACGGGGCCCACTTGGCAGCGGAAGGGAACGGTGGGGAGGAAGGCGCTGGTCGCTGACAGTTGGATGGGAATCGGAGAGGAGGCGCACGGGTCGGGAGGGGCTCGTGGGGGCCAGATGTCAATTGGGTAAGGAGGATGAGAGGTGGGCCTAGGAGGATGGTTGGTCGGGGGCGGCCACCGGAGGGACAAGTAATGGGCCGGCCAAGCGAAGGTTGGCCCCGTCCGAACGAAATTACAAATCAGGCTCTTTGTTCCACTACGAAAGTAGCGGCAGACGATCTATATTATCTAACACACTTCTCTATCGTAGCAGAAAACTAGCACCGTAGCATCTTCCTCCACTACACTAATTGACAAGTGAGCACGGTAGGTGATAGGTCCCACATACGCACTGCTCTATGGGACCGCAAAAGGACCGCCGCTTTTCGGACGACATCTGATTGCTGCAGTAACTATAACGTAGTGTACTTCCATTCCACCAAGTGGTAGGGTTCGATTAGGGTTTTCAGTAGTTCTCTTATAATTTTATTTAAATAAACCATATGGTTTAGAAGGTAGAGAATTAAAAGCACCCAAATTAGCTAGGTGTTTTATTACGTGATCGACTGGATTAATATTTAGCAAGCTTCAGTTTGAGTGAGGATTGAGTCTGGCATAACAGTTCATAATATATGTGCTAATTACAAGATTACATGGTGCACAAGGTATAGTCAGGTGCATGTGTTTGCCTAGCTACTCCTATGGTATAAATGGCAACATACACGAAATAACTATGAACCCAAACTATAGTTAAGATATAGGTGCGCCTTATGAAATCAAAAATACTAGGGGATGGTAAAGAAGTCAGGCTCGTGGTCATACGGCCTATGTATCATAGTCAATAGGTGCCTTTCCATTGCCTCCCTTGCGGACTTTGGCCTCTGTGCGGCTACCCAGTACTCAGCTTCTAGGACATGCTCAGGCTTGTCCCAGTCTGAAATAAGCTCCTGTTCAGCAAGAGCATCAGGGGTCATTAGTGTCATTCCTTTGTTGTCCGGAGTGTAAAGTTTCCTACAGGTAAAGACCTTGGGCGCAACGGGATAGTTCAACATGTATTTCTACTGGACGAATGCCCTATCATAGTTCTTCGAGCTATCGATACATTGAAAGAAGTAGCAACGATCCAATGGATGTCATCATGCATGGATTGTAACATTCTCAAAATCAAGGCACTTGAAAATGTGCAAAATTTTAAACTTTTTGGTTTGCATCTTATTTGTATTTGGTTTTTCTGGCTTTTGATTGAGGTTCCTGAGAAATAAAATTCATAAAAATAAAATTTAGAAGAAAAGGTGCAATTCATGAAACTAAATTGAATGGGAATTTGAATATGAAAAGATGATCCAGGAAAATTTAGCTAAACCCACTAGAGGAAATTGGAATTAAAATCAAAACATCAATAATTGAAATCCCAAAATGTGAGCAAGCTCCAAAATTTAACTCAATTTAAAAACTTATAATTTAAATTGTCATCCAAAATTAACAATTGGAGCTTTGAAAAATTGAAATTCATAATGCAAATTGGAATCATGCTCAAATTTAAATAGGCTTCAAAATTGGCCATGGCTTGATTTGAAACATAAGTTTAAAACTTAAATTCAAAATTAAAATTTGTAGGAAAAGCAAAAATTGGAAATCCAATTTTGGGCTTGGCCCATTTCCTCCACCCCATTTAGCCCATGGCCCTTTTTCCCTGCCCTGTTGCCCCATGGCTTGGCCCAGCAACGCTAGCACGTGCATGGCATGCTTTGCCCCTGCACCGGTTGTGCCCACGCTGTGCCAGCTCTGGCACCGCCCGACATTCCATGCCATCCAGTCGCGCCCAACCCAAGCAAGTGTCAAGTGTGTGCATGGGATTCATTGGACCCTCACCAACAGTCTCCGTGCACGCTCGTGCTGACATTGTACTCCTAGTGCGCTGCGTCGTGCGTGTGCACTTGCCAGCCAGATGCACCAAGAACCGCCGCAATACTTGATTAGAGCGCCATCACTCCCTCTCGTGTTCAAACCATCGTACCTTTGTCATCACCATCATTCAATTTCTCCTAGAAACTAGCCACTATGCTGGCCTTTCCCCTGACTCACCGTCGCATCGATGCACATTGCACCAGCAACTAACTACGAGAGCCACTCCACTAATCATGTTATCGAGCCTCATTCGGTCGCCTCATCGCACATGCCATCTCCTCCAAGCTCCTGTGGCCATGCCTGAGCTAGTGTCAGCCATTAAAGCCTACCGTGCCACCTCACTGCCACGGCCATGTGCGGACCACGTCACCCGATCAACTGGCTACCTATAAGAACCCGGCCATGCCCCTCCAAGCTTCACCACACCTTACTCCCCCTCCCCTTCCAAGGAATTACTTCCCCATCACTCGTAGTTCACCGGAGCTACTTCTTCCCTAACTCTGACCAACTTTGGGATCGGCCAATTGGTACCTCTTATGGTCAATTCCTCTCGGTCGTAACATCACCGTAGCTTCCCCAACACGTCCCCTCCACGATTTGGACCACCATCACTTGTACAACACCGGTGTCGTACTCCACGTTGTGTTGCCTTGGGTCCATGATGTCATGCCACCTTAGTCTTCCTTGAGCCCCGTCGACCCCTCGGGTAGTTTCCTTGTAGTCCGTAGATGCTGTTAGTACGTCGGATTGGCCTAAGTCGCCGTCGTTCACCGTAGTGCCATGCGGCCGAGTCACCGCCGCCACCGAGCTAATCGGTAACCACCGTGGAAGCCAAATTAGGCCACGAGGTGAGCGTTCTGATTTTGGCCTCCCTCCGACCGACGTGCCTTCCCTCGCCGATGATGAGCACCGCTTCCTTCGGTGGGAGGAAGAAGAAGATTGTACCGCATGGTAATTAGGTTTAAATGTGAGATTATGTTAAGTTAGTGACCATTGATTAAATAGTTAAACACCCACTGACATGCGGGCCCATTACCATTTAATTAAAACTTAGTTTATGTGATATGTGGGCCCTCAGCCAATTAGAAACCGTGAAAAGCAGTTAAGTTAGCCATAAGCCACTGACCAGTGGGCCTATTCCACTGTGGCTATAGTGCATGGGTCCCACCTGTCAGCTTCTGATGATTTTCTTTTAGAAATTAATTTGAAAAGAAAACAAAAACCATGTGGACCCCACCTGTCACACACCGCGGCTTTTCAATAGAAAAATAAATAGAAAACAAAATTAAAATACCTGGGCCCCACCTGTCAGTGAGAGAAATTATCTATCCTTTATTATTTTCTAGAATTAATTCAAACTCAAACTTTAAATGATTCGTTCTCATTCATCTTAAGTCCAATCAAGTGAAATTTGTTTCTAAATTTAATGTGATATAATTGATGAATTTTAGAGTTCATTAGAATTTACTTTTATTTTTCTAGTATTTATTTAAATTTATGCATAATCGTTTAATAGTTTATGAAGCTCAAGATGAACAAGAGTTCGAGACAAGCCAAGACGCTCAAGGCCAAGCAACTTGTGAGCAAGGCGAGTCAATACTTTGATCATATTAAACCTATATTTAATGTAAGTTATATATTTTTAGATTATCAAATTGCATGTTATTATTTTGAAGGACCGAACTGGCAACCAGAGGGGGGGTGAATGGTGCCTTAAAAATTCTCCCACAATTAAACCTAATCTTTTTCTCTGATAGCTAAAGAGCTATGAAGAAGAAGATTGATTGCTTACTGAGGAACAGAGAGATCAGAGAATAACTGCAGCTAACCGAGAGAATCGCATCAAGCCGAAAATGTAAACAAAGAAAGACATCTAATCGCAATGACCAACAACAGAAATTGCCATGGTCGTAAGAACGAAAACAGTGAATACTCTGTTGTCGGGCGCACGACCGCAAAGCAAGAATTTGAAGAACTTTTTGTTCAGAGATCCAAAACGCATGAAACTTGAAACCTAGTAAGCATGAGATCTCTAGAAGTGAATTTACCAAGAATCTCCAAAGACTTCAGAACGGTCGAGAGAACAAAGAAAGTCGAAATCCTAAACAGAGAGCTTCAAATTTAAGTTTACAGAAAACGAATTTCTCTCTGATTTGTTCTTTGCTCTCGGGAATGGTCTTGCCAACTAGCCTTGAGACATATTCCTAGTTCTGAGCAAATCAAAAATAAGCCAACTCTCAAAGGAAATACGTATGAACTAAGAATGAAGAGATGGCAAATAAATCAATGAAAGCATCTCAAGAACAGCCTCTCAACCCAGATCACAAACACAGACCCATCTCATATATAAACTCTAACAAGTACAGAGAGATGAGTCCTCTCAAATCATAACACGGAGGTTTCGCAACCACCCCCGGGAGGACAAGCTCTACCCTAGAGCTAAACACACGACAAACTCCCACGGAGGGAGAGACAGGCGCCTTCAAGGCCCAAATGACCAACTCTCACGTAACACTTGCCTCCCCTCTCCCTTTTATAGCCTCACACCTGAGACTAACCCTAATGGATCCATCCATTAGTCCATACTGGGGATAACCCGAAAACCCCATCTAACACCGGGTTTTAACACTCACTTTGCCCGCTAACTCAAATGCTTTGCTCGCTATCCCAACAGACCGCACTTTGCCCGTTAGCGCCAATGAATCCACTTCTTTCTCGTGTGCTTTACTGAGGGACAGCTTCCCAGCCTTTGACATTTCTCCAAAATGCCCTCCGCCGCCTTCCAGAAGCTTCCTCCACCGCTTTGTTGTCCATCTTGTCACCACCGGCACGACACGTCCTCTTCGGCTTTTCCACGTCATTCTGGACCTCAACAACTCCCTTGTCTAGTCCCGACCTCCTAAGCCTCACCAAGACATGTCTCCCAAGACTGCAACCGACCGATCAGACCTCCGACTCCTCCAGAGTCTAGTCTCGGTCTATTCCGCCGCACACCACCGCACCCAACCTCCTGACCGTCTGGACCTTAGCTCCTCCCTGAGCCTAGTCCCGGTCCTCCTCGTTGTTGCCCGTCGTGCTCAGCTCTGGCAGTTCAGCTCCGGTTCCTCGCCTCCCGGCCGCAACCACCTCACCGACCTCGATCATCTTCTGGCGCCTCCGACCGTCGGACCTCAACACCTCCGTGCCTAGTCCCGGCCCTCCCACGCCTCACCATGAAATAGCTCAAGTCCCGCAGACCACATAGACAAGAAAATCGTCACATAGCACCGCCAATGCACATGCACCATCAATCAAGACAAGTATCACAAGACAACACCGGTCGTAAAATCCCTACGACCACCCGAAGCACAAGACAAGAAGTGGTCAAAACCCCGAAGACTTCCCCGCTCTTCGACCACACAAAGATGTCGTCACGACCATCACAAAGCTCGTTACGACCATGCAGACATAAGTTATGACTATCGCTAGCTACGACCACACGTGTCTCGCTACGATCACCGCCAAACAGAGAAACCAAACTCGCACCGCTCAACCCGAGCTCAAGTCTTTTGCACGTAAATTAGACTTGTCAAAATGTCGTCAAATGATGAACAAACTAGTCCACAAGGTCCATGACGGTACCAGACAAACCCATACGACAAAACCCCAATAAATCGACCACTTCCGGAGGTCATACGATCGGTTCAAAGATCGCCAATCGACCACGGCCGTCCCCGCCGATAACGTGGTCGAACTCCGCTCCGACCACGCCATTTCTCGCTAACGTGATCGTAATCGGTGCACAACGTGGTCGATAACCGGCGTTACAACGTGGTCGAGCCACCGAGGGCACAACGTGGTCGAACCACCAAACGCATAACGTGGTCGAACCACGAGCACCGCAACGTAGTCGAGACCCACGCGCCAACGTGGTCGCACGCTCCTACCGCTCTCGACCATGTCCAATGTGGTCGTAAATGGCCCCGTGGCCTCCGACCACGCCCGAGTGGTCGAATCACCACGCCGTGGTCGCACTCCCAACGTGGTTGTACGCCACCGACCACGGTCAAGGTGGTCTTAAACTCTTCCGACCACGCTCAATTTGCTCGCAGCGGTCGTAAACCCTAGCGCCGATCGCCGACCACGGTCAAATTGGTCGCACGCATGTTTTCCCGCTCGATCGGTTCCAATGTGGTCGCACGACACCGACCAACGCCATTTTCACCGAGGATGCCGCAACGTGGTCGTATGACCTTCCGACCACGACCAACGTGGTCGCACAAAGACTCGAAGGGTTTCGCCCACGACCAAACGTGGTCGTATGACACCCAACGTGGTCGTGCTCCACCGAGACTTTCGACCACGGCTAAACTTGTCGAGAAGGCCACAACGTGATCGTAGATCTCCGCAGCGTGGTCGATAGCCTTCCGACCACCGCACGCGCCCGACCGACTCCGATTGCGCCTGCACTGCCGAGGAAGCCGTAACGTGGTCGTAGCCGCCTCGATCACGCCGCAGTGGTCGTGAACTTCCCAAGAGACCTCCGACCACTCGCTCAATGCCTCACCTTGCCCAACTAAGGACAACGAGACGTAAGCGCATCACGACAATTTAAGGCTTACGACTTTGCAAAGTCAAGACAAACCTCAAAACCAAACTCAATCTTTCTAGATCAAGAGTCAATTACTCATCACAACCATGGGGTGACCTCCACATGGTCTCACAATCTCCCCTTGATGAGTATATTGACAAACACGTAAAAAGCATGAAGAAGAGTTTGTTTTGAACAAAGAAAGGAAGGAGATGCAAAAGTCACACATGGTCTAAAAGAATAAAGAAGGGACTCAAGACCATGTTGACACGTAATGAAATGGAGCGCATGAAACTCCAAATCACACAAAAGTCCAATCTTGCTCATGGTCCAAGAAGCGATGCTCACATGACCATTGTCATAGCAAGATGACCAAGCATTCTCCCCTTAATGCCTTTTATCCTTCTCCCATCCCAATGCCTTTGCACCCTTAATGCCTTTTTCTATCCTTCTCCCCTTTTGGCAATAAAGTCATCAAGATGCAAGGAAGAAACATAGAGCATGAATGAAATGGGTGACTACAAGTAATTCATTTTAAGCAAAGGAGCCATGAAATTATCGAAAGTGACTTCACGTAAAATTATATCAAGCCATAAAAGGTGACAATGCTATCTAGATCATAACAAACTATGTATTGCCAAGCTCAAGCCAAATAAGTTATGATCTTTAAATTAAATGGTTTGATTAGCATGTCGAGTCACCAAGAGTATAGTCTAGAAGAAGGTATCCAAACGTGAGTCAAGCCATGTCAATATTCTAAGTGGAACCAAGAAGCTATAGTGAGTCAATTTTAGAGTGCTATAAGTTCAAAATGAGACATTTTGTTCAAGCACTAGATATCACAAGTAATTTACTACTTGTAGTACTTTGGATACCACTTGTAGAATACTTGTAATGAGCAAAATTAGCACATTTGGCACTTTTCTTTAGAGATCACATGGTTGTTTTCAACCATCTTTTATTCACCATGTGCTAGACCTCAAGCCTTATGCGATCATTCCAAGCGAGAAGCTTAAGGAAATGATCTTGGTCATCAAAACTCCCCGAGTTCATGCCTTGTGCAATGGCAAGTCGTCTCATGAGAAAGAATTGGTGAGATCGGTTTTTCGCACAAAGAGATCTTTTGCATTTACTTGAATTAGTTCATGAACAAAGAGTTAAGACTTAACTCATGCATCACTAATGAACTAACTTAGCTCAATCTAAACCTCAAAACAGATTCAAGACTCAACTTAGCCTATTCGACATGGCTCGAATCAAGAGAGGATCACTAAAGCCGACTATTCATAAGATTGAACAAGACATGATTTGATTCAAGTTGTTCTCATTTAATTAAGCTAGTATGGCAAGAGCTAAGCAACACATAGAAGGGCATGATAAATCAAGCTATCACAAGACATGGCAAGATATAAATCATGATATTATATCACATAAAGATAATATTCGTGGCTCCAAGATCGACAGCATTCATGTGAATGTTACGCACTATTGAACAAAAGAATGCACAAGAGATGAACTCCCCCAAACATAGCCCGAATAGACGAAAGGATCCAACTCCCCCTAGAGAAGGCAAAAAGAGAAGAACCAAGAAATTTGGCATAAAATCCAGAAGAGAAGGTTCTAGCTCAAAGAGGTGATTCCCAAACACATCCTATCCTCATGGTCTCTAGTCTATAACGCCATACCACGGGCAAAAAGCACACTATGTCAATGCAAAAGACTCTAGTGGCCAAGAAAAGTTCAACCTAGGTAGAAGAGAATCCTAGAGAACCAAAGCCCAAACTAGGTAGTAAATAATCCTAGAGAACCATTTGGATGAGAGGTGTGAATGAGACAACATCACCTAGAGTTGGCTCCATCGTCTAAAAAGACCCTTCCTACCACTAGAAGACATATACTATGCAAAACCAAGTGGCGGGAAGCAGAGCACTGAAAATCATAAGGGAGAACCAACCTTTGTAGCAGTTGCTCGGTTGTTTAAGCCGTATTCGTAGCCGAATTCCATGTCCAGAACGTGGTCGTAGTCAAGTCGACGTTGTCGTAGTCGCGTCCTTCTCGTGTTCAACGTCGAGTCCGAGTTCGCGGTTGTATCCGAGTCCGCACCGTGATGAAGTGATCAAGACGCGTAATGGTGCGGACCATGGTCGTGGTTCCCACGACGTGGTCGTAATGACCGTGGAGCGGTCAGAACAACAGATCACTCTCCCTCATTCATACAAACTGCAGGTTTAATCATGGGGAACAACGGTGTCCTAGTACTGGGGTAAATGATATACAATATGGAACCAAGATCGAGACAAATGGTAACAACAGTAGCATCGCTAGTATTAAAGACATAGAACACATGAGAACACGCACCGCCACAAGCTCAATCTAGCCCTCATCAAAAGCATCTAGAAGCAAAGAAGCCTAGAGCCACCCAATACTAGAAGAAGCTTGTGACCTAACCACAAATCTCATGATATCTAAGCATAAGCACGCACTAATGCTACCAAGATGTCATACAATTTATTTCATGCCATAACATCAATAAGATCAAAGTATACAAGCATCACAATAAATCACAACCATACATAGCGAGATGACAGAACAGATCACGTAGCATATGCTAGCATGGATAAAAGCATGTATACTAGAAAGATACAAAGGCATGAATAAACGCACTATCATGACACGTAGAAACTATCCAAGATATACTCAAGCTCATACCGTCCATACATATGCATACATCATGTAGACATACAACATGGCAAATCAACATCATGAAAAGTATGCTAACATGTATAAATAATGATGAATGAACATAAGGAGCAAGATATGAACCATGATAGATACTACAGAGCACAAGGTCATGATGATACTTGACTTCTAATGCACACATTCTACTTAGCTCATGAAGTCAAGTCAAAGCTTAAGCATGTAACAAATACAACAAGGTACATGGATACTTAAGCAAGATACACATAAAGGCATGACATGAAAGCATTGAGAGAAAACATGCCAAGATGGTACAAGTGAGCACATGAACAAGAACAACATGCCAATATGGTCAAACATGAGTATAAGGGCATGAAGGTATAGAGTAGCTCACAAAGTAGGTGGAGACGCCAAACGTGAAGGTACATGCCTCTTGGAGGCCATGAAGTGGAGAACCAACAAATGTTCTAGTCACGTGATGAAGCGTAAGACTAAAATCCATTCGATCCCATGTTCTCCATCCAACGCCCGGACACCTACAAAAAACAAGAACAAAGTGCCCAAGTCTTGGATCCCAAGTGGTTAGAAAGCGATGCTTGAACCCAAGACTTGACACACGGCCACCGTAAAAAAGAGTGGTCGTTACGCACTACGACTACTACGAGAAGAAATGAGCGTGGTCGTAGCACGAGAGGCGTAGTTTTGAATGACTACACCGAGAGATGTGATCGCTGGTCATTACAACCACGACGGGAATTGCGGTGTGGTCGTAAGTCGATTATGACCACAAAGAATCGAGCGGCAGCTGCTCGAACCAGCAATCGTGATCGTAGGGACTTTCGACCACTGTAACAAGCGGAAGTGTCCGCGGCAGACATGGTCGATGCGCCACGACTATGTCGAGAAGTCAAGTTGTGGTCGTAAGGCATTACGACTATAACGACGACACGCCAGAGGAACTCGCCATCGCACTCTAGTAAGCTCATACTCCTCTACACAAGTGCGGTGAGTCAAAGTTTTAATTTCTCATTTGCGATTTTAACATTCAAGTAGAGAAATTAAATTTTCACCGCTCACGAGAAAGACTCACAACCTACACATGAGAAATGAGATTTCAACCTAGCAATAACAATCTAGCAATTTATAATCTAGGCATCTCACAATATCCCAAGAGCAAGTATATTCATCTTGGACAAGGCCAAGGTCATAATAAGTTTTACCTTGCTCATGATAAGTCGAAGCTCGTCCTTATCATTATCATCCGTGTGTTCTCCAAGGCTTTCTCCTTCCTGCCACTTGATTAAGCAAAGGACAAGAATGTACCACAAAGCTCACACTTGTGGTTTCTTGCAAATAAAATCATCCTCTAGCCGAAATCAAGCCTCTTGTCTCAAAGGACATCATTGGCAAAACACCCCAATAAGATTCAAAGGAAAGTTTACAAGATTCCCTACTAGTTGCCAAGCTCCGGATCGGTTAAGATCGGATCTGAGCCAACCTTGCTCGATACCAATTGAAGGACCGAATCGGCAACCGAGGGGGTGAATGGTGCCTTAAAATTCTCCCACAATTAAACCTAATCTTTTCTCCGATAGCTAAAGAGCTATGAAGAAGAAGATTGATTGCATCGAGAGAAGAGAGATCGAGAATAACCGCAGCCTAACCGAGAGAATCGCATCAAGCCGAAAATGTAAACAAAGAATACACTAATCGCAATGTACCAACAATGAAATTGCCATGGTCGTAAGAACGAAAACAGTGAATACTCTGTTGTCGGGCGCACGACCGCAAAGCAAGAATTTGAAGAACTTTTGTTCGAGATCCAAAACGCATGAAACTTGAAACCTAGTAAGCATGAGATCTCTAGAAGTGAATTTACCAAGAATCTCCAAAGACTTCAGAACGGTCGAGAGAACAAAGAAAGTCGAAATCCTAAAGAGAGCTTCAGTAGGAAGTTTACGTAAAACGAATTTCTCTCGATTTGTTCTTTGCTCTGGAATGGTCTTGCCAACTAGCCTTGAGACATATTCCTAGTTCGAGCAAATCAAAATAAGCCAACTCTCAAAGGAAATACGTATGAACTAAGAATGAAGAGATGGCAATAAATCAATGAAAGCATCTCAAGAATGACCTCTCAACCCAGATCACAAACATGCACTCCATCTCATATATAAACTCTAACAAGTACAGAGAGATGAGTCCTCTCAAATCATAACACGGGAGGTTTCTGCAACCACTCCCCCCGGGAGGACAAGCTCTACCCTAGAGCTAAACACAGACAAACTCCCACGGAGGGAGAGAGGCGCCTTCAAGGCCCAGTGACCAACTCTCACGTAACACTTGCCTCCCTCTCCCTTTTATAGCCTCACACGAGACTAACCCTAATGGATCCATCCATTAGTCCATACTGGGATAACCCGAAAACCCCATCTAACACCGGTTTTAACACTCACTTTGCCCGCTAACTCAAATGCTTTGCCTGCTATCCCAACAGACCAAGACTTTGCCCGTTAGCGCCAATGTAATCCACTTCTTTTCTCGTGTGCTTTACTGAGGGACGACTTCCCGCAGCCTTTGACATTTCTCCAAATGCCCCTCCGCCGCCTTCCGTGAAGCTTCCTCCACCGCTTTGTCGTCCATGTTGTCACCACCGGCACGACACGTCCTCTTCGGCTTTTCCACGCCATTCGGACCTCAACAACTCCCTTGTCTAGTCCCGACCTCCTAAGCCTCACCAAGACATGTCTCCCAAGACTGCAACCGACCGATCGGACCTCGACTCCTCCGAGTCTAGTCTCGGTCTATTCCGCCGCACACGACCGCACCCAACCTCCCGACTGCCTCGGACCTTAGCTCCTCCCCGAGCCTAGTCCCGGTCCTCCTCGTTGCCCGTCGTGCTCTCTGCGTGCCCAGCGGTTCCTCGCCTCCGGCCGCAACCACCTCACCTGCCTCGATCATCTTTGCCTCCGACCGTCGGACCTCAACACCTCCTCGTGCCTAGTCCCGGTCCTCCCACGCTCACCATGAAATAGCTCAAGTCCTGCACCACATAGACAAGAAAATCACATAGCACCGCCAATGCACATGCACCATCAATCGGCACAAGTATCACAAGACAACACCGGTCGTAAAATCCCTACGACCACCCGAAGCACAAGACAAGAAGTGGTCAAAACCCCGAAGACTTCCCGCTTCCTTCGACCACACAAAGATGTCGTCACGACCATCACAAAGCTCGTTACGACCATGCGATATAAGCTATGACTATCGCTAGCTACGACCACACACAGTCTCGCTACGATCACCGCTCAAACAGAGAAACCAAACTCGCACCGCTCAACCCGAGCTCAAGTCTTTGCACGAAATTAGACTTGTCAAAATGTCAAAATGATGAACAAACTAGTCCACAAGGTCCATGACACCGTACAAACCCATACGACAAAACCCCAATAAATCGACCACTTCCGGAGGTCATACGACCGGTTCAAAGATCGCCAATCGACCACGGCCGTCACAGCCGATAACGTGGTCGAACTCCGCTCCGACCACGGCCATTTTCGCGTTAACGTGATCGTAATCGGTGCACAACGTGGTCGATAACCGGCGTTACAACGTGGTCGAGCCACCGAGGGCACAACGTGGTCGAACCACCAAACGCATAACGTGGTCGAACCACGAGCACCGCAACGTAGTCGAGACCCACGCGCCAACGTGGTCGCACGCCCTCGGTGGCTCTCGACCATGTCCAATGTGGTCGAATGGCCCGGTGGCCTCCGACCACGCCCGCAGTGGTCGTAATCACCACGCCGTGGTCGCACTCCAACGTGGTTGTACGCCACCGACCACGGTCAAGGTGGTCTTAAACTCTTCCGACCACGCTCAATTTGCTCGCAGTGGTCGTAAACCCTAGCGCCGATCGCCGACCACGGTCAAATTGGTCGACGCATGTTTTCCCGCTCGATCGGTTCCAATGTGGTCGCACGACACCGACCACCGCCATTTTCACCGAGGATGCCGCAACGTGGTCGATGACCTTCCGACCACGACCAACGTGGTCGCACAAAGACTCGAAGGGTTTCGCCCACGACCAAACGTGGTCGTATGACACCCAACGTGGTCGTGCTCCACCGAGACTTTCGACCACCGCTAAACTTGTCGAGAAGGCCACAACGTGATCGTAGATCTCCGCAGCGTGGTCGATAGCCTTCCGACCACCGCACGCAGCCCGACCGACTCCGATTGCGCCCGGACTGCCGAGGAAGCCGTAACGTGGTCGTAGCGCCTCGATCACGCCGCAGTGGTCGAACTTCCCAAGAGACCTCCCACCACTGCTCAATGCCTCACCGGTTCCAACTAAGGACAACGAGACGTAAGCGATCACGACAATTTAAGGCTTACGACTTTGCAAAGTCAAGACAAACCTCAAAACCAAACTCAATCTTTCTAGATCAAGAGTCAATTACTCATCACAACCATGGGGTGACCTCCACATGGTCTCACATATTTTCTGTGCAAACTATGTTCGTCTTAAGATTATAGTTACATACCTATTAATCATTGTGTTATATTATACTTCATCCCTTAGGACAGTTGAACACTTAGTCTTTGTCACCCTAGAAATTTAATGGTAACCATGCTAGTTATAAACTATATCTAAACATGTTTAGTTTTGCTTAGATATACGGGGGCATTAAATTGCCCTAACATCAAATTCAAAATATGATTTTAGTTTTGGGCATCCATTGAAGGAAAAATAGTTGATATGTTGAGATAACTTAATTTGTGCTTCTCAAAACCCTCAAACTTGCTTGACATATCTGGGCGAGTGGTAGAAGGATTGGTGCATATCTTGACATATCTATAATGGGTACAACTTGGCTAAATAATTTACCAGACCTTGGAGTCATCTTGTATGGTGGAGGAGTGGAGTTGGTGCATGCGGATCATGATTTGGCTTGAATGGGACATCGAGTGGAGGGTGATGTTGCCCACTATACTAGTCATTGGGGAGTTGTTCCCACTGCGCTAGTCGTTAAGGTAAACTTCTTGCACAATTATGGGTCCTTCTTTGGAAGGGGTAAACCCATGGGTCGAGACGAAGGGCGAGTTATTATAAAGGCCTCGTGGTAATCTCCTTGATCTGCATGTCTAAGAAAACATGTGAAACATAACAAGCCGTTTATCTCTTATGGGTAAAGTGTACGATATCTGCAGAGTGAAAACTGTTCGAACAGCCATGCCCACAGTCAAGGGTGGGCATGAGCACTTACTTGAGTTAGTACCTATTTCTGAAAACTTTGTGGGTGGAATAAAACTTATCAGGTGGATATAACCCTAAATTTGAATTGCCTTGGATGGATGTAACCCATCAATGATAATGAGTAGATGTAACCCTAGTAACAAATACTAGCATATGGTGGAGAGAACCATCTAACAGGTGGATAGAACCTGAACTACTATTATTGCATACTCTTACATTCTTTAAAAACATGGTTTAGTTGAAAATGTTGTTGTAGGAATTTCTATTTACTGTAACTTTTCACAGTAGCCTTGGCAAATAAAATAATCCTAGTCATCTTTTGATAAGCCATGCATCTATATAATTACATTATATGTGTTCGCTCGTGGAGCACGGTGGAATATGCTCACACTCGCTCATTCAATTAACTCAAAACCAGGAGAGCTAGATCACTACGCTTATGATGATGCACCTGGGAATGATGGTGAAGAAGACAGAGAAAATTAGGGCGATCCTTAGTAACTCTAGTCCCAGCTAAGTAGGCTATGATGGAGATTGTGTGCACATATATTATCCCAACTTGGATAATACATGTTGTACACATTTTATCCCCAGTAGCTTTCTTGTGGCAACTTATTACCTTACCTTTTGTTTATTACTTCCGTTTCCACTTTTGTTTATTGCTTTCGTTTCCACTTTTGCAAAATCCGGGCCTGACACAGATAAAGTTACAATATGTAAGATGCAACATATAATGTGAAATATGGATATGTGGAATTCACTTATGCAGATATCATGGCACATATAGTAAGCGCGGGCAGTGGTGTCTGGATTTGTGGATTGAATTATCCATGCCAGCTTACCACAATCATACCGTGGGTATGGAAACTCTGGCAGTATAGGTGCATCATTGCAAGAAAAATCTAGGTAGGTTCCCACCTTCTTACCAATCCACTTTCGCTTATAAAGCATCTCCCTGAAGTCCGACATCCCTAAACATGGCGAAGTGACCTCCTTTACATCTCTTCCCCCTTCCCTCTCCTTGTTTTCAAAATTTGATTGTTGGCTATAGTGGTAGAGTGCGCCCCCATTTTATAGGCGGCCAGGGTGTAGTGTAGTGTTGAGTGAGTAAATTTTTGGTTGATGGAGGTGGACTCACATCCATGAGAGGGAATCTTTTAGCACAGGATTGCTTAGCGTGTGTCAATTAACTGAGAAAAGCTGGTGTGTGTCTATTAACTGAGAAAAGCTTATCGGTGGTGTCAAGTCGGTTTGAAAAGGTGGCATGGCATGATATGGTCAATTCAGTCAGGAAAGGTGGTAGGGTATGGTCAATTTAGTTTGAAAAGTTGGCATAACATGGTTTGATGGAGGACCAACGTTTTAACTGTGAAAAGCTACGGACTCGGTCTATAGGAGATGCAGGCATAGCTATGCATTATGACATGTTTGAGTCACACGATCAAGCCATGAAGCATGAATACATAGTAGCCTAGTAAATTGTAAGCCCGGGCAATTCTTGGAGATAACTCACGAAGGAAATATGGAGTTATATGGTGCGTAGGGTTCTTTCGAGTGCACCTCTTGCCAGCTATACCTACGGTACAAACGGCATGACACATGAATTAGCCAACCTCACTAGGACTTGTTGCGGTATATGCGTGCCTTTTGGAATGAAAATAACATGGCGGATGTACATCTAATTGAGCTTGCAGAAGTATGCCCCTAAGGAGAAAACGGTACACCGTAGGGCCCCACATGGAGTGTCGATCGTTAGGGTGGCATGGGCGCGACTGGTTGTTGTGGTAGTGGCAGGCACAATTGCAACTCGGGTTGGCACATTAGCAATTTGGGTGGTAATCGCTGCTAAGGTGGACCACTTTCTCATTGTTCCTCTCCCTGATCATCTGCCTCCGAAGCTCATCATTGTTTATTCTCTCGGTCTAGAGCTCCTCCTGCAACTCATGTAGGAGGATCCAGACAGTATGGATGTAAACTTGGACATGTATTGGATATGGGCAATCCACCCATTTGGTGAACTTACAATCCACAGTCTACAAGAAAGATGAGGTGATTATGGTTGGTACAATGATACATGCATGGAAGTGCATATACGAAATAAACTACTTACCATGAATAGAGGACAGCAAAAGAAACAACATCCTAGGTTCCATCGTTGTTGCTAACCTAGACCACCATGTCGAGTTTGTGCGTGCATTGTGGCCAAGGCTCTAGGATATGTGGCACATATTTCCAATCCCCTCTAGTGTGGCTATTCATGTACTTCTCCCTGAGAAGGATCTCAAACTTCCTCCTGATTCTATCTATTGTACGAGCAATGTGGGGAACGAGCCTTCTTTATTTTTTTGTCCATGTATGCCTACCTACATTTAGAGAACTGTTTTCCCTCATCTAAGTGCTTCTTGGCAATTATTTCCTATTGACGAATTACCCAACAGTTCAATTCCAAGTTTCGTCCACAATGGTTGTGACTAGCAAGGATTGCACACCCTTCAGCATACCGTTGTACACCTCTGACGTGTTTGTCGTCATTATTTCGTACCTCACACTATCAGTATCATGAAATCGTAGCCATTTATCTAGCTTGGGGCATGCAAATTAATCCATTACGAGAAGTTGTTCACCAGCCTCAATAGATCCCTTTCTGGCTATGCACCCTCATCTTCCACTGGGTGTGACGTTGCTTTGCGATTCCCTCGCATGCTTCAAGGTCTCCTCGTCTAGCTCTTTCCATATCGTCTCGAACTTGCGCATATAGTTTTGCATGCAGAGCTTTTGAATGTCTTCATCAAGTCTTTGTTGCAGAATCAGGTGTGGAAGTTTGCTGTAAGATGTCTCATGCACCAACGGGTATGCACGCCGTTCCATTGGTACAGTGGTCATATGCCATTTTGCATAGTGGTCAGTATCAGTAGTAATCTCACGTAGCGGCCTATGATGAGGCAAACATTTGGTCGGTCTTTGAACAGTCGCTTGCTTCACACTATTTAGGAACCACAGCTAGCTCTCTGTGTTCTTATTTTTGACAATTGTGAATGCTATAAGGAGCAACCAGTCATTGGCGTTAGCGGCGACCACCATTAATATGGTGCTCTTGTATTTCCCAAACAAGAAAGTGCCATGCATCGTCAACACTGGCCAATAATACTTGAATCCCTAAATAGCCTACCAAAATGCCCAGAACACACGATCCATGATGAAACAGTTTTGATTCCTTTGAGGAGTGCTCTCTATCCATCATATTTATTGTAACATCCCAAATTTTGGATATCCAAAATTATGAAATTTCTTTTAATACTTTTCTCAAATTTTGCTGGCGTTCAAAATTTCTTTTGAATATTTAAATCTTTCGGGTTTTGTGGCATGCAAATTAAAATATTAAGAAATAATATCCAACTCTAAAAGCAAAGTTGGTGTTAATAAAACAAATAGAAAATCAAAGGATCTACACACAATTTAAAATTTAGATATTAAATAATGGGAATAAGAAATTGAAATCCAATTTACTTAAAGAAAAGAGAAGCAATGGCTAAAGAAGTTTTAAAAGCTCACATCTAAATAGTTGAAAATTTAAATTTAAAATTTTAAATGTCATGCAAAAATTGAAATTAATAATCATAAATATGAGAAAGAAATTTAAGTTAAAACCCAGAAATTCAAAAACTTTGCTTGAGCCCTTTTTCTCTTTTTCTTCCCTATTCCTATATTTTCCTCAAATTCTTTTCCCTTTTCTCTTCCCTTATTTTTCCTCTCACTTCCATATGGGCCCCACTCCCTTTTCTCTCTCCCCCTTTTCTCCCCCGCCTCACGGCCCGTGCCACGCCTCCTTTCTTTCTCCTCCTTCTTCCCGTGCGCCCGACCCCCTCCTCCGCCTCTCGCCGCCAAAGCCCTGACACTACTGCGTGTGAGCCAAGCTGAGCATCGGCGTGGGGAAATCACGATCGAGCCACCCTGCCTCCGCCACCCGCTGTCGCCGCTGACACCGCCCTAATAGCTGCCTGTTCCACGCGGTGCCGCTCGTGGCCAGTCACGCCTTGCCACCTATAAAACCCGGGGAGCCTTCCATTCGCATCGCCGTGTCCCCTAAACCCTTCCACCGAAAGCAATTAAGCTCAGAGCCCTTCAATCGCCGGCAAGCCGCCTCCTTCCCCAACTCCACCCACCGGCATCCTCCACAAATCCCACCGATTCCCGCCATAAAAACCCAATTTCTGCTTCCCACACCATCCCCGGGACGTCGCCATCATATTCCCGATCTCACCCGAGCTCCTCGTCTCCCGTACCTCGCCCAATGAAGTCCAAGAGTTGCTCTTCACACAGGTCGACAATCTACACTTTTGACATGTTACTCTTCGTATGAATAGACCAGCTCATAAATTTTTTTCTTTTTTAAAAGGTCCAATCGACTGAAGGATTACTCCCATAATAACCCTCAACTCATACCAGTCAAGGTTGTAAACAAAGTACTTGCGTACTGTTTTTCTGTAGCAACTGTTTTTTCCTTCATCCTTACAATTAAAGGGAAGAATAAGATGCTGCGATATTCAGAGAAATTAATTAATTATATCTAAATTGAACCAAGATACTAAGTATAAGGATGCATTCGCAGTCCATCTTTTGCGTGTTTTCTTGCTTTGCTTAAAACACATGCATGAAGAGACATATCTAAGTCAAAAAAGGCACAAAATTAAGGTTACAAGCCTTAGCAATCAGCGGAGACCTTTTCAAATATTAAAGCATTTTAAAAACCAATATTTAATACCTGAAATAATGTAGTATTATACATAACAAAGTAATTTATCTTTGCTACCTTTGTTTCTTCTCATTTGGCGTTAATAGGGATGGAAACGGATCAGATACGATCAAATAGTCTCAAATATGAATACGAATTCATATTTTTAAAACGAATACAAATACAAATGTGAATATTCTCAAATACGAATACGAATCGAGTATCGTAACTGATACGAATTCGAATCGAATATATACTTAATTCGGTCGAATACGAATATCCTCCAACAACTTCTGTAATAAATCTTGGTAGAACAAATTCCTAGCAGTTTTGCCGGGTTTTCACGGTTACCGGAACAGTTGCCAGTTTTAAATCATATAAATTCAAATTTCAAATCACAAAATTCGCCCGGATTTTTTCCAGATTTCCGAATCGGCTGTTCTATCAAGCATAAGAAACAGATCAAATACAAATGCGAATATTCTCGAATACGAATATTCTCGAATACGAATATTCTCAAATAGAAATACAAATATTTTTTAATATAGATTTTACTTACTATAGTCATATTTTTTAAATACAAATATCAGATAAAATAGATTATTCCACCCTACGCGTCATCCATGTTGATTACCAAACCAAAGAAAGCAAACATGTTGTTTAGGACAGCGCACATCAATGAAATCAAATGGAACGAACGAACCAATGACCAGTGGACAACACCTTTTGCTGTTGCATGCATTTCCATGCAAAGGTGCATCATTGTTTGAATGGATCCGTTTTGTTAGGTTGTCCCACTAAAGTAGTGCCAATGCATGCAAGGAACTAATAACTTTAATAATTTCTTTTGGCTTTTATGTCTTTTGATATTCAGCCAAATCCCCTTGTAAGTGAAAAGGGATCAAAAACAATTTTACCAGCAACTTCGTTTTTGTTCAAATAAGAGTGTGATCATTTCTTTTGGCTTTCATGTTTTTTGATATTCAGCCAAATCCCCTTGTAAGTGAAAAGGGATAAAAAACAATTTTACCAGCAACTTGTTTTTGTTCAAATAAGAGTGTGATATCCAGTAGTAACAAGTAGGAGAGATCTTCTCCGTTTTTTACTATATACTTAGATTACAACTCTTTTTCATAGCTCATGGAAATGCAAAGATTTTTGAAGTGTAAAAAAGTAAGATTGATTTTTTATCGTCGATAGCAAGCATGAAAGAAAAGGTATGTCAAATTACCTAATAAATATACTTGGACTATGAAAGAAAGGGCATGCTTTTTTAGGCTTTTGGAGTGGCTTTTGACTTCGATTTCTTTGGAAGCCGAAATAAATAGGATGGTTTCTCAAAACCGTTTCTCCAAACGGCTCCCCGAGTTTATCGGCGTGTGCACCATCCACGTCAGCATCTTCGTCATTCATCATCAAAAAATACAACAAAAAAATATCAGACAAAAGCTATCAACATAGTCTAAAAGAACATGTCAAAACCAGCTGCCAAACCCAAACTATTTCTAACATTTTTCAAGGGAAAATATCTCTAACATAAGCCAGATCATACTCCCAAAATTCAACCCAACCCCACAAACACAGAGACCCGATTCCCTTGCTCATTTTCCTCCTCCGGGGTTTTGTCCAAACAAACAAGCGGCTCCGTCGCCTGTGTGCCCCCTTACCGGCGACTGCGAGCGCTCTTCCCGAGCCGAAGCCGCGTGGATTCCCCGCCCAATCCGGCGATGGACCCGGCGGCCAGAGCTCCCCTGGCGCCACCCCCCGGCGCCGGGGTTCGCGTCCGCGTGCCGCTGGTGAGTTGCCCCCCAAGTCGCCGCTTTTTCCCCCTTTCGTTATTCTCTCGAAGGCATGGTTGTTAGGTCGGATTTGGGGGTTCTTGGGCTGAAGGTGCTGCCGTTGGGTTCCGAGGTGTGATATTTCGGAGGAAAGATGGGGGTTTCCTGCTGCGCGATGGGGGCTTTGGGGATTTCGGTGTAGTTGGGGGCGTGGATCTGGGTGCTTGGGTCGTTGGTTTTGTGAGTTCTTGTGGCAGTTTTGCGTAACAGGGGCGCGGGGAATCGGTGGAAATGGACGTCACATACTCCGGACGATTGCGTCTTGGCTTCCCCAATTGGGATTGTATCATAGGCAGGTATATCCGGTGGAAGTTGCATGAGCTTGGGCTTTGCTCTAAGAGCGCCCCGTCTTCCCCCTATCCCCTATCGGTTAGCTAGGATTTTTCGCGTGTATTCCGCTCAAGCAATGAGATGTGCAAATGATTGGCTAGTATTTGTGAATTCGAAGAAGACGGTAGCATGCATCTCACTGTAATGTAGTCAGCCTTGTGTGTGGCTTGGGTCAACTGTGACCTTGCATTTGGCCAAATGCCATTTGGGGCTACAAAGTTGCATTTGTTTCGTTGAGGCCCTTTCCTAGATCATCATCCTTTTCCATACCATATCAAGGGTTTCCACAGATAACTGAAAAATTAGGCAGGTGGGTGGGTATCTTTGAAGTTTGAATCCACTGTATCCTCTTTCAGCTGATTGCTGAGTAGTGACATCCTGAACACCGTTACTTACACCTTGCTCTGGACATTTCCTGATGCTCTATGATCATGAACTTAACATGTTTATTGTGCATGGATTGCCATGTCCTTGAACTGGGGTTTCCTACTCATGAATTCTGAAGCCTTATTTGTTAATGTAGTGCTTGTAACCTCCTATGGTCGTGATCTTAAACTGTGCAAATTAAACATCTCAGCTTGAGCACAGGAAAGGCCTCTTGTTAATAATTCCATTGGCTTCTGACTCCCAATTATCTCTTGCTATATTGGTTTCATTCAATGTTCTAAAAATCTGCCTGGTACACCTAATATTAGACCGAATTACAGGACTAGGTTGCCGCCTCCCCGAGTCGAATATTGCAAAACGATTAATGTAACAAGTCTACTAGGTCGGTTATGCGGATATGCGGCCCTATTACTTTGTACTAGGTACAAATGTGACGTGTTACATACATTTTGGAAGATTGCCTTTACTTGGCGTTTGGCTGACTTGGGGAATGTGAATACCACATTTGTACGGATCGAATATCTGAATTTCAATCCTCTGTGTATTTCTGCACTAGTCCAGGATTAGTGTTCCCCTAGGTGGGCGCCTATGCTACCTAGGCGTTGGGCGCAAACTCCCTGCCGCGACTCAGGCAGAAGCGCTCCCCTGGGCGGTCGGCCCGCCTAGATGGTCAACGCTGGTCCTAGGCGGCGCTAGGTGCGGTGGAGATGGGCGGTATGGAGCGGTAGGCGGAGCTTGGCGGTGGTAGGCGGACCGGGGGTGAGTGAAAAGGTGAGCCTCGATATTCATACCCCCGTGGTTGCAAACAAACCCGTCTCTTGTTCCCCGCTGCCGCTTGCGGTTCCCCATTGCCATCGCCCACGGTTCCCCGTCGCGCACCGCCACCCATGGTTCTTCGTCGTCGTCGCCCTTGACCTTCCTCCGCTCCTAGACACGGACGAAGTAAGTGATATCCTCCCTCCCTCTCGGCTTGTGTAGTGTCTGTGACTATGTACGCATGCGCCTCACTCCCCTCCCTGTCCTCCCACTCGTCGGCCTCCTTCTGCATCTTCGGCCTACGCCCCGTGCTCCCCTCCTCCGCCGCATTCCTCGGTCACCTCCTCTGGTCCCGTTGGTATCTCCTCTTTGTCGCCCTCCCCCTTCCTCATACTCTTCGTCTCCCTTGGCAGCGCCTCCTCCACCTGCCCGCGTCCATCCGCCTACCCTTCATCGACCCCGCCGCCTCCCGCATGCGCGAGGCTAAGCTCCATGCCCTCTACCTACTCCGATCCCAGCGCGAGGCCGAGCTCCATCTCTTCTGTTCGGCCGCCTAGGCCCCGCCTAGGCGTTCTAGACGCTAAGTGGCCACCCACCGCCCGCCTAGCTCCTAGGTGAACATTGTCCAGGATCAACCTGATGCACACAATTTAACATTGATGATAAAATGACCATATCACAATTCGATATAAGGAAGTAACAAATATTATAAAACAAAAGAGTAAGGACCTTATGGTCAAAGCTTACAATTATCGCCCTTTCAGGCTAATCACTCGAATAAATTGCAGCAGAATAAGATAACTCCAATTGATGGCCCATCCATATGCCCACAGACAATTGACTAAGGTAGGGTGACCTAGTTCTTGTAATCCTTGTAGTACTTCTCACTCTTTGGTTGATGCCAAAGTGCTCTCTAGCAACTGAGCAACATGACATAGAGCAGTGGTGGTCGGCAGCCGGTGGAGAGCGTCCAGAGGCGGCGGCTGACGAGCGGCCGAGGGACGACAGCTTCGATCGAGGCGGTATCGATGAAAGACCGGCGGATCGAGGCACCGATGAAAGACCTCCGGTGCCACTGTGGAAGACAAGCGGCTCGGATGAACGCTGACAAAATCTCGAGCGGAGAATAGCCACCGACGGAGATTCAATGACAATGGCGGGATCCTGCGGCGGATGGAGGCGGTCGGCCGGATCCAAGCGGAATAAGGCTGGCGGGGTCCCGATCTCACGGATCCGAGGTGCGGCCATGGAGACGGCGGTTTGGTGTCTGCGCTCGGCGGACGAGGCGGCGCGAGCGCAAAGACCTTGGCGGCGACGTGGTAGGAGGGGGCCGGATCTAAGCTGGGGCACGACGGAGAGGGCCGGGTCCGCCGGAGAGGCGGCTTGTTCGGCGGACTTATTGGCGGAGGAGAGGCGACGGCGCCAGCAGGCGGGAAGCCCTGATCCAAGCAAGCGGCCATAGGGGAGCCCCGATCCGTGGATCCGTGGCAGATCCGCGCGGGCTTGTGGCCTGGCTGCGGTGGCGGATGGTCGCAAAGCTTCCCAATACCGGATCGGTGGCGCGACGTATCGAGGTCGGAGGCGCCGACGGCGGAGGGGCTTGCCGCAATGCCGAGCGGACTGCCTTGCGTTGGCGCCGAGGCGAAAGGCGGAGGTGGAGCCCGGAGGCCGAGCCGCCAAGGGGCGGATGGCGTGGGCGCATCCGCGCGTGGAGAGGGCGTCCAGTGGCGACGAGGTTGTACTTGAACTTGGCGCAGACAACGCCGGAGTTGCTGTGCGGGCAGATGACCTTGCCCTAGATGCAACGGTATTGGGTGTCGTTGCTCTAGGTCTTGGCCTTGTAGACGTATGCCATGCACTTCTTAGCTGGGACGCAGGCAGAGGCATCTGTGTCCGGCGGCGTCTCATACGCGTGCTTCTTCGCCATGAGTTCTTCCTTGACCTCTATTGTGAGACTAATGCAATCTTGGATTCCTGAGCGGAGTTCTGTGTAGAGGCCCCATATGGCCTTGAGTTCTTCAGCATCGGAAGCCATGGTGAGTAGCTCTGATACCAAGTTGTTACGGGCTAACACCATTGGCGGTGCGCCCAGGGGATGGGCAGAGGAGAAAGAAAAGGAGTAAATGATTTTTTTCTTAATTCCAATAGCATATGGCAGCCCTCTTATATAGATGAGCTCCCTTCTAACAAATAGAATCTAATCTTAATCATATCCCTAAAAAATAGAATCTAATATTATATCCCTAATTATATATCTAACAAATAGAAACTAATCTCTAACTTCTTAATAATGAACAGGTTGGGCTCAGGGCCCGGCCCACACCCATGACAGGGCCGAAAAAGAGATGGGCCTGGTGTGCTGCAGCCCAAGAAAAGGAAGAGAAAGAAAGAGAAGAGAGATGGGCCAAGGAAAAGAGAAAAAGAATGGGCTCAGCCCAACAAGGATTGGAGGGAAAACAAATCCAGAGATTTGATTTTAAATGGTTTCCATTTGGATTTGAATTTTGATTTTAGATTTTGAAAATTCAGGCAAACTCCAAATAATAATCAAAAGCTTCGAAATAATTAATTTGAAGTAAGTATGAAAGACAACAAAATTTGGGATGTTACAACATAGAACTACAGTATTGTATATTTGTATGTTCTATGTTTATTTGGCTTCACGAAATAGTATTAATTAACTTTCATTTGATGCCCACACCTACACTCATCTATTTTACAAGTGCTTGTAATTTATGGAGGCATTTAGTTTTGAACTATCCTCTAAATTAAAGATGTGTTCTGCAATCTTCATCCAGTCAAGTGAGCTGAAAATGAAGTTTTATCATGCTGCTAATCGCCTAATCCATGGTAACTTTTATTTGGGGCAAGCCAAGTTGTCAACAAAAACCAACTTTGGAAAAAGAAAGAAAAGCAAGCAAGTCATTGCATTATGCTATAGTGTGGTTTGTGAGTTCAGAGTTATCACTGAATAGAAGTTTTATATTTATCATTTCAAATTTTGCTGTTTCCCTCCTTGATTTATTGCTAGAGTTGGACTTTGTGTATTTGTTACCATGTACCATATGTGATGATCCACTAACTATTGTTCTCTATGCTACTGTGTGAATAGACCTCACATACAATACAATACATCATTCAACCAGTTGAAAGAGCGAACATATGATAGAAGAGGTTGTCCAATGGATGCTACTCGCCCTTCACTTAAGCATATTTCTTTTAAACTAGTGTCGCTGTTATGCTGTCTTGTTGATTTTCCATGAGGATTCCATTTGGAGTTTTAAGCGAACTAACTGGACTCAGGACCATGTATCCATATACTTGATCTATCTGGCAATCCAATGTAACTTGGACTACTGTAGTAATTTATCATATTTTACATAATTAAATAGTGTAATGGGGAATTTGAAAATTGTTGCTGTTTCAGTGTAAACATTATCTGTGTGGTATATTCTACTAGGTGGATGGGACAATATTCTGTCTGTGTGTGGCTAAAAGTAGGATTAGTAGGCGAGTTGTTCTGGTTCAAACTTTACTGTTTAAATATCATTTGAGGTTTTGCTGTGTTCCAGTTTTTTGCCAATGCAGTGTTTTGCTTTTAAGCCAACAGAAATTCTGACCTTGTTTTATCATTGCATTTTTTCAGGTAGAATCTGTCTCCTGCTACTGCAGATTAGACACTGGTCTTAAAACTGTTGTTGATGCTAGAAAGTTTGTTCCTGGAGCAAAGATGTGCATGCAACCTGATGTCAAACCCAGCAAGCGCAAGTCAAGAAGCTCACGTAAGGAGAGATGCCGAACTCAAGCACCACTTTTGCCTGGCCTTCCTGATGACCTTGCTGTTGCCTGTCTTATACGGGTTCCTCGAGTGGAACACCCCAATCTTCGGATAGTTTGCAAAAGATGGAACCGCCTTTTATCTGGGAACTACTTTTACTCCTTGCGCAAGAAACTTGGCATGGCAGAAGAATGGGTTTATGTCTTTAAAAGGGATCGTGAAGGGAAGATATCCTGGCATGCCTTTGATCCACTGCACCAGCTCTGGAAGTCACTCCCACCAGTTCCACCAGAGTATTCAGAAGCATTGGGTTTTGGCTGTGCCGTTCTGAGTGGTTGCTATCTGTACCTATTTGGCGGTAAGAATCCTCTGAGGGGCTCTATGAGGCGTGTTGTATTTTACAATGCTCGGACAAACAAATGGCACCGAGCGCCAGATATGTTACGGAAACGACACTTTTTTGGTTCTTGTGTCATAAACAACTGCCTGTACGCTGCTGGTGGAGAGTGTGAAGGAATACAAAGGACTCTCCAGTCTGCTGAAGTTTATGATCCTAATAGGAACAGATGGGCCTGCATCCCTGAAATGAACAATGGGATGGTGCCTTTCATCGGAGTTGTATATGATGGCAAGTGGTTCCTGAAAGGGCTCGATTCCCATCGCCAAGTGATGAGCGAAGTCTACCTACCGTCATCCAATTTGTGGTCAACCATTGATGATGAAATGGTTACAGGCTGGCGGAACCCAAGCATTTCCTTCAATGGCCGGCTCTATTCATCTGATTGCCGGGATGGCTGCAAGCTTAGTGTCTACGATGCAAACACAGGAACATGGACAAGATTCATGGACAGCAAGCACCATCTAGGCAGCTCGCGTGCCTTTGAAGCTGCAGCTTTGGTGTCATTAAACGGGAAGCTTTGCATTATCCGCAACAACATGAGCATCACTCTTGTTGATATCTCGGACCCAACAATGAGTATTGAGACCGATAGTGCATGCATGTGGGAGACTGTTGCTCGGAAGGGCCAGCACAGGTCGTTTGTGGCAAACTTGTGGTCAACCATTGCAGGACGGAACTTGAAGAGTCACATTATCCACTGTCAGGTGCTGCAAGTTTGAGGTCAGCTGTTGTAAATCGGGAACACAATCAGATCAGTCAAACAAAACTTCCATTAAAAGGTCAATTAGATTCCATACCAGAATTGCGGCAAAAGAAGCTCATTGCCCAAACAAATCTTTGTTCATTTGATTACCAGAAGCTCCAATACAAGATTCCGGCAGCATCAGAAGCCATTCATCAGGTAGGAGATGGATGTCCAAAAATTGTGCGGAAACCGGAAACTGAGAAAAGTTTTCCTAGAATAAACCGGAGTTTATTCGATATTAGGCAGGGAAGTTTACATGGGTGGATATCGTTTCATAAAGTAGGATGCCCACAATCAGCCTCTCCGATCACTATACTTATCTATCTTGTATCTTGTCCCCTTTGGCTTACTGCTATTGATGTATGTTGTAGCGGCAGACTAGACTTCGAGATTAGAAAAGTAATATGCTTAACGCTTACTATACTTTGATATTCATATGGCTTGGTTATTATGTGCTGAAAATTTTGGTATCCGATCAGTGGATGTTAGGATGTTGCCTCCTTGTGGAACTGGTGGTCCGAGCGCACGCCTCCTTGAGCTCTTGCCAATGGTGATGCTCAGCTAGCGCGATCAAACAGCTCTGAGAGCAGTAATGGCGGCCGATGGCACGCTTGGAGTTCTCAAAGCAGCAATGGCGCCAGATGGCATGGACCATCTAGCTACTAGGTGCCCCTCTGTTCTGAAGGTGTCCTTGTCGCTAAGCTTGCTACTATATAGGTTCGTCTGATATGATCTTTATGTGTGTTTAGGACTCATTATGTCTTGTTAGGACCGCTACTGACTTATGAGCTGGAAAGGAGTTTTCGGCCCATAGCCAAATATACATGAAGCTACAGGGTTACACATTTAATGGGCTGGAACGATAAGGGATCGGATGATAGTATTCGAGTAGCATTTGATCTCTACTCGCATCGGATATGGATCCGATTAGAGGCTATATAAGGAGAGGTGCGGGGGCTGAGGGATGTATCCCAAAACACACCTGTCGAAACCCTAGCCACCACTTCTCGTATCCCCTGCCGTGCGCACTGGTGCTAGCACATCGACGCACGGTGCTCCATCCCTAGACGTGTGGACTTCGGTAGAGGCGCCGCTGCGACTGCGGCGCTGATCGGGACGATCACGAGGAGACGATTGGACGGAAGACGCTCGACTACTACCGCAATATCGACGCGCTCTTCGTTGAATCGGCTGCTTTAACCCTACTTCCGCTGCACTGCGCGTCTAGTGGTAACGATCTATGATTTCTTACATATATAGCTTCTTGGTCTACGTGATAGAAAAGTTTTAATCTGCGCTAGTGTAGTTTACCTGTATCCCAACAGAACAGGCTCTTAGAAGAAGAAAAAAACACAGAGAACGAACTAACAGAGACACATAATCGTCATCCTACGGCTCTTCCAGGATCAATGCATTGCAGCTCTAAGCTAAACTCAATGCAGTTACCATTGTCCTAAATTCAGGTCAGTCTCGATCAAGGCGCCAGTGAGTGATGGTCACTCAAGGGAAGAACAACCTGCACAATAAGAGAAGGAGCAATCTGATTGGTTGATGAAGCAAAATTGACGTAGATGATGGACGCGGAGCTCATGATCGGTGGCGACGATTGAAGCAGGGCTCCTTGTGGGCAAGACAGATTAAAAAGATGGCATCCATTGAAGCTAAAGAAAAGAACAACAGTCACCTTTAACTGAAGAATCCATGACATGGTTTGCATATAATTAATATTAGTGCATTGGAATTCGGAAGTGAGATTCGTGGATCAAATTTTGGCGATATAGCTTAGGAAAGACGAGAGATAATCAGGAGTTCTAAACTCTTGAAAACAGTAAGTTCAGCACTATATACATTATATAGGCTTGTACTTGTCAAGAAAGAGAAAAAAAAAAATTCTCCAAACGCATCTAACATTGTTGACCTGTTGTATAAGCTTCACTACCATTTTCAATAATTAACTTATATTCGGTATGGGCATACGATACATTGAACTTAATTATATGAATAATTGATAGCTCGGGCTAATTTACACGAGGGATTTTCATGGTATGTGTCGGGACCCGGATTTGCAACCCAAAACCCTCTATGTGACTATGTACATCAGCAGTTTTATCTAGACCGGTAACTAATGCACACAGTTATTTCATTGACTATCAAGCACATATCTCACAATAAGCAAAACTAATACATAATATTAAACAATACATAAATAGACCAAATGGTCGGTTGACTTAACCCGGAACAATCAGGCCAAATGCCTTGAATAACAGCAACGGAAACAGAAACAGAAAAAACACTCCTGTAGAATGTACACTTCACTTACACCACCATATGTATACATGCACCCGCATCACCTAACACATGCTTGAAAATTTTCACAAGGCATCAAGGTTTTACGGAGTACAACGCTATAGGATTGGATGGCAACGGAGAAGGTGAATGGTGTCTTTTTGAAATTTTTTTCCAAGTATTCTAAGTTCTGTTATCTAATAACTAGAAATTTATAGAGAATATCACATTCTCTCAAAGTCATAGATAAAAAAGACTCAAGAAATCAAAGTTCGATAAAATCCTCAACACCGGTGGTCTGACCTCTCTCACAAGGGGCGGTATGACCACCAGTCGGTCTGACCGCTAAGTAAAAACTGGTCTGATCGGAAAATCAGGACATGAATAGTATTTTCAGCGCTATTTCAAATCCAAAAATCGATGGAACTTTTGATCTGTATATCCAAATGATATGAAATTTTGCAGAGATCTTCTCTAGGTTATCAAGAATCTATTCCAATAAACGATAATAAAAACCATGGCTAAATTTGAAACATTTTTCAGTTTGAAGGAAAGGTGCACCGAAACCGAGCCAAAACCAAAATCGGTGAATACAATTTGCTCGTGGGTGGATGATGGCCAAGATGACTTTAGATATATTCTCATATATTCTAGTAAGTAAGAATGCGAGAGAAACCACATCAAAAACTCTCGGATCAAGAATCACACTTTGAGGCCAAATCAAGTAAAGCCGGATTTTCTTGATAAACTTGCTATCGAAGTGCCTAGTCCAGGTCAGATCGGCCTAGCCCAGCGGTTTGACCGCTGAGAGCATGAGGTTAGACCGGCCTCTAGCGGCGGTCTGACAGGAAGACTTTGGCAGGGTAAGTGGCGGTTCAACCGATCCTAGTGTGGTTTGTTGAGTTGAGTTATTCTGTTGGTTTTATGGTTTTGGTTGTGAGTTATGACGATGATCATGCAGTGTTATTCACGGCGGGTGTTGTGCAAGTATTAAGTCATGGGAGGTCCATGCATGTGTAAGTCATGGCGTGTGTTCATATATATGGTTCACTAATAGAAAGCAATGTTATTAAGTCGTAAAGTCGAGTCGAGTCGTAAAGGGGTCGACTAGGCGACTTGCCCGACTAGTCGGTCGACTAGTCATGACTAGCCACGACTAGTCGACAGACTAGGATGTATACACACAGGTCGGCCACTAGACTTGCTAGCATCACCATGAGCTCTCCTAGGAAGATTACAACCTCTTTGAGTGGACGATGCACCAATAGCTTCATCAACATGAACCTAAGTTAGACGATCACTGCCATCAGTATCGCCTTCATGAACCGATTCAGCATTACTACTACAGAGTCGGAGGTCAGGAGAGGAAGGACCGAAAGAGAGGAGACATTACTGCTGCCAGAGGAAGGAGAGGAGAGGAGGAGGGAGTGCTCACCAGTCATCACGGCTTGGGTCGGCAGAGGAGGGAGGTCCGAGGTGGCGTGGACAGGGGTCGACGGCGACTAGGGAGTGCCAAGCCACTGACGACGAGGAGACGACGTCGTTCACCATAGCTCGGGTCGGCGGGGGATGGAGGTCCGAGGAGGAGGCGGCGGCATGGACAGGGGTCAACGACGACTATGGAGCACCTAAGAGGAGGTGGCGGCGGTGTTGTGGGTTGAGGAGGAGGAAGAGGAGGAGGTGCTGAGGCAGGGGAGGGCTGAGGAGGAGGTGGCGGAGGGCGTCGTCGGCGACGTGGATGGGGGCGGCAATGGCTACAGTTCCCTCTATGTCGGCATCGTGGGAGCCGAATGTCTGATTGTCTTCGATTGCATCCGAACGGTTAGGGTTCCCTCTTTATATGTCTCCACTTGGCAATGGGCCAACCAATCGCCCGACTCGCACCGTACGACTAGTCGCGAATAATCATTGACTAGTCAGCAAGTCAGCCGACTAGCTTAGCTAGTCGAGTCGACAGCACTAGTCGGAGCTACTGTGCCGACTTTTCGACTAATCGACGATTAGTCGCTACTAGTCGTGCAACTTAATAACAATGATAGAAAGTAAAGTGTATGTCATTTATGCTCCATACTTTGATTCTCCTCCTACGACTTTAAGTTCTCAATTTTTTCTTAAAAAAATGGTTCCACAACGAAATGTCTAATAAATAGTAATTCCTGACTTAAGTGCTGCCTTCGGTTGGACTTAAGGCTTAGGCTTGGCTTTGATTGCTACAGTAACTAGGTTTTTTTAAGATAGGGTCTACATGTACATATAGATTGTAGTAGAAACTATGCCGAGTTCAGTTATACTGGTCAAAATCATATGTAACTATTTTTTTCTACATATTGTCTCTCGTGAATAGTTAGAATTTAAAAATCATAAGTTAAAGTCAAATCCACAGTCTCTAACAATCCACCCAAAAACTGTTTCAAAAGATAAAAAAAAAGACTGGTGTAGTACTCCATATATAATTGCCCGTTCGCCCACCCGGGTTTGGCCCTCCTTGGGTCTGGTTGCCGGACAACGGGTGAGTCCTCCCACCTATATTCGGACCACGGGTACAGTCACTCGGATCTTGTGGGCTTGGGCTTTCGGAAGGAGAGGTGTGTATGCTATGCTTTCGTGGGCGCTGCATCGTATCGATCGCACAATGCAAGCGCGCCTGATGTGCACCCCTTATTTATTTTTAGCTTTTCAGTGATTTTTATATATTAGTAGTATTTATGAGATCTATTATTCATAATAAAAACCATTAATCACAGCTAGAGGCGAAAACGGAGCCGGATTCAGTCGAATTATCCAACTACCGAATCCGAATAGAAAAAAGATTCAAATTCAGATGTTAAATTGGCAAACTCGTAGATATAGGATGCGAATCCGATATAGCCTGACGTGAATTCTGAGCCGAATATCCAAATAAGATCTGGATTGGAAGTCGGATATTTGGATAATATCCGGATTCGCATATATAATAGCATCAGCTAGCTAATATGTATCTTTTGCATTTGACCTTCCAATTAGACATATTATATATGCATTTCGATGATCTTGCTGAGCCCGTCGTCATGGGGGCTCTAATTTGGTATTTTATGTTTTTTATTTTGGACATCCCCATTAAAAGTTTTTTTGCATGCTTTTTAGCCAAATTTGATATGCTTATAACTGATTTATTTGCAATATATCTAGAATTAGTTAGGATTAGTGGTAAAATGGCCCTAATGATCAATAATTACATGATAAACTAGACAAAAGGGGTATAAATATTACTATAAAACCAGTGTCAATTTGCTAAACTTCATTGTGGCATATGATATGAAGTTGTTCTCAGAAGCTGCATTATACAAATACGTAAGATAAATTATTTATTTGTTGTTGTCAATATTTAACGCGCAGTTACATGTTAGAGTCAGATATTTATCAATTTAAAATATTAAAATAATTTAGTGCCATATTTTAAATAGGAGAGACCATGAATAATTATTAGAATCCGAAAAATAGTCGAATCTGATTTGATTTTGAGTATAATACGATCCAAATTTATATATGATATTTGTCTAGTCTATATTTGTATTTGATGTTTATCTGATTCGTATTCGAATTTGAGAAAACATAGATACGAATATGACATGGTCATAAGTAATCTCGATCCGTTTTCATCACCAGTAACAGCCTAAAAGAATGGGTCATTCAATGTGGTGGTACCCGCCCGTGTGCCTCTGCCGCTCAATGGCCCGAACGGACGTAGTTGTACTCGAATCCCTGCAGCAAAACTGTATACTCTTGCTGCCGCTGCTGCTAGGACTCTACGAGTCTGGGGGCCTGTTTGGCAAGTCACAAGCCGGTCGGCTTTTGGCTTTTGCTACAGTACTTAACTTTCAAACGGAGTATGTTCTCAAGATAGGGTCTACAAGTTAAACGTAGTATACGTTAAAAGCCCAACATCTGTACCAGCCAAAATCGTAAGTGAGTATCGTTCTCTCCGTAATCTGTACCGTAAACAACCAAAATTCAAAAATTTCAGCCAAAAGCCATAAGCCGCAGCCAAAAAGAACAGGCCCTGGAGCTTGTTACTTGTATGAGTTGACGAATGCTGTGATCATGTGACTGAATTGCCAACTCTCAAAGTGAGTGGATACAGATAAATATCGCTCGTCTCATATTCTATTGTATTTTTTATAATCAAAGTTAGACACAGATAATATCAGATATAAATACGAATGGCAATTAAGGATAATCTCGATCACGAATACATATTGAACTGAATGCGGATAGTTTCGATCACAAATATTTAGTCAATTATTGCGTGAAAACAAAACTTCTATATATCGCACATAATAAGATCAATCAACCGTAGTACATGTCCAAAATATAGCTACATTAGAAATTCAATAAGCAAATTTATATATACATTGCAGCTGGGATTCTAGCGCGCCGTGTCATCAACGCGATATGCATACCATTGGATGGATCTTGGTACTAACAAATTGTTTGTATTGCAAGTCAACAGGTCTGGACAAGCTACTCCCTTCTACTCTTCTCTTTATCTTGTTTAGCTAAAACAACACATCCTCTCCATTGCCCAGCACCGTCGGCTCCACTCCATGACATCGGCTCCCCGCGCTACTCCATCACTTTCACGGTGCTGCTTCCTTCCCCTCTCGACGCCTCCTACCCTCCACCACTCTCCTTTTCTCATCATCTCTCTTTCTGCTTTCGCCGCCATCCTCCGCTTGTTCCTCTTCGCAGCTGCCCAAGACGATGGTGGCAACGCTCTGTCTTGCCGCTGCCAAGGAGGTCCACAGGTGATGGCGGTGGCATCTGAGGAGGTCGATGGTGGAAGTGAAAGCCGAGGGAGGCAAGCGGCGATCGTCCATAGGCGGCGGTGGAGACGACTTCCGCCTTCCCCTAAGTCGATTTTGGTACGAGGAGGTTAGCCTAGGCCTTAGGCCATAGGCTTTCCGGTCGCAAACTCACAACGCACGTTGAGCCATCGACGGCTAGGCCTATGTGCATATTCTGCATATATCTGAGATATAGTCTATAAATAGTTCCGATAAAATTTCTGGATAGCTCCGAATGCAAAGATATATCTATTCTAAATCCGATCCCATGTCGGCTAAAATAAACACAATCTTATATCTAAGACAAATTATTCGACTCCAAATCTTAGAAATTCCCATATACCTATTTTTCTCTTTCCGAAATCATTTGGTCGGACGAAGGTTTGGGCCTATCCGCTCGCAGGCTTAGGCGTAGGTTTTGGTGCTCGTTCCGAACGACGGGCGGGAAGTTCGGAGAAGGCGATTTGCTGCGGCCCGGGCTTGAATTTCGTCCTTGCGTATCCGCGTTCGGATTCCTCCACTAGTCCATCGTGACCGTCCGATCAAAACTGAACCGTGAGATCAGCCTTCACCCCGACCAAGACAAGCCACAGATCGCCCAAGGTTTCCTCTCGTCTCATCAACTAGTGTTTTTTTCCCTTGAGACCTTGTGTAAGCCAAGCCAAGCCAAGCTGCTCCTGTTCGCATCTCATGCGCGACGGGCCATGCAAGGGCCGTAGAATACACGGCCCATTATATACAGTAACAGGCCACGATGCAACCAGTAATGGGCGCAACAATTAGAATGGATGAATACGTGGGTTTCTACCAAATCATTTCTAGGGAACTGACGGACGTCTAATCTGCGGTCACCCGTTAGAAAAAGTTTATTGCTTTCTTTTCAACTGTTTTTATATTTTAGATCCTTTCAGTATGAATCGCTATTTATTAGAATAATAATCTATAGCTAAAAATTATAAGCCGTAACCAAAACAACATGCTATAACATGACAACATGCGGTGAGCTGCCCGCTTCGACGACAAACCTGCCTAGCGGTGTCTTTGGCTTGGTGCGAGATTGTTCGTCCAGTTTATTCGTGTTCGATTCTCTAGAACTCGCACATTTCACCTAAATAACCATAGTAGACTATAAATACACGTGCACGTCCATTGAAAAAAAAACGTATATCCATACTATATAAGATTTTGGTGCCTTTGCAAAGTTATCAAGCATATATTAGAAGCCACAGGAGCGTAGCTAGTCTGAGGCCAGCCTCGAGCCCAGCCTACTGTAAAACAAAAACCAAGATTTTTACTATTTATTACTATAGTAAAATACAGAGATTTTCTCAGCTGGGTTTCAAATCATTGCCCCGATGGCTCGAGGACCAACTCCGTCCCTGAGAAGGCATATGGATATACTAGCCTCGTAGGCGCGGCGTCACGCCGCGCCAGGCACCGTAATCGCGAGGAATTATTTTAAAAAAATCCAAGGGCATATGCGGATTTTCGCAAAAAGTAAAGGTTTTTTTGAAAAAAAGCGAGGACCTGTACGTAAAAAAACCACAGGGGGACCTGTACGTAAAAAACGGGATCCGTGTGCAATTTCCGAAAACACGAGGGGTCATCCTGCAAAACGGAGGGGCCAAAAAAATCCAGGGACCTTGTTGCGAGAACCAGGGACCTATACGCAATTTCGAGAAAACACAGGAGGTTGCCACCGCCGACCGTACGAAAACTCGCTGCCACGCGCCGGGCGCGCGCGCGCGGGGCGACGTGGGCGAGCGCGCGCGCAGGAACCCCCCTCTCGTAATATGGTTACGATATCATAACCCATCCATGGCGGCGGCGGCTGGCTGGCTCCGGCGAGCGGCGTCGGCGACTCTGCTGCGCATCCCGTGCGGACTCCCCGCCCTCCCAACCCCTCCACCCGCGCCGGTTCTCGAGGCGCCTTCCCTCGCGCTCCCCGTCCACATCGCCGCCATGGAGCTCATGGCCGTCCCCAAGAAGAAGGTCTGCTCTCCTCTCCCGTCTCAATGGAATCATTTGGTCGGACGCGCTATTCGCGAAGCTACGGTTTTCTCGTTGCGATGTATGTTGCGGGAGGGGATCTGTAGTAGCGCAGCGTATGCGCACCAGGTGTTCGCTGAATTGCTTGTGAGTTGTGCGGGCAGAAAGTTATCTTTTCCTTGTTTGTGTTACGTTCTGCGCACGGCATGTTTGTCGAATTGCCAGCGAGAGTAGTGATATAACAAATGTCCTCGCTTTAACCTGTGTTCGATTGGAGATTGGAGCATTTGCCCCATACATAAACATGGAATTTGATGATTTGCCCTATTTGTTTCATTGACATGTGGCCCTTGGACCCATATGTCAGTGAGACATCATAGGGCAAATCATCAAATGCAATGAAAGGTGTGGCAAAAGATCAATTACCTCGTGTTCGATCCAGTTTAACCGTGTATTTTCGTTGCTCTTCCTTTAAATCTTTGCAAGGCAAGCTGCCTTTATACTTCGATCACATTCTGCAAGTAGTATTCTTGGTCCCTGCCAGTGAGCACTTGGAATACTAATGGAAGATTCACTTGTACAATCTCATGCGTTTCAGGTCTCAAAGTATAAGAAGGGTCTAAGGAATGGACCCAAAGCCCTGAAGCCTGTTCCTGTAATTGTCCGTTGCAAGTAAGCTTTCTGCAATGCATTTCTGATATCTTTGCTCTCGCTTGCCTTGTTACAGTGCATGTTTTCGTGCGCGAAGAAATATAATTGTTTAACCTATTAACCTTTTTCCCGTTTGTATTGTGCTGATGTTCACTTGCAAATCTTTACAAGCTTTGGTTGAAGTGATTTCCACGCCCTTTGAAAGGTGTTGTAAAATGCATATTATCTAAGCATTTCAATAGAAGTTATCTAAGCATTTCAATATAATCCCCCAAAATATTTATGTGAGGGGCTTGAGGTTTCTTACTTCTTATTTGGTTTAAGGTCTGAATACATACTGTGTGAAGGCATGCCTTATGCAATGTTTTCACTGTACATACTGGGCATATAGAGCTTATGCATCTGTGACTGTCAAACTTCCGCACCTGTATTTTGCCACTTCTTACATTTTTATTATGAACTCAGTTTTTTCTTTTTTGCCAATTAGCTTTCATATGCAAAAATGATGGTAATGTATACTCCACTGCAAAGAACTATGTGACATACCCCTTGACACACACACTTAATTATATGTCTTGTTTCACAAATATATGAAGCATTCTGCTACTTATGATCAATCAGTCATCTGCAGGAAGCTATTTTACCAATTCGCTGTTATATAAAGTTATATTCTTGTATATTCGCATGGAACATGGTATGGAGGCAGGCTATTCCATTTCAATTTGTTGTTTTTGTGCAATTGCTCTTTACTATGTATAAGTAGAAATCAATTTTTATCAATGGCAAGAAACATCTTCAAAACGGTGTACCAAAGAATCAAAGATGTCATATCATTTACAGAATATGGTGAAGATTCCAAACAATGATCAAGTTTTTCTTTTCAATTTGTGAGTTGACATTGTCCTGAGGAATTATCGGATGAATTGTTACGCCGTGCAGGTGTTGTGGTCGGGTGAAGCTGCCACACTTCTACTGTTGCAGCGGGGAAAGAGGGAATCCTGATTCCTCGAGCTCATAAGTTATCTCATCTTCAGAGTTTAGATAGAGGATAGCGAGAGAGAAGGGAACGTCTGGTGTCATGATAGTCATCAGACTTCAGTTAATGTAATTGCCCAGTTCCAGTACTATTTCCTCAACTCAGCGCTCCTTCTTGATCTATGTGCTCTGCTCTTGTAGCTGAATCTCCCGAGTCCATGTTAAAACCCTTGAATTCTTTTGGCATCCTGAAATGATCGTTGGGAGTATCCGTTGATCTCTTGTTGACAAGTAACAAATTTACTACCTTTGTGACTGTGATGGTGACTGTTTTGTTGTAGCAATTCACCTACGAAAGTATTGATGGTGACTGTTTTGTTGTAGCAATTCACCTACGAAAGTATGGACTGAAAACTATCTGGTGAGATCTACAAAAGAAATTCATGTGCCTTCCTGGCTCCCAAGTCTCAACTGCAATACCTCTTGCCATCAGTGGGTTGGCATCTATCACGATTCACAATGATCACGATTCACAATGATGGACGTGAGCTTCCACGTTTGGTGAGTTCATTTCCTTCGGAGTAGCATTGAACACTTTTGGTATAACCATCCTGATTTGTGAAATTTCCATGTGACATGACTCAGATCAGTCTTACGTTTAGATTTTCTTTGAGGGCCTCTTTGGAACAAATGAATTTTAAAAGAATTTTTTTTTGGAGGAATTCAATCTACACGAGAAATCCCTGTAATAATCCAATCCAAGTACTCCCTAGTCCCTCAGACCTCAGATACTTGCCACCCTTGATTTTGACTCGTCAAACTTTCTAAACTTTTTATCAATAATATTTTTTTCCTAAATGGAATATTATGCTTCAAACAACTTTTAGTTATAAAAGAAGTTTCTCAAGCTTTTCCCCTCTCCCACGGTAGCGGACCACTGTGCTTTTACACTCCCACTCCCCCACTCAAGCTTGCTATGGCATGGTTCAGGGGCGGAGCGACACCTTGGATAGGATAAACTTCAATCTAATGTATAAAAAAATATCTAGTGTATAATTCGGATAAGTTTAGTTTAGTCTAGACAATATTTTTATGATCCAACCTAGATAATCTAGATTATTCTACAGTCCGAGGTGTAACTAAATCATAGCTTCGTCACTGGACACGTTGATGGTCTCGAGATAGGAACAGCCGCCACTAACAGACATGTGCCTCCCCCTTTGTCTCTTTCTATTAGGCTGCTACTCCGAACCTCTAAGCTCTGAGATCGATCAACCAAGCTGGGATTCAAGGCATTAGTGGTGGCTGTGGTGCTGATCTGATGGACGGGGCAGTGACGTTCTTTCACAGCACAGTGGATTTGTTTGCTGTGCTTTCCATAATCCAGTAAAGATCTGAGTTTTGTTATTTTGGAGTCTGCTTTTTCTAATCGTTTTGTCTCAATCTTTGTTGACGTTGATCGATCCACCATCTGATGGATTTGTGCGGTGTAGATTTGGCATTTGATTTCTTTCTTTCTTGATGCCTGTGAGTACTCAAATCTGAAACTATTTTTTTAGAATACTTCTGACTTTGGGTAATAGAAGAAACGACCGATTAATCGGTTGATGCGGCTCATTTGGCTTTAGCGAGCGTTAACACACTCTCAATCAGGTAATCGTGACGGTTTGCTAGCCGATTCCGCATAATCTGGCGATTAATCGTCCGTATCAAACGTTTTTCACTAGCACGGGCGAAGCCACGTAGGCTTCACCACCCCGACCACCCTCCTAAAAAATTGCTAAATCAACAGCTCCTCCAGAAAAGTTGGTAATACCACTTAAGGACGGATAGACCGTCCATCCAGTGCCACTGGCTGAGCTTAATAGGAGCAAAAGACTTGTCTGTTCTTTGCAGCTTCTAAAAGGTGCTTTTCGATTTTTCTACAATAACTAGTTTTTAAACAGAGTATCTTTTCAAGATAGAGTCTACTAGTTAGTTGTAGTACATAATGTACCGACTTCATTTATATCGGCAAAAACCGTATGTAAGTTTCTGTTACTCTGTAATCTCTCGCACGAACAGCCTAAAAATCACAAATCGTGATCAAAAGTCATAAGCTTTAACCAAAAAGAACAGACCCTAGTGACAATAACCAGATTGATATATTATTTAATCATTGCCGGCCCAGGCGCCTAGCAGCTAGCGGAGATGAGTAATACGAGGATAAGTTCATCCACGGATCCACCCCAGGCCGTAGCTCGCAGGCACACACCAGAGGCCACCACGCTCGCGCATGCAAGGGATATGAAGATGAGAGAGGTTGCACGCACTTGGCGCCTGGCGGCCCGAGGCCCGGGCAGGCCTGTCGGCGCGGAGGTTGGCTGAATAGATCCAGGTGGCATTGCGACGGTCGAGCAGATCCGGGCGACGACCAAGGCGACAAGGTGCCGAGTAGATCCCGGCGTGGCAGTGGCGGCCGAGCTACGAGGGCACGACCGCGCGAGGCGACTGAGGCGAGGGCTGAGGAGGCGAGCAAGAGGGACTGAGGGAGGCCTTACAGGGGCCGTGTCGTGGGGAGGCGACTGCCGACCAGGGAGTGGCGACTGACTGGGGGCAAGAAGAGGGGACTAGGGGAGCATTGGATTTGGAGAGGGGGCCTTACAGGGGCCGCGTCGTGGGGAGGCGACTGACTGTTGACCATTTATTCCTAGCTATTGATTATATTGAGTCCTTTTACTTCTATGATTTCAGAAATTATATGTATCTCATTGACATGGACTAACTTGAATTATTAGAGATTAAAATTAAACTTATGATTTATGTGTTCTGATTAGAATTGATGTGTTACATTTTTTTGATAGATTTTCTATAATAGATAAATGAATTTTGCGTTTGATACTGCAATTTAGAATGCGCAGTTGAGTTTCCATGCTTTAGGTAATGCAATTTCTATCAATGATACTCAAGCCAATTAGCTTTTTTGATCTAGTTCATACGCTTTGAAGCTGTTTGTGTCGTTTATGGTAGTAAAAATTGTTAGACACAACTATTTCTTGATGTTCGAACACATGTATGTTGGAAATTGCATGTTGCCAGATGATGAATGAGAATGGCTCAGGCATTATACCTTGCAATATGTTGGTTGCCACTAAGTTGTTTTGACAATGATAATATTACCATCTGGTATGTGTTTTCATCTCCAGGGTTTAGGACATCAATATAACTTTATATGTGAAGAAAATTTTGAATTGATTCCATTTGAAGATTTTGAATTGATTCCATTTGAATTGTTTTCATCTGCCTTTTGTCGATCTCTGTTTACTACAAATCTGGAACTAAAGAATTGATGCTACCCTTTTCCTTTTTATGGCATTGTCGAGGTAACTATTCTATGTGGTCCTCCT
Source organism: Bonia amplexicaulis (assembly GCA_036346245.1). Lineage (NCBI taxonomy): Eukaryota > Viridiplantae > Streptophyta > Magnoliopsida > Poales > Poaceae > Bonia > Bonia amplexicaulis. Next base: position 9,987,029 of record CM070763.1, on the reverse strand, counting down.
AATTTTTTCAACTGCAATTTATTTAGCTTAGCCTTTGAACCCACCTTTGATTTTCCTCCAGGCTTCGCCACTGACTGTGATGGTCGCTTGCTAATCTGCTAAACCTACACCACACTCACTCACTCGCCCAATCACCTTGCTACTGTGTTCATTTGGTGGATTAAATTTGATTGGGTTTAGAACTCAAATCAGTTTTGATCTAGAGATTTTAGTAAGCCTTGCTCTGCTCTAATAGCCACGCTAGAGATTAGTCTACCTAGCCATTAAATACTTATTCCTTCAACAACTGCCTTCTTCCTTTACTGAACATTGTGACCAAAACTCCTGTCAGCTAGGGCATACCTAAATTTTTCGAGGTCTGTTTATGCATCATTAAGAAAACGGAACCGTTAGAAACCTGTTGAATGAAGTTTTTGTGTGTAATCAGTCAGATTTATCACCTTCTGATCCACTCGAAGATTCTGATCCAACAAGCTCGTTCTTGTCCTCTCCGACGCTGCATCTCCTGCCACCGCTGGGTTTGGATTCGGAGTTTACCGGTTAGGTTTTAGGGTTCACAACTGACGAGTATTAATAAATCCCTAAATACAGCTTTAATATATAATTAAAGCCAAGAGACCCACGTGATCGTAAACCTATAGAGGTTGCTCCCTAAATACCCCAGTCAGAGAAACATTATGCATGTTGTCTAACCGAATGACTACTCAGAAAGTTTATGCACTGGTCCCTGGACCTGATTCTAGAATATTCCTTTCGTGCGATGGATGGAACACGTGTCTTATCCATTCCAAACAGCATGATACTTTGGCCATAAGTCTCTAACAATGACTGCCATACGGTTGTTAAGCACGTTCGTCTCCCACTGATAACATCTGACGGTCGTGTCTTCTCTCTCTGGTAATAACTCCCTCTCCAACCAGGCGCGTTGATTCCATAAAGCGTCTCTCATACGGGAATGCTCGATCTTCATGACGTAGGATCGATAATGATAACTTAGACCCGTGTAACCTGACGAATCGATGGCGCCAACCACTATTAGAATAGCAACCTGCGACAAAAGAATTCGTCCAACCACATGCTTGTGATTCCGTCTACCTGACCACACGCTCAGAGATGAACAAGCTTCTCGAGGCTGGATTTATTCATGAGGTCGACCACCCAGAATAGTTCGGCAATCCTATAATGGTTAGGAAAAATAATGAGCTAAGGAAGCAAGCAATGCCTTTGAAGATCTTAAAAAGTACTTTTCGAGTGCCTCGATCTTAGTTTGTCCAAGACTGGGAGAAATATTACTCCTATACCTGGCTGCGACACCATAAGCTGTCAGTACTATACTGGTGGTTGAGCGTGACAATATCCAATGACCAGTATATTACGTAAGCAAAGTCTTACATGGACCAAAAGAACAATATCCAGATCTACAAAAGTTGCTATATGATCTTCGTATGACTTCAAGGAAACCAATACATTACTTTTAGGCTACAAAGTGGTCATACCGACTAGATACCCTCTTGATCAAGTTTTCCAAAACAGGGAATTATTAGGATGTATAGCAAAATGGATGGTCGAACTTGGCGAGTTCGATCTTCATTTTTTTTCACGAACAACAATCAAGTCCCAGGCTTTAGCAGCATTTATTACCAAGTGAACAAAACCTAAAGCCACCCAAGGGCCCGAGTATAAACACCACGAAGAGTGGACTATATACTTTGACAATTCCTTGATGTTAAAGGGCTCAGGGGCTAGGGTAGTCCTGATATCTCCTACTGGAGAAAATATAAAATACACCATTCAGCTAAACTTTCTTGCTACAAATAATGTGACAGAGTATGAAGGTTTACTAGCAGGACTCTAAGTAGCCAAAGTGCTCAGGATTCACTGATTACTAGTGAAAAACGATTCTCAACTAGTAGCTAATCAAGTTGGGAAAGAGTATAAATGCTTGGGTATAGTGATGTCATCTTATCTCACAGAAGTTAGGAAACTCAAAAGGCATTTTTTAGTTTTGAGATCCAACATATTCCTAGAAATGATAACTTTTTAACAGCAGTTAACATAGATGGCTTTCTCAAGATCATCCATCCCGCCCGGAGTTTTTTTTCTCGAGCAACTCGACAAACCCTCGGTAGTCGAGCATTCCGAAGACACTCCACTAGAGATCATACAGATCGACTCCAGTAGTGATTGGATGACATGAATCTATGAATATCTTAAGCATGACACACTTTTCTGAAGATGATACAGAGGCTGACAAGTGATGAGGATTGAATAAATCCCTAACTAGATACATTGATTCCATAAGACGTCTTCCTCGTCGGACAATCAGGTGCTTCTTCATTGGTATTTGAGGTGGGACAAGAGAATGCCAAAGATATGGACGATCAATCCTGAAGCAACACAAGACAATTCATTCATAATTGATCAATCACATTCAATTCGGTGTATTAGGGCTAGTCTCTTGCCTTGTCTAAGGCACCACTGTAACTAGTTCATGGCAATAAAGAGCATCCCTATTCTCTCCCAAGGATTTTAGCTATTTTTCTCATATTATTTCATAAGATCGATGATTTGATTGTCGACAACATGGGCCTAGATTCAAAGGAAGGCTGGGGTGGCGGGATGACCGACGATGGGTCGTGGTGGCCCCAGGGCGGTAAGGCAGTAGTGGTGTTGTTGGCCATGGGTCGGAGGAGGATGGTGAGCAGTGGAGGTCGTTGGAGATGGCAACAACTAGAGAATATTAGGAGTCGGTGGCGTATGAGGCAGCGGGGAGTGGCGGGACGACAATGGTCGGGGAGGCATCGTGGGGAGACAATAGTGGGGGAGGCAAGAGGATGGATGGTGGTGTGTGATGGTGGTGGAGTTTTGGTGGCGGGGGAGGGAGAAGGATGGTACGTGCATGAGATGTCTCCTATGATTTTTGAATCAGCCATCGGACGGTGGACGTGTACGTGACATGGTTTGTAGGCTGCTTGCGTTGCACTGATTGGCCGTTTGGCATTGCATGCAGGCCACCGATGTTACGCTTGGGTAGGACCATAGGACTGCCACTGGGTATCTATACCCACTACCCAAACACATACTCTCATTATTGGGTAGGGTATAGGTAAGAGATACAATACCCATTGAGATTCGGGTTTCGGTAGGGTAACACCCGTTAATACCTGTACCCATCCAGATCAACAAAACATCAATCCTCTCAATGGCTCTCTCCTATCACTAGCCACACATTCAGCCATGTTCTTTTTGGCTTTTCAATTAGCTTTTGACTTCAGCTCCTTTCAGCAATCACTATTTATCAGACTAACACCGCAACTAAAACCCATCAGCTGCAGTCCAAAAGAATAGGAGCTTCCTCTCTTTTATTTCTCTTCTCCATGCTGCCGCCGGAGAGCACCTTCACCACCACTTCCTCTCTCAGACGCGTAAGGCCACCGGAAAGCGCTCTCTTCATTCTCCCGGCCATCGTCACCGGTGAGCGCACTCTCTCCTCTACCGTCCACCGCCGCCACCGACTGCTTCACCACTTCCTCATGTCGGCACCACGCTTCTCCATCGCTTGGATCTACTCCACCACTATCCTCGTTCTGATGCCGTGTAGTCCACCGAAAGCCTCCACGTCTCCACCGTGTCACCCATCGCTCTACTGCATCAGGTCTGCCTCATCGTCGTCGGTAGGATGCGGTCGCCAACACGCATTTCAACCTCCTTGAGCTCCTCCTCTACATCAGATACAACCCATCCAATTCGTCACCGAGTCGTCTTCCTACCCCATCACTACCGGCAACGAGTGCTATGCCACTCCATCATGTTGGATCTGCTTTTCCATCACCCTGAGTCCGCCTCGCCGATGTCGGAAGCAGCCGTTAACGAGCTAGTTGCTTCCTCTAATATTGTCCCTCTTTTACCCAATGAGTACCCAAATCCATTGGGTAATACTAGGTTTTGTTGATGTAGGTAATTTGCCTTCAAATGGATATAGGTAATTGGTGGGTTTGGGTATAAGCCACTCGTACCCTCAACCCTCCCTAACGACGGCCCTATGCTATTCCCAATAGCTTGATACTTAGAGCTTGTGACGGGAGAGAAGCGAGGGATTTAGATATAAGCACTCTAATAACTTGTTACCAAAGATTATTTCTAAATTACCCACAATAAATTAATTACTGCATGAGGACCACTTGTCATCCTCCCTTCCATTTTCTTTCCCTCTCTCTCTCACTTTCCCACCGTAATTCTCTTCCACTTGCTTTTTATGGTCAAATGCCTAACTTGTTACTCATGCAAGTAACAAACTCATTCTCTCCTCCCCTCTCTCTTCCCCCTAAAAAATTCTGATGTTACATAGCTACAGTAGCAATGCACTACCAGTAAAGTCGGAGCAGGCTACACAGGCATCTCAAGTTCTCAACGTGTCATGTCACACTTGTGCTGGCACGAATATTACGATATCTTTTTATCTTTTGTTTTTTTTCGAAAGTTGAAATAAATAGGACGATTTTTAAGCGGATTCTTTCGATAGTTTTTTAAATCTAAAATTGTGTGTGCCGTTCGTATCTTCATCTCCATCGTTCACTACTGTTTTAAAAAATACAGATAAATCAGTTGTAGGCAAAAGAACATGGAACGACGTGTTGCCTTCTCTTAATTCCCACCACCATCTTTCGGCATATGTCACCTTCCGAACGAATCTGCCCTCGTTGTCGGCGTGTATTCCCTCCTGTTAGGCATCTCGCTTTTGATCAGCATCGCCGCAATGATCACCTCCGTCGATCGCAAAAAGGGCGGCTGGCAAGCACAGCGTGATCCTAAGGCAAGGCAGGCATCTCTGAAAATATCTGATCACGCATGTCATCCTCATAGATATCGTTTGCACATGCAACAGCACTAGCAAGTCTCTTTCTAGTCTTGATCGGCTGTGGAATAGGGGGAGCCTTTGGCCTTTTCCTCTCCGTGATTGATTACTTTTAACTATGCCAATAGCTTTTATATGTATTTTTTTGATATGATAGTATATGATAGAGATATTGATGTAGATGATATACATAATTTTTAGTTCGAGAAGTTATTTAAAAATCTATTTTAAAAAATCATATTGTTTATTTTAATTTTTGAGAAGTTAAAACATAAAAGACAGAAGACCAAAGACAAAAAGAACATGTCCTTTATTTGGTCAGCAGTAGCTCATTCAAAATAGAGCAGCTTCCGTCCGCGGACCGGAGCATCCAAGTAGGAGTGGAAACGGATCGGATACGGTCGAATAGTCTCAAATACAAATACGGATTCATGCTTTTAAAATGGATACAGATACGAATTCGAACATTCTCGAATACGAATACGAATCGAATGTCGTAACGAATACGAATTCGAATCGGATATATACTTAATTCGGTCGAATACGAATATCCACCTACGAATGTTGTAATCGACCGGTTTTTCCGATTAACGGTTTTAAATTCAAATTTTGACATTTGAAATTTTCTCAAAATATGATTTCCACAGTTCATATTTCTGGCACCATTGTTTATTAGCACATGTAGCTTACACGGTAGCAATTGTATCCATCGACCAAAACTGTAAACATCACCTGGTTCTGTAATGATCTCAGATTTCTGGAATTCAGACGCTTTATAGTTTAGTAATGCACGATCGACGACAAATGGCGTGAAATTTGTGCCACCGAAATGGTAGCAGGTAGAAGCAGTCGCCGGTCGGAGTGTACTAGTTGAGGACTTGGAGTCTTGACTCTTGAGTCTTGAGTACTAATTGAGGAATTCTGGAAATGAGGAGTTGAGGAGTTAGTCTTGAGTCTTGAGTACTAGTTGAGCGAAATGAGGAGTGTAGTAGTTGAGGTCTTGGCTCTTCCTCTTCTCAAATAGGAATGCGAATACGAATACGAATATTCTCGAATACGAATGCGAATACAAATATTCTCAAATACGGATACGAATATTGTCGAATACGAATACGAATATTTTCGAATACGGATTTTTGCTTACCACATTCACATTTTCTTGGATACGAATATCGGATAAAACGAATTATCCGTTACCGTTTTCCACCCCTACATCCAAGGACTGAATGTACGGTAAGTGGCAGACGTAAGCTCGCTAACAGATTTGATCTTTTTCTACAAAGCTCACCTTACTACGAGTCACATCTCGTTTAACCGGTCTGTTCTTTTTGATTTCGACTTATAATTTTGAGACTTGGTTTTTAATTTTTTGATTATTTGTGAGAAAAAATATAGAGTAATAGAAACTCACGTGCAGTTTTGGCCGTTATAAATAAAGTTGCTACATTGTATCACAATCAATCTATAGATCCCGTCTTAAAAGACACTTCTTTGAAAACTAGTTATTGTAAAAAAACAACAAAATACCTTTTAGAATCTAAAAAGAAAAGACCTGTTATAAACTGCACCAAGGGGAGAAAAATAAAAATGTATAATTGGCAGTGCAGGGAGCAACATCTCCGACTGCCGGGGGTGGTGCCCACAGAAGAACATGGAGAATCCTCACCCACCCCACATTCAAACCTTCCATCAAACCGCTCCGGAGGACTTGTAGCCTGTTCATTCCGGTGCAGCTCGCCTGAATAAATTAGAAATAGTGTACACACGCGAATACATATTCAGCGAAAAAGTAAATGTTTATGCTCTATAAAGTTTACTTTAGCAAAAACTTCTAATATATGTAGAGAACATATATTATTATTATTATCTTTACTATTATAAAAGAAGGAGTTGGTGGTTGGTCCGACCTCTCCCACCCCTTCTCACAAAAGACAGCGCTGACATATGGCCCCAAAAGACATGCGTTGAATCTTCCCACCTTCTCATCAAAATATCTTTCTTTCCATGATTTAGTGGTCAAGGTGGATTTCATCTAAACTGCATTGTAGAGTACATGCTGTATTTTTCATCCAGTGCTTAATTTTGTACTAGCTGAATGCTCGTTGCTACGGATTTTAAAATTTTATCATACTATATGTTCTGAAACTAACGGGTGGTAAAAAATTTTAGAATATGCATACAAATATGTTCTATAATTCTTTAAAATTCGTAGCAACGCACGGGCATTCAGCTAGTTATTATAAAAGAATGAGTTGATAGTTGTATATCTATTTTCCTCCAACTGTCTCATTCATTCTATTTCTTGCCATTCTCTATTTTTTAACCAATGAGAACAACTTTTTTCATACATAATTCTTTATATATTTAATATGCCCCCGCCTTTACTTCCGAATAAGCCGCCGCTCCGATTCGCTATAAAATCCTCACACGCACTAGTCCACACGGCAATACCACCGGGGCTGTTACACCAACCGTAGGCAAACAAAGTCCAAGAAACCGCGCGACCGTACTGCCATCGGTGTCCATGGCGCAGCAGCAGCAGCAGCAGAGGCGCGTGCTCCGCGTGGCGCCGCCGGGGGGAGTGGGAGGGGACGGGGAGGCTTTTCCGACGGTGCAGGCCGCGGTGGACGCCGTGCCGCTGGGCAACCGGGCGCGCACCGTCATCCGCCTCGCGCCCGGGGCGTACCACGAGCCCGTCTACATCGCCAAGACCAAGAACCTCATCACCCTCGCCGGCGCCTCCCCCGAGGCCACCGTCATCTCCTGGGACAACACCGCCACCCGCATCAAGCACGCCCAGGTACGAATACGAACACGATACGCGTCCGTCTCCGTCGTCGTCTGCCGGCCCCGCACCGTACTCCCGCCCCCTGCTCGACGAAATGCGGGCTCGATCGGAAGCCAGAAACGAACGGTTGGTCGATCCAGGCAGGGCAGCGCGTCGTGCGCGTGCTAGATTCCCTGCGACGAATTGCTAAATTCTCAGAGAGTCTATATGTTACTGCTTTGAAGAACTGCTTCCATGTTGTCATATGCTGATGACACCAAGTGCTTTGCCAAGCACATGGGTCTGCACTACGATTAGGTGTTTTACAATCTCAGATCCACTTTGGTACTCGCGTGCCTGCCAGGTTCGGGATGACAAGCGCGCGCTGTGGCACTGTAACACCTGCCTCGATCTGGGCCATGTTCGGGCTGGTAGTGCTGGGTTTAATCCATGTTGTTTCATGTTGATGCACCCCATGTTGATACACCTATGATCTTATAATGCGTTAAAGATGAACAAATGGATGATTCAAGCAAACTGAGCTAAGCGATAATATTTTTTTATACATCTAGACAGTTATATGTTTATGCTTGGGAGAAGGAAGAGGTAGCCAGGTAGGTGTAGAGAAGTTTATAGCAACCCCCTAAGTTTGACTGCAGGAGTTCTGCTAAATGTTGAAGGTGTTCCTTTTTGTGTATTTTGAACGATTCTAATATCTCCTGAGTCGACCAACTGTGACTTTTTCTCTTATAAAGTCATCCAGGGTTATTGGGACAGGAACATTTGGCTGTGGAACAGTTATTGTGGAGGGGGAGGATTTCATTGCAGAGAATATCACGTTTGAGAACTCAGCTCCCCAGGTAGTGGTTGTTCACTTGTTCTCCTTGCAGAAAGAGATGATCAGTTGGTGGGTGCGGGAAGTTGATGTGTACCGGTTGTGATGCAGGGGTCTGGCCAGGCAGTTGCAGTCCGGGTAACAGCAGATAGGTGCGCCTTCTACAATTGCCGGTTCCTTGGTTGGCAGGTACGTCTATTTCTTCACCTCGTGGTTGAATCACTTCATTAATCAGGGTGATAATCATCATAAGTTTTGTTAACTTATCCGTCCAAAAATCATTCAGGACACATTGTATTTACATTATGGGAAACAATACTTAAGAGACTGTTACATCGAGGGCAATTGTGACTTCATCTTCGGCAACTCTATTGCGCTTTTGGAACATTGCCATATCCATTGCAAAGCAGCGGGATTTATTACCGCTCATAGCCGGAAATCCTCTTCTGAATCTACTGGCTATGTATTCTTGAGGTGAGTTATCTCACAATCGTTCTTACTCACTGCTACTTAATCCATGCTATGTAGTTTGTTTAATATAGGTTACTTAGACCTTGTTGCCATAGCTGCTGAAACTTGAGCTGTTTCATTGCTTGTATAACAGGCTCGATATGTATTTGAGCATTTTAATGTGGCACTTTTTATCCATGCTTGATGTGACACTTGAATGAATGAACCCTCTCAGGTGTATTATTACTGGAAATGGAGAAGCTGGATATATGTTCCTGGGTCGACCATGGGGGCCTTTTGGGAGGGTTGTCTTTGCACACACTTTTATGGATCGCTGCATTAAGCCTGCTGGGTGGCATAATTGGGACAAATCGGAGAATGAGCGAACTGCTTGCTTCTATGAGTTCAGGTACTGAAATCATCAGAATTCAAGACTTCCTCTCATCTGACTTATTAATATCAACCTCACATGATGTTACATCAAAAAGGAAGCTTCATATTGTCTTGCCACTCATATAGATTGATCCCTCATGAGTAAATATAGACTTAATACTTCTGGAGTCGTTCTGATTTTAATATTCTTCAGGACTCGCTAGCTACTATATTATTATACACGGCATATGTTGTTATGCACCTACCAAATTCAGTGTGCTACAGTTTTAACACTTCTATTGTTATTTTTCTGCAGGTGCTCAGGTCCAGGTTCCCGCCCATCAAACCGAGTGGCTTGGTGTAGACAATTGCTTGATGTTGAAGCAGAGCAGTTCCTTGCACACACTTTCATTGATCCAGACCTTGATAGGCCTTGGCTCCTCCAGATGACGGCGATAAGAATACCAGCCTCAGCATAGTCTGATCCCGTCCGGGATCCTAGTTCATGCCGCCTCCTTCCTAGTCTATATATAATAAATAAATTTGGAGGATGTATTATAAGTTTGTAACATTTGGTCGGTTATCACCCACGTTAATCATATTAAGGAGAGATTTTATTTTGTTGTGAGCCTGTGACTGATTTGAGGACGACTATAAAATACGAAAATGCATTAACATAACCGAAATGCCACAAGCCTGTGGACCTTTATTTGTTTTGGAATATGTAATGGAAAGCTTGCATGATACATGTTGCAGGTTTGCAGATAACTTCTGGATGCAGTTCATCTACGACCAGTAGGCATATTCTTTCAGAAGGTTGTCTGCAAAATCAGAGGAGCAAGTTTGATCAAACTTGGAAGAACTTGGATGATTCAATGATGTGGTATGCAAGATCCTTTGAAACTTGTTTTTCTTTCACACCAATCTTGCAGGAAGCAGTACAAATCATCAGAACTCCATTGTAAATTCTCCAATTCAAACAGGCGCCTTCCAAGATTCTCATGAAATCCCTGTATTTTTTAGTTTATGACTTATTTTATACTATAGCTCCTGGTAACTTTCAGCATAATTAAATTTAAAAATAAAAGAATAGGTTAGTCTATCAGATAATACAAAGAAATACGAGAGAAAAAATAAAAATAAAAATAAAAATAAAAACTAGAAGCTGAAACAATTTCAAGACGTGGTGCCCATGCTTCAACGAACACCGGTTCCTTGCAAGCCATAACGGATGGGACTATGACACGCTTTTGCAAGCTAGACAGAGATCAGATAAGAGCCTAACTTTGGTCCCGTTTATTTTAGTTTAAGCTTCTATTTTATTTTTTGTTATTCCTAAATTTCGTCCTTTTATGATTTTTTTTAGTTTTTTTTGTTTCTTTACTGGTTTATTTTTCGTATTCGTTTGCGTCGCTAATCTGTTTTTTCCATTTTTATTTTTCTTAAATTTAGTTACGCCAAATAAATCACCGTCAGTCAGTTACAGTGCAATTTCAATCATAAATTAGTTTATTTCAGTGCAACCGAGCAACACCTTCATTTTCCATTTCTTTTTTGAAACAATCCCGGGAGCTCTCCCTCGTTCTATTAATTGAAAAGAGAGTTTGCAAACATCAAACCATCGATTGTAATACACCTTTAAGACCAACAAGGCAACACCATCACCTCTCACACACCAACTTCCTTTACATTTCTTTTTCTTCAATGTTTTTGCAGGAAATGAAAACTACAGGAGCCTAACTTAGGGCATGGCAATGGCGCTGCTTGGGTGTTGCTACATCCATGATCCATCCAGTTTGGCATGTGATACCAGCCATATCTGCAATCTACTCGTATCGCCATCGAGAGGAGAGGAGGCGTGCCCACATTCCACGAGTGCTGTGGTGATGGATACGGAGTGCAACGTCTTTTTTAAAAAGCCAAGGGTAGAAACTCTTTTCATTTTGACTAGTAAGATGTTCGTGTTTTACAACGGGTGCTAAAAGAAGATGATATATATCATCAAATACGATTCAAATCATATATAAACATTAAAAAGAGGAAGGTATCTTGTCATCAAAAGTGAGGTCGACGCGGTCGGATCCACCATTGCCAAGATCGTTGCTCCAGATCTACCCTCTCTGACCCCGCTGGCTTCACGATTCTTTCTCACCTTTGGCGTGTACTCCACCTCCCTGTTCGTCATCTATGTCGGTGTACTCCATGTCCCGATCGTCGACCTCAGTGGTGCACATTTCCGTTCCGTCGTTATCCTCGATGGTGTACATCAACGCCTCGTCATCCGCACCGATATACTCCTCTTCTTTGTCACCGAATACCGTTCCACCTTTCTCTTCTTCACCATCCTAGTGCAGTAGCAGCATGATGGCGCATGGGAGGAAAGAGTAGCGGAGGCTCCGAGGGGTTAGGCTGAGAGACCAAAGAACTTGGCCATGTTACCTTTTTTTTCATGGCTGTCAGAGAGAGGAGGTTGCCCTAGTTGTAAATAAAAAATATGTTCGGCCCCTCCACTCCCACCCTACACCACCTCCTCCCCTCCCTTGTCAGCCCTCGCCTCTGCCTGCCCATGCACCACCACCGCTGGGAGATCGCCTCCCTGTCTCCACTCACACCCCCCACCCACGCGCCGCCACCACACCATCTCCACTCCTTGCACCTCCTCCCGGTCGATGGCTCCATCCCATGCATCACCGAACCGGTCACCACTGGATCCACCATCCCCAAGGTCACTGTCGTCAGATGCACTATTTTCGAGGTGGCACGCCAGGGGGTTGGCGCCTCAATAACCTTCGTACTTACAAGTTATTGACGCCCCAATCGTCCCTACAAAATTCTTCTAAAAATTTCTCGCACTACAACAACATATGACAATCACAAAATGTTATTGCCAGTCTAACAGATTTCGTACCATTGAGAATCTACAAACGGACCAACCAAGCTACATTGTCTGCCCTTTTATTTTGAAAAACAACAATCTACAAATATAATTTGCTACATATATCATCTACAAAAAATTGCTCTTTATTTTCCCATAATTACTTTCATAGATCAATACAAAAATATTACTTTTATTTTTCTCAATTAAAATTTTAATCAAAATTCCTACTAAAAATAAAAAAAACATTAAATTTTAATACCAATTTGCATTAAAAAAACATTAAATTTTAATACCAGTTATGCCCAACTTTCGCTCGGAACAGAGGAACGGAGGAGGCAGTGGCGCTCAGCCAGGGCAGGCCTGCCACGGCGAGCGGCGACCGGAGAGGTGACGGCGGCTACACACTTCAGTTTAGGCACTTGATAATATTTATGGTGAAAATGTAAGCTGTATTTTTTCTGATTACTACTGATGTTCTAATGCAATTTCTTCCCCCTCTCTTTGACAGTGGTAACATTGATAACTTGGAAGTGAGGAGTTTTGTTCATTCTGATTATAGGATGTTCCTGACCTGGCCTTTGCCAGGCGATTTTGCAGTCAACTGCGATGTTTGCCTGATGACAAGGATGCAGAAGATGTCACTGGACTATCATGTCAAAGTCGAGCAGTAATCAGGCTCATTTATTCGTGCGTTCTTTGGTTTCAACGGTAACAGCCGATCGCATAGCCATTTACTTGAGGCTTCAGTCTTGCCTGATATTTGGCCTGTTATTTTAGGCTTTTGAAATCAGTTTTTGGCTTCTGCTACAGTACCTAACTTTCAAACGGAGTATTTTCTCAATATGTGGTCTACAAGTTAAACGATCTACACGTTAAAAGCCCAACATCTGTACCAACCAAAATCGCAAGTGAGTATCTGTCTCTTCATAATCTGTACCGTAAATAGTCAAAATTCAAAATTTTCAACCAAAAGCCATAAGCCGCTTTCTTGAAGTGGGATGTTTTGATCTAATCTTCGTGAAAATTGTTAAGGAGATAGAGATAGAGTTGTATTAGGAGATAGAATTTGGATTCTATTCCATATATGTCTTATCTCTATATGGCATATCTCTTATACACTCTCCTATATATATGACCCTTTGGGTCTCATATCAATACACATACAATATTCATAACAAAAATAATGTCAATTTTGGGTTTTACCTTGTTTACAAGCACATCTGACGTGTGGCGTCTATCTGCTATTAATCAGTCTGGAGGATGGAAAGATCGCACCACTGTGGAAGACATGGACTTGGCTGTACGGGCAAGCCTCAAGGGATGGGAGTTCTTTTATGTTGGTGATATGAGGCCATGAGGGTATGTCTCTAGCACCCAAACTTTGAAAAATTGCTTTGCACCTCCTGTGCTATATTGTTCCCTGTCAGCATTACAACTACAAATCTTAAACAGGTCAAGAGCGAAGTACCAAGTACATTCAAGGCCTACTGTCATCAACAGCATAGGTGGACCTGTGGTGCTGCTAATCTTTTCAGAAAAATAGCATGGGAAATCGTTACAAACAAGGTGTGCCTTCTCGAACCTCATCCAAGAGACGACATAAGGTTGTCATGTGATAATTGCCATCTACACATGATGCAGGAGGTGTCAATATGGAAGAAACATAGGGTCTATTTGGCAACAGCTGCGGTTTATGATTTTTGATTGAAATTTTTAAATTTTGGCTGTTTACGGTACAGATTACGGAAAGATATTGAAGAAACATAGGGCATGTTTAGCAACGGCTGCGGTTTATGACTTTTGGTTGAAATTTTTGAATTTTGGCTGTTTACGGTATAGATTACGAAGAGAGAGATACCCACTTGCGATTTTGGATAATACAGATATTGGGCTTTTAACGTGTACATCGTTTAATTTGTAGACCCCGTCTTGAGAAAATACTCCGTTTGAAAGTTAGGTACTATAACAAAAATTAAAAGCTGTCAGTTTCGGAGAAAAAAGAACATGTTCATAATCTTTTATATAGCTTTTTCTTTGTGCGGAGGGTCATTGCTCCCATCCTGACATTCTTGTTCTACTGTGTTATCCCATTGTCTGCCATGGTTCCTGAAGTCAGTATTCGTGTCCGGGGGCTGGTGCCATCAGAAATCCTGGGTACACACGATTCAGGGCATGTTCTTCTCCTTCGAAGTCGGCGATTTTTGGCTTTTGCTACAGTACCTAACTTTTAAACGGAGTATTTTCTCAAGACAGGGTCTACAGGTTAAACGATCTACACGTTAAAAGCCCAACATCTGTACCTGCCAAAATTACAAGTGAGTATCTATCTCTCCGTAATCTGTACCGTAAACAGTTAAAATTCAAAAATTTCAGTCAAAAGCCATAAGCCGCAGCCGAAAAGAACAGGCCCTGAGTACAGCTTCCTATGTGCTTGTTAATGTTGCATATTTCTATGATCTTATGTAATACGTCGGTCTCTCCATCTGATGCCATTCTGGATTCTGTTTTGAGAATGTCATGTCCATGCACCGTATGCGTGCTGCTCTGACCGGTTTACTGGAGACTGCACGCGCAAATGATTGGGTAGTTACTGAAAAGGCAGGAGATCAGGTGAAGGACGAGCTTGATTTCCCACTCGTTGAACCAGTGAAGCCCACTGAATGCGTTGAGAGGAACGTGAAGAAGCTCATAGCATAACAACTTGAGTTCAATCATGAAAGAATAAAACACATGTTGTAGAATATGTTTCAGAATTCAACCTAATTTACCTTCGCAGGATCTACATTCCTGAGCTCTTGCTCGCACTCTACCTTCTAATATGTGCCTTGTAACGCCCCTATTTTTGAGAACAAGAATGTCGTTACCTTCCGTAATAGTCTAGGAGTTCAGTTGCGGACAGAATAAGTATCATGCCTGCTCACGAATATTTCAAAAGTTAGTTTAATTAAAATAAGACATAATGGTCAACTTTAATAGTTTTAAGGGCGTCCAAACCTAAAATTTACTTACGCTCAGAAGATCCAAATAAACTTTCCACAGAAACACTTGAGTACGGTCGTAACCCTAACGTTAAATCTTGTAACATCCCTTTTTTCTTCTGATCTCTGTGTTGGTGGAAAATGAAGCAAAACTGAGTACAACCAACCGTACTCAACAAGTCAATGGAGAAACACTATTTAATTACATACCAGGATTTCCAAGAGACGGGTCATATGGGTTTTAACATTTTAGGTGGATGTAGTTTTATTTGTAAATATTTTTAAACACAAAAGAATAATAACTTCTTAAGGAATTGGGGTTTCAAAACTTGATTACCAGACTTCAACATTTCCAATCTACTTATGATTTGCTATTGGAATCACCCATTAAACACAACTTCATTTACCGAAAACATAACATATTTGAATACCATTTATAAATGACTCTGCAGACCTGCCTAGCTTTACCCACAAGATTCCTTAACTCCCGCGACAGAGTTAAGAAAATAAGACTTTTCACTGCTCATTTTTTTTATATAACCTCTACCCAGTAAATGCTGCCTCCCAACAAACTCAGGTGGCCCGTGGCCTCGCCCGAATCGAAGGGAACCTTATTGTTGTTAAGTATAGTTCTACCCAAGAGGTCTGCCCCCAACAAATTCAGATGGCTCATGGCCTCGCCCGATTCGAAGGGGGCCTTACTGCTTCCATGCAACACTCCCTCATCTCCCTTTGTAGATATTTAATCGAACTTGAGCAGCTACTTCGGTGGAGTTCCAGCGAGATGGCTGGGGTTTTCACCATCTACAAAGCTCGGCGAACCTAGTGGCAGTGCTAGTGGAGTGCTATAGGGTCGATTGCGTGGCTCGGTGGCATGATTGCGGTGTGCAAGAGGCAATCCAGTAGCTCGATGGGCTTTAAGGTAAGTGATTGGTGGTGGGAGTAGTGGAAGGTGGCTTTAGGTGATGGCATGTGGCTAGAGCGAGAGAGCTCGAGAGGCTTCAGGTGGCTTGGCGATGGTGTCAGAGGTTGGCAGGTGTGCTGTCTTTTCGTACTTTGTGTTCCTCATGTGAAGAGGTGCGGCGGTCAAGGGGAAAGAGGCAGTGTTAAGTCGGCCGAGAGATGGTGGGATGGCGGTGGTGGACTTCTGAGCTTGACGTGTCCATCGGTATCAGGGGCTATTAAGAACTATTCAAATGTCTCGGCAATTGATGTGTACGGCAAGTAGAATTGGCATTGAAGTGTTCGACTGAGAGGTGAGAAAGGTGGTGGCAAAATCGCAGCAGTGCGTCATTATCTGATTTTTGTCGGGACGGTGAATAGGGCTGGCGATTCGGGATTTTGTGCAAATGGCCGGAAAGGGCAACGACCAAGAGAGAGAAGGGTGCTAAGGGGTGGGAAAGGTGTTGAATTGGGCAAAGATTCAAATGAAATCGAGTTTTTGGAAAAAATTCAAATTGTTTTTAAAATCTAGGTTGTTTCATGCCTCGTATGATTTCGTTCTTGGAAGCCATAAACACTACATGTCTATCTACCTCCAGGTCTTCGCTTTCATCGTAATGGGGTTTGGTTTTGTTGGAACGAAAAACTCTGTTCATAGCATCTGTAAAAATGTTTATTTTCATTTCACAATTTGCTCCTAGAACTGCAACCAATATTTCGGGCCTCTTCTTTTTTGCTTCTAAAAGCTGATTTTTGACTTTTCTACAGGAATTAGCTTTCAAACAGAATGTATTTTCAAGTTAGGGCTACAAGTTGATTATAGTAACACTATAGCGACTTCATTTATATCGGTCAAAACTGCACGTTGTTACTCCGTACTTTCTCTTATAATAAACTCAAAAGTTATAACCCACAACTAAAAGCCATGAGTCGAAGTAAAAAAGAACACGTCCCCGTGAATTTATCCAATGATAGCATTTTATGTGGAATTGGATCATTGTCTAGTCTAGAGAGGTGTAGATTTTTAATTGATACAGTGGGAGATGGACTCTGAATTTCAGGATTCGTAGTTGCAGTAGGATGAGTGAATGATTTACCAACTTGTATCCTAGCTGGAATAGCCCCTTTATTTTGGTTACGATCGTCTTTTGTAGATCACAGGTAACTAGTAAGGTTGTAAGTGGCATCATGAACGACAATGAAATAGAAATGCTGGAATTAGCTTCGTGTATTGAGAGAGAGCTACTACCGTTTTTTTTTTCTTCTATCTACAGTCTGGTGCTTAGTACTATGTCAAACGCTCAAAGCATAAATCCATACAATGATCTCTACGTGATAACGGATCATCTCTATTACTGAAGAGAATTTACGGTGCCTAGTGCCGTAAATTTCATTTTGTAGATATCCGATTCTGCATATTGATCATTTTTTGCACCGGAATCAAGCTTTTTGACGGAAAATTCAGTGTGTAGAATACCTTGTATTCAGTATCTTTTTTGGGGGGAAAGGATAAGTCGAGAGATTACAAGGGAAAAGGGTAGGATCCGTAGCGATCCTGGATAGTTTAGTACACTATTTGGCACTGTAGCAATCAATTTTTTTTTCCGATGAAATCAACGGTGGATCACTGCAACAGCGGTGGATTTTCTTTGGCACTTTTGTGCAGGAGAAGGCCCATCCATTTGAGCGCACAACTGGTATGTGTAGTCACCACCAAGCTGTCGCTGCGACTGTGATCCAGAGCGCTCATCTGTGGCGTCGCTCTCGCTGGCTGCGTTGGCCGGACCCGTTCTTTCGGTTATCAACTACACTGTCGAGTAGTTGATATTTTTTAAATCATTTAATTAAATATAAATAATAAGAAATAAAAATTAAAAATATTATTATATCGCTACGGATAATACACAGAGAAAAAGTAAAAAAAAACTAAAATTAAAAAGTTGATATGTTTATTCTGAATTTAACCAGAAGTCGAAGCCGAAATCGGAATGAACTGGCCTAGCGAGGAGGCTACGGGTCTATTCTTTTCGGCTGCGGCTTATGGCTTTTGGCTGAAATTTTTGAATTTTGACTGTTTACGATACAGATTACAGAAAAACAGATACTCACTTGCAATTTTGGTTGATATAGATGTTGGGTTTTTAAAGTATAGATCGTTTAACTTGTAGACCCTGTCTTGAAAAATACTCTGTTTGAAAGTTAAATACTATAGTAAAAACTAAAAATCACTAGCTTATGAGGTAAAGAAACAGACCCTAGGACCCGTTCATTACGCTCTAGCCGAAGAAAACACGGGCCAAGCAAAGCGAAGGAAGGAACCTTTTTGCTTTTCTGGAGCGTGGGCAGGAAAGAAAATCTCGCCCCTTCGCTTTGTTTGGATATTGTTTGGTACTTTGGTTCCTTCATTATGTTGATTAGCTTTTTTATATCGCTTGACCTCTTTATATGTTGATTATTCTTTTAGCTCTCACGTATCCTAGTTGTCCGGCTGGGCTGGAGATGCATCTGTGTGTTTTCTTTTTTTTGTGTCCGTTTATTGCGCTTGTTTTAGATGTTTTACTTTTCATTGTTCTTTTTGAACTTCACCTGTCTTGTGGGTTTTTTTTACAATGGGATGACGCCAGGTGGCTTGCATAGGCCAAGTGAACGGTGGTTCGGCGGAATCGGGACGGGAGAGACTTGGCGCCACGTGGCAAGCTAATGGTATACCTACATGTGGTAAGTATGGCGTTTGCTTGCAAAGAAAGATAATGATCGGGTCAACAAGGGACATTTCAGTTTTTGACCAAAATACCGGAAATCATCTTGGATCAAAACCACGGTGCATGGGCGATGCATTAGAGAGTGGTTTAAATCAAGATGGAGCTAACAGATCAAGGCTAAGGATTTAACGGATACACACTTATACGCTTTGAAAAGCGTGCATAAGTGGTCTTGAGAGAGTAAAACCCGTGTGTAGGGGTTAACGGGCTCCCCATTGTAATAGTGGATAGGATCCAATTTAGAGAGTATGTGGCTGATTGCTCACTAATAAAAAGGGTGGGGATGGAAACATGTAGGGTTAACTATCTCACCCCTCTCATGTGCTTTCTTGTTTAGGGTTAGGGTTTTGAGAGTGGAGCACATGGTGTGCTCTTTATCCTCCAAGGTGGAGTGGATGTAGACTCAATCTTCTTAAGTGGGCAATACATCAATATTTGCTATCTCCATGGATCCTTCTTGATTTGGTTGTTTTGCTCTTGATGTGTTCTTAATTTGGCATCAAAGTTTGATTTCTTGATTCAAGGGTTTTGAGTCGATTTCTTTAGTGTTATAACTTGCTGTGGCATGTGAGAATACTTCTAGACTCATCTTGATCATCATCCACCCATGAGCTAATTTGATTCACCGATTTCGATTTTGACTCGGTTTTGATGTGACCTTCCAACAAACTGAAAAATGTCTTATCTTTGGCCATGGTTTTAATGATTATTTGTTAGAATAGGTTCATAATACCCTAGAGAGGATCTCTGCATAGTTTCACATCATTTGGATCTATGGATGAAAAGATCCTTCGGTTTTTCTATTTGATTCTGAACTGATACAGTCGGTACTGGCGTTGTTCACTGTCTGGAACGCGATCAGTTTTACGACCATGGTCGAGTTCTAGACTGAAGCGTGTTGCTTTCGACCACGTTCAGTCTTTCGATCGCTTCGCATCGTGTTGCTTTCGACCATGTTCAGATCTTCGATTACTTCGCGTTCTTTTGTTGAATCTGAACTGAAACAGTCGGTAGTCGGTGCACTCCCTGTTTGGAACGTCGATCAGCTTTACGACCACGTTGGTTTCGACCATGGTCAAGTTTCAGACTGCATCGCACCGATTTCGATCGCATTCACTCTTCTGACCGCTTCACTTTTTCCTATCGCATGGGATTTCCGACCGCTCACGGATCCTCATTCTCTTGTTGGTTTTGAGCTGAATCGATCTCGTTGGTCGCAGATCATTCGTTGGTCTTCGATCTCGTTGGTTGTTCGACCACCTGTTGGTTTACGACTATGTTGGTTACGACCACGTTGATCATTTTGGTTGCAATCTGGTTTCGACCACGTTGGTTGTTCGACCACCTCATTGGCTTACGACCACGTTGATCATTTTGGTTGCCGATTAGTTCCGACCACGTTAGTTGTTCGTCCACTCGTTGGTGTTCGACCATGTTGTTTATGACCACGTTGGTTTCGACTGCACTCATTTTATATCACGTTAGTTTTGGTCTCAGTGGTTATCGACTACGGTGATTTTCATTCTGTGGTCGATTTCCGACCACGTTGTTGAATTTACGACCACATTGTTAGCTTTGAACCACGTAGTCGAGTTTACGACCACGTTGTCAGCTCTCAACCACGTTGTTGAATTTACGACCACGTTGTCTGCTTTTGACCACGTTGTCGAATTTCGACTACGTTGCCAGTTTCCGACCATGGTGTGTTTTCCTACTGTATTCTCTCTGTTGCTCCGGTTTTCAAGTGGGTTTTCAACCCTAATCATCATAGCTGTGTAACTATCGGAGAAAAGGGTTAACTGAATACTTAGGGAAAATTTGAAGACATCATTCACCCCTCTGTTGCCTATCCGGTCCTACAAGTGGATAAGTTTATGATTAAGAAAAACATGAACCTATTTATTCTTTTTTGTTAAATCCGGGCATTTTTTCATACGACACTATATATTTTAGGGGAGAAAATAGTCAACATGCACTTTTCGATGGTCCAGTAGGAGGACAAAAAAACAGAGAATAGTCAATAGTCAACACCACCTATGTTCACGTGTAGGGTCAGCTACGTGTGGGCCCAACAGCAAGAGTTTCGGGACTCAAACACCGGCCACGCTCTAGCAAATGCCACGTGTATAGGCTTTGGGAATAATTTTCAACTACACTACAGTCCTTGTGGGGTATCATTATTCTAACCAAACTCTGAAAGATATATGTCTCAGAAAAAAGCGGTGCTCATTTGCCTTTTAAATCTAGATTTATGATTTATTTTATATTACAATCTTTTAAAAAACCTAAAAATAACCAAAAAAATTAGAAAAAATAAAATTAAAAAGTTAGAAAGCTGAAGCTCTGATAAACGTACAGTTCCAAAAGGATCGTCGCCAACATTTGACGTGGGAGCCCTTCTAAGTCAACACGTACAGATTAGAAAATTTAGTTAGAGACTCACAAAAATTTATTTAAGGGGTTGTGCTTTTAGCTCTCGGTTAATGGCTTTTAGCTAAACTCTTAGAGATGGCAGAGATATTGATGTGAACAGCATATACAATTTTAGTATCAAAAAGTCATTTAGAAAGTACTATTCAAGAAGCCGCTTATATTTATTTTGACTTTCTTAAAAGATAAAAGTACAAAAGAACAAGGTATATGCTTGCATTAGTTAGATGCAAGAACTAGGGATGTGTTTGGATGGTTTCCCTAACTGAAATATGTGTCTAATTGTAGCGAGACAAAATTACTGCAAAAAAAAATAGCTCATATACCGCCTTAAACGGTTAAACCTATACGAAATTAGTTTTCTTAAAAAAATAAAATGCTTGGGGAGTGTTTTGTTTACCGCGTTCTGATTGGAATGCATGGACATGAATCAAACAAGCCCTTAAAAAAGTTACAAGCATCCGTGAATTGGTCTTAAAAAAGTGTAGACTTTGGTAGTTCTTTTTGGCTGCGGCTTATGACTTTTAGCTGTGGCTTGTGGCTTTTGAGCTGTTTGGACGAGAGATTACAGAGTAACAGAAACTCACATGCAGTTTTTGCCAATATAAATGAAGTCAGTAAAGTATGTACTATAATTAACTAGTAGACTCTATCTTGAAAAAAAATACTCCGTTTAAAAGCTAGTTACTGTAAAAAAGCCAAAAAACAGTTTTTAGAAACTGAAAAGAACAGGCCTCTTTCAAACCAGCTTGAGCTGAGGCTCTTGTTTATTCCTAATTGTCCAAAGGGGTTCACTAAAGAAACCTAACAAAAAAAAAGGAGTTCACCACACATAGGCACCGCTCAATGCGATGTGATAAAGGAGGGGAGGGTTTAGGAAGTGCAAGCTGATTCTAAAAAAGAAATTTTTAAGGAGGGAGAACTTTCTAGAAGAGAAACGTGGAGTTGGGCACATGTCGATGTATGACTTGTTCTGGCTTGGTTTGTAGTGTATTTTTACTAGCCCGTTGTTTACGGTGTAGTGGCAGCTGAATTCCTTTTAGCTTTTCTCTCTGAAGCTCATGGCAAAATAATTCAGTTTAGACTTAATTGAGAAATAAGCTAGCTGACATTTTTTAGCTTATTTAGTTCATGAATGGGAGAAGGAAATGAGAGAAGAGAATAGCATGATCAAGATACCAATGACTGGAGGGAGCCAGCTCCAGAGCTATTCCATTATAGCTTATCTAAGCTTGTTATTCGTATTGACTTCAGTTTAGAGAAGTTAAAAGTTAATATGAACATTTGGTTTTTTTAAAGCGGTTTCTCTATTCCTCTAGTTTCTGTCTCGCTCTGAGAATAAGACAGACGATTACGGGTACATCACGTACCCCACTCCACTCGCTCCTATTTCGCGGACATATTTCTCCCTTACTTTTCTCACCGCTCGCTATTTCCTTCTAAAAGCCACTTCTTTCATCTACTACTATTCATTTTCAGCCGAAAGACATCAACCGTAGCCAAAAAATCATCTAGCACACCCAATATAAATATCCCTTGACTGCCTTTCACTTGAAGCATTGTGACAACCTTGTCTAAATATTGTGCCTACTTCCATAGGGCCCTTGGCGATTTAATTAGTAGTATAAATCATGTTCGAGTGAAAACTTGTAGTCTATGTAAATGATATTTTTTTTTCTTTTTGAGCTTAGCCAATACATGCATACATATTCAATAAACCAAAAATGGCCTGGATCTCCAAACAAAGGAGCAGCAGCCAACTAGACGTGTCAAGGATACATGCGGTAGGGACACATAACAGGTCTACATATCAACCTGGTGGACCAGGCTCACCTAGACTTCTAATGGACCTTACTGAATGGATGATGAGTAGGAAGCAAGCAAGCTGGAAACAGCGAACTCCTTTTTCCCACCTGGCAAACCAACACCACAATCTTTTACACAGAAAAACAGCACATGCTTTTAGAAATCTGCTATACGGGTCCACATCCAATGCCACTGTAACGATTGTTCTTAGCACTTTTGCCACCAGATCAGTGGCCTTGTTCTTTTATTTTTATTTTTACAGTAACTTTTAATTTTTGGCTTGCCTAAATAGCAACTATTTATTAGATTAATAAGCTGTAACTAAAAATCATAAACTATAAGCTAAAAAAAATATAACCTAGAAACGTTATACTGAGCCTAATGCCAGCGACATCAAACCTCTACAAGTAACTTGTGGCGCATGGCTCCTCAGGCCTCACAGTTTTCAGAACACACACTCCATCTGTTTTGAAAGTACATCACTTTACAACATCATGAGGGAAAATGCCATTGCACAGGCTAGTTAGCTTGCACGGCAGTACTATCTAAGCTTTCAACAG
Source organism: Bonia amplexicaulis (assembly GCA_036346245.1). Lineage (NCBI taxonomy): Eukaryota > Viridiplantae > Streptophyta > Magnoliopsida > Poales > Poaceae > Bonia > Bonia amplexicaulis. Next base: position 9,963,394 of record CM070763.1, on the reverse strand, counting down.
AAAGAAACCAGGAAAGAAGTGGTACAAAATCGCAGCCACAAAGAGGTTGCTTAGTCTTGCTCATTTCGGTTTCAGCTTTTAGCTTCTAATTTATTTTTTACTATTTATAAATTTCGTCTTTTTCTGAACTTTTGGCTTTTTATTGAGCTTTTTTGCCGGTTCTTTTTCCCGTATTCTTTTGCATTGTCCGTGATGAGCTAGTATATTTTTCTATTTTTAAATTTTTTAAAATTTAATTACGTCAAATAAACCACCTTCAGTTACAGTGAAATTTCATCCTCTACAGTACAATTTCAGCCATATCCACATCTTTTTAGCCCAACCGAGCGGAGTGAGGTGAGACAATGGGAGAGATCATTCATGACTCGTCAGTAATTTTGTATATATGATGGTCAAGTCCCTCATGTCTACACTGTTGTTGTACGGTTAGGAGTTCACCAAGTAAGATTTTCGGAATGAGGCCTCCTAGGTTTTGGGCATGAATGCATCCTTCGCAGACAGATACATGGGGCGTTTTAAGTGGCTTATAAGTCGAAGCTTACGGTTTATTTTGCACTGTAGCTGTTGTTGACTTATTCTGCGTAATTAAACATAAAAAATAAAAAAATTTGATATATCAGCATGGATAATACAAAGGAATAAGGGGGAAAAATAAAAGCAAAAAAAGTCCCAAAAATCCAAAAGACTAGAAAAAGACAAAACACCATAAGCCAGAAGCTGAAAAAGACAAAACACCATAAGCCAGAAGCTAAAACCGTTTCGAAGATAGCTACAAATTGGTTGACAAGTAAGGCAACCAAGGAAAAGTTAACGTTAACGAGCACCTAGTCGGCACAGCCAGCATGGCCGATGCGGACGAGGCCAGATCTAGCCTGGCACCTCCCTGCCTCCCTGGTCCCCATCGACCGTCGGCTTGGCCTCCAGCCTCGAGGTCTACAGAGAACACGATGCCGCGCATGTATCCAGGGGGGTCTCCAGCCACTGAAGGGTAGACTAGAGGCTGACGAAGCCCCCCTCCCAAGTGGCTTCTCTCCTAGAGGGAGCGGTGGCGATGGGTATGGGGGAGGAAATGGGGAGGATGCAAGGGCAAGAGAGGAGAGGATGTGGAAGAGCGGCGAAACGGGGAGAATGGAACGACCGGCAAGTGGAGACACATGGAGGAGAGAATGAGAGGAGACACATAGGGAGCACAGGGGAATGAAAGGGAACAGGTGGAGTAGGTGAGGCAAGGGGGCTGCATGTAGCATTGGCACCGTGAGCAGGGTCGACGAGGCCATGGTAGTGAGGAGCCACGCGGTGCATGGGGGAAATGCACAGGCCAGAACGAAAACAGTGACGAAGGAGGCACGAGCCGAGGCAAGGGCAAACGCGCGGGCGTACGGATTCAACGAGAGGACAACAATTCTTTCACCTATAAGAGGGTTATGATGAGCCAAAGACTAGAGTTTCGATTGAGGATGACCACAAACAAGTTACCATGTTAAGCAACGAGAACAACGGATGCCAACAGAATTACAAAATACCAATAAGGCAACTATGCTATGTATATATACCCAGATAATGCTGGAGGTCTCTTCCTCCTAATTTGCACACAAGAGAGGGTTGCTTGCACAGATGTTTGTAGCATGAACTTTTTATGTTTCCTGGTCACCACAACCTCGTAAAATCGCAAAACCATGCAACTTAGGGGCTCCATCCATTTCACGGCCCATGTGTTCTCTCGGATGGCCCACCTACCATCCAGATTTTGTGCTGATAGGGGAGAAAAAATAAGACAATCTTATCTCCATCGCTCCTACCTACTCGTTCGTTCCTATCGCCCCAACCACTTATTCGTACAAGCTGCTTTGTCGCTGACCGCCAGTCACAACTCGCAACCACATGCACTTGATGAGACCATCCGCCGCAGCTAGAGCTCATGTGGAGGTCTTCCCATGCAAGGAGCTCACTGGATCTAGCAGGGCCGAGGCTAGAGGAGGTGGGAGGTGGATGGTGAGCAAGGCTGGTGATGAGGTAGCACTGTGGGGGCAAAGACACAGTACTGAGCTAGCTATCGTTGCTTCCTCCTAGACACTGGACCTTCATCATATTCGCATGCCATCATTCTCCCAGTAGGCTTGTTGCGGATATCTCTCTAGATTGTTGCAGCACTTTTTATCAATTATTGTACTAAGTGTATGATTGTGTTGCAAAATGTCTTCTCAAAATTTGCCGCCAGAGTTTTTTTTGTTGCAGTTGCCATTTTGATTTGTTGCACAAAGAATTTTTTGTTGTAGTTGGGTTATAGATTTGTTGCATAAGAAATTTTCTTTATTGCAATTAGTTATGGATTTGTTGCATGACAATTTTTTCTTGCAATTGTTGTTAGTTTTTTCTGCTTTTGTTTTGTGATTGGTTGTTGCAACCGTGACGAATTTTGTTGCATGTTCATTATATCGATGTTGCGTCTCTTTTGTAAATTTATTGTAATTGACCGGGTTCCTCCTCCTCCATCCCTCCCGCTCCTCTAGTAAGCTGGTAATGTGGCCAAGAGTGTGAATGCTATATTGATTTGTGATTCATCCATGCAATCTGAAGTTACAAGGCTTAGTAGTGTTGAATTACGTAAGGAGAAAGAAACGATCGATTATGGGAGAGAGAAGAATATCCTAGTTCGTGCAGATGCTTATGTGATTTCTCCTTTGCACAATGCAAACAAGACAACAATGCATGGAATTAGAGGTGTGGATGAAGAATAAAGAAAGCTAATTTGGCCAAAGAGAAAGACGCAAGATCAATCAAGTTCTCGTGATTGCAGTTCTGTCCATAATGTTCATGAAGTTTTCAACGCCAATTCTGATGTTTATAATGCACACAAAACACATTTAAAAAGCTAATGAAGTCTACTTTCCAACGAATCAAATAGCGCTTGATTGGAGCTTCGTACACAAAGTTATGATAAATTCATTGGATGCTGCATGAGCTGTCCTGAGAGACGCGCGAGACTTGCCAAACATAAAAAGTCTAAGTATTGCAATGCAAGTAAGGGTAAAATCCGACCATACCATGACTTTCCAAAGGTTGAGAAGGATTCATTTTCAAGTTCCAAATGGATTTAAAAGCCCCTTGAACAAGAAAAGAAAATATATAAAGATTTGAAGTCAGTTTGGATTCGGTTCGGGTCAGACAGGAAGTTCAACATTAAAACACACATAACTTTCACAAACGTAGTCCGATTTGGGTGTTATTAGGCTCGTTTGAAAGCTAATTCGATGTCCCATACAATGGATGAGGTGCCACCGGAATCCTCATGGTCACATTACAAATTAAGAAAGAATCTGACGGCAGTTATTTAGCTATTTGCTTTTTAGTTCGTATTGAAATTTGTTTCAGCCTTAGGCTAGGTTGTGCGTGAGTTTTAGTCAAGGTCGTATATTGTGTACCTATATAAGGCCAGTGCTTAGCCCTATTATAACTTAGGCTATGATATGATAAGTTTTTATACTTGTGAAATAAAGGTGAAAATCACTATGATGGTTGTTGGCGGCCAGATTGCATGATTGCAAGGTTTTCTTTTTTGGAGTTTGCTGAGTTGGTGCAAGGAAATAATATGAGATTCTTGAGATTGCCCATCGAATCTATAAGGTTCATCTCTTCTAATTCATGTCTTCTTGCTGAATTCACGGTTTGGAGAGTTCGGTGGATTGCTTCTAGTGTTGCCCTGCATATTAGTGCAAATTGCTCTTATCAAGATTGTTGGCTACGTCAAGACAAGGAGAAGACTCTATCCGTAGGAACCAAAGGAGAAGGAACCTCGCTGAATGTATCGGGAAAGATCGTGCCATCCCTACGCATTAACTAATTCTTAGTTGGTCCGTATCAGCTGGGGCTCTAGTGAGCCAGCGCTGTCTGGGAGATCACCCTCTTCCTCCCCGCATCTCCTCTTGGAAGCAGACTACGACCACCAGCATCATAAGCCCTAGCACCGATATCCCGAGCTCCAATGCCAGTCGTAGGTCTAATGTCGCCGCTACTCGTGCTTGAGAGAGGTCGTTTGCCATGGTCTCCTCCTCCTTTGGCAAGCTGGAGCTCTAGCGAGGCAGCGACGGCCAGAGATCAAACAACGATGAGCTTCTCTGTTGTGCCAAATCAAACGGCCGGAATACATCCAAGTTAGATCTAACGGTGGAGGAAAGCATATGATGAGAAGCTTATGTTTGGGAGCTAGTCGCTCCTTTTCTGCAATGAGGCCTTCTAGGTTATGGGCACGAATGCATCCTTTGAAGGGAGATAAAACTATGTTTTGAAGGTAGCCATGAATTGGTTTCCAACTAAGACAACCAAGGAAAAGTTAGTGAGCCAAGTAATAAGGCTTCAATCGAGGATAGCCACAAACGGGCTGCCATGTTAAACAACGAGAATAACAGATGCCAACTGAAATCACAAAAGTCGTTAAGGCAACTATGCCATGTATATATATCCAGATAAAAGTCGTCTCTTCCTCCTAATTTCAACATAAGAGTGGGATGCTTTCGTAAATATTTCTAGCATAGACTTTTTATGTTCCCCAGTCACCGCAGCCTCGTGAAATCGCAAAACCATACAACCTATCCCTCCAAACCAATCACAAGAGGACTGTACTAAACAATTACATTAATCTGTAGTCTCGATCGTTCAATCAGACGGTGCAAAACACATGCAAAATCACAGCGTCGATGACTCATTCTAATCTTGACGTACTTTGAGAGGGAAGGATTGATAAGGGGGTGCTATATGGAAAAGGGGCCAAGAAGGTGCAAGCAAGCAAGAAAACAAATTGTAAGAGGCCATCCTGGGCATAGCTTTGTTTAAAAGTGATTTGGCTTTTAGTTTTTAGTGGTGTTTCTTTTAGAAAGGAAGGAATGTTTATGTTGAAAAGTCACTTTGTTCAAAGCAATTTCTATAGTGACTTATATGGACTATTTATAGAAACTATCTAAAAATTACTTTGTTCAAAATCTAACTTTTTAAAATTAAAATTAGGAACTGTTTCGAACGAGAGGTATGTGCTAGGAAGTTGAGAGCAAGCAAAGGCAAGAAGGGTGCCAAGTGAGGGGCAGGCGAGCGCGACGGGTGGGAAAAGGCGAGTGTGGGGAGGAGAATCAAAAAACGCACCCTTGAGGCCACAAGCTGAGCTTGTGGCTCTCGACCCACTGCGCCCTGCCTACGTGGCCCCCACCGCTCATCCCTTCCCTCTTATACCCATCCCCATGGCAGCGCAGCGCAGCGCAGACAGAGCAAGAACCCAAGTTGCTTCCTCTCCCTGGCGCAAGTCCACAAGTTGCTGTACCTTTGTTCGTTTGTTTGTTTGTTGCTGCAGAGCTAGCAACATAAGCAAGAGGACAAGAGAGAACTACTCAGGAGCTTTTTGCCGGGGCCTTGGGTGGGGGTGATAGAGAGAGAGGGAGGGAGGGAGAGAGAGGGTGGTGGAAGAAGAAGGTTCAGAGATGGGGGAGTGCAAAGGAGGAGGAGACTGCTTGATCAAGCTGTTCGGGAAGACGATCCCCGTGCCGGAGGCCGGCGACGTCGTCAAGGTTGGTTTTGCTCGATTCGATCTCGCCTGAATAGGACCGGATCCGTTGCAGGAGCGGTTCTCGGTGTTTGTTGATTGGGTTCTTGGAGTCCTAGAGGTGGGGATGGAATTCGGTTGGTCTTTCTCATCTGAGAAGTTATGAGATGATTGGGTTATAGTTGGCAAGGCTGCTTGGTTAAAGATGCCTCCTTTGCTATTAGGGATCTTGTATTTTGTGGGATGTTAATTGTGAATGGATTAGCATAGATCCTTTGATCTTGAAGCACTGTAATTCGATTGGATTTGGGTGTGAAAGCCTTAAAGGTGTCATCTCTGAGGTGAAATAGTATTAATTCTCATGCTTAGTTTCAGTATTAGCAAGCAAAATTTGAACCGACTCTTTTTTCCCCTCTTATTCCCTTCCAAGGATAGTATCCTAGCTTCATTGTTATCAACTTTACGAGGGGGAAAGCTAAGGTTTTTTATTATTCTCTTACAAAATGTTGTAAGTCTTAATTAACTGCAAATTGGAGTTCTGAAGCTGTTTCTAGGACATGTTAGTCTCTTCTTCACTTAGAGGCTTATTCTCTAGCCTCCTGAATTTATCAAACCATTTCCTCTCTTAAGCTCTGATAAAAAAATCTTCCCCTGAGGCAGAGTTGAGTAAGAGAACCCGATACCAAGTATAAAGCAACAATATACATGGGGAAATGGAAACTGAATATAGTACTATAATATACAATGGGAAAAATAATCTTTTCTCTTTCCAAATTTGCACTCATGGAAAGCAGACTTCTTTTCATTTTACAAGTATAACCAGCAGAGTTGTGGCCTTCTAATTCTGGCAAAGAAAGCTGCAAATCTACACCTGTTCATAAACAACTACAGTGATTCGATGAACTCAACAGGAGATTTCTCTGTATCATTCCAGGATCTTCAGCACAGTGGCAGCAGCTCAACTGATTCCGATGCCCAGGGGAGCACGCATGACGATACCGCAGACCCCTGTCCGCAGCCGGAGGTCGTGGACGCCGAGGACCCCGCCGCCGCGGGCAAGAGCTCGCCGCCGCAGCCAAGCGACGCGGCCAACCAGAAGGAGAAGCTGAAGAAGCCCGACAAGATCCTGCCGTGCCCACGGTGCAACAGCATGGACACCAAGTTCTGCTACTTCAACAACTACAACGTCAACCAGCCGCGCCACTTCTGCAAGAACTGCCAGCGGTACTGGACCGCCGGCGGAGCCATGCGGAACGTGCCCGTGGGGGCCGGCCGGCGCAAGAACAAGAACGCCGTCGCCGCCTCCCACTTCCTCCAGAGGGTCAGGGCTGCCCTGCCCGGCGACCCGCTCTGCGGCCCACCGGTGAAGACCAACGGCACGGTGCTCAGCTTCGGCCACGACGCGTCCGCCTTGGACCTCGCGGAGCAGATGTCCCACCTGAAGGAGAAGCTCATCCCGATCGGCGGCCGAGCTGGGAATACCGGCGACAACCCGTCGATGGCCTCTTGCGGCCAAGTATCAAGCAACAGAGACGACAAAAACCAGAGCAACAGCAATGAGAAGGTTATCGTGGAGAAATATGCAAATGGAGTGCAGCATCCAAGCATGAATGGGGCAACCATGTGGCCATATAGTTGCGCACCATCTCCTGCCTACTACACCTCCGGCATAGCAATCCCGATATACCCCGCTGCACCGGCTTACTGGGGCTGCATGGTTCCCGGAGCTTGGAGCCTTCCATGGCCGGTCCAGTCCCAGTCACAGGCCCTCTCTTCACCTACCAGTGCTCCTTCAGTCTCCTCAGGGCCTAGCTCCCTCACACTCGGCAAGCACACAAGGGAAGGTGATGAGGGAAGAATACATGGCAATGGCAAGGTGTGGGTGCCAAAGACAATCAGGATCGACAACACCGACGAGGTGGCCAGGAGCTCAATCCGGTCACTCATCGGGATCAAAGGCGACAAGGAGGAGACAGACACCGGCGGGCACAAACTTGCGACAGTGTTTGAGCCAAAGCGTGAGGTGAAGATGGCGAAACACGCGGTGATCACGAGCTTGCCACACTTGCACACGAACCCTGTCGCGCTTACGCGCTCGGTGACCTTCCAGGAGGGATCTTGAAAGTGATCTGCAAGATTTTTCTCATGCCGCCTTCTGATCTAAACATGAGCTTAGACTGACAGTACTGAATTTGTGTGCATCAGAGGATTGTAAACTAGGTATTGGGGGGAAATGGAGTGGATAACATAGCTACTTGTAAGACTTGTAGGACTTGTAATAGGTAGCATGTAAATAGAAATAGCTATTTGTGTTGGAGAAAGACCAGGAGATAAGGTCCCTGGTTGTAGATAAATAAGATATAGATGGAATATTTGGCTTGAGGTATTTCATTCTTCAGCATCTTGTGAACAATTTGTAGTTGTAATAGGTAGCATGTAAATAGAAATAGCTATTTCTGTTGGAGAAAGACCAGGAGATAAGGTCCCTGGTTGTAGTATATAAGATATAGATGGAACATTTGGTTTGGCTTGAGGTATTTCATTCTTCAGCAGCTTGTCAACAATTTGTGATTGTAATAGGTAGCATGTAAATAGAAATAGCTATTTGTGTTGGAGAAAGACCAGGAGATAAGGTCCCTGGTTGTAGATAAATAGATATAGATGGAATATTTGGCTTGAGGTATTTCATTCTTCAGCAGCTTGTCAACAATGCGTTGCTATAATAGATTATCTTTAGTACACTAGTCCACCGGATTCATGGTATGTGTATGATATATTCTGGTACACTTCCTATTTGTTACTTCATATTATACCAGGATTTGCAGGGACAGGAGAAACAGTATCTTATTTCTCTGTTGTTTTCTCTGCATCATTCCTTTAATCCTTTTGCATTCTCCTTTCTTTCTTTCTTTTTGTTTTTTGATTTTTTTTCTTTTGGTTGAGATAAATTGGACCATGAAAGTGGTGCAAAAAGTGGAGGCAGGCAAAGTGACAAGCAAATGCTTGACCAATTGCCCCCACTTACCTTAAAAGTGAAAACTGAGTGCTTATGATTTATGACTTATCTATAATAAGTAGTTTTTAAACAAAGTGTCTTTTTAAGTCAGAGTCTACAAATCGATTGTAGTAGATATTGTACCGACTTAAGTTAAATCGACCAAAATTGCACGTATTTCTCTCCGTACTCTCTCACAAACAACCAGAATTTAAAATTTTTAGCTATAAACCGCAACCCGAAAGAAAGACCCCTGAATATTTAACTCCTTTACATACTGCCAGCTCCGTCCTAAAACAGTCCAATCAATAAGAAAAATAATGCAGAAAAAACAAACAATATATAGAAATGCTAGATCTAGCAATAGATTGGAGAGGGACATATGGGCATTTGTTTTTGAGAGGAGGGATATGGATTAAAAATGTTTACTGTTAGTGTATATATGCATGATATTGTATTTCTGCCTAGTGTAGGGGGTTCTTTGTAGTATTTTCGCTGGTGTATACCTAGCCCAATTGGCCAGTACCAATACAACATGTTCTATTTGCTCACCACATCAACATTTACAAATCCTGAATTAGGGTGCTGACAACCTCATGGACGAATTTTATAATATGACTGAATGCAGGGAAAACATTTTCGGTCAAAATTTCACAAATTTTGGTTTTCTCCCTGGCCCAAAAAAGGTGAAGCCGGTGTATTTCATTCGCAATTTCAGGTTTAAATAGATTTCATAACTAACACATAGAAAAAACACTTAGCTAGCCTAGTGGTGATGGATGGTGGTTGATGAGCATGAGGTTGTTGTGAGTTCAAACCGGAAGACTGCAAAAAAAAATTTGTTTTTCTATTTCCCCTCAAAAATTCAGATTTGAAATTAAAAAATCAGAACAATTTTTTTTCCGATTTTCCAAAATTCTTGAATTTCAGATTTATCGGTGGTGTGCGAAAAAATATTTGCTGAGAATGTTTTCCCTAACTGAATGTTGTTCCACAGAAAACAACAGATTTCAAGAAAAGAAAACTATTCTTAATCACTGATATTTAGTTATTGGTTATGCTATCCATGCGTTGATATGACGCAATCAAGAAAGGTTACTTTTTACAATATATATTACATCTATAAGAAAAAAAACATGACTATGTGTAGACTAAAATCACTTTGTGAACAATCAGAAAACAAAGTGTACGAGATGTAGTGGTTAACAAAACCTCCTCTTTATTAGGTAACTACCCAGCTTTCAAATGCTTCAAAACATGAATAATTACCACCATGGCACCATTAATTCATACTGTTTTTTTGCCCGTTGACATTTGGCCACTAAAATGCCATCTCCACTGACACCACTGTCAACCAGTTTAATACAGTCTTATATTTGACCTAAACTTGGACCACAAAGTCCATCTAAATGTCAGCTTTCAAATGCTTCAAAACATGAATAATTACCACCATGGCACCATTAATTCATACTGTTTTTTTGCCCGTTGACATTTGGCTGGTGCCTTCTCCACTAACACCACTGTCAACCAGTTTAATACAGTCTTATATTTGACCTAAACTCGGACCACAAAGTCCATCTAGATGTCAACTTGTCAATATATTGATCAGAACCAATGTTCTAAAAAGTGATAATCACACTACTCCTGAAGTGCCTTAATGGTAAGCATGCTTATCTAAATGTTAATACCCAATGGGGTGTGCTTACACTTATGTGCCACTTAAAATTCAGCCTTTTGGGACATTGTTTAGTGCATGCATACTGTACGCACAACTCAAGAGCTAGTGTGATTGAAAACAAACTTGCAAAGGAATAATCACAAAGTTGAACAGTGTGCTAAAGCATATCTCCTGATAAGATAAATCCTTTGGCCTTCACTGCCTGTCTGAGCTGCGTTTCAGGTGATGGCACAGAAATGTTAAACATACTAGTCACCTGCTCGTGCGTTGCAACGAAATTTATTGGATATATAGAGAATTATGCTATGAAAGAAGGCTACTCTGATCAGTTGATCAGTCGAAAAGTAAATAGTGATGAGAAGATGAGAGTGGACGTTGAAGGAGAAGGGCCCTACGACCATCAACTTATTCTTTTATAATAGTAATGATGTTTGGTGAGCTGCACAGATAAATTTTCAACACAGTGTACTTCAGAAAACAGCCATGCTTTCTCATGTAATGTCTATCCTCCTTAACTTTCGGCCATGCTATAAAACAAGTGAAATTGTCCTTTTTTTAACATTTGGATGTCAAACCCAGTAAGAATTCGCCGCGTTGCGGCCTGTATACGTCATTAGCACATCCTCGCGCTTTTTTCGAAGTGATGCACCAAAAAAGACTTAAGAAAAATGTTAACTTTGGTAAAAGCTTTGAGTGCACTTTCCCATCAAAGGCAAGTAAAGGAAAGTCGCCATAGAGGACTCACGAGTCACTAGGAGAATTCCAACTTCCTAGTTCACAACAGATGCTAAACAATCTTATCATGCTTGCTTTGAATGGTATTTTTTATACGAAGACAAGGTTAGATAAGAAAAGAGCATAAGAAAAAGACAGGAGATAGTGAAATTCCATCCAACCCATCGTAGACACGAAGAGATTCTTAAGCATGTCGTTCTCAAAAAGGGGGAAAACATTATAAAAGCAAAGGTAAACATGCCCTGTAAATGACGCATAGTTGATGTGCACCGGTGAGTTGCTAGCAATCACACAAGTTGCTCCAGTGTTTGCTGAGTGCTAATATGCAGTTATCTAAACGTTGGAACCGGCCAAGATTTTAATTAGTCTGTGTGAAACAGTTTACGCACAAATAAATTGTCACGCTCGTGTTTCATACGATTTTCAGGTGAAAATTTCACTACAAGTCAAAGCTTCAATCCGGTCCTAAAAAACACACGCAGAACTCAAATTGAAATGCTGAATTCAGGTATAGAAAAATGCATACATGCATGGCATGAAATGTTAAAAAGTGGTTACTTTTGATTTTGATCTCATTTGCTTTTCCACACCAACTATAAACATCCAAACAACGGATTATGCCTCGGCTATGACTGTCAGGCACAAGCCTATCACGGGGAAAAAGGGAATAACAACGTACTTGTGTATTTGGAAGTAAACTTAGAAGTACTCCGGTTAGATACGGAGACCAGAAGTACTCCGATCAGATACAGAGACCGCTGAGAATACAGGGGACTCAAGGAAAAGCACACGAATAACCAAGTGTATTCAATATGAACATCTAGAGTTATAAAAATGGCCTCCTCCTCCCATTACAAAAGCTACTATTCATAAAGGGAGAGGGGAAGGCGAGTGAAGTTACAAGTTTGCACTCAGGGTCTAGCTTACTTCTAAGGGTGTCTACGTCCTTTGCTTCACGTGAGCCCCGCCATGTCTGGAACTCTGTGGTCGGTTCGTGTCTAACTTCAGACTCCGTCTAGGGTTGTCCCCAAACCTCGCCTGGGGTTAGCTCCGCCCTCTCCCTACGGGGTTGATCTCGTGGACCTCATCGGGATTGGTCTCGCGGACCTTGCCGAGGTTGGTCTCGCAGACCTCACCGAGGTTGGTCTTGCGGACCTCGCCGAGGTTGACTTGTGGACTTGTCTTGGGGTAGAACTTCCAACGAGTGTTGTAGCAATGAGGTGGTCGTGGGCATGAGGTAGCACAGGGACCCTCCCCTAACAGCAGCCCCTCACCGATTCGACGGTCGTCAATTACCAGTCCGGGCCGGCGCACTGACCTAAACAAGACATTAAAATACCTTAGCATTGGAGTGGGCTCGAGGTGGTAGATCGCCGTCCGTTGGCCCTTGGGGACGGATCTACTCACCGGTGTTAGGTCGTTTGGCAGGTTCGGGTCGTGCCAAGGGCAAGTCTTCACGGGCCACCTGGCTTGGACTGGACCAGGAGGGGGTACACACTTCGAGGAGCGTTGCTACTCAGAATTCTCCACGGATCACTGTGCAAGGGTGACCGAGTACTATTCCATGGACTGAGTGTATGTTGTGCTACGAACCAAGTGATCACATGGTCCCGAGGAACTGTGCAAACCGGTCCATGGTGGACCACTTTAGGACCCTATATAAGTGCTCCAACCGGCCGGCTTCCTCAAGATTCTAGCACTTTCACCCAACTCTAGATCTCTCCCCAGCTCTTCCCCAGGAGACTCCAAGCTCCCAAGTGGGCGCTTAACTCGAGCGACCTCCGAGGCCGCCTCTGAGCCCATCCGATTCACCGCGCAAGCCACCTCCGGACCTCTCCCGTGCAACCGACTTGGACATCTCGGACTCCTTCCCGGGCGATGTGTCTACGAGCGCACGGGTCTCATCCGGATTCGAAGGCCTACGAGGTTCCAAACTAACTGTATACTTGGCCTTACCCACCGATCGTCCACCGCATGGCCCGGGTGTGAGCACCCGAATCGCCCTGGGTGAGGTAAGCATGTAACTCAGGGACGCCCCCGGGAGAAGAGGCTACGAGGCCCCAGGCATCCCTTGAGTGGAGAAGTGGTTCAACCCTGAGGCTCCCCCAAGTGGAGAAGCTACGGGACACCGGGCCACCCCCAAGTGGAGAGGCTACGTGACCCCAGGCCTCCCCCGGGTGGAGAAGCTACACGACCCGGGGGAGCCCTCGGGCGGAGAAGCTGCGAGACGCCAGATCCCCCTCCCCCCTAGGTGAAGTGACTTTGGAACTCCCAGCCCCTCTAGGGTGAAGTGGTTGTGGATGCGCGTTTTGGTACAGTCTTGGACCTCCCCAGGTGAAGTGGTTGCAGATTCCCATGCTGCCTCCTAGTGAGGGGGTAGCTACAAGCCCTTGGACACCCTCTCGGCGATTCGGTCGTGGGAGCTCGGGCTCCCTCCGGACGACTTGGCCTTAAGGGCCCGAACCTACCCCAGGGGATTTGCCTTTCGCTTGGTGATGTGAGTGGCCTCCAAACCACTTGATTTTACCCTGACTTTCGCTTTTGACTCAGCTCTATTCGCCATTTCTTCGAAGAAGGCGGCGACATCCGTCGGTCCTTCCGCCAAGAAAGGTAGGAAAGCGAAGGTGGCGGTCAAGGAAGAGGAAATGTAACAGCCCAGCTGTTTATTTCAAATTTTTGGAGTAAAAAAATTAAATATTAAAATTAAATTCATTTGGTTTAAAATAAAAATAAAATAAAAGTTTTGATTGTGTGAAATTGAATTTTGTTTTGCCCTGATTTTCTGCTTTTAGAAAACTAGATTTGAAAAATAATTTAAAGTAAAAACTCAAAAAAAATATTATTGATATTTTGATTCTCTATTAAAATCCTAATTCAAATTAATTATTTGAATTTGTTTGGCCTTTATTCGGTGTTCTGAGTTTTTCTAGAGTCTTAAAATCTATTTTAAAATAAAAAGTATTTAAAGTATGAAAATTACAATACCAACAGTAGTTGGAAATATTTTATTAAGTTCAAAATGTTTCCGTGAAGTTCTTTGAATTATTCTGAATTTTGGATGTAATTTCATATTTTTAGCTTTATTGAATTTTCTAGGATTTTCTGAAAATCAAAAACTAAAAATAAATTTCTCCTCCCCCTCCCTCCGCCACCCGAACGGATCCGCTCCGCCCACATCTCTCTCTGAGCGCGGGCCCCACCTATCATCACCGTCTTCCCCGCGCCTCCTCCTTCTCTCCCTCGGCCGCCCGATCGCCATCCGATGCCCGCGCGTCAATCTCTCTCTCTCTCTCTGCCGCCCCGACCCCACCGGTCATCCCCTTCCTCGCGCAACCGCCTCTGCCTCTCTCGGCCACCTCCCTTTCTTCTCGCAACTGCCGCCCACTCTCCGCACTCACACGCCCCACATCTCCCTCTCCTCTCCCACTTCCCCAAACCGCCGCAAACCGCCGCGACCACCTCCCCACTCCGCGACAAACCGCCACCGGCTCCCTCCCTCGTCCCTATAAAGACCTCTCCGAGCATCGCGTCCTCCCTCCACCTTTTTCCCCACTTCTCTCACTCCGGCCTCTCCACCACCCCGACACTGCGGCGCCTTGCCGCCGCCGCCGCCGGCCGTGCCGCACTCGCCATCACCACCCTCGCCACTCACCACGCCCCGCTGAGCCCTCAGCCCCTCGGCCTCGCCCTCGCCAAGCCCGATCGCCGATGACGCCCGAGCTCACCACCGCCTCCGCCGCCGCCGACCACCTTTCGACCCTCCTCGGTGAGCCTCCTGTATCATTGAGTTCCCGTAGCTTCTCGATCATTTTAGACCCTTCTCCAGACCACCACCGGTCACCGGAGCTCTGCCGCCGACCACGGAGCGCCGGCGAGTTCCTCGGCTCGATCGCCGACCGGTCGTAGCCGTACACCATGGTCGAAACCTCCTGTAGCCGTAGTCGGAGACCTTCTGTTGCCAGAAACTCCACAGTAGGCGTGGTCGGAGACTATCCCATAGTCGTATCTGTCCTTCCGTAGTCGAAGCTCCCGTAGTCGTGGCCTCCTCGTAGTCGTAAGCCGTCTACTGTGGTCGAAAGCTCCACAGTGGTCATAAAATTCTCCGTGGTCGAAGCCACGACCATTTTCAACGTGGTCTAAGCCACGACCACGACCATTTTCAACGTGGTCGAAGCCACGACCGTTTCCAACGTGGTCGTAGCTTTTGCCGTGGTCGTAACTTTTGCCGTGGTCGTAAAAGACTATGTGGTCGTAGTTTTTGCCGTGGTCGTACAGCCTAACGTGGTCGTATTCCCCGAGGGCAAACTCGTAGTTTTTCTTTTTCCCTTTGATTTAAATCTTCCCGAGGCCATAACTTTCTCATCCTAACTCCGATTTGACCCGTTCAAATTTCTAAATTTTTCTAAAATCATGAACTACTCAAATATACACTCTTTTTCAATTTTTGAATTTTATTTGAATTTATGTGTATTTATTTGCTTTGTTGCTTTGTCTTTTCCGCGCGTAGAATCCGACGTCGTCGAAAACTTTGTCGACCTGCAGCAAGAGAATCAAGAAATCGCACACGAAGGCAAGTCTCCTTTGAACATCTTGAACCTATGTTCGAGAAATGTTTTGATTATTTTAAATTAATGCATTGCTATGTTACATAAAATGATAATTCATGTTTTGGAGATATTAGTTAAACCGACAATTGTTATGCCCTCATTTGACATTGACAACCTTGTACCTTTGACACTCTAGGATTTCCTTTGTCTCAATAATGAGATTATTATAAAACTTTGGTGAGTATTGTACTGGTAGTAAAATGCTTAGTCGTGTTAAATAACTTTAGTAACCTTGGAATGAGAATTACATATCAATGATCTAGTCTTTTGATCCGGTTTGAGTGGCAATTGGTGTTGCCACTGTTTTGTGAAACAAAATAAAATGAGCAAATTGTTTTTAGACCAGGGCGGATGGTTGGTTTGGATTGGTGCGGTTAGCACGAGATCTTGAAAAGTGTATGTTCCGCCTAGTCAATTAAGGACCGACGCTTGTGTTTGTCCGATCGAGCACTACAAGACAACCACATGTCTATATGGGTACGACCTAGCTGAGTAACTTATGATAGACTAGTTTAGGTACCACCAGTGGAAAGTGGATGCCAGGGTTACTGGTTATTCACAGTGAGGGACAGGGTTACTGTACTCATATGGCGCAAGAGGGGCTTCGTCTGGTGGATTTAACCTCCGGTGAAACCTCGTGGTGGTGTCTAGCTAGACTAGAGTAAGGTAAAGGCTTTGTGATGAATTATCTGGGTCTCATGCCAAAGGTAGCGTGGTGACTATTAAGATAACTTGTCTCTTGTGGGTAAAGTGTACAACCTCTGCAGAGTGTAAAACTATTCGAATAGCCGTGCCCACGGTCAAGGGCGGGCAACGAATGCTTTCACATGGTAGATCTTTGGTTTTGGTTTAAAGTAAAGTTTTGAGAACCGAGAGTGGTTGGAACTCTCGGAGTTGTTGTCCTGGCGGATGTAGTCAGTGTGGGTGGTTTAACCCGTGGTTTCGAACTTTGGCGGTTAACCAATTGTTTAGTGTTGGTGGTTGAAACCTTCACTATAAAGTTGTCAATAGTTTCTGTTAAAGCAATTACTTTATTAAACTGATGCCTTCGAAAATATTTAATGGTATTTGAAATAAAATATTGCTTTGTGCAAAAGAACCATAAAACCTTCCTTTGTTAAGCCCTGCATCTATTGCATTTTTCCCAAGACTTGCGAAGTACTTTATGTACTCACATGCTACACTTAAAACAAAATCTCAGAGGATTATGAAGCTCAAGAAGGAGATTACGACTACCTCGCGTGTGGATTCGACGAAGGCTTTCCGGAGTACTAGGTTGCGCTTCCCCAGTCAATTGCCTGTGGCGTATTGATGGGTCTTTATCAAGTTTATTATGTTTCCGCTGTGTTTTTTTTGTGAGGTCTTGAAACCTCAGTTGTAATGAAAAGACCTTTCGGTCGGTACTCTTTATTATTGTAATATTCGTTGTTGGCAATGTAATCATCACTGTTTAACTGTGTGCACTAGCTTTGATCTGGGACTAGTGCTATAATACACAGAGGGTCCGGATATGGAAATCCGGGGTCCCGACAGAGATGGTATCAGAGCCAATGTTGACTGTAGGACGTGACCTAGTTTAGAATGGTCGTTAGTCGAAGAGCTAAAAAATTTATTTTATAAAATAAAAATTTAATAATGAGCTATCCTCATCTTTTCTATGCTTTCTATCCTTACCTTCGTCATGGCATTCTTCCTTCTCTATCTGTTTATTCACCTTTTCGAATGGCAACTGTATCCTCTTCCCTCTATAATTTCTATAGATGGCTCAATAAGGATGCGTCTGAGAAGCACCTGGAGAAGCGTATCATCATGAAGGAACGATGAGTAGTTCTTTAGTTATAGTACCCTAGTAAAGTCCTACGAATTTAGAACGATTATATATTACTTGTTTGTGTGCTAGATGCTTTGCATTTAAGTCTTTGTATACTTGTAGTACAGTCATCCTTAAAAACTATTTTAATTTCAATCTAAGTTTAGACCAAGTTGTTGTTAGGTTTTCCCCTAATCTCTTACCTATGCTACTTCCCTCTTATCTTTTCCTAAACCCGGTTACCTCTTCAGATGGTGAACACAAGAAAGCAGTCTTAAGCAATAGCCGTAATGTCAATGCTCATCCGTAAGGCAATAATCCAATTCCACCCCATGATTCAAGCTCCTAACATGGAATGATGATGGCCATGCGATTCTGATTACTCAAGCCTTAGCCCAAAACCAAGTCCAGCAAATTCCGCAGTCACCCAATCAAGCACCACAATCCAAGCTGGGGGAGTTTAAGAGAACTCGTCCCCCAACTTGCAGTGGGTCAGTAGACCCGATGGAAGCCGACGACTGGATCAAGGACGTCGAAAGGAAGCTGAATTTGGCACAATGCAATGGGAATGAAAAGGTATTGTACGCCACCCACCAGTTAAAAGGGATTGCAGCTAATTGGTGGGAAAATTATTGTGCTGCCCATCAAAATGTGCAAGCTATTACTTGGCTGAATTTGAAGAAGCATTCAGATCGCACATATTCCTACAGGAATAATGGAAATGAAGAAGATGGAATTTTACAAGCTGCAGCAAGGAAACCTCAGTGTGACTCAATATCTGAATAAGTTTACCCAGTTAGCCAGGTATGCACCAGAAGATGTTGCAACAGATGCAACAAAAATTTGGCGATTCATGCAGGGACTTGATCCCAACCTCAAAGTGCAACTGGTGTCCAATGATTATCCAACTTTTCAGCATATGGTAAATAAGGCCCTTGTGCAAGAAGATGCTCAGTATCAATTACATGAATCTCGTAAGAGAAAAATGGTTTTTCAGACACAGTATAATGCAAGCAGTTCAAGCTCAAGAAGGAGATTACGACTACCTCGCGTGTGGATTCGACGAAGGCTTTCCGGAGTACTAGGTTGCGCTTCCCCAGTCAATTGCATGTGGCGTATTGATGGGTCTTTATCAGTTTATTCTGCTTCCGCTGTGTTTTGTTTTTTTTGTGAGGTCTTGAAACCTCAGTTGTAATGAAAAGACCTTTCGGTCGGTACTCTTTATTATTGTAATATTCGTTGTTGGCAATGTAATCACCACTATTTAACTGTGTGCACTAGATTTGATCTGGGACTAGTGCTGTAATACACAGAGGGTCCGGATATGAAAATCCAGGGTCCCGACAGGAAACTCCGGAGGAGATCATACAGTTCTCCCACTACTTGGGTCCTTCCAACATGACGAGGGGTCTTTTGGAGTGATTGGAGAAGAAGGGCAAGATCGAGAGCACCAAATTGGCTGTCTTGCCCAAGCCCAACGAGGTCGACCCTAACCCAGGGTTGAGGATGCTCGTTGTCTTCACTGTTCAGTTCGAACCTGGCCTATGCATCCCTCTGATAGGGCTACTGAAGGATGTGCTCAACACATTCTATCTTGAGGTCTCCCACCTCAACCTGGGTTTCTTCGTCTGTCTCTCGACATACGAGTGGACGATACAGAGCTTAGGGGTGAAGCATCCCTCGGCTGAGCTCTTTTCCTTCCTTCATTATGCCACGCACACAATAGAGTATGCCTTTGAGAATGTGGGCTCCTCGTATAGGGTGATAGCCTTTCAGCTCTAAGGTAGCTGACAAAAGTTTGAATTCCCTACTTAGGCCACTAATTCAAGTGAGAATCATGGAGAGATATGTGGTTCTACTACCCCACCCAGGGGTCTAGCCTCATCAGCACGGGAAGATGCCATTGGTGGACCGCTCGTTGCACTTCCTCCCTTCCCTAAGCGCAAAGGATAAAGCACACCGGCACCTTCACCAAGGACTCACTGCAAAGTTCAGCATGCGTGACCTCATCGAGGAGTATTGCATGTTGAGAATTGCCCCCCTCTGCCAGGGCTGGAACCTGACTTTCGCAGAGGTAGTGTTAGGCGACTCGACCCTGGAGAGCTAGTTGTCCTAGGCTCGACCTAGGGGGAGTGTTAGGTGACTCAACCCCGGAGGACGAGTTGTCGTAGCCTCGACCACAGGGCGAGTGCTAGGCGACTTGACCCTGTAGAGCGAGTTGTCATAGGCTTGACCCTAGAAGGGGAGTATTAGTCAACTCGACCGCGGAGGATGACTTGTCGCAAACTCGATCGTAGGGGGAGTGTTAGGCTACTTGACCCTAAAGGGCGCGTCATCGTAGGCTCGACCCTAGAGGTCGAGTGTTAGACGACTCAAGCTCGGAGGGCGAGTGGTTACAGGCTCGACCCCAGAAGGGGATTGCTAGGCAACTCGACCTCGAAAGGCGAGTTGTCGCAGGCTTGTCCCCGGGGGGAGTGTTAGGTGAATCGACCACGGAGGGCAAGTTGTTGAACGCTTGACCCCAGAGAGGGAATGTTAGGCAACTCAACCCTAGAGGGCGAGTTGTTATAGGCTCGACCTAGGGGGAGTGTTAGGCAACTCGACCCAGGAGGGCGAGTTGTCACAAACTCGACCCCGGAGGAGTGTTAGGTGACTCAACCTCAGAGGGCAAGTTGTCACAGGATCAACCCCAGAGGGGGAGTGTTAGGCGACTGAACACCAGAGAATGAGTTGCCGTAGGCTCGACCCCTGGGAGTGTTAGGTGACTCAACCCCGGAGGGCAAGTTATCGCTGGCTCGCCCCCAGAAGGGGAGTGGTAGGTGACTCAAGCCCGGAGGGTGAGTTGTCAGAAGCTTTGACCCTAGAAGGGGAGTGCTAGGTGACTTGACCCTGGAGGGCGAGTTGTGGTAGGCTCGACCCTAATGGGGGAGTGATAGGCGACTCCAGCCTGGAGGGTGAGTTGTCGTAGGGTCGACCCCTGAGGGGGAGCGTTAGGCGACTTGACCCCGAAGGGTGAGTTGTGGCAGGCTTGACCCCATGGGTAGAGTTAGGTGACTCGACCCCAGAGGGCGAGTTGTCGCAGGCTCGACCCTAGGGGGAGAGTTAGACAACTCTACCTAGAGATGGCAATGGGTACCCGAAACCCGATACCCAGTGGGTTTTTACTCTATTAGAGCATGGGTCTGGGTCAATTTCCTAACCCATGGGTCTCTTAATGGGCAAAAAGCCTAACCCATCGGGTCTGCGGGTTTAGGTACGTTCCTATAGTACCCAAACCCGTAAACCCATGGGTAATATAAACCCGATCCATAGGAGTTATAAACCCAGACTCCCAGCCTCCCAGGCAAACCAATCTAGCCCATAGCCCATTAGTCAAGTACAAGGAGCAGTTGATGTCTCTCTTTTTGGTTTTAAATGAGTTGTGAACCGTGAACTTGTAATGATATGCTATGCCAATGAACTATGAACTGAGAATTGATGGAGTGAACTAGTGATGTGCATTGTGGATTTGTCGTTGCTTGTTTCATACATAGTAGCACATAAATTGAATTTATTGTTGACTTGCTAAGCATTGCACCGTCTCGCAATCTCGCACATGTTGTTGTCGGGCACAGGCGACCGTGGTACCGTTACCCGAGTGGGCATGGGTGCGGGCAAAATCTGCACCCGTCACGGGCATGGGTTTTTTAACGGGCACATCCAATTTTCATGGGCACGGGTTTGGGATAGCAAAACCCAGCGGGTTTGTGCCCGTTGCCATCTCTAACTCTACCCTGGAGGGCGAGTTGCCGTAGGTTTGACCCTAGGGAGTGTGTGTCCATGTCGAGGCCAAGCCATCAAGACGTGTTGGACCTAGCCGAGGTGAATCCATCGAGCTAGGGGGAGCCCCTAGTCAAGAAGACACTATTGAGGCAAAGACTTCGAGGCTGAGTTGAACCACACTAAGGCCAAGCCATCGAGAAGTACTGCAGATCGCCAATGTGAATCCATCGAACAAGGGGAGCCCCTAGTCAAGGAGACGTCATTGAGGCGAAACGAAGCCCGGCCGAGGTGAAGCCGTCGAGGTCGAGTTGAACCACGCCGAGACCAAGTCATCAAGGTGTGTTGGAGCTCGTCGAGGTGAATCCATCAAACTAGGGGGAGCTCCTAGTCGAGGAGACGTCGTCGAGGCCGAGTTGAATCACACCGAGGCTAAGCCATCGAGACATGTTGGAGATCACCGAGGTGAATCCATCAAACTAATGGGGAGCCCCAAGTCAAGGAGACGCCATCGAGACCGAGTTTAACCATGTCGGGGCCAAGCCATCGAGGCATATTGGGGTTCGGAGGAGGTTCGGACGCGCGACCTGAAGGGGGTTCGGAGGACCTCGACGCGAACGGAGTCCAGGGTGGGTCCGAGACATCTTCACGTGGATGGAGTCCGGGGCATCTCCACGTAGATGAAGTTCAGAGAGTCCAGAGGCGGAGTCTGGGGCATTGCGCCACCAGAGTCTAGGGCGGCCAGAGAGTTCAGGCATCCCCGCGCCGACAAAGTCCAAAGGCAGAGTTTGGGGCGTCCACACACGAATGGAGTTCAGGGCGGGTCCAGAGTGCCTCCACACGGATGGAGTCCAGGGCGTCCCCGTGAGAACGGAATTCGGGGCGGGTCTGGAGCACCTCCGCGCGGACAGAGTATAAAGGCGAAGTCCGGGCATCTCTGCACGGACAGAGTTCAGAAAGTACAGAGGCGGAGTCCGGGGCATTGCGTGAACAGAATTCGAGGTGGGTCCAAGGCACCTACGTTCTGATGGAGTCTAGGGCATCTACGTGCGGACAGAGTCCAGAGGCAGAGTCCGGGGCGCCCCTGTGCGAACGAAGTTTGGGGTGGGTTCAGAGCACCTCCGAGCGGACAGCACAAACCCGCCCAGTGACCTTCTATGCCTTCATCTTCCTAAGCAACGTGGCTTCTCGCTCAAGTTCCCACGAATGGCACCAATTATCATCGATACGAGATCAGACAGTAAATTTAGAAGCACCCCGGTCGGATACGGAGGCCACGGGGGTATGGAAGGACACAAGGGAAGTACACGAATGACCAAGTGTATTCTGTATTCAATATGAGTGCCTAGAGTTATACAAAATGGCCTCCTCCTTCCCTTACAAGAGGTCCTATTTATAGAGGGGGAGAGGGAGACGAGTGAAGTTACAAGTTTGCCCTCGGGACCTAGCTTGCTCGTAGAGGTATCTATGTCCTTTGCCCCGCATGGGTCTCACCACATCTAGGACTTCAAGGTTGGTTTGTGGTTGACTTCGAAAACTATCCGGGGTTGCCCCCCGGGTGATCTCACAGACCTCGCCGAGGTTGACTTGTGGACTTGGTTTGAGATAGAATTTCCAACGGGTGTCGTCGCTCTGAGTTGGTTGTGGTCCAATGTTGGGGGGACCCTCTCCTAACAGAATTTGTATTGCAACAGAGAGGTTACTTACAATATTCTCCAACTCAGTTGATGGCATCAGAACAATTTTCCATATTGAAGTTTCAACCCATCAAGATGACAAGAAATGATGAACAAGAAAGTTCTCAGGATAGTACCAGTCGTTGTCTCTTTGATGCCAGCATTATACAGCTAAGGCCTGGCTTTGCATCCTTTTCATGTCAGGAGTTAAGATGATGATACACCACCATGCCTCATCCAGTATCATACACCTTTGGATATAAATGCCATCTCAATAAATTCGCATGGGAACATTGCTGTCTATGAGCACACAAGTCACAATTCTTCATAAAGAAATGCAGTGCTAGAGGAACAGAAGAAATGAGTAGAAATGTCGCATCGCAATCGAAGGAGGCCTATCTCTACATGTTCATGTTCATCAAACTTCGTAACGCAGCCGTCGAATGCAACATAAAAGGATGAAATCAGTAGGGATTGGAATTGGATCTTGCCCCATCTTATTCTGCCCCCCAAAAGAATTAAGAACAAAACCCGCAAAATGTTCACGATGGCGGTCAGTCTTGGGCAAACCAGATGGTGATTCCCCAACGAATAAGAGCATAAAAAGGAACGTCTATCTTGTAGATCCTACATGTCATGTCATAGTTTAAACGATCATCTGTGTTGGCACATCAGTATATGCTAGTAGATCCTACCTGTTCTTTTCGGCTACGTCTTATGGCTTTTGGCTGAAATTTTTGAATTTTGGTTATTTAGGGTACAGATTACGGAAAGAAAGATACTCACTTGTAATTTTGGTTGGTACAGATGTTAGATTTTTAATGTGTAGATCGTTTAACTTGTAGACCTCATCTTGAGAAAATACTCCGTTTAAAAATTAGGTACTGTAACAAAAGCCAAAAGCCGTCAGCTTGTGAGGTAAAGAATAGACCCTTAGTGGTTTCAGTATGTAAAAAGAATGATGCTGATTCCTTCCTGCTTGTAAGAGGAGCCAATTGTAATGGTTTTGGATTCCGAAATGGCAAGGCTTTCATTCTGATGAATCACTAAATTATCATATTACAGTTAAATAAACGGAAAATTTTTTGGACAACTGCAGTCTGCAGCCATCAATGGAAGTTTTCTTTGTCAGATATGAATACAGCGCTCGATTCAACACGACGCATAAATTCGAAATAGGCATTTCTACACAGATTAAGTTCAGTGATCGAAGCCCCTTCATGAATCGAGGTAGCTAATTTGTTCTCTGATTCGTTCTACAAAGTGTGGGTTCTCTATATCAAGAGAGGTTCAAGAAAGATCGAACTGCTGGTATCCCTGAAGAAAGAAGTCTGCTCACAATTAACGTGCCCAATGGACACTTATAAACCCTACATTTGACATGTTTAGGCAAAGAATTAGAGAATGATGGAATGATCGAGCAAGGGAATAGATACTAGCAAGGCACATCTGCGCATGCAAAATTTGGTAGTTCTCCAATGTGCTCTTAATCTGAAAGAAAGAACATACGTACAAACCCCAACATTGTTTAACCTAGTGTTTTACGAAGCTTGATAAAAATTATATGGTGCAAAGTGTAATAATTTACTCCTGTCTTGGCTCTTTTAAACAAGGGGATAGCTAATAGTACTCACTATGTTGTGTCATTTAGTCGGACAATGCAATTGTCACATCGATTGCAGTATTAACAGTTGGCTTAGCTTGGCTATTTGATGGCCCAGCCCTTTTGTCTTTTTGTTTGTCCGTCTAAATAAATAGAACAACCTTTAAAGTAAATTTTTCATCTGATTTATCGAATTTAAAATTATATACGGTGTCCGTGTCGGTATTTCTGTCATCCGCTATCATCTTAAGAAACATAAATAAAAACCATCATCGTAACTAAAAGTCATCAACTGCAATCTAAAAAAGAGCAGAACTAATCTCTAACTGTGTGGTGCTTGACACACATAAACAGGAGGCCGAAAAATGGGGACATGAATGCTACTTGAAATCACGTGGAGGACATGGAAACTTCTTTCTTTTCTCTGCCACTACGAAAAAGATAACAGAACAGTAAGTCTACCTGTAAAAGGAGAAAGCAAGATCTTCCTTTAGCAAAATAAAAAAAAAGTACAAGAAGAAAGACCTTCGGTGCTAAGTCCAGGCTTGCCCTAATTCTTAAGCAAAGGTCCACTATGCTTAAGACCTTAAGTAAGGCTAGAGAATTTGTTTAGAGGCTAGGCTACTTTTACTAAAGTCTTCAGTAATTTTTCTATCATTTCTAAAAAATATGTATCTAGTTTTTGTTACATAGTAAGTTTGGGGAAATTCAAAGCCGATCTACCTAAAAAATGGGTTGGATAGATTTTTTTCCGATTCGGCTAGATAGATATATGTTGGGACCCAGAATTTGCATTTCGAACCTTATGTGTTTACCGTGCTAATCCTATGGTCAGTGGTTGGCACACACATATTGCAACATTGCCTCACATCCATATACAAATAAGTAAACAGAGTAGCATATAATAATAAGTATACGAACATATGCTTATACAGCTAAGTTTTTGACAAAAGGACTGATCGGCCAAATAGTTCGCATAACAAGTAAATAGTAGCGGAATAAATGATAAATGAGATAAAAATTCTAGCAAGCATGCAATGGCCCACCACAGGCAACTGACTGGAGTTAAACCTTAATAAACATCAAATTCTTCGAGCGAAACCAGTGGGCTAAACATAACCGATTAGAAGACTCCTTCAAGATGTGACCTAAACCATCTTAGACCACCGTCACGGTTTCATAAACCGCATATCCACTTGGTATCGAATAATTTCCTCAATTGCCACCCACCGACCTTCATGGTGCTTCTCCTCGAAATAACCACCATAACAAAGTCCAATGCCAAATGACTTGCTGCCAAGGTCGTACGCCTTCTCTGAGGACAATTATCACTTGAAATGCCCAAATCCAATGGCACACCACATGCATACACTTATCTCATCACCATCCTTATATTTCTTTCGTGCTCCTCCACTTGAAATAATGCTCCACTCGGACTTTATGTGACCCTCCATAGCCTCAGGGCACCTTCCCTAGCCTCGGTCTTATCTTTGACCACAACAATCACCAAGCGCTCTACACATCAAAGAACAAGCAATCGTCCCAGCATAAGTGATATGCACTTGACCCTCATCAAAGAACAAGCAATCGTCCCAGCATAAGTGACATGCACTTGACCCTCATCAACTTAATCAATGCACACATGCACCACTTGACACCCACGTCAAGATTTCCATAACACATGAACTCCCGTCATGACTAACATTTGTATAGACTCCCGCCATAACTAACACAACCGAAACCAACTTAACTCACTCATTTTTCTAGAGGCCGGTCCGATCGCGAACCAACACCTAGTCGCTTTGCCCTAAACCAACTTAACTCCTCCTAGTAACAAGGGACGGATCTAACGGTGGCACCCATGCCGGTCAGACTGCTCGAGGTCCTCTGGTCGGACCACTATCACACAGCCGATCGCATCGCTCCCAAAAACTTTACACAATGCAACAAGCATCTCTATGGAATAAATATACCGCCAACTAGAAATCGGTCACGTTGGATTTTTGGTTGGACAGCTCTCCATGGCTGGTCACACTGGACCTTGGTTCGACCACCTCCCATGTCAGATCAAACCGCCTTAACAAACTAGTCAGACCACCTCTTAAGATCGGTCAGACCACTACCCAGCTGACAACAAAAACCAAAGAGTAAATGACACAAAATCAAACATTGATTCAAAAGTGCAAGCAAGGTCGAATACTCATTACACACATATGATGACCTCCACATGGTCTCACACTACCTAAAAATGGCCGCTTATTTATATATCACATCTGTTCAACACACTGAAAATATTAGTTATGTGGAAATAGTTTTTTCCTTAAACCAGATTTAGAAATATTTCCTAAATACTTCAAAAAAGTAATGGCATGAATCATGGATTCATGATTTTTACTATTATAAAAGAACCACTTGGTGGTCATCTGTCCTTCTCTCCTCACAGAAAAGGTCGCGCTGGTGTGTGGGCCTTCCGCACTCTCCTCTTCTCTCCCACATCCTTCCTCTTCTCTGTGCGAGTTTGTCAGTCGTCTGTCTCCTAACTTCTCTCCTGAAATAGTCGGCCCGTCCCGCTACTCCTCCCATATCTCCACCATTTCCCCAGATCCAGTCCATTTCCCCTAAATCCATCAAGCCAACCGAAAGAAAGGAGGCGAGCAGGAGCTTGGCAGCAAGACCAGAGAGAGAGGGGAGCCAGGGAGGAGAAGGAGGCGACCAGAGGAGTTGGGGGAGACCGAAGGGGAAAGGACCACGTCCACAATGGCCTACAAGCCAAGAACACCCAAAACCAGCCAAGGTCGGCCGAGGCCAGAAGGGACCAAAGAAGAAGGCCAACTAGCTGGGAGCACAAGGGGAGCACCACTTCCACCACTGTCATCGTCATCTCTATTCCATTTTCAACCCGATCAAGCCAGGTAGGTCACCTCCACCCATCCTTTTCTTACCCCCCATATCACATGCACCAGCACAACACAACACAAAGGCCTTACCGATCGAGTAGAGTAGCATCGGTAAATAGGAGAAGGTGAGCCAATTGTCACCTCGATCAGATAGGGCCGCGATGGTCAATGTTGCCGGCTCACAGCAATGGCTCGTGGATGGCCATTTGTGCGCCCTTGGCATGCCGCATGCTCCTCGACGCCAAGTCCCTTCACGATGGTGTAACCGTCAGCTGTTTTCACCACCATCGTGGGCACCATGTGTACAGTAAATCAAAAAGTAAAATCTAACTTAAAAATAGAAGAAAATAGAGTAGACCGAAGCTAGCCCAGGGTAGAAATGGGGAAAGCCGTTGTTTAGCGGAGCTGCATCAAATCCGACCCTACCGGCATCGGATCTAGCCAGAGGGGGAAGATAGGAGACGCTGGGACCAATAGGGGGAGCAAACTAGTGGGTGGCGGTGCCTCCCAAGAACAAACACCGAAACGTCATAGCCGCGCCATAGCAACCACCGCCTGGGATTGTGGGATCGACTGGACTGGTGAGCGGCACGGGGAAATATCAGAGGAGGTGGCCAACGACGAGAGAATTGAGGGAAACTGGAAAGGGGATCGACGCCAGAGAGGACCAGAGGAGAGGTAGTGATACGGGGTCGCCTAATCTTTTCGATGTAGGATTGGATACTCACGGGAGTCTTGATAAATAGTAGTGATCCTCCAATACCAGTGCAAGGGATGAACACTCTTTAATCCGCAAAAACACACTCGCGTCGATTTCACCGACCACCAAGCGAAGATCTATCGTGCACCCAATTCCTATCGGAAAGGCTGGACGATCTTGATTGAAGAACACTCCCTAATTCTCTGTGGAACTTCGGCAGCAAAGGAAGAACTTAAGCACGAACAATAGTAGATTAATTCTTAAAAAGGTGATCCCACCTCAAAGAGATGGTGGTGGCTGCCTTTAGGGGTGCGCACACATGGGCCTAGCCCCCCACCCACCCACATATAGCCTAAGGCTTTTTTGGCTTAGTTGGCCCAATCTTTTACAAGTTGGGCTGAGTTCGCGAAATGGAAAATATAAGTTCACAAAAGTATAAACACTTGCATTTCTCTCATTTTAGACTAGGGGTTGGCTGCATAAGGCTTGGACTTGCATCTCCAAGTATTTTAAACTCCCTTCACTTGGTTGGGCTTGAATTTCTCCTGCGATCGGCTGCATTGCATCTCTTAAGGCTTTGGCCGTATAGACCCTCCTTCTCTTAAGTGCTACCTGAAATGTCTTGTTCTTCCTAATGCTCTTTCCATACCTTGGTCGTATCCCCATCAGGTAGAGAGAGAGAGTGTGGCATGTTGTGTGTTGGTGTTGGCCCTATTCTTTATGGCTTCTAAAAACGTTTTTTGGCTTTTGCTACAGTACCTAACTTTCAAACGAAGTATTTTCTCAAGACGTGGTCTATAAATTAATTGTAGTACACGTTAAAAGCCTAACATCTGTATTAACCAAAATCGTAAGCGAGTATCTCTCTCCGTAATCTCTGTCGCAAACAGCTAAAATTCAAAAATTTCAGCTAAAAGATATAAACCGTAGCTATATCAAACAGGTCGTTGTGTTGTGTGCGTGTGTGTAGGTGCAATGTGTGTGGCCGTGTTGTGTGTGCGTTGGGCATGCAATGTTGCATGTGTGTGGTGTTTGTGCAGTGCGTGTGTTGTTGTGTGCGTGCTATGCGGGAGTAGGTGTGTGCGTGTCGTGCTAGCATGTGTGTTGTGCTGAGTGCTGTGTGTGTTGTGTTAGTGTGTGAAACTTAGAAGATGAGAATGCTAGCTATGTACAGTTTGGAACAAGTTTTATAAGTACGTAATATAAAATTGATGCCTATTGTATGGTTTAAAATATTTTATTATAGGGAGATTGGAGCATTTGCCCCATACATAAACATGGAATTTGATGATTTGCCCTATTTGTCTCATTGACATGTGGGCCTTGGACCCACATGTCATTGAGACATCACAGGGCAAATCATCAAATGCAATGAAAGGTGTGGCAAAAGATCAATTACCTCTTTATTATATGTACTACTCTACTGTAGAAACAAGGAGAGATTGCAGGAAGGGGAAAAGAACACAAGGAGAAACAGGAAAAGAATACAAATGGGGAGGGGGGAGCCAAGCAACCAACGCTAACCTAGGGTTCCTCTCCTCCTGCTCCTGCTCCTCTTGCTGCTGCCACCAACTCAACTCCCGTTTGCTTCCTCTCCACTCCCTTCGAGCCCTCCGCCCCACCAGGGGCACTCCCGAGCTGTAAGCCTTTTTGTCCTATCTCGCTCAATTTCTCATGCTTCCAGAATATTTGGTTACTTTTCCCTGCAGTCGTCCGGAAATTTGGTCCTTTTAGGTGCTAATTAGGTCGAATTTTGTCTTCCTCTTTTAATCTGGGGGGAAAGGCGTAATTCTTTGGAGCCAATTCCCAAGAAACCAGCAGTTTGTGTAAGCCTAACCTTCGTCTGTACCTCGGCCAGGCCATCGAGAATATGGGTTCTTGCTTTGCTGTTGTGCCCATTTTCCGGGGAAACATTTCGTTTTTTGCGTACCAGGTTGGGCTTAGATTTCGGTTCCTGGTTCCGAAGGCGCAATCTTTGGAAGCAATTTTCCAGGAAATATGCGAACATATGTGGTTTCTGTTGTACTTATCCTTTCGTTTCTTTCGCTGCTATGTAGATTTGTTCATGGAGTATTTTCTTTATGCATTGTTGCATTCTGAATTTTCGAAGTAATCATGTTAGCTCTGCATCTTTTCAGGTACCTTGTGGTATTTGTTGCTGTAAGGACTGTGAACCTATGGTTCCCAAAGATTGAAGTAGCCACAAGAGCACCTTAGGCTGGCTTAATAGCGCTGGTGTGGGAGTTTGCAGCAAGAAAATCTGGAAATGAGTGGGATGTAGGGGCTACTCAGTGTTCTGCATTAGAGGTTAACCGGGATGGGGTCACTGTGCTGCGTGGCGGCGCGACCCCATGGGACTAGCACAGCTAGCCGAGAGTGGTCCTCAATTGGCCAGAGTGATCCGCCCTGGCGGACCAACGCTGGCTTCTCTCCACCACTGTCAAGGAGGTGGGAGTACCGGATCAATTCCGAGGGGTTGTCTTATGGATCCCATGGTGACAGCGGGGTTGCTGCGAATTATGGTTCTTCACTATCCTCTAATAGTAAAGAGGCTAGTAGGAGCTGGGAGAGGAGCGAGCTTCAACCAGATCATCGTTATTCTACCTCAGAGGGTGCCATTTCATATT
Source organism: Bonia amplexicaulis (assembly GCA_036346245.1). Taxonomy (NCBI): domain Eukaryota; kingdom Viridiplantae; phylum Streptophyta; class Magnoliopsida; order Poales; family Poaceae; genus Bonia; species Bonia amplexicaulis. Next base: position 9,932,780 of record CM070763.1, on the reverse strand, counting down.
TCAACAGTCCGGATGTTAGCTTCCAGAACCACCACATTATGCTGCCTATGCTGCAAGATTCTAGCGTTGATGAATACGTGAGAGGTATGTGTTTTTGGTGTAGCAGACTTTTTATTTAATGTTTTCTGATGTTCCAGCTCCTTTTGTTATCAATGTTTTCTAGGTTTAAGCATGCCCAAGTTGTTTCAAACTCAACATCCATACTGCATTTCCATTTACTGTATTGAGTATGCAACTATTCAAAGATTTACTTATGTACCACTTTGTCCTCAACTGCTATTTGATTCCAATTTAGTTGTGCAAAAGCTATATAGCATACCCACAAGAACAAGAAAGTTATAGTTTTTACTTTTATAGGTAGCCTTGTAGTTTTACTGGTCATTTTCGAATAATAGGACAGACTGTTTGCCATTGCTATCCTGTGGTGCCATCAAGTATCAAGCCCTGCATAATGCAGTAAAATTACATGCTTACAAATTTACCACATACCACATTCTTGCACAACAAATGCAGATTGTGTTATGAATATTGTGTGTATATTCACGAGGCCCAAAAGACAATATATTTCGGGACTACAAGGGGATATTACAAAGAAATATGCTATATACAAACAAGGAAACTAAGGCATAAAAGGAAATGAGAAATCCTATCCTATTCTAACATCTCCCAAACTCATGATGGATCATACATACTGAGTTTGGAGAGGAAATACAAATATTGTGCTATAATCTGTGGCTTCGTGAAGAAGTCAGCAAGCTGTAACTCTGATGGCACAAACTATAAAACGAGTACGCCCTCCCGCGCCTGTGAGCGAGTGTATGAAGCATTCACACCAATGTGCTTAGTGAACTCTGCTTCACTGGGTCACGGGTAATACTGATTGCACTCTGTACTGTCAGACATAAGGGTTATAGGTCCCCTCATAGGTACTCCAAAGTCTGTAAGCAGCCACCTCAACTAAGTAATCTCTGTTGTCACTACTGTCATAGCCTCAACTCAGCATTTGAACCAAGGTTATCACGGCGTCGCCTAGGCGTCCCGGCGGCCGACGGTGGACGCCAGGCCCATCGCCCGATCCCCGCTCGGTTAGGCGACGCCAGCGTCGTGAGACGCCCTCGCGCCGTGGCGGCCGCTGGGCCGCGCGAGGGGAGGACTCAACACGGACATTACCCGACCGGGAGGGGTGGTCACTACTCACTAACCTCCGACTGGAGTCCAGCAGCCGCCTCTAGGGTTTCTCCTGCCGCCGCCGGGTCGCCGACGCCGAAGTCCGAACTGCTGGCTCCTCCCGCCGAAGTCCCCCATCTCCTCATCTCTCGCTCCTGTGCTCTGCTTTCTCCTCCGCTCCTGGCTCCTCCGCCGCTGGCTCCTCCGCTCCTAACTCCTCCGAGGCAGCCTACGGCAGCAGCCGAGTCGAGGCGGCGGCGACATCGAGCCCAAGACGACGAAGAGGAGTCGGTGGGAGGAGGCGCGGGCGGGAGGAAGCGACGGGGAGGAGGCGCCGGGGGGAGGCGGGGGAGGGAGGCGGGGGGGGGGAGGCGGGGAGGCGGGAGAGACGAGATGGGGGAGAGGCGCAGATGCGTCTGGCGGCGCCTCGCGGCTAGGTTAGATATCTGTTTGGTCTTGTTGCGATTAGGTCCTCAAACTTCCTAAAAATTACGAACTGACCTCTTTAATATATTACTTTTGATTTAGACCTCCTGAGACATGGTTATTTGAATTATTTGTGATATTTTCTGTCGTATAATGTATTATTTATCGTGTAACTACTATCGTCTAACTATCGCCATGGCGGGCGCCTAGTCAACTAGGCGTCCAGGCGCTCCGAGCTCGCCTCGACTTGCTAGAGCACCGTGACAACCTTGATTTGAACTCAAACAGAAAACTTCAGTCTGCTTCTTTGTCTTGCAGGCAATCAAGGAATACCCAAGAAAAACACAGTAAGCAGAAAAAGAACAACGATAAGAAGGATCACTAGTTTAGGTCATATCAGAGTACGCCTGAAGCTGTAGTGGGTTGGAACTAGGAAAAGACAAACGACGAGAGATTGTTCCATGCAAGTAGCGAAGAACACGAAGAAGGTGACTGTAGTGAAAATGAGTAGGACGAGCTATGAACTGACTCAAGATATAAACATTATGAGCAATATCAGGACGAGTGCTCACAAGATATACTAACCTCCCAACAAGATGTCGATATCAAGTAGGATCCTCAAGAAGATCACCATGAGTAGCACGAAGTTGAAGGGAGAGCTCCATGGGAGCCTCTGTAGTGTGAGTATCAGTCAGACCAGATCAATCAAGAAGATCCTAGACATACTTATGCTGGAAGAGGTAGTAGCCCTCAAGTGTGGAAGAAACATCAATCCTAATAAAGTACGTGAGCAAACCAAGATCAGTCATTAAAAACTGCTCACTGAGATGCTTCTTCACATACGTGATGAATGAGGAATCGTCACCAGTGATGAGCATATCATAAGAAGCAGTGTCCTACCCTGAGGTGAGACATGGACAAAAAGAGCAGGATCGTGGGTATCGACGGTGAAACCGACAACGGTAATCACCGAGGTAAAATGCTCAATCCAGCCACGAAAAGCCTGTTTGAGGCCATAAAGAGCACGACAAATGTGTCCATCTGAAACAGAATATCCAGGTGGTGGATGCATATAAACCTCCTCATGCAAAACACTATTAAGAAAGACATTCTTAATATCCAGCTGAGGGATAGACCACTGGCGAATAGAAGCAACCACAACAAGAGTGCGAACAGTGGTCATATGGGCAATAGGGGAAAAATCTCATCATAATCACGACCGTGCTCTTGTTGGAATCCGCAAGCTATAAGACGAGCCTTGTAGCGCTTGATAGTACCATCAGATCTGATCTTAATCTTGTACACCCACTTGCATGTGATAGGACGGGCATGCATAGATGTCGGTACAATATCCCAAGTCTCCGTACGTCGAAGAACATCAACCTCCTCTACTATAGCGAGTTGCCACTTAGAATGAGAAGCACCTCATGATAAGAACTAGGCTCTGTAACAGAGATAGCATGAGCTGTTGAAGAAAAACCAAAACGATCAGGAGGACGAAGGGATATCCGGTCACGAAGGGCGTAACGAGGAGCATCATCAGAGGAATCAGACGTCGGTGTCGGCAAGATACCACGAGAGGAGTCTGGTGAAGGACGAGGACATATGGAATAGTGCACCCAAGAGAAACAAGATGATGGTGCCGCAGGAACAAGAGGTGGTGCTACTGGAGGCAGCACAGTTGTGGGGTTACAAAAGGAATCACTAGAGACAGACTAGGGCAAGACTGTGATAGGGGAGAAATGGGTGAAGAGTCACAGAGCGACAGCCATGAGATCGTCTCAACGGTGGAAACTGGACGAGGAGCCAAATCTCGATAAAAGAAAGGTCGAGAGTTGTCACAGACAACGTCTCGTAAGATACTGATCCGTCGAGCATAAGGATCAGAGCAGCGATAACCTTTATGCTTAGAACTGTAACCAAGCAACACACACTCAACTGACTGGGTTGACAGTTTGGTGCGCTTACGAGGTTGCAGCAGGATAAAACAAGTGCAGCCAAAAACAAAGGTGAGTGTACTGAGGGGCTCTAGAGTAGAGACGCTCTATAGGACTAACATCCTTAAGAGCAATGGAAGGCTGGATATTGATGAAATATGTAGCCGTAGAAATAGCCTTAGCCCAGAACTGAGGTGGAATGTGAGAGGCAAGGAGAAGAGTGTGAGCAGTCTCAATTAGATGACGATGTTTGTGCTCAGTAACCCCATTCTGAGCATGGACATCAGGACAAGAAGATTGGTAAAGAGTGCTATGTTCAGAAAGAAATTGTTTAAAGGCGCTAAAACAGTACTCGCCAGCAGAATCATAGCGAAAAGTACGAATAGAGGACTCAAACTGAGTGCGAACCATCGTTGCAAAGCTACGATAGATCACAAGAAACTGGCCATGATTAAACATAGGGAAAAGACATGTAAAGCGGGAATAATCATCAATGAAAATTACATATTATTTATATCCGCCTTTAGAGATAATAGGTGCAGGTCCCTATACATCTGAATGAACTAAATCAAAAGAACGAGAACACAAGGACTCTCTAGAATGATAAGGAAGTTGTAGCTGCTTGCCTAGCTTACAACCCTGACTAAACATGGCTGTGTCAATAGTAACACGTCCAAGAACACCTTAACGAACTAATGAAGAAAGACGGGACCTACACAAGTTACCTAAACGGTGATGCCATTGCGCAAAACCTCTAGAGGTGGTGGCAGCCGTGGCGGTGGAGGTAGACGTGGATGTGGTAGGAGCAACTGAAGTGGACGGAAGGTGGAGGCGGTCGAGAATGTAGAGACCTTGGTGATCCCTACGGCGTCGGCCAGTCCTAAGTACCGTCCTTGTCTGTCAATTCTAGACGAAACATATGTGAGAGTCAAAACCAACCCTACAACCAAGATCGGTGAGCTGACCCACTGAGAGAAGCTGCATGTTAGGGAACACGGGAAACAACTGGAACAGAAAAATCAGTAAAAAAAAGATGCCCTGACAGCTGACAAACAATGGAGTATTGTTAGCTGTCTGAACTGAGATAGGAAAATCAGGAGGTCCTACTGAAGTGAGAGATGTAGAGTCCGATGTCATGTGGAAAGAAGCACCGGAATTTAGAACCCAAAAGGTATCAGGTGGAGACGTCTGAGCTAGACTGGCAGAACCTGCTGAGCTGTGAAAGAGCTGCTGAAGTAGAGCCTAGCAGAGCTATTGAACAGGGTCACCTCGCTGAGCAGAACCTGACGAGCTGGTCTATCCTCCTGTGAAGGAAGGGCCTCCCTCCCCCCTTAGATCGTCCCCCCATGCGTCTTGTTCTGTCTTTTCCGAACCGGATAACTCTGGTAGTCGTGTCCGAAGTTCTTATAGTAGTTACACTGAACTCCAGTTGGTGCGAAAACAGAAACGAAAACAGACATCTGGGAAGGGGCCGTAGTCGAAGTAGGAACCGTTGGTGTAGTTGAAGAAGGGGCAACAAGCATAGTCGGAACAGACTGTGCTGCTAATTTAAGACAAAGCAAATCTGGGAAGGGGCCGTAGTCGAAGTAGGAACCGTTGGCGTAGTTGAAGAAGGGGCAACAAGCATAGTCGGAACAGACTGTGCTGCTAACTCAAGACAAAGCAAATAGGCTTCAGTTAATCATCACCCAGCTGGTTCATAGAAATCTGTTTGGTTTTATCAAGTCTAGAACCATCCAAAATGGTTTTGCCTGGGCAGTTGAGTATATTCACTGGCTTATGGCAATACATCCTCGGTTGGCTTCCCAATCTTTCAATATGCGGATGATACCTTAATTGTTATGAAAGCATACTCTAAAGAGGTGATGTTTCTGAAAGGAATACTAGAAAGCTTTGCCTCTTCCGTGGGACTTAAAGTGAACTATTCAAAATCTTTCATTTTCCCACTAAATGTGTCCTGAATATATTACAAATGTGGCTGGTATGATGGGTTACAATTGAAGATTTTCCTTTCACTTATTTAGGTCTTCCCTTGTGTGTGGTGAAACCATGGGTTCAGGATTTTATGGGCATTGTAGAAAGCTTTGAAAGGCATCTTTCAGGGGGGCAATCAATTTATCTATCATCAGGAGGTAGACTAACCTGGATAATGCAGTTCTGTCTTGTTTGCCAACTTTACATGAGCATTTTTCTACTACCAGTGGAAATAATAGAATTGTTGGATAAAATCAGACGTGCTTGTTTTGTGGATAGGAGAATCCTATGGTCATGGTGGTTCATGTTTGGTTGCTTGGAAAAAGGTTTGTCTTCTGAAGAAACATGGAGGCTTAGGTGTCATAAACCTAAAAAGACAAAACAAGATGTTGTGGCTGAAATTTCTTCACAAATTCTCCAAATAGATTTGACATCCATTGGGTTAAATTTCTTTGGAATAGATACTATGCTAGCTCAGTCCCAACTGGATCTGGTTCAAAAGGGTCATTTTGGTTGTCCTTAAACAACTGGATCTTTTCAAGATAATTGCACGGCCTTCCATAGGTGATGGAAAATCAGTTTTATTCTGGGATGACTTATGGCTAAACTCAGTTTTAGACCATGATTTCCTCAGCTTCACTCTTTCACTAAGAAGTCCTCAGCTTTAGTTGCAAATTCTCTAGCTTTGGAGGATATCTCCCAAGGTTCCAAAACCCGGTACCGGCCTAAATCCTGGCGGGGGGCCGGTAACCGGAAAAACCGGGGAAAATCCGGTCAAATTTCAAGTTTTGAAATTTGAATTTGAAACCGGTAACCAGAAAAACCGGCCGGTTACCACAAAAAAAACCCGGAGAAACCGTTAAAAAAACCGGAAAACATAAGAAAATATTGAATTTGGGATGTTTCGAAGTATATTTAGCTCATAAAATAGGTAATCTAGTACAAAAAATGTTTAAACCAACCTAGGAAGTGCATTACGCAGTCACAAAAGACTCACAAATATAAATGTACTTCGGAAAAACCCGGCCGGTTTTTTATTTCTCGGTACCCACCGGGAAATCCGGTTACCGGTGGTTACCAGCCGGTAACCGCCGGTTTTCCGAACCCTGATATCTCCACAAACTTCTATAGACCTCTTTTAGAAATAGCTACTCAACAGCTAGAAGAATAGGAAAACATTCTGGATCAAGTGCAATTGAATAACAATGCTGATTGTTGGTCTTACATATGGGCTCAAATGATTTCAGCACTTAAAAGGCTTACACCATTTTTACAGGAAACACTCAATCATCACCTATGTACAGTTGGGTTTGGAAAAACAAATGCATGTTAAAGCATAAAATTTTCTTTTGGGTTCTAATGCAAAGGAAACTAAATACTAGAGCAATGTAAGGAAAAAGCAGTTTTTTGTTGAATCAGATTTGTGTGCTCTTTGTGATCAGAATTGTCAGGAATATTGGTTTCATCTGTTTTTCACATGTAGCTTCAGCAAGGATTGTTGGGCTTTGATCAACATTGTTTGGGATATATCTTTAGGCCTCATAAGTATGTGGCAGAAAGCAAAGTTATAAGAAAAGAGAAGAAGAAGCTTTTTCAACGAATTAATCACTCTCGGATGCTGGCATATTTGACTGCAGAGAAATAAATGTATCTTCCATGCTTATTAAGGCGTCGCCTAAGTGTCGCTTAAGCGACGCTTAGGCGGTAAAGCGGTGACAGAGTGTAAGGCGTCGGCGTCGCCTTGCCAGGAGGTTGTATGGCGTCCGCCTCAAACCCTAAGGCACGCTATGGCGTCGGTTAGGCGAAGAAAAGCCAGGAGACGGCGAAGGCGGACGCTCCAAGAACCCGAAAAAGCAAGCATAAAGAAACGTCACGAGATGAGGGGCGGTGGGAACTCGCGCCAAGTCGAACCCTAGCGTCGCCTCCATCGGTCCATCCCCGTCACCCCGTGGCGCCACCATCCTCGAAGCGGCGCGCCGGCGGCCATCTGCTGCGGCCTCCATCTCCAAGTATGCCTCCTCCCCCTACCTCTCCGGCCTCTTCCTCCTTCCGTACCTCCCCGCCTCCCCCTCGTGAGGCCGGCAGAGAGGGGGAGAAGGGGAGGGAGGAAGGAGAGGAGGCGAGGAGGAGGCGGGGAGGCGAGGCGCGGGGAGGAGGGACCGAGGGAGGCGGACTCGCCGGCGTTTATGGGGGAGAAAGGGAACGCGAGAGAAGAAGCCGGCTCGATTCGATTGAACAGCGGCGGCTAGGGTTACACGACCGGCGGCCGGGCGGCGTTTTAAGCGAGAGATCGACAATTTTGCAATTTAGCCCTCAGACTTACATGAAATTACAGTTAAGTCCTCCCTCTTTGAAGAGAAGCAGATTTTTGCAATTTAGCCTTCAGACTTCTATAAAATTGCAATTAAGTCCTTCTTCCTCTTTAAATTTCTTCTAATTTAAACCTCCAGAGCTACATTTTCTTCGCCTTACGATGTGTGTAAGGCGTCGCCTCACGCCTTACCGCTTAAAAGGTATGAGGGGGGTGGGTCGCCTCGCCTTACCGCCTTAATAACCTTGGAATCTTCAATGGGGTGCCCCCAAATAAGTTTAGATGGAAGAGGTCCATTCTTATTGACATAGATTTGCTGAGAGTTAAGAGTTTCCAAGAAAGTCAGTTTAGATATCTCCCAGTGGCTGGGATAGGTTTTTTCTTTCTCTTTTGTAGCTTTCTGTACATTATTATCCTATTTTAATATATTTAGCAGTAGGGCTCTCCCCTACTGTTTTCCTTAAAAAAAAGGATTCATCATTTATACCTAAAAGGTTCTTCCTGGTAAGGAATTACCAGCACTGTGCTCATGCTCAATGCTCATATTATCTTTATTTACACTGACGCTTGAGATGTTTGGGTATTGCATGAACTGCATGATTTAGACTGATCCAGCATTGCTGATATGTTGAAGTTTGATTTGTTATATTGTTTGTATTTGAAGCATATGCACCATGGATGCTTTGTCAACTTGCTAGGTTTCAGGTCCCAAGTCCCAACTCAACTCAAAATGTCTCTTGGCCCGAATTAATTGGCTCTATAACTATATTTCCCCTGAAATACGTGTTCCTAATGGAGGAACGTAAAATTTATAATCTTCTGCTAGTTTTGTAAAACGATTTTAGGCTTATTTTTACCGCTTGTTATTCTATTATGTGCATGAGTTCTAGAGTAGATTATAAGTGTGGTGGCTGTCTAGAGCCCCCAGGCGACTGGTTGGATGTGGGAGAGAAGAAGAGAAGGGCTGGATGTGATGGAGAAAAGGAGACATGAGGGAGAGAGGCTTTGTTTCTTTTCTTAATGCTTAGTTAAGGGTACACCCCCCTACATATAGTACTGCAACCTCTTAGAAGGTGGAGACTACTAACATATGGAAACGGACCACTAATCGATGGATACAAATAATTGAAGATAAGCTAATGAAGATAACTATTCTGGTGCTTACCTATTGCTGAGGCTGTTGTGGGCTGCTGGGCTGCCATGCCAACATTCATAACACACTCATTTAGCTTTGAATCATATTGAACTGCTATGGTATCTGACAGCTGTAGGTACGTTTTGTGTCATTTATATCTAGGCTGCTTGGTTACTATGATATTCATAGCATTTCACAATAGTCTCACGCGTTATATCACCACTAGGTATTAAGTATTGCCAATCATTTCAGATCATATTTGTTGGTATTTTCCCTGTGTAAGTCCCTTTCTGATTGCTGTGTTCTTTCTTTTCCTTTGGCTGCATCATTTAATCCATCTGAAGAACACTTTGTTTTAGGCAAGTCTTTCTTGTACTTATACAGCAAGAGTCAAAAGCTACCAGTGCTGTGCCAAAAGTGTTCAAGCTATGGTCCTGTTCTTTTCAGCTTCTAAAAGCTGTTTTTTGGTTTTTCTACAGTAACTAGCTTTTAAATGGAGTATTTTTTCAAGATAAGATCTACTAGTTAATTGTAGTACATACTTTATTAACTTCATTTATATTGCTAAAAACCGCATGTGAGTTTCTATTACTCTGTAATCTCTCGTATAAACAGCTCAAAAACCATAAGCCGCAACCAAAAGCCATAAGCTACAGCCAAAAAGAACAGTCCCTATATAGGATTGCGGCACTATTTGAATGATGTTGTCGTGGTTGTAGTTTCAATGATTATTCCACAATTTTATCAACAGCATGAGTGCACGACTGCACATTTGCTACTCAATTAAATTATCTCCATAACTCTTCTAAGTTTCTTTTGTTTTATAACAATATTCTTTGGTTCTTTGCACCTTGAATGTATGGTGAAGTGCTTTGTGCATTATTTTGCTGTGCGTTTCTACTGGATGAACATGTATAGTGTATTTGTTGCGTTCCTTTGCTCTAGGCCGGAGATTGTAGCCGTGAGTTGGATAGATGAAGCCATCAGCTTCCTTATCACCTCTCGGCACTCCTTGCCTCACCATGATTGAAACTGGATTAGAGAATTAGGAATTGAGAAAAGACTGCTTTATTCCTTTCTTGCCTCTTCTGCACAAACGCAGGGGCCATATAAAGGGGTCATTGCCGCAGGACAAGTCCTATTCGGTTACAACTCTTACTTGTTTAATTCCTATCCTATGCTTGCTAAAGATAGAATCATACTAAAGATAGCAAACCTTCCTAATGGATAGAAACTAAAGATATAATATAACTTCTACAGAAAGAAAACTTCCTAATAGAATAACTAATTTGTATTGGATTCGGATTGTGGTTTTGACCTCCTCCTGTAGAACCTGCCCCAATAAGAATCCGTAACAGTATTTGATTGCTTATTACAGTTTTTTTGTATCCATCACCTTTTTTTGTGTTTGTATGTACATGGGGGCATGGGCATGTTCATGCAACTTTTTCCAATGAGATTTATAACAATATCAATTGTATTAATTGGAGTTAATTGTATTACCTTGCAGTCTCAGTGGCTGAGCCGATAGGTGGATTATTACTGTCAGAGGTATGCCATAAGCGAGCTTTGTGTTCGTAGTTAATTACTCCCTCCAGGCTTCAGAGGACTTGATTTTCTCCTCTCTGTAGGGAATGCCAGGGCAGCAGAACAGTGGTGGTTCCACCTCCTCTCCCTCTGATGGAAGTGAATATGATATTGTACCTAAATCATACTCGTCTACGCCACTCAACTTCCCAAGTCATCGATCATTCCTGTCAAAGCCAATCCATCCTCTATCATTTCCAGAACATGCATTAGAAGGGCGAGAAATCCATAGTCCTGTTGCCAGTGCAAGCTCCAACAATCCTCTGCGCTCTGAGTTCAAGAGAATAGGAGAGCTCCGCTCTTCAGGTCTCATGGACTATGCCAGTGGCAGTCATGGGGAGTCAGCAAATTGGAGTGCTGCAAGTAGCATGGATCTTACTGATTTATCAGAACGACCTGAAGCCGAACGCTCTGTACCACTGCGTCCTAATAATATAATGGAGAGAACAAGGTGTGACCTTTGTGAGAGGTTCTTGTCCAAGAGATCTCCTTGGGGTTCTCGTCGAATTGTCCGTACTGGAGATTTACCAGTTGCTGGTGTGCTTCCTTGCTGCCATGTCTACCATGCTGAGTGCTTGGAGCGGACCGCACCCAAGGGCCAGAAGCATGATCCTCCGTGCCCTGTGTGCGACAAGCTGGCTGGTAAAGATACCGAGCAGTGGTCAATTTGCAGGTTAAAAAATGGATTCCCAAGGTTAAAATCGCTAGGTGAAGGGCCTTCAAGAGTTTGGAGCTGTGCTCAGGCCGGAGATTGTGTTGCTGGGGCTGTCCAGATACCAAGATCAAGTAGCATTGCACTCTTGAGTCGGAGTGGTCACAAGAGGCACGCCTCTTCCAAGGGAGAATCTGGCAAAGACTGGGCTGAGACATCAAGAAGTGCTTGCATGTAGCTCCCTCCCTAGTCCGTTGCCATAGCCCATAGGTAGTATTGGTCATGGCCCTTGCATTATGGTCTTCTTATCGTCGCAAGATCCATGTGTATCGATGCAAATATTGCCATGGTTTAATGGTCCGGCTAGAAAATTACATAGATGTGCCTATGTAGCTGACTAAGATTTACCATTATCAGTTATCAGGTTGCCACTTGTGCATAAAGGCTGTAGATCGTTACACATTGTGCTCGCTCAAATTCTTCCTGATGAAGTTGTATGTGCTGGAAATGTTACGGGAATAATCAGCAGATGTACTGATTTCTGTAACTATTCACGAGGATCTACGAAATTACCACAATTCTCTCTCCACGATCTCGTCTTTGTATGGTTGTAATGTTGTGGTAGCTGGGTATTGCGATGAATGCACGCTCTTCAAAAAAAAGGGCTTGTGATGGATGCATGCGGGATCTGACGTTAAATTGAGATATATTTTTTTTGTTTGCGGTCAAATTGAGACATTTTTTCAAACCGTTTGAATTGTATATATAACTTCAACCTGAACTCAAGGTTTGGAATGTACCTGTGCTTATCTGTGCCATTTGTAAGTAGAAGCACAGATTAAACCAGATCAAGCCCAAATCCACAAGATGCAATTTTTCAGGTGTGTTTCTGAAACGTGTAGCAGATGATGACGGCGTTGCTTGGCTGTGAATTCGAGTTACACTTTTGGGTACTGCATTGCATGCTTTCTTGTCTAATTTCGGAGTGCATGCAGGACGTGTCCGAGTGGCCGCTGCTCCCGCCGCTTCTCCGGGATCTCCAACACAACCGCTTCAAAACCAGATCAAGAGCTCTATATAAACAGCGGCTGCTCCTGTGCTTCTTGTGTTCTTGTTTTTCCTGGTGATCACCTCCGGATCATATCCTTATCAGCATTTGGTAAATGCGAAAACTCCGTTTCTTCTCACATGATCTTCCTTAGGCTATTACATTTGCGACTGCTGCGTCTTTTAATGGTCCCAAATATTCATTACATTTTTTTTTCTGTAAACAAAGGAAGGTTTTCGTTGCAGTGGCTGAGTACCTCTAGCTTTCTTGTCCATTAATTGCTGTTCCATTGCAAGGAAATTCATGGTGCATCCCTTGTGATTGTAGGAGCATGGCTGAAGGAAATAAAGGCCATCCACGGCTAAACGAGCGGATCCTGTCGTCCCTCTCGAAGCGATCTGTCGCTGCGCATTCCTGGCATGACCTTGAGATAGGTAAAAAGACATATCCAAAGTACTATTCAAAGTGTTCTCTCCTTCAGGTGTAATTCTGAAGGTCAATACAAGCTGACCTTTTCCCGTCTTAAAATGCTAGGACCTGGAGCTCCTCAGGTTTTCAACGTTGTAAGCATCATATATACATATATCCTATGTCATGTCAACCTGGGCAAAGCAAAAAAACATTGCTTTTAGATGGATCAAAACCTTGCATGCTTGTAGGTTGTCGAGATCACAAAGGGGAGTAAAGTGAAGTATGAGCTTGACAAGAAGACTGGACTGATCAAGGTACACTTCCTCCACTGAAGTTTCAGCTTGGTGGTGTACCATTTTAACCAGGAAAGTGAAAAATCTGAACATTTTCTTCTGATGCCATTGAGAATTTGACAAGCTGTCTCACTAGGTTGACAGGGTGCTGTACTCATCGGTAGTCTATCCACACAACTATGGTTTCATACCACGGACGCTGTGCGAAGATGGGGATCCAATGGATGTGTTGGTCTTGATGCAGGTAAACATGGCTACTGATGACTGATGTTTCAGTTTATCTAGCTCAGTTCTGTAGGTTGTGTTTGAGGATGTGTTCTTAGTTCTAACTCAGCCTACACCTGAACAGGAACCAGTGATACCTGGTTGCTTTCTTCGAGCTAGGGCCATTGGCCTTATGCCTATGATTGATCAGGCAAGACAGTTTTTTATAGTGTTTGCTTGTGAAAATGTCTCTCACATTCTCAGATTACGTTGGCCTAATTGTGTACTTGCTTTTGGAACAAAAAGGGTGAGAAAGATGATAAGATCATTGCAGTTTGCGTTGACGATCCTGAGTACCGCCACTTCAACGATCTCAAGGAGCTCTCTCCCCACCGCCTTGCTGAAATCCGTCGCTTCTTCGAAGACTGTACATTCCATTTCTCCCCACACGACAATGATAGCACCATGATGGTTCCTGAAGCGCTGATGTTTATTTGACATTGTGTGTTTGCAGACAAGAAGAATGAGAACAAGGAGGTTGCTGTGAACGAATTCTTGCCACCAACCACTGCTCAGGAGGCCATTCAGCACTCGATGTGAGTACTTCCTGAAATAACTTTATAAGGAGATCTTTCTGTTATCAATCAGAAATTGGCAATGCAAATGCATCTGCATATATGCAGGCGTCAACATGATAATGTGTAGAATACCATCATCTTCAGTTAGCTGATTTTGCTTCCTTTCTGCTTTTGCCAAATCTGCCTGCCTTTGCTGTAAATACGAAAAGTTAGCATTATTTTTCTCAATTTATATACGATGTCTATTGGAGTTAATTGAAAATATATTACCTATTTGAAGATATATTTCTAGTTGAAGCAAACTATCTTGTTATTAACCAATGTGTCGCTGTTTCAGGGACCTATACGCTGAATACATCCTGCACAGTTTGAGGCGCTAGTCATTACTGGAAGGGTGGAATAATCGGTCTCCTGACTCATGAAAAAAACAATAATCGATCTCCTGGCCTTTGTTTCAGGAGCAGTTTTTGCAGTATATTTGAAGCAAGGGATAAGTGTTATTCTTCTGCACATTTTTGCAGAACATTGGAATCAAGGGATAATTTTACACTTCTGTGTATTTTTCAGAATACTTGAATCAACATTTGCAACTTGTAATCTTGCTTTTTCTCAAGAGTGTCGTTACTTTAAACTGCCTATACACTTCTCTTCATAAATGCATGATATGTGGTGGTTTTACTAATATGAACATCGCAGCATTTGCTGTATTGTGTGTTGTATTAAATATATGGACTCAAACACACTCTGCTGTATTTTTAATTTATAAATGTTAATCGTATCATAGGACGTTTCCAGAAAACAATTGCAGCAGAAAAATAAAACATTTTTCATGCAGTCTATATTTGATTTGGGTGTGCATGGCTTTCATGCATGCATGAACCTATATGCATAGCTAGCAAGAATGCAAGACATATTAATATACCATATACATCTCATGATATCCTAGCAAATCTTCAGAGCCTTAGTGATACTAGATTACCATATCTCCCTGCTTAGTTTCATTCATGCACACTACAGCAATTGGGGGTCAAAGCAAGGAAATTTAAATTGCAGTTCCTAGTACTTGCCTACCTAGAGACAAGAATATCTTGCCGGAATTAGAAAATCTATATTCACCATGCTTAAACTCGGTCATATGTGATTTGCTCCATTGGGTAAATGTCAAAGCCCATTTCATCTATCAAGGTCTTGTCCTGGCTAATGGATTGCGACATTTGCTTCTTTACACTAGATAAATGGTAATTTTATTGAAACTGAAGCAAATGTACACCCAATATTACATTTAGAGCAAATAACAAAAGGAGTCAAAGACAGACCGGACAAAACTCAGAGGCCTCCACCAAAACCACCACCCTTAGGCCGGTCACCGGTGACTTGAACCTGCTTGGCTGCCTATTCCAGCATAAGTCCTCACCCTGGAAGTAGTTTCAATTATGCATTTAGCTTCTTCAGTGACCCCAAATACACATGAGACTTCTACTGTAAGCAAGGTTTGCAAAGGGAACTCCTGGCGGCATCGCATGTGTGATTGTAGGGGCATGACTGAAGAGAAAATAACATTCCGTGGCTGAATGCGCAGGTCCTGTCTCTCCTGTCAAAACAATCTTAGGCATTCCTGGCATGACCTTGAGATAGCTAAATACATCCAAACTGTGGTCTGCGAGATAGTTAAATACATCCAAACTGTGGTCTGCGTGGTATTATTCTAAAGCAGTCATTAGAAGCTCACTTTTCATCGATAAAAGATCTCACATTTTAGCCTCCTTGCGAAATGCTAGACACTGGAGGCCATGTTATCAACGTTGTAAACATCATATCCTATTGTATGGTCACTTGGATAGGGCAAAGGAAACACATTACTTTCAGATGCATCAAAACCTTCTGTGCTTATGGGTTGATGGTAATAGGGTTCACAATTTCGGCGAAATTTTCTGTATTTCGTTCCTCTCGTTACCCTCCGAAAGAAAAACGATTCGGTCAAATTCTAGCCGAATTTGTCATCATTTGAATTCTGGCCAAATTTTGGTTCAATCTCGTCAAAATTCAAACGACGCTTGAACATTTTGACCGAATTTTTACGGAAAGGATGAAATTTGGTCCCTTTCGTTACCCTCCGATTTTTTTTTTGTGCAAAACGACACGCATGAGGAATACAGAGACACAGGGCAAATGTTCAAGAAGTAGCGAAAACTAGCGATGTCACATCGTAAAACTTGAGAGGCAGAATTAGTCTAAAGTAATTCACCATTAAGATTTCCAATGCTGCAAGAAAATGTTTTCCAACATCTTAAGCTTCAGATATATGCAAGCAGAGGCCAAAAAAAAAAGCATTGGTGCTGCTTGGGAGGTGGCTAGAGGCGAAGCCCAGTTAGTCTATCCGGTGTCACAGGACACCAAGTTTTTAAAAAATAGTAGGAGTCAGCACCTCTAGCCTATGTGTGCATCTCCGGTCCAAACTGGTGCATCTGGCCGCTTCCTTGAAGCCTAGCATCTATGTTGTATGGTGAAGTGATGAACCTGGTCATTTTTGTTCTAGTCACACCCCCTAGAGGTGGCCCAACCTCACCGACATCGAGCAATGAACTAGGTAAGTAAGGTTCACCATGGTTGAGTAGGCACCAGGCATTGTTCACCCAATTTTGAAGACTGTTTACAATTAGCTTATTGTAACATACCGCGTTTTCCTGACTAAGCTAATCGACAAAATTTGGATTAGCAACAGTAATTGAATTGTTTAATTACCGTTGTCAATTAATATGCTTAAATTTAAAACATTGTATAGAAGTTCAATTGAATAGCATATGACCAAATGAACAAATACAAGTGGTGTTATACATTGCAACAGTCCATTTTAGTTATTACATTGAGTATAACAAAGACAAAAAAAATTACATGATCAATTCATACATATATAAATGTATTTGGAACAATAGATAATACAAATTACATATAGATCATCTCATACATTCTTCGATTAATCAAGGGCTAAGGAAGAAGGTAAAGGTACATGCATAACATCTCATACATCAATTACCTATTTCTGAACCATAACTGCACTGCAGTTTCATTTGCAAATAGAACGAATGTAACGATGCCGAAGAAGACCGAACAAAAAGAAAAGAATCAAAAGAAAGAATTATCGTTAGAACCCTACATTTTAATTTTGAGCTTGGCATTCCTCTCATCGAGATACCAGACCGTCCGGGGGCTAGTCGACATCTCTCATAGCCGTAGGGTCATCATCCGGCGTTAAGAAACAAACCTGAATTCCTTTCCAATCCCTTTTTCAGTAGAAGCCAGCCCAAAAAGATCGATTTTTACTACAGTAACCGAATCCACCTTCACTGTGGAGATAAAAATCTTCAACACAGTCACAACACAGAGAAGATAAAGCTGAGAGGACATCCAGTGAGGACACGAGAGAGACCATTTCACCCAAACCATTGCCAACCATCACCACAGCCAAGCCACAACACCACCAATGAAGAGAATAAGAGGAAGAGGAGCTCGACAACCAGATCAGAAGGGAGAGCCACCCTATTTCTCCCCTCCCCATTTTCCCTAGATCTACCCTAGATCCAACGTCAAGACCAATCCACATTTCTTCAACAAGCACAAGGGAGGATCTAGGTTGAGCTAGCAAGGTCCAAGAGCAAGGAGCAAGGCACGCAGTTGTAGGAGAGGGAGAGCACTGGCAACCACAAGCCAGAACCGCACGTCCGACAAGAGGAAAGTGACACCACGACCACTTCCTCAACCATTCCCAAATCAACCCAACAGCCAATCAACCAAGGTAGGCCATGCCACATCTTTCCCCCATGGTTTTGTTGCCTAGGACCACACTAGTAGCATAACAAACCACGAAGGCATCTCTGATCTAGAATCACCAAGAACATCATAGCAACCACTAGTGAGCACCATGTATCATCCCAAGCTTCCATATCACCAATGAATCACAATTCCATCACCAATGAATCACCATTCCGTAAGCTAAGCATAGGGTAGTAAGAACATGGTAGAAGAAGTTATCGAGGGGCAAGTCGTTGTAGTGCCAGGCTACCACTCACACCCGACAGTCAAACCACAGTCCCTCAGCATATGGAATGACTTCAAGCCCCACCGTAGCAGCTGCATAGCACTACCCCCAGTAGGATCCAAATCCAAAAATGTAATATAAAGTATAAACAGAGGCTTAAGTAAATCAAATAACCGAAGTAAGTAAAGGCAGAGAAGGAAGTAGAGAAGAGTTAAAGGGATGGAGTGTTAGCTATGGAGGCGACGGTGCATAGGGAGGTGGTGTCGACGGAGCGAGCCAACCCTAGACACCCAGGGGAAGGGACGGCACCAAGGAGGCCGAGGTTAGACCTAGGGCCGACACCGAGAGAGGGAGCCTGGGAAGAGTTGTAGCCGAAGCCGAGAGAGGAGACGAGGGCGGCAGTGCCTAGGACACGGTAGGAGGTGACAAGGTGGAGATCCGAGGGGACCAGCGAGGAGAGGGCAAGGGAAACCGAGCCCGGGAAGTGGTGTAAGATTAAGGATAACCAACTAGAGGGGGTGAATAGGAGGTTCTAAAAATTCTTGCTTTCTAAAATTAATTTCTACAATTTTAGAGCTAAGCAAGAATTATTTTTGCAATTCAAGATCTTCTCAATTCTAGTAAAGCTAAGGCACCTTAAGATAAGTCTCTACAAGTATATTTCTAGCACAACTAAATATGACAATCTCAATAATCTCAATTTGCTAGAAATGTAAATGCAGAAAGTAAAGGCAAAAAAATAACCAAGAGATGACATGTTATGTTTTTTCATGGTATTAACAAGCAATCAATTTAGTTATACGAATATAAATTGCTTGAATGTAAATTGAGTATAAGAAAATAAACCACAAAGATACAGTTCCTTTTTACCATGGTGTTTGGAGACTTGCCGGTCTCCCCTAGTCCACGTTAAGGTAAATTCAAACAAATTGGACATGCTCCACAAATTAAACCAAACACCTCACTTCCACTAGTGGTAGCTCTTTCTTGCTCTGGGTAGGCGAGCTCCAACCTTCACAATCACGTCGGATCTTCTCACAACCTTCTTTGAGAAGATCACTTCACACGATACCTTCAATGCCATCTAGGAGTTGGCAACCTTCAAAAGTAACAAGTCAAGCCCCTTGCTTGACTCTCACCATGTGCAAGAAATACACAAGCCCAACTGGATACGAAATCCACCTCTAGATGTAACACATGTAATTTAGAGCATTTATCCTTACTCATAAGGTGCAATACATGCACAATTGAGAGGAGAATCTCACATTAGATCAAAAGAATGAAATGGAATCAAGCAACCTTATCTCCAATCGGCCACAAGGGGGTCTTTATACTTCACACAATAAAACTAGCCGTTGGGGACAAAAATCGGGAAATTCAATAGTACCGCTGTTATATGGCCGATACTACTATAATGTTTTAATAACGGCTCACGCTTTTTTAATGATCTTTTTTATGGTTATGCCGGCGATGATAGGTGGATTTGGTAATTGGTTTGTTCCGATTCTGATAGGTGCACCTGACATGGCATTTCCACGATTAAATAATATATCATTCTGGTTGTTGCCACCAAGTCTCTTGCTCCTATTAAGCTCAGCCTTAGTAGAAGTGGGCAGCGGCACTGGGTGGACGGTCTATCCGCCTTGTAACGGTCAGAAAACTAGCCATTACATACTGGAATCGGTAGTACCACCAACCATGGTCCGATACTACCACTCTACAATACACTTCACATATGCAGAACTACCGTTTTCTTGGGAAGTACAAACCTCCCAAAAGGTGTCTCTCTGGAAAAACGTATCGTAAATAAATCGACTGTACCGTAAGTCCGATCATCCTGCACCACACAGGTCTGTAGTACCGCAGGTCGGTCTGGCCGCTCACACAGAACCGGTACTACCGATCTTCAACCACACAGGTCTACAACTACGTCAGGTGGTCAATCTTCGACCATACAGGTCTTCGACCACGTCGGGTGGTTGATCTTCGACCACACAGATCTTCGACCACGTCGGGTGGTCGATCTTCGGCCACATAGGTATTCGACCACATTGATCTTTGACCTTGGTCTTCGACCACGTTGTTCTTCAACCAACCAATTTTCGACCAACCAATGCGGTAGTACAATGATCTCAACGCCGGTAGTTCCGCACAGCGGTAGTACCGCACAACATATAGTGTTAGTTCCGATTTTTCTGAAAAGTGCATATATTTTAACAAATTTTCCAAAACACATTTGCAAATTATAGTATCATACACACAAGGATCAACCATGATTCCCAATAAGTTGCAAAACACATTTGCACATTTTTAAAATCATGACACATGGTATAGGTATATAGACTCAATATGTTTGTAAAACACATTCGCAAATCTAAATCGCATGCTACAAAGATTATGTATGAGCTTCAATCATTTGCAAAATACATTTTCGAATATAAGTCTCATACCACAAGAAGTAAGAAACATGGACTTCAAACACTTGCAAAAACACATTCGCAATGTAAAGTCGCATGTTATAAGGATTCAACATAAGAGCCTCAACTATTTGTAAAACACACTCGCAAATATAAGCATCATGCCATGACGAACTAGAGCAAGTGGGATTTGAGCTATCAACATATGATGAGACTCAAATTACTAGACATGACTCCTCTTAATAGTACGGTAACTTATACTAGCAATCCAGTCTTTCAACCAAATACCAAGACTGGTAAAAGACTAGAAACACATTCTTAGCTCTAACTAGTCATACATTTACCTTGAGCATCCTCTTGATGCTTGATGACGCATATCTTCTCTTCAAGTTTGGATCTTTGCCTTGATATGTATAAACCCATGATGTATGCTTTACTTGAATTCGATCAATACATAATGGGTCTTCACTTAATTTGATCATCAACACATGGTCATATCCTCTTTCGGAATATTTATGTGCATCAACACATGATGCATCTCTTCCTTAGAATATTGATCAACTCATGATCATATCCTTTTAGACATGCATCAACTCATGATGCATCCTCTTCTTGATAGCCTTCAACTCATGAAGCTAACTTCCATCCCGTATATTGACTTGATGATCTTCAACACAAGAAGTTATCTCAAGTCATCCTTATTTGTAGAACCTAACCAATTCATTCAACTCATGAAAAATATTAGTCCACAAATCAATTATCATTAATTACCAAAACTTCATCATTAACTCATAACGGAGGGACTAGATTCTACAATCTTCATTTTTGGTAATTCATGACAATCTCAACAAATAATGAGATAGAAAATGATTTGCAAGTATACATCATGTACACAACAATTGCATACTCTAGGATAAGCTTCTTAAGAAATTAACTCATTTGAATGTGAGTGTTTATCTTCGAGATTAATTGCTAGCAAAGCTTACTCATTCGGTTGTTATTAATCATCCAACCATTAATACAAAATGGAGGAACATGATTTTTCAATCCTTTCCTTCAATGATTGATGACAACCCGATTAAAATTGATTTGATTTAAATAAATCATGAGTATATATGAACTACACAAGTTTTATATACTCAAAGGATAAGTTTCAAAGTATAGATCCTAATATGTATTGAAACGAAATATGGATCAATACCTAATGAAACCACAAAATATAGAGTGCACTCCCCCTGAATGTGTGCATATAAGAATGTATAATTAAAAACATATGCACATATCCATCTAAGACTTTTGGTGGGGTTCATTCTATATTTTGGATCCGAGAAATGCAATAAGATATAAGAATGTAATTTCGAATGCATACCTCTATAATTTTCATATTTTCATTCAAATGAGACTAAGCAATATCATAATCAATAACTAAATTAGTCTCACAATTGCATTTATCATTAATTACATCCAAATGAGACTAAGCAATATCATAGTTAATAAACAATTTAGTCTCACAATTGCATTTGTCATTATCACCAAAACTAACTTAATGGAGTTTGAACTTACAGGTGGCGGTGCCCCAGCCGAGGATAGGGGCGGCGTAGGGCGCTGAGATCCAGATCAAGAGAGGGAGAGGGAGCCGAGAGAAAGGAGGAGGAGATAAGGCTGAGTGGAAGGGGGCGAATGGCTAGAGTCCAGCCGAGGGAAGAAAAGGAAGAGGGAGAAAAAAGAAAAGGGGAAGAAAGAAAAGAAAAAGGAAGAGGGAGAAAAAAGAAAGGGGGAAGAAAGAAAAGAGGAAGAGGGAGGTTTAGTGGCATGGTAAAAAAAATTCTTCAAAAATCGTTTAATCTAAGCCTTCCAAATGGCATGTTATACTTCGCTAGAAAACCTTGCTAATTATATCACATTGTAAAACACCATTCCTATGTGAGTAGGACTATAAAAAAATGACTAAGGGCCATCAATAGATTACCAACCAGCTCGTACCAATTAAATTGGTATACCATTAATTAAATCATTGTGAGGCATACCTAAATAACGAGTTAATTTGTTAGTTGCATACAAAATGGTAGAACTCATAAGAATTACTTAGATTTTAACTGCAATCTAGAGGATTAAAGTCCGTGCGCAAGGGAATAAAATTACGTGCAACGATTAAAGTTTAACGCTACCATTAAAATGGCAACTGAGTCATAAAAATCTGCAAATAGCTAAAATAAAATTTAGTAATCACACCTGGACACTTTAGTACAATTTACTCACTCATTTATCATATATTATTTTCTTTGATACTGGTAAATTAAATTACAGCACATGTACTAATTGCAGGAGAGGAACTGGGGTTTGAGGGCGGATTTTTCCAGGCTGACCTTGGGACCCAGAGCTTCAATCTAAACTCAGGCAAGCATACCTTTGAGCATTTGAGCAGAGTATATTTCATAAAACAAGTATTTCTCTATTAAATTACTATCACCTTGCATGAAAAATTGAAACCATGTTTAAATCAGATAAATGGCATAAGAAAGAAAAGAGAAGTGACAGCAGTCGACTAAAGGTGAATCGACAAGTAAGGTTAAATAAAAGGGTGGGTAGAGGTTGCCTTAGCAGGTGATAGAAAGGCATGATTGGACCTCTGTGTAAGAATAGAATATTAGTACTTACAAACTTCACTCGTGTAATGGACCATATTAATCATATCAACCATTATTCCATCTGAGAACAGGCAGAATCAGTAACTCTATCGAGGTTTTTATACTCTACACAAGGGTAAGTATTAAAATTAGGGGAGGAACCCAAAGCCAGATAAAGAAGTTGGGAGTGTGGAGGACATAGACCATCAGAACCCAGAACTAGTACAGAGGCCAGAAGTGGGAGACACAGAGGTGATACATTACACAATGGAGTGTTGGATGATGGTTTGGCCGCCCTAACCAACAATTATGTCAAGGTCGGTGGGCGTCAGGTGTCGGCCCACTGGTTGAGAATAATTGGGTGGAGATATAATATACTAAGATAGATATAAAAGTTCTATACTCTGGTTTGGGCATTGCATCTAAGGAAATATGAAGATCTATTCACTTCAAGAATCAGAGTGATAATGGAAAAAGAGGTACAAGTTTGCGCAATGCTATATAAATCATGCAATCATGTCTGTCTCCTAGATTGGAGGCTATGGAAACCAATGGAGGTTTTTAGCTAATTATACGAGTGTTCAGTAGTTTTCCAAAGTTAATAAATCTGAAATCTTTTACAACATAAGAACATTTATTTTCTATATAACCTGAGAATAAGAATGAGATGCATCAAGAGAGGTAGAGCAGGAGCATACAATGCACCATTGTTATATAAATTTGCTAAGTACTCTGTACTCATCCTTGCTATTATTTCCTTTATTTAGAGGATAGCCAGCTGGGATCCACATTTGGGGTGGATGAGGCTTACGCAGACGAGCTCTACCCTGAATGGGAAGGAGATGGCACTGAGACTAAGTTGTATGAGGGTGACGCCTTATACGAGACCTAGGATGACTAGAACTCTAGGAGCAGCACGGTCTTGACCCCCAGGGTATTTGTGATATTAGAGTATTGTATTTATATTCAACTCCTCTTATGTAATTAGATTCTGGACTAGACTTCACTTCTGGTATTGTAATAATAAACTAGCTAGAATGATTATATGGAACTTTAGCCCTGCACGGCTATATGGATGAAATGTTATGTACTGTCTCTAATTATTATTCTGTTACAATACTCTGATAAGCTTATTATTCGTTAGAGCAATGTTCTATCGGTTAAAATGAATAATAATTCATTGACTAGTATTTTTACCCCACGGTAAAAATACGGATCGTCACACTTATATACCTTTTCAACCAATTTTGATGCAAAGAAGGTACCAACAAATCCTTTAACTAACATCCATCAACAAAAAAGGAAAAAAAATACTAGAGATAGTTTGTCTATCTTCCAACTATTTTTTAAGGATCAATCAACTTTCCACCTTTGATCAAGCAATGATTTGCTGGATACATGACATGTGGCAGAAATCCTTGCTCCCCACAAACCATAGTTACTCATCCCCTCCTCTCTCCACCCCCGCCGCCGATTTCCCCAACCATGCCTCAACGGTTCGCCCCCTCACTTCCCCACCACCTCGTTGGTGGAGACCGCCGGCCACCAGTCCTCCACCACCTCTTGGCGTGTCCGCTAATCCTGTTGGGCACCTCCATCGTGCCTACCTCATCACCGGTGATAAATCCGGTCACGCTTTAGCACCATGACAACTAAAAAAACTAAATTCATTGTAGAGGAAGGATAGGGCAGCGATGCTCGCCGGAGACAGTGACAAAGGTGGAGGCAACGACACATGAATCTCATAGCACCCCAATGGTGACAAAATCGACTGAAAAAATAGTTGAGAATTCTACGGTAAATCCGAAAGTATTGTTCCTGCAAACTTCTCAACAACAAATTTGATGATGCATGTCACATACAACACAGCTACGTACCAAGCCAGCGTTCCCAGTCAACAACACCTAATCAAAACATCACCATCACCAGGTATTCTTCATCAAAACACGACCATCTCATCAACGTAGCAACTACCATGAGGGAGGTACATCAGCTCGTTGCCAGTGAAGCTATCTCCAACATCAACGTTGGTCGGAGGCAACACCGGAGGCCACCTGTTCTCGTCCTCGAACGTTGCGCCGACCTGCTGCCGCCGACGGTGGAAGCTCCTGACCCAGGCCTCGTCCGTGGCCCTGTTCCTGGCGGCCTCCAAGAACGCCTCCCTCTCGACGTCCCTCTCCGCAGCCGCCCTCGCCGCCGGGTCGGCGACGCCGGCGACGGCCGCCGCCTTGCGCTGGTTTAGTACGTCGCGGTGGGTGAACCGGAAGGCCATCACGTCGAGGGCCAGCTCCGGGTCCATGTACGCGTCGAACGCGCCCTCCGCGAACCGGGCGAGCTCGGCGTCGTACGTGCCCTTGATGATCATGCCGATGACGAAGGCGGGGCGCGCCGGCGCGTGGCGGCCCTTGAGGAACCGCAGCTCCGTGTCGCTGAACGCGGCGCGGAAGTTGAACACCGCGGTGGACGCGTCCGGGCCCAGGATCGCGAGGATGGAGCGGTCGTGCGCGAGCGCGGCCGCCTCGACCGTGTCGAAGTGGCCGACGTCGAAGCGCTTGTCCTCCTTGTTGGTGATGTAGGCACGCCAACGGCCGTCCGGCAGCCTCGCCACGCCGCGGTACCGGACGACGGCGGCGTCTTCGGCTGCCATTGCAGTGGCTAGGTACAAGAATTCAAGAACCGAGGTAGAGATCGATGGTGAGTGCAAAATGCTTGAGCTTGCATTGCTTTATACATTAAGTACGAACGAAGACAAATCCAAATAAATGGAGATTTTGAGATGGTGTGGGAATCTATTGCATGTATACCGCCATTTGAGATGAGCAAGCAGAATGACATCTAGAGCTAAGCTATATCAATAAATGGTATTTATTTGGCGGTTACTAGTTACCAGAGTATAGAGCGTATTTTGTCCCATGCACAAAGACTACAGATTCGACGGTATTGAGAAAGTCGTAAGTGAAAATTGGCCAGAATATATATCCTTCTGGTAATGGGTTTGGAAAGACGAGACAGATCGACCTTGTGTGCGGATGCTTAGTTTGGTTACAAGTAAATACTCAATAAAAAGGAAGAAAAATAAGTAGACGATGTAGAGGATAGGAAAAATCTCATTAAATCATATGCTTGCTAGACTATACATTTTGCAGCAAGATTTGAATAATCATACATGGCTTACGTTGTGCAACACACAGAGAGTAGTCTAATACTCCCCGTTCAGAAATATACGACGTTTTATAATTTAAGTGATCAAACTTTCTTAACTTTGACTGCTAATAAATACAAAACTATTTAGTTTGATCATAAGAAAGTAGCATCTTTAGATTTGTTATGAAAAGTATTTTGGAATATAATATTTCATACTTTTAAGACCTGGAAAATTAATCCCGAATTATTTGTATTTACCGTGCTAGTCCTATAATCAGTAGCTAGCACACATATACATCGTTGCATCACATCCATACACAATTAAATAAAATAGAGTAGCACATAATATTACACAGTCATACATAAGTCTATAAGACTGAATTTTATGCAAAAGTAATCGACTGTTCGCATGGAGAGTACTTGCAGCGAAAAATAAATGGTAAATAAAGGATAATGACCTAAGTGATTTGTCTCATTTCCATTGGCAACCAACTGGGGTTAACACCTAGTAATCGACTCATCATCACCAAATCTTGCGGCATAAAGTAGCTAATCGAGGGATCTTCTTCCTCTTGGTCTGATAGTGTTCAACAAGCAACCGTATGTACAAAATATACTCCGCAAGACTTACATCAAATGCCATTAGCTACATGTTTGGCTTTGTTAAAAGAAGGCTATTTTATCTTGGTTTGTTGCTCAAAGCAAATTTTGAATTTTCAATATGATAGTAGATTGCAAAAGACATTATAAAGCAATAAGTAAAAGCGGAATTATAATAGCTTTAAGTATCATATCATAAATTGCATAATGTAGATATCCATCACCTACACCTACCAAGCCAGGCCTTTTCAAGTACAGGTTCCATCCACGCACACCATTTTAGCAAAACTATTTTGAAACCAAAAAATCTAACCAAGTGTGGTATTACCAAGCGATGTCCATGACTGGGGACATGGCTATTCGAATAGATTGAGATCTCACTCTGCATGAGATATACAACTTTACCTACAAAATATGATCATCTTATTTTACCATGCGATTATCACATTTCTTTTGGTGTGAGGCGAGATACCATGACGAGGCCTTTACAATATGTCATCCCAACCCGATTTCGCCCGCTAAGGTTTCACTGCTAAAGAGTTCCATCCACCCAATTGGAAGCCCCTTCTTGCACCATGTGGGAATACATATCTAACTGACACCCACATTATACACATGACGAAACCAAAGTTGAGACTTTGAAGATTATTTAGCCAGGACCATCTCATTCTAAAACATGTGGTTGTACTGAAACGCTTGGGTTAGTGACACTAAAGTTTGGTCCTTAATTAACTCGATCAAGACTACCACAAACTCAGTTCTCATGCTAACTGCACCAGTCTCAACAATAACTTACCCAAGTCTGAATTATTTTCTAGTTTTGATTTTTTCTAACCAAACTATTCAGATGTAACCCCTCCTGTCCAAAATGTGCCATAAAGTTTCCCAAGAGTTTGTATAATTGTTCTAGATATTTTCTTATCAAATTGTATAATATTTGCAATGACATGGCTAAGCATTTACTAACAAAATCACTAAATCCCACTAAAATATATCATAAATCAGTGGGTAAGTATTCTTAGGATGACAATGGCTAGTAACATTCAAGTCGAAGGAATATTTTATTGCAATATAGGACATAACTAATTTTCTAAACATAAATATAGCAACTTACTCAAAGTAAGCATGCAAAATACTTGTAATGAAAATAGCATATCATTTGAAAACACAGGAGCAACATGTCAGTGGGGTTTGCTTATCTTGATGTTGAACATTTGTCTCTTCTTCTGGACCAACTTCAAAAGTTTCTAGCACGTCGGTATCTAATGAGAAAAGCCTAGAAAAATAAATAAAGACCAAATAAATTTAAATAGAGAAAATATTCAAATATTTTTATAGATTATAAAAGTTCATGATTTTAGAAAAATTTACAAACAAGTATCACTCAGTTTGGAGTTCATATGCAAATGTTATGAGCATCCAAATTTTTGCTAAGAAAGAAAATCCTAGAAAAAGAGAGAGAAAGCATTGTGCACGATTTTCATTCTAATTTATATTTTCTTTCTACTGGAAAACTAGGTTTTTCTCTTGGTGAGGCTAGCAAGTGGGGCCTACTGGTCAGGATTTTATTATTTTGCACAAACGACTGATAGGTGGGGTCCACATGTTAGTGACACAACACTTAAAACCGATTAAAATATAAATATAATTAATTATCTACTCGGGCCCACATGTCAATGACTCATTAGTACTAACTAATGTCATTAGTGCTAACTCGACTCTAATCACACGGGCCTCGCCTATCATACGCTAAAAAAATAAAGGAGGCTGGCTCAGACGCTATGGCTGAGCTCTTGTCAAACTCGTCGGCAGCGAGGGAAGGACAGTGGAACTCAAGCGAGCTCCAGAATGGAGAGAGGAGGTAACGGCAAAGCACTAGGAAGTGATGGTGGCCGGAGAGGTGGACGGAGTCACTAGCGCGGCGAAAGAAAATGGCGAGGGACCTCAGCCGTGCAACGGCGCCAATGGAGGGCAAAGGAGTGAAGATTGAGAGGGGGAAGGGTTTCCGGGTAGTCGCGACACAAGGGGAGGTGGCTCAAGGACCAATGGTCATCAAAGGAGAGACGACGACATGCAAGTGCAACAATGCCATCTATGACCATGGCGAAGGTGGCGAAAACTACTACCTCGAGTCAAATTGAGGGGTGTGCTAGCTCTACTACCTCACCCTGATCTCAATGGAGAGGTCAGCAGTGACATAGAAGGCTTGCAGTAGTTGGACAATGGTGAATAGGGGTGACAGTGGCGAGGTAATTGTGGTAGCCAAGTACAGAAGGGAAGAGCTGCAATCAAGCATGTGGTGAGGTTTAGGGGGTCATAGAGATGCTCCAAATGACCTAGCTCACGGTCAGGGCTTACTAGACAAAGGCAACGGCAGAGGTGAGCTTCACTGTGGTGGAGCTCTATAGAGGGAATGGGCTGAAAAGAAGCACGCCAAGGGGTTATGGAGGATGCGAAGATGGTGAGAAGACCATGGTGTGGTCTAAGGCTCACAAAAGTGGAGGGATTTCAACGGCGATGGCGGTGGTCGGAGACGAAGACGATGATGCGTGCCTGACGTTGCACTATAGTAGGAGTGACATATAAAGTAAGGGATTTTGAACAACAGATCAAATGGCACAAGATGATGTGGATGTCAAGGCTAGAGCTCATGTCTGGTGGAGAGTGCGCACTGGAGCTGAAGGCCATGATGGTGTTTTGGGCTATCCAGTGGAGGAAAGTAAGGAGAAGAGGGCAAAACGGAGACGACATGGAGTGTTGAGCAAGGTTTTGTGATCAGGGAGGGCTTTCATGGCGAGACAAAGACATTTGTCTCCTTGAGAAGTCGTGGTCAGGCTCGGTTTCTCATGAAAATTCGAACGGTGATGGCTTGCGATGGACGTTGAGCTTGGCTTGTAGGAGGAGGTAGCGCGAGCTTCATGCAAACATGCTCGTGGAGTCAAGGGCGTTTCCTTTTGGTAGGCACAGTGTAGAGCTACAATGGCTTGGGAGCTAGCTCCAATGGTGTGGTGAGAGTTGGAAGATGAAGCCTAGCAAGTGGGCCCCAGCTTCAGCGACGGAAGGGGAAGGAGAGGAGAGGAGGCGCATGTGCGGAAATACGCCAATTACGTAGAAAAAATAAGAATTGGACAGGAGGGAGGCGGCTAGGGATGGACGACGGTGCATGGGCTACATTGGGCTAGAATAGGAGATAGTTGGACCAACAATAACGAATTCAGCCCAAAAGCAGGTTTTTGAATTTAAATTCCTTTCTGAATTAACTTAACTACGGAAATCAAGTTTAATTTTAAAAAATTATAAAAGCAACTCCAAAAATTATGAAGATTTTTGGGGAGGCTCCTTAGATTATTCATAACTCAATTAAATTATTTACAGGTTCAGGTCAGGTTTTAATTATTTTTAGAAAATCATTTTTAGCAGCTAGAAAATAATAAAAAAACATTTTCTTTAATGCAAAAAATTTTGAAATGCATGAAAATGCAGAAATGATAACTTTGGAAATATTTAATTAGCTTTTAGAATTTTAGGATGTTACATATTACTACAGAAATTGATGGTCAGAGTTACTTATTGGAGACCATGTCTTGTCCAAAGTGTCATATATTCTTGAACATAGAGAGTAACTTTTTTTCGTAAACTCACATTAACAGTAGAAGTTATCTTGGGGATACAATGCAATACATAGAGTAGCATAATATTTGTAAGCGTGGTGAGCATAACAAAATCGATTAAAAATCCAAACTTCACATAAATAAATGTACATAAAAAAGTAGTCTATATTCAATATAAACTATCAACAATTAAATGTACATTGATGATAACATTCAAGTCCAAGGAATATTTCATAGCATATTTTATGGACTTTTTGTATCTTTTCCTTTGCTATTAGTATATCATGTTTTTTTGCTAAGGATGACTGGCAACATCATTTATTTTAAGCTCACTACTACAGACAGTCCTATCGCAGACGGTTCGGAACCATCATCACAGACGGTTCCTAAACCGTCTGTGACAATGTGTCATTGATAATAGGAGATTATCACAGACGGCTCCCAAACCGTCACAGACGGCTCCCAAGCCGTCTGTGATAACTTACATTACAGACAGTTTTTGAGAAAAAACCGTCTGTGATAGTCGACTATCACAGACGGTTTTTTATAAAAAAATCATTTGTGTAACGATTGTCATGCCATATATATATATATATATATATATATATATATATGTGTGTGTGTGTGTGTGTGTGTGTGTGTGTGATCTGCGACAATTTGTTTCATTAATATGTGTTGTAACTTGTTTTCATAGGGCATGGCTAGCATATCATGAGGCTAGCCGAAAAACGGCAAATAAAATTGCTGTTGAAATAGCTATCACAGACGGTTCGGTGTTCCAAACCGTCTATGATATATATATATATATATATATCGACGGTTTCAAACACCGAGCCATCTATGATATGAACGATATCACAGGCGGTCTTTGTTATTAATCGTCTGTGATATTGGACATATCACAGACAGTTCGGTGTTCCGGGTCGTCTATGATATGCTTCATATCACAGACCGTTCGGTGTTCCTGTACAAACGTCAACCCGACTCAACACATCATATTGAATCCAGTGCTTAAGCGAGCAACGATGACTGTACTCGCAAGGCTCGACACTGGCATAAAAACATCCGAGGTTAAAGACTCGTCGCGCAGGTACCAAACCCCATTTTTCTTTTCTTTTTCTCCACTTTTCTTTTCTATCTTTCTCTCCTTTCTCCTTCCTTTTCTTCTCTCTTATTTTTTTCTACCCGGCCGAATAGCTTTTTCTCTCTCTCTTCTTCTTCTCTCATTACTTTCTCCCTCTCCTCATTTTTCTCGACCTAACGGCCTGGCTCTTCCCAGGCGATGCGACGGCGCACGGCCGAACTCAGGCTTCGCCAGCCTGGAGCTTGCCGCCGACGGCTCCTCCGCCGCCCCCAACCTTTCCCCCTCTCCCACTCTCTCCCACCTTCAGATCAGGACAGCTAGGGCCCACTCCGGCCTCCGACTCCTCCCTCTTACTCTTTGCCTCGAATCCGGCCAACCAGGACTAGATCTGTCGCTTCCCATTATGCGCGCGCGGCGGCGAGGCGCTTGGCTTTGCCGCTCAGCTGACACGGCCTTTGGCTGTCGCCCTCCTCGCGCTACTGTGGCGGGCCCCCATGCCAAGCCCCCATACTTCGACCTCCCGACATTGCTCCTTCGATCGTGGTGCCCCCCATTCGGCCGTCCTCGGCACCGTCGGCTCCCCAAGCCGACGCCTGGCTCGGCCGTGGCTACGCCGTCGGATGGCCACCGGGTCTTTCCCTTGGCCATGGCTTTGGCCAAGGCGCCCGAGCTTGGCCCGAGCACTTCTACTCCACTACTTCACAGGATGATCCATCTAATCCTCTCTTCTTTAACACATTTTGATTTAGCTCATAGCTTTGTTTTGCTCTACTTTTTAATACGCATGGTTGGGGAAGGCAAACCTTACTTGGCTCAGGTTGGGCGGGGATGAGAAAGCGATGACGATGGCCATGGTGGCGACCGCGCTCTCCACATGTTTCCTCTGGCCCTTCTCGCCTCCTCCTTGTCCCAGTCTGGTTCGGCGTGTCTCCGGTGGTCCTAGGCGGCTTGCGGTTGCCGTGGGTTCCACCCTAACGTCGTCGGTCTTCCCCAACTCCCCAAGCCCCTCTCCTCCACTTCTCTCTCCCTCACCTCCTCTCTACGGTGGCTGTGGATTTAGGTTTCGGGACTTGGATGAGCTCAGCTTGCTCTGTGTTTGGCTGAGCAGAGGAAAGCTAATGGTCCTCTTGCTGGCTTTGCTTTCTGGATGAGCTCACGGTTGAGAGAAGAAGCTTTGTGTGGCCCTCGGTTGGGAAATGAAATGGGGCTAAGGTGAGCTTTGCTTGTACGGTGCTAGCTTATAATGGCATGGTTGGACAGCCCCTGACTTTGTGCATTACCAAAACTACCCTTCCCCTTTATCTATATGACTCTCAAGTCACTAAGGGCCTTTAGGACTTTTTGGTCTAACGGATGGGCTTGCACTGTTTGATGGCTTTTCTACCGTAGGAGGCAAGTCAGAAAAAGGTAAGAATAGAATTTTCCGCCAAATGATGAGAACCCAAACGCGAGATGATGCCAACCGGCCCCGAACAGTCCGAGAACCTCAATGAGCACTACCTTTATTCGACATGCTAAAACGATGAGTCTAACAGCAAAATTGTACTACATTTCCTTTTATTCTCCCTTAGATTGTCTTTCTTTCTCGCTTTTCTTCCCTTTGTATTTTAGTTTTATTACATAATTAGTGAAGATTTCTCATTGCAGTCCTGGGATCTGCAAGGGTACCGTACCGGTTAGTTCCCATTTTGCATGTACGGTTGGAGAACCGTCTGCATGCAGACATGCACACAGGCTGAAATATTGTTGAGAACATTGTCCTCTCGTTTCTTTTCTTCTCATTCCAGCATTAAATCATGTCAAATACAGCATCAGACAACATTTTGGTATTGTACTCCTGTGCAAAAAAAACGCCACGGGGCAAAAAAAAAATGGAATCAAAGATATGCACCAAACGAGTCCATTTGATTTTTCAACTATCACATTCACATGGCACCAAATCCAATCGAAGCATTTGCACTGCACCTTTACATTACCCCCAACTTCCGTCTAGTCTGGAAAGAAAGAACCATAGCAGTACACAAAGAAATCGCTTCCTGGTTGATGTACCGCGGCAACACTAGTACTACATATGGTTGTTCTCCGGATGGTAAGTTAGACCAATACCAGCGCTTAGCTGGTGGTTAGCCCGTACACCAGCCAGGCAAAGCAAAACTCTATGCGAAGCTAGGACGGGTGAATTGATGCTATATATGGATAAGCCTACCAGTCTTGGCAAAGTTCAACTTGTAAGAAACCTATATGCATTCTGACACCACCATTCTCCTACACCCATTGTAAATGGAGCTGTGGACCTACCGTAATGTCATTTTACACCTTTGGTGTTGTGCTAGTATCGAGCGGGCGAGCTTGGTCAATCTGCAGTTTCCGCAATGAGCTCCTTGAGCACGTATTTCAGGCCTTTCATCCTCTTCCGTGCTCTCTGCAAAACAATTCACCGCGGACAGGTGAGCGTTTGATCGATACGGCCTCGCTGGGGTTTAAGAACTGCATTTGTCTTACCTTCTGAACCTCGGCAATTTTGGTTTCTGCGTCGTTGAGCTGAGAGCCTACTGTTTTCTCAGCATTCAGGAGGAGCTTCTTGTGCGATGCTTCTGTTGATGCGATCACAGAAGGACACAGCATGGTTCAGTGGTAATTCAGATAACCAATTGTTAGAAAAACTTAGCACGTTAAAGTATAAAGGATTCCTTGAAGAGGATATGATATTAACCACTCAGTAATTTTCATCTTAACAGTGATAACAAAGGACCAAAACTATAATTTCTTCACTGGTCAATATTTTTTACAATAATGTTGACAGGCAGATTGGGCTACCATTCTTTTCAATTAAACATGTGATTCAACCATATTAGTCAGAAATAAACTTTAAGCAGAAAACAGTTTTGGAAGGATATAATTGAAATGCCTGCATCAATTATATCATACAATGCTCCCAATTTGTAAGTAGAGCATTCCAATGGTGATGCTTACAACTCTCTCTCTCTCTATCTCTGAGGGGCAACTATCTCTAGTTCATAAGGCTCAGTTTCCACAAAGGTTAACATGTTTCACAATTTTGGTAATCGGTACAGAGTTCATTGTTAAGAAATGATCCATCAAGTAAAATTTTCAATTTATTGCTCCAGTGTTAGGTATGAAGTCAAACTTACTTTGCTTGTCAGCTACTCCCTTAAGTTCTGCATGATAGGCTTCAAAATCCTCGAGAGAGTTCCTGCAACCGAGCAACTGCTGGTTGACCTCCTCCTTGAACTTCTCGTGAAGAATCCTTAAGTTGCCTTGTTGCTCTGCAAACCGGAAGACATAGGTTCAGATTACATCATCCGAGTAGTTAACATCATTCAAGGAAAAAAACAAAAAACATGCAGGAAAACAACATAAATTATAAAGGATTAACAAGTTTTGAGATTTACCTCCATATACAATACAAGGTTCAAAAAGATCCAAATAACAAATAAAATAAAGACCAAACCATATTGGATAATTGCAGGTGGATCAAAGAGATGCTACATTAGCTTTTCTCAAACTAATCTTTCATGGCATTGACTTTATGCTTCAATGTGCAGGTGATGAAAGAGATTGCAAGAACCAATTCAACCTATGTAACCTCAGGTTTGTGGTTTCTATTTGCGTCTGACGTTCATAATTGCTTCATTGGTTATCATCCTACTATGCAAGGTTCAAAAATCTGAAACCAGAGGGAATCTTGGCCGGCGGGTGGTACCGATAACCGGCCGGTTACCGGAAAATCCGGAAAAAAAACCGTTCAAAATTCGTGAATCAAATTTTGAACTTGGATGGTTTGAAAACTGGTAACCGGAAAACCACTTAAAAACCAGGAAAACCGCTAAAAAACAAAAAACCAAGTTAGAAGTACAATAATTGAAGTATATTTAACTCATATAATAGATAATCTAGCACCAAAAAGGCCATAAACCAAACTAGAAAATGCATTAGACCTAAAAGTAACCCGGACAGTTTTTTTACCGGCTCCCGCAGGTTTTTTGAACCCTACTACTATGTTCTGTTGAAGTTTAGCATATGTAGGCCGTACATAACATGCTAGATCACAACTAACAGAATATGGTTCTCTCTGCTTGTATTCAAAGCTTACTTTGTTTAGCTGCTCTAGATTCCAAACATTTATGGTTCTGTATTGATGAATAAAGAGTGTCTGTTGCTTGAGTTGAATAATCCAAATAGGTGGAGTATGAGTATAAAAATGTTATAACTTCAATGGCCGTGTTATGACTTCAATAATTGGATCAAAACATCAGTACATCATATCTTCATGGATTAACTGCTCTCTGAAGGGCTAACAACTAATCGAAACCATCGTTATAATTCACAATACCCAATTAATTGTTGCATTAACATATCGAAAGCTGTACCTTCAAATGTTGATTCTAGACGTTTCCTTTTAGATTTTCCTGCATTGACCAGCTTGTCCCTGAAAGCACAGTTAAATGTCATGTATCCAAAATAGCTGTACCTCTATGTGATACTTTCTGTGTCAAGCCAATATACAATTTTATATTGCATATGTGGATAAGAGGGTGTAGTTTCTAGGTAGTACTGGCACAAGATCTTAGTATCTTACACATCAGCCTGCATCTGCACCTCAACCCCCTCAAGGTGCTGGCGTATTATCTCTCCAGTAGCTGCAAGTATCTCGGAACTTCTATTGCTTGTTTCAGACTTGATCTTGGTTTGGAACCTTCCCAGCACCACTACTAATTGATCAAAAGCCCTGGTTGAATTCAAGAAATAAAATTAAACCAACTAGCAATCTCGGATATATCTGCTTTATCAATACAACCTAAGACAGACCTGGTTAGGTAGTTTTCTGGGCATTGTTCTGGTTCTTTGTCTGAAATGACAGTTTCTTGCGTTCCTGAAAAAATAGTAAAGACATACTAGTTATGAACTGCAAACCATGAAAGCAAAGCAAGAAAGTAAGCAGTTTTACCAGAAGTGGCAAAAGGGGTAGGCGAAGATAAGTGTCTTTTGCCCATTCTACCCTCTTTTAGATGTGATTTACTATCCAGATATTCAACAGGAGATTTATTGGAGTTGTCGACATCTGAAAGCCATTTGCAAGATTTATATCCTGCACAAGAAGAACCAAATATTAATAAGTAACATGCCACGAGTAAGCAATTTTAGGATATATGTATACTGTAATTTACACATATCAAAGAACATCTGGAAAAAAAACTCTAGCTACAGATATTAGTGTTCTAAAACTAATGCAGTCAAATAACTAAAGTAATAGCAAATTCAATATAGCAAACAGTGCTAAAAAACACATGTAAACTAGGGTGCATGCACATGACAGAATATGCCACATGTTGCTGCTATTCCACTTTTCACACAAACTATAAGTTCAATTTGAATGTCTTCTTTTGAGAAAGCACTTCCTACAATAATTAAAAATGGGTGTAGCTTGCTAGCAACTTAGCATACCAGCAAGTCATGACTATATATTTGGAGAGCCCAATTCCAAAGCCAGAAAAAATAATTAGAAATTTTGCATGGACAACTCAAGACTGTGAACCTGAATTGCATGCAATAAAGTTGGAATAGCAGGCCATTTGAAAGATACCTAACAGCTTAGTAAGGCAGCATAATTAAAAGAAGCCAAGACAATAACACCAAAAGCAAATAACTTGCATATATACTTCATTTGTCATGTCACAAAATGTGTAACTGTCATTAAGAAGTTTAGCAATAAAAGTGGATGCACTAACTTGCAAAGTTGTCACAGAAAAATGCAATGCAACAACTAGCAAGCCTGCAAATATGCTTACCAGTCTGGCAAGACACAATTGTTTGAACATTGGTAAAGTGTACAGTAATCAAGGGTGGCAAATGTGGTAACAAAGTTTACATTATATATGAATCATCAATCATGTGACGCTGATAGTGACTGATCAGTGACGGAATGTTTGCATGAAAATTTATACAAATGCAGCAAATGCAATTATAGGATTATTGAAAGTGTCAACTCGTATGATATAACTGGTAATTGGTACATAGAGAGAATCACTCGAAATATGTATGTAAATACATAGAGAGAAGAATGTGCTATCTAAAAAAGCACTGTCCTCATGCAGACAGGGGGATAGAACACTGTAACTAGCATTGTCGCCTTTGCTTCTAGAAATGTAGCACTAAACGCAAAAGGAACTTAAAGTGTATGGCAATTGGCAATGTTGGTATTGTGACCTTTTCTGAAGTTTGGAATAGAACATTGAGCCCCTTCATCTTCAATTGGAGAAAGGGATGAAAGATATGGCTGTTTTCCGCTCCCTCTTTCCTCTGGAGAATTAGGAGATTCACTGCCAGGTAACTCATCGGTTTTATCCATTCCTCCCTGGACATCAGAATACAATAATGAGTGATAAACAGGGAGAATTATTCTGTAATCAATTTATTAAGGTTCGAATATGCTTTACAGACTTGAAGCATACCAATGGCTCAGATTCTGGATCTGAGGCATAGGAACTTGATCTGGATCTGTTCACATTTTTTGGATATTTGGGGCTGTAAAGGTCATCATCTATCATTTTACTTCTTTGAATGGAGTCATTTACATTAGCTGCAAAAGTAGGACTTGCAAAGTCATCCAGCATGTCTCTGAATTTGTCTGCCAACGGACTGGCAACCTTCTCTCCAAATTTACCGTTTATCTTAGGACTTGCATCATGTTCCCATGGGCACGTTTTTGGTTCAGGTGATGGATTAGCAGCACCAGACAGTGGCGAGTTAAAATTATTTCCCACTGCTGTATGCGCATGAGGGATTCTGTCTGAAGCTTCAGGGATTTTCAAATTACCATTCTCCTTCTGATGCAGCGACGAAGAAGAATAATTTTCCTTGCTCTTCGGTGACGTATTCTGAGGAGAAGAGAGCTTACCTTCACCATCATTCAGCGTTTTGGCCGGAAAATTTTCTGCAAACTGCATCTTCCGAGGCCCAACTTGAGCAATCTTATTCAGCCTTCTCTCCCTTTTAGGGCTTCTAGAACAGCTGCTCTCAGCAGTTTTTCCAGTTCGAGACAAAGAAGTAAAGGAGGTAGCCTTTTCTCTCTTATTCTCTGATGGTGCATTTCTAGAAGGTAGCTTTCCTTCCCTATCATCTTGTGTTGTCTTATCAGAAATCCTGTCTGAATAATGTATCTTCTTAAGCTCAACTTTAGCCTTCCTATTCGAGCTTCTAAGATTTCTCAAGCTCCCAGAGCCACAAATTGCAGATTTCCCCACCGTTTTAGGTGTGCCCTTCTCGTTGAAAGCAATCACATTGTCTAGAATTCTCTGCTTGGGTGCTGAACAAAACGTAGATAATGGTTTCTTTGCACTCCGATTCTTTTCCTGCTGCTTGGAGGCTGCAGGTGCTTTCTTGTGTCCCAAGGAGCGAGTAGTAGGTCTTATTTCAACTACTTGTGGACTATCAGAATCTGACTCAATTGGATCAGAGGATGGTTTACACTTTGTAAACTTCGCTGTTTGACAGTTCAGTGGATCTGGCGTCTTGATGTTATCAGGAACAGGTGAAGTGAAAACCTGCTTGTTTCCTGAAGGTGGCCTATTGGCGGTTTGATTTTTAGGTTGGTCAGGTGTCTCAATGTCTTCAGGGTTTGGTGAAGCAACAGCCTGCTTGTTTTGTGAAGTGCCACCAAGGATCTCCCACAGCTTCATCCTGAGTAATTCGCAGTTGGGCTTGGTTTTATCTGCAGATTCCACTTGGCGCTTTCCTTGAGAACTCACAAATGGTGACCTCCCTAATTGATCAAGCTGGCTGCCTTGTTCTCTTCTTGTTTCAAAGGAAAAGGTTCCTGTTTGCTCACGTGTCTTATCATCAGGTTGCGATGCAGAAACCTTAACAGGGACAGCTTCGGGTGCCTCTTTAGGAGATCTATCATGGTGTGCAGCTTCTGGTGAGACCCGGAGTGAAGCATTATCACTTTTAGGGGGTCTAGATCTTCCATCAGTTCCCTGAGACAAGTTCCTCTCAAATGCAGGGGTAGTAGCAGCATCTCTGCCTATTGGTATAGAACTTGCCCTCGGAATTGTGATGCCAATTGAGACCTTAGGAAATTTACCAGATGGATACTGGTTGCTGGCCAAACTCCAATAATCACTTGATGTAGCCTATTCACAATCAAAATGCATGAATTGTTAAATGGTACAATGAAAGAACAGCTGAGCTGAAAGGATAACATGAAAAGGAAGTGCATCCTACAACTTAGCAGGGAAAATTCTACTCACTTTCTGGATGTTCTGCAGCTCAATTTCCATAGGTGCAGCTTCTGAGACGATAGTATACCAAATTAACTAGAGTTGAACCTGGTAAATGGGAAATAACTGCATGTGATAAGATTCCACCAGTGTGAAAGCATTTTTCAGAATCAAATTAAGCTTCACAACAGAATTCTTGCAAAGAAGCATCATTTAGAAATCATGGTTACAGGAAGAAATTTGGCAGCACGATTGCAAGATGTAAGAGCAAAAGTGAAAACGTGTTTTTTGGGGGGGGGGTACGTCTTGCATGGCATGGGAGCAATGGCTGCCACTGGTCCTTAACTACCCGACCAAATAAAAGCAAGACAAAGTATGAGCTTAACAAAATCATTTATGGAAATACCGAAATACAGTATGAATCATGCCTGAAAGAGTAGTCAGCACTGAACATCAACACAGAACTGCATCATATATATTTGTCAAGTAAAATTGCTACTGTCCTAGTGCTGCATTATATATGCCAAATCTAAATTGCTACAGTGGCTGACCTGAAATTACTCGATACCACAACCTGATTTTGATTGACCACTGCAGTACTAAACTTAGGTTCAAATTAAACAGAATGCAGACAGTTATGCATCCCTAACAGGTCAACTTAGCCTACTCGGTGATGTACTGGGACCAGTCCATTATAAGCATATCAAATCAGAAAACGTAACAGCGTAGCTATATCATATAGCAACATACTAAACGTGGCCTCGGCATTCAGAGATCGTCTTCCACAAGCAACACAACCCAGATCGAACAAACTATCTGAAAGAAACCAACTCGGTGAAATACTAGGACAAAGTAATACCGGCGCAATCTAACACTTGCGGCAGCTAATCACAAGTTCGAAAAACAAAAAACCATCCAACGGAGAGATCCATGGAGGAAGCAAGCATCTTATAGCAACCAATTTGAACCGATGGTAGCTCTGCGACAGGTACAATGTACAATTCCACAACGGGAGAGGAGCAAACCCAAACGAAATCAGCAGATCAAGCCAAAACTTGCCCTGAAAAGCGTACAATTGAGATGAAACTAGAACCTATCGATTAGGAAAGGCACAGGTGCGTCGCTCCGAATCGAAGCCCCCAAAGGGATTCACCGCTCCCAAGTCCCAACAGCACCTAATTCCAACCCCCAAACCCTAAAATCTCGCGTGCGGGAACCAAACTGCACGAGCCGAGCCGTTCGATGGGAGGAATTGGGAGTCAGTACCTTCCTGCTTTGGGGATCTCCGGCGACGCCTTGGAAGCCGTGACGCGACGCAACGCTCCAGTTCGCCCCCCGCGCGAGGCCTCCGGCGAAGCAACACGAACCGCGGCGAGGAGTCCGCGGGGAGTCTCGCCGACGCCGTGCTGCCGAACGAAGCCAACCAACCAAGCCAAGCTGATCCAGAGACGAAGAGGAGACACGAGATCAGAGACACCGGGAAGCAGAGGAAGGAAGCGCCGAAGCGGGAGCGAGCGAGGAGCACGGGGTGGAGGGAGGAGGCGGCGACGGTGGGTGGCCTCACCTTCGCCTCGCCTCGGAATCCGCACGCTCCTGTCGGAATTGGGGTTTCAAGCTTCTCCCGTGCTCGAAAAATCCGGAGCGAGAAGGGAGTCGTGGTGAAGGGGAAACTTTCGGGGAGAGCGGGATTTTGAATTTTTGGGGGATCGAGTAGAAAGATTTGGTCACACACTCTGCCGGTACCCTGATATCTACTCACTCACTGACATGCTGGGGACAACCAGACGTGGCTAACATGTCAGTGGGTGCAACAGGAGCGCGCGCATAGGCGGAGGGGAACGCAAAATGCTTACGCAATGACGCCCCTGCCCGCACCACCTGGAGCAATCGGTGGGCTAGTCTCTCTGACTTTTCTGGCCCCGCTAGCCACGGGCCCACCTGTCAGAACGGCAGCGCATAGTGCGCGCCCGAATCTGCTGTGAGCCTGTGATGGGAGGAGGGGCGGGAACGGATGAACCGTATTCGTATTTTGTACATTAATACGAATTTGAAATTTTTTTAATACAAATCGAATATTGGGACAAATACAAATTCAAATGAAATATCTAATCATTTTGCTTAGATCTGAATATCCTCATAACTTATGTAGTATATTTGTGTTAAACGGGTTTCCGTAAATAGTAACGGTCTCAATAATATTAGGCTTATGTTCCAAATAGTATTTAGGCTAGCTAGAGTTTTATCTAAGTCTATTTGGACTAAATGGAGTTGAGAATCAGCTTCACGAGATGAAAATGGTCAAAGTTGATATAAATATGCCTATTGAGTTTTGTGAACAGCAGTGGGCTCAAACAGTAACGGGTTGGGCCTGGAACAATAACATGTCTAACATAGTATTGGGTTCGGGTTTCGACTCAAGCAGTGTTGGGTTTGGGCTCTTGGATCCGATCCAAACTCATTTGGTCTTCAAGCCGGTTGGTGCGGCCCAGCTGCACACGCGCATGTGCGCGAGTGGCCCAGCTGGCCCTTGTTTTCCCCTTGACTCAACCTGGTTTTCATGCGCATGGTCCAAGCCCGTTTCAGTCGTCTTCTTCCTCAAGCACTCCCTACACTAAAATAGAGCAAGGCGGCTAGGTGCGGTGCGCGCTCTGGCAAGATTCTTCGTTAGGGATTGGGCACTTGGATGAACTCATAAGGCTATGGGATTCCATATTTAGGGTTCATGGCTACCGAGGTTTACTGAAAATGGTTGATAGCGAGAAGAGCTCGTTGGAGTTCCCCATGGCACAACAGCGTTTTGGCCAGGCTCCGGCGAGTTTCAAGGGTGGCTAAGCACCTAGCAGGGATCAAGAAGCTAATGGCGGTGTCAGCTTTGGTTGTCTTGGCTTGTGGTGAGCTATCCACGGTGACATGGTTTTAGGTGGAAGCATTGCTCATCGCCTGCGACTGAGGGACTCGGATAGGCTATGGCGGGGCCAGCGTTGAGTTCGAGGTGCTCAGGTGATGCTAGAGACGAGGTTAATTGGAACTTAGTGGAGGCTCACACGAGATTGTATACTAGGGCTCACTGGCGTTTTCACATCGGCATCAACGTTGTGGTGGTCGGAGCGGAGGGAGAAAGGTGGGGTTATGCAATTGAGCAGATGTGAGGGCTATTGACGAAGCTATCATGGCTTTATACGGCTCAGAAGGCAGTAGAAGCATTTCCT
Organism: Bonia amplexicaulis; assembly: GCA_036346245.1. Lineage (NCBI taxonomy): Eukaryota > Viridiplantae > Streptophyta > Magnoliopsida > Poales > Poaceae > Bonia > Bonia amplexicaulis. Next base: position 9,890,089 of record CM070763.1, on the reverse strand, counting down.
TGGTCGGTATGGTGGTGGCGCGTGGCTAGCCGTGATGGAGCTTAGTGGAGACTTTGACGGAGGTCGGCAGCTACAGTGGCGAGGTCAGCAAGTAGCGGTGGCACCTCGGCCTCAACGCTCTTGGAATGGCGAGTTGCGACGGTCAATTTGTGCTGGTGGGTATGTCAGCTGTGAGAGCTCGCTTGGTGACGGCGGCGAATTCCATCCCAGCTGTGAGAGCGCATAGTCAAGGGTTCATTTAAGGTGGTGTTAGAGCTTGGCAGTCAAGAGTACGGACTTGGCAGGGTGGCAGCAACGAATAGGGGTCGAGGTGCCAGCGAATGGGAAGGAGACAAGTGTCAGGGTGGGAACAGGGGTGGTAGCGAGTTTTGAATTGACGCCAATATTGGGAGGAAGCATATTTCCAAATGGGAAAATGTCTTTGGCCAGGGTTTTCCTAATTGTGAAGGCTTTCAAATTCGAACCGAATTCAAGAAAATTAAAAAACAATTGAAATTTTGGGGTGTTTCAACCTACCCCCTTAAAAATAATCTCATCCCCGAGATTCACCCAGGTTAGAAAAATGGGTTGGAAAATAAAACTTGCTGTAGTCCTGACTCCTTTTCTTTAAATATTGTTCTTCGTTCAGGGTGAACTTCATGCAGTACTAGTCAACTAATAATCATGTTGGTACTTGTCCTCTCATATTACTTTGGAGTTTCCACACGCTCTCTTCTTTATTGCCTGTACCTGTATATCACCCTTATGTATTATAACGTGTCTTGTTGTCTTCCTTATAAATTGCTCAATTTGGTTTGCTAAACCTCTACAAATACTCATTCTGTACATCAATATTTGTTTGTAAATTTCTTTAGTAATTCTTAAGATGTTCTTGGTTTATTTTGTACCAATGCTTCTTTCACTCTAATTTTCTGTCTAGACTGAGTTGGCTTCTTTGAAAATCCTTTCCGTGTATGTAGCCATTTAAATCTTCACATTTGTCACACTCCTCTCTCGAAGTTGAAAATCAAGTCCAATGTGATTAATACGGTACAAACTTCTTGTTTCTTATACCTTTATACAAACAACTTACATATATTTCCATAGTCTTGCAGCATACCATAGTTCAAATAGTATACAAGCAAACAATTTGGCACTTCTAAAGTTGCTTACACAAAAGGAGTACAAGATAGTTTTTATTTTATTTCTTGTTCCTGACTTGTGGTGATGCATGAATCACGCTTTTCTAACAGTCTTCTTTGCAGCTTTTCTTCATGTTGTTCTTTAGAGTGAATCTGTCTCCTTTTCTACCTTAGCTTTCTCAGGGTGGGATCCTTCTTCCTCCATCGGTGGTTGTCGGTGTTGGCTTGATTGATATGACGTTGATACCTATCTTCTTGTTTGTATCCTAGCCTCTTCCTTAGATAAGGATCCCATTGGACATTGGTGGTGATAATGTCTGTTCTGTTTGCAATGAAACAAGTTGTATCTACCAAGATCAAAGGATCATTTTGTTTATTAATTCTCGAGTATCATGATATTTCTTCTTTCATCCAGAGGGCTTGGTCGACTAGAGTATGTAAGTCTAAAAAATCGATAGTCATAATATAGCGCTTCATATTTGGTCGCATGCCTTTAATAAAGTGCTCCATCTTTTTAGCTTCTATATGAATATCTTCTTAAGAATACTGGGACAGATGACGAAATTGTTGCATATACTCCGTGATAGATTTCTCTCCTTATCGAAGATTAAGAAAATCTTGATGCTTTTCTGTGATAACTTCAGAAGAAATGCGGATCTTATGAAATTTCTTCACAAACACTTCCCGATGTATCCATTGAATAGCATTCCACCAAGTAATGGCTAATTCTGATAGCTGGTAAATAGTAAAAAGAACTTTTTCCATATCTGTACACTGGATAGTATCCATTTTCTTTTGATATTTTATAGCCAGTTGTCTGCGCTTAGTGGCTCTATTACTGACAAGAATTCAGGTGGTTGAGTCTTCAAAAAACATGTAAACTTGAATGCAGTTGCCCTTGATATTGACGTTGGTTCTTCTAGTGATATTTTTGTAGTAAACTACTCCAATAGCTTTGCTTGTTGTTTTAGTATCTCGGTTTGTCTTTGCTCACATTTAATCTAATTTTTCTTGATGATAGCTAGGACTTTAATCATACTGGGTTGCTTTTTGAGATTTCCTTTCTCCATCTGTTGTTCTGCTAGGCCTTCAATTTATTCAATGATATTCTGTTTAATGGTAACCAAGATTTAGGAATCAGTTTTGTAACATTTTTGGGCTTAGCAAGGAAAGTGAGACTGAAATAAAGATGAGAGCAAGAAAGAAGTAGGAAAGGAATAGAGTGAGGTGAGATTAAATGATTTTTCTGATTACTTTCCTAGAACACTTATCTCCAAAATTTCCTATATATTGTAAGGATAATTCAATGTAAGATCGAGGAGGCCGACTAGAGTGGGGGTGAATAGGCGGTTTTAAAATTTCTCTTAGGCTATAACCTAATTTGACAATGCGGAAGAGTAACAATTTGGTTTTGCACAAGTATGACCTAAATTATCTAGTTCAACTAAGTGCACCAACAATATAATTCTAACTCAAGATAAACAATTCTAGTACGACAAGCACTCTATGTAATTCAATGAATATAAAATTTTTAAATGTAAATCGAGTATAAGAGAACAAACCACAATGACATACAATGTTTTGCCATGGTGTTTAGAAACTTGTTGGTTTTCTCTAATTCACATTGAGGTAAGCCCAAACTAGCTGAACGGGCTCCACGAATTAAGCCTAACCACCTCAACCCACTAAGATTACTCTTCCTCCACTTCGAAAATGTTGAGCACCACACCACTCACAACACATCGGGCCATCTCACAAGCTTCTTGAGAAGATCACAGGACCACCACGTCTCCGAAGCCGTCTAGGAGTTAGCAAACTCTAAGAGTAACAAGTCGAAGACCCTCACTTGAATGAATCAAGTATCGCAGCTCAAAGGACATGAAATCCACTACCGAGTGCAACACATGCATAAGGTTATCTTTCCAAAACTCTCTAAGTGCAACACATGCACAAAATGAAGGGGAAATCTTGCTCTAGGCTCAAGGAATGAAACAATAGGTTATCTTTCCAAAACTCTCTAAGTGCAACACATGCACGAAAGGAAGTGGAGATCTTGCTCTAGGCTCAAGGAATGAAACAATAGAACTAGCAACTCCCTCCAACAAGTCATGAGGAGGTATATATATCCCACATAAAGAAAATAGCCATTCGAGCAAAAAGTTCGCTGTAATCAGACCGAGGCCCGGTACTACCGCTAACAAATGGCCGGTATTAGCTCACCCTTCCTAGCGACTATAAAACTAGCCGTTACTCGGGCTACCGGTCAAACTTCCCACATAGGGACCAGTCTGACCGCCAGGTACGGTCTGATTGCAAAAACCCCAGTCAGTTCGCCAGCTGAGATTTTCAAGGAATCAACTCTTTGGAAAAATCATACCGCTACACAAACGGTCATAACGGGGGCTAGTCAAACCACCACATGTGAGCTAGTCTGATCAAGTCTAGTCAGATCACAATTATAATGTCAGTCTGACTGCTTCACCAGTCGAAGACTAGTCTTGTTCGACCACACTGGTCTAGGAGCCGATCAGACCATAACCATAACGCTGGTCTGACTGCCACAGTAGTCTAACTGCATATGTTAGGTGGGATCTCTAGGCCAATCTGACCGCAACTCTTATGCCAGTCGTACGCATAAGAACGAATTCAAATACGTTTCTGCTTTGCAAAATGCAAGTTAGGAACAAAATACAATAAAATGAGTAGAAAGATAGAAAATAGGTTTGAGCAGATTGGGGTTTAAGCAGTGCTTGGTTTGGCTGAATAGAGTTAAAAATGGGTTACAGGGGCTCGAGATGGTTGAAATGGGTATATTTGTTTTAAACGGGTTTTTGTGAATAGTAACGGGTTTGAACAGTATTGGGCCTAGGTTCAAAATAGTATTTGTGCTAGCTAGGGTTTTATCATAGTATATTTAGACTAAATGGAGTTGAGAATGGTTTCACGGGATCAAAACAGTCAAAATAGGTATAAATATACCTATTGGCTTTTGTGAACAGTAGCGGGCTGAAGCAGTAACAGGTTGGTCGGGAATAGTAATGGATTTGACATAGTATTGGGTTCGGGTTTGGACTCAAGCAGTGTTTGGTTTGGGCTCTTGGATTCGATCCAACCTCATTTGCTCTTCGGGCCGATTGATGTGGCCCAGCCGTTGGCCCAGCTAGCCCTTGTTTTTTCCCCTTGACTCGGCTTGGTTTCCACATGTACAATCCAAGCTCGTTTCGATCGTCTTCTTCCTAAAGCACTCCTTGCGCTGAAACAGAGCAAGGTGGCTTGGTGCGGCGCGCGCTCTGGCGAGGTTCTTCATTGGGGATTGGGCACTTGGATGAACTTAGAGGGCTATAGGGATTTCATTTTTAGGGTTTGTGTACCGAGGATTATCAAAAATGACTGACAGCTAGAAGAGGTTGTTAGAGCTCCCCATGGCATAGTGACGTTTCGTCCAGGTTCCAGTGAGGTTCAAAGGTGGCTAAGCGAGCTAGGATGGATCAGGAAACTAATGGTGGCGTCGGCTTTGGCTGTCTTGGCTTGTGGCGAGCTATCCACAGTGCCATGGTTTTAGGCGAAGGCTTTGCTCGTCGCCAGCGACTTAGGGACTCGGATAGGCTAGGCGAGGTCGGGGTTGAGTTTAGGGTGCTTGGGTGATGCTAGAGATGAGGTTAATTGGAACTTAGTGAAGGCTCACACGAGATTATGTGTTAGGGCTCACCGGCATTTTCACGGGTGGCATCAACGTTGTGGTGGTTAGAGCAGAGGAAGAAAGGTGGGGGTGGGCAATTGGGTGGGTATGAGGGCTATTGGTGAAGCTGACATGGCCTTATATGGCTCGGAAGGCGGTGGACGCATTGCCTTGGGCGGTATGGTGATGGCGCGTGGCTTGCCGTGGTGGAGCTCACTGGAGACTTCGACGGAGGTCGGTAGCTGTAGTGGTGAGGTCAGCAAGCAGCGGTGGCACCTCGGCCTCAGCGCTCCTAGAATGGCGAGTTACAGCGATCAATTTGTGCGGGTGGGTATGTCGGCAGTGAGAGCTCGCTCAATGACGACAGCGAATTCCGTCCTAGCTGCTCCAGCGCGTAGTCAAGGCTTCATTTAAGGTGGCATTAGAGTTTGGCAGTCAAGAGTACGGACTTGGCAGGGTGGCAGCGGCGAATATGGGTCAAGGTGGCGACGAACGGGAAGGAGCGAGTGTCATGGCGGTAACAGGGGCGACGACGAGTTTTGAATTGACGCCAAGGTTGGGAGGAAGCGGATTTCCATATGGGGAAGACGTCTTTGGCTGGGGTTTTCCTAATTGGGAAGGTTTTCAAATTCAAAACAAATTCAAGAAAAATTCAAAAACGGTTGAAAATTTGGGTTGTTTCACCATCTTACCTTCTTGGGGTCGGTCGTCATCCGTAGTAACGACTAATAATGAGTTGGCGCGAAAAGTGAAATGAAACAAACAAACAAATGGTGATGCTGTCCAGCGCCTCTCAGGCCCAACAATGTCAGTTTGTCCATTAGTACTAGGCTGTCTATGGCTTCGTGTTTTGCATTGCGGTTGATGACTTTTAGCTTCGGCTAGTAGATCTGATCAGTACTAGCTGATAGAAGTTCGAAGTCAAAAACCAGCTGAAAAGTCGAACAGAACAGGTCTATGATTGGGTAGCCTGGTCACCACAGGGAGTCTTGTTTTGGTCTAGGAGAACCTGTTTTTTTTTTCTTTTTTCAAGGATTGTCGCCCATGATCCTTGTTAACTTGTTTTCTTGGTGACTATTTTCTTTTTTCAAGGATTGCCACCAGCAATCCTTGTTAACTTGTTTGCTTGCTCAGTCAGCCAACTGTGTGTGGGAGATATTCTTTTGCTTTAGGTGGTGCTCATTTATGTTTGTAAGTCTTGACTTATATCTTATTTTATACTGTATTTACTGAAAATACACTACATCTATTAATAGCTTTTTCAGCGTAATTAAATTTAAAAATAAAAAATGTTGTATCATCACAAACAATAAAAATTAAAAATTAAAGACAAAAAAATAAAATTAAAAAGTTAGAAGCTAAAGCTCAACTGCTGATTTCCACCTGCACCATGAAACACGGCACGTGATGCCCTAGGCTTCCTCCCTTCAGGGTATCAAGCTTGGACGCAGGCACGCAGCGATGCAGATCTTGTCTTCTATACCGGTTTCAGGTGCCATGGATAGAGCATCCCGACCTACCACCTACCTGCTGGTCCTTTTCTGTCAACAGCTGCTGACCACTACCTCACCCGAGACTTCTGCATCTGATCCACCAAAACATTGCCAGATGAATGAAAACCTGCCATTGGATGGAGAATCGGCGATCAGGATCTATCAGGGCAGAAAAACAGGGGCAGCTTCCCTGAATTGCCAGACGGAGAGCTTGCAACTAGAGCTGTCGGTTTAGACTATTCAGCAGCTACGTTGGTGGTAGACATAGATCTTCATGCAAGATGTGCTTAAATATTCTTCAGACCAGACCTGCTTGTACCCTGAACAGAGAAGATTTGTTTACTACTGCTCTTCACATCAGATATCCTTCATGCAGATCAGATCATTGATGCGTTCTTTTATACTACAGCTTATTGTTTCTAGTTTAAATTTTTTATTCCAACTGTTCGTAAAAGATAGTAAAAAGAGAGATACGTACGATTTTAATCAATATAGATGAAGTCGAGATAATATCTATTACAAACGAGTTATAGATCTCAGCTTAAAAAGATATTCTATTTAAAAACTAATTACTGCACAAAATGAGAGACCACGTGAGAGGTCCTCCCAGGTTGTGGTGAGTAATTGACAAAGTGTGCGGAAAGTTTGCGCTTTGGATCATTGTGTTGCTCGAATTTCGGAACTACGCAGGTGTGTTCGGTGGTACTACCGGCCGTATTGTATTCCTACCGGAGAGCGGAACTACCTGTTTGTCTTGTGTAACGTAACAGTCAGGGCATAAAATCTGGGTTTGGTTTGATCATTGTGGTGATTATGGTTTATGGTTATTCCATTATCTCGAGCGGTGCTATGTGATGTGTTTCTTGTCTGTGTTGGCTGCAGGACGTCGAGGTGGAGTCATGGCGAGACACGAGGTGACCGGACTAGGCGCAGGTGGCGCTGAGGTCAGAACGGTCGGGATGTGTCGAAGACGGCAGAGACTCGAGGTGGTTGCGAGGCTTGGACGACAAGGAGCGCGGAAGCTTCCCGGAAGATGCAGGAGGGGCGAAATGGTCATTTCGCAAGGCTGCACAAGTGGGAGCGGGCTCCGTTCGGGTTTAGCCGGCGTAACGGGGTGGAGACCCGTTAGCCAAGGGCTATAAATAGAGGTGAGGGCTGCATGACCCTCGTGCATTCCAAGGAATTGAGAGAGAGCTAGGGTTTGCTAGAGTCAAAAGAACCTTTGGAGAGGTTGTTTTGCTTTAGGCTTTAGTGGGTGAGAGTGGTTGTGTGCAGCAGGGTTTGCCTCCCACATCCTCCCTCCTCTCTGTGTATGCCTCCCAAGAACTAGGGAGAGTTCTTGGTGATTTTGAGGATTGAGAGAGTGGAGATGAGTTGAGAGTCTTGTAATCATTCATCTTGTTCGAATGTACATGCGTATCGGGACTCCCTTGTACTCATCTTTTGATTTGGAATGAAAATCTGAAGTTTTTCATTTGTTCGTGCTCTCTGTTCTTCGTTTCTCCTTTTTGGGCGATTTCTTGATTCTCTATGATGGGATAGTGCCTCAAGGTCATTTGATTGAGTTTTCCCAAGAGCAAATCAAGTTTAATTTTAGATTTGGTGTTTTGAGGCCTCCCTGTTCATTTTAGGGTTTTTGGAAAAATCTCGTTCCCGTCTTTGTGATGGCATGAAAGTTGGCTAGTAGAGTTCAGTAGCTATTGCTAACATACCCTCAAAGTCTCTTGGCCAAAGGATCAAAGATTTGTTGGATTTTTGGATTTTTTGATCACCCTCTGTCTGTTTCAAGTTTTTATCTCATCTTTTGATTCTCTAAGGAAATCTATGTTTAGTCTCATTTGGATGGAAATGTGAAATCAAAGAGGTATACATTCGAAATCACTTTCTCATTTACTAATGCATTTCTTAGATCCAAAATATAGATTGAACTCCTCAAATAGTCCAAAATGAATATGTGCATATGTCTTTCTTTATATACACTTGTATGCACACATTTAGGGGGAGTTCACTCTATGTTTTGTGGTTTCATTAGTATTGATCCATGTTTTATTTTTCCATATACATTGGGATCAAACTATGATCATACATTCATTAAAAATCTGCTTTAAAAGTCAAATCAGTGCTTTGTCTGCAAGAGCGGTAGTACCACAGAGGAACGGTAGTACCGGCGACCGGAAGCTCCGGAACTCGAGCGGAACCTTTTTTCCAGAGAGCGCCAAAATTGGGACTTTTGGAGTTCGGCCCGAGTGGTAGTACCGCGCCGACTTTGCGGAACTACCGGCGAGCGGTAGTACCGGTTTTTACAACGTCGGTAGTACCGCGCCGAAAATCCAACGGTCATTGCAGAGGCTCTGACATAGCCGTTCTGTCATGTCAGATAGGGAAGCGGTAGTACCGCGCCGACTCTGCGGAACTACCGGACCTTAGATAGCGGTTAGGTTCCATGATGATGATGACTTTAGATGACTTCATGAGTTGAAGGTTATCAAGAAGAGGATGCATCATGTGTTGATGCACATCAAGATTTCGAAGTGAAGATGTTCATGTGTTGATCATCAAGTCAAGGAAGACCATCATGTGTTGATGGAGTTGATGAGAAGGATGCATCATGAGTTGATGCATATCGAGATGATGACCCAAGGCAAAGGTATGACTAGCTAGGGCTAAGGATGTGTTCCTAGTCTTTTACCGGTCTTGGTGTTTGGTTGAAAGACCGGATTGCTAGTATATGTTGCCGTACTATTAAGAGGGGTCATGTCTAGTAGTTTGAGTCTCATCATGTGTTGATGGCTCAACCTCACTTGCTCTAGCTCATCTTGGCATGCGTCTTGCATTTGCGAATGTGTTTTGCAAATAGTTGAAGCTCATGTGGCCAATCCTTGTAACATGTGACTATACTTTGCAAATGTGTTTTGCAAAAGGTTGAAGTCCATGTACCTACTCCGTGTGACATGATCTAAGTTTGCAAATGTGTTTTGCAAAAGTTGGAGATCATGTATTATCCCTTGGTATGGTCTAAGATTGTTTGTTGCTATTTCCTTTGACATTAGACCATGGTAGTGACTCTTTGGATGTCTTGTGATTTCTGCATTGATCTAATGTGTTTGAGATCATGCAAATAGATGGGTTGTGTAGCCCTCTGAATAAGCTTTCCATAGAGTCCAAGATCACTCAATTCCGACATCGGAGTCAAAAGTTATGCCCGTTTTTCCGAGAGCTATCTGTGCTGAAAAACCGGAAACGGAAGTACCGCCCGGAACTGCGGTAGTTCCGAAAAACGGTAGTACCGCCCGTAACTGCGGTAGTTCGGAATGATGAATAACGGCTATTTTTCTAGCCGTTATGATGGGAGTGGTAGTACCGCTCCTATAAGTGCGATAGTTAGGAAAATCCTGTTTTGACTCCAACGGCTAGTTTTGAGCTGTGGGCTATAAATACTCCCTTGTGGCCGGTTGGAACAGTGTCTTTGGCACTCCATTTCACTCTTTTGAGCTAGTGTGAGCTTCTCCTCTTATTTGTGCATGTGTTGCACCTTGTGAGCAAGGAGAGGTCTCTAGTTGCATGTGTTGCATCTAGAGGTGGATTTTGTATCCACTTGAGCTTGTGCATTTGTTGCGTGGTGAGAGTCAAGCAAGGGCTTGACTTATTACTCTTGGAGTTTGCCGACTCCTAGGCGGCGTTGGAGGCGTCGTGCTCGGTGATCTTCTCAAAGAAGCTTGTGAGAAGGCCCGGCGTGTGTGAAGGTTGGAGCTCACCTACCCGGAGCGGGAAAGAGCTACCACTAGTGCATTGAGGTGTTTCGGCTTAATTCGTGGAGCCGGTCCAATTCGTTTGGGCTAACCTCAACGTGGATTAGGGGAGAGCGGCAACTCTCCGAACACCACGGTAAAACATCGTTGTGTCAATTGTGGTTTGTTTTCTTGTACTTATTTACATTCAAGCAATTTATATTCATAGAATTAAATTGATTGCTTGTATACCTAGGATTGCAAACCATTGACCTAGGCTAGAATTATTAGTGCACTTAGGCGATATTCTTATTGTAGGCGCTATTTGAGCTAAACCAAATTGATTTACCCTTCCGCTTTATATACTTGGTTTAGGCAAATAGAAAAGCTCTTAAATTGTTAGTATTAACTTGTAGAAAAATTTTAAGACCGCCTATTCACCCCCCTCTAGTCGGCCACCTCGATCTTACAAGTGGTATCAGAGTGAGGTCTCTCATATATTAGACTTAACCGTCTAGAGAGTAAAGGATGGCGACTAATGGGTTTGTGCACCTAGATGAACCACCTCACTTTAATGGCCAAAATTATGAAAATTGGAAAATCCGCATGATTTGTTATTTTAAGGCCATGAGCCTAAATATATGGCGGATTGTAGATGTGGGTTTTTCTCCTCCAAAGGATTCTTATGCTTCAAAAATTGAGGATGAGAAAGGCTCACATCTCAACGCTCAAGCAACTAACGCTTTATTCAGTGCTTTGAGTGTAGAGGTGTTTAATGAAATATGCAATCTTGAGAGCGCTCATGATATGTGGATGAAAATTCAAGACGAATATGAAATATCCACATCAAGCGATGAGGATTGCATACAAGAGTGGATGTCGGGAGAAGAATGCTCAACTTCTAGCTCCGATGATGATGAATCCACCATTCCCTCCACATCAACTCGACGCCTCATGGCAAAAGGTAACAAGAAGGTAAACTTCGATGATAATCATGATGAACCTTCATATGATGAGTTGATGGATATGTTAGAACAATTAAATGAATTTCTTGGAAAGGAGAAAGCTAAATTTAAGATTTTGAAGAAAGAATATGTCTCTCTTCAAAATGATTATGATGTATTAAAAGAGAAACATGAAATTCTCCTTCTCAAGGAATATTCTAAGCCTAGTGTGGATATAGGCATAACTTGTGATTTAATAGATGATTTGCCTTGTATAAGTTCTACTTCTTGCAATTCATCTAAAATTGATATATCTACCTCATGTGAGGATTTATTAGATGATATGCCATTTATAGCTCCTAGCTCTAGTAAGTCATCTAAAACTAATGTATCTACCTCATGTGAGGACTTGCTAGAAATTCCTTGTTGCTCAAAAATAGATGCTACTAACTCTTCTATGTATATTGAGACTAATCTTGTAGAGGAGAATAATGAGCTCAAGGCCCAAATCACAAGTTTGAGAAAAGACTTGGAAAAGAGTTATAAAGGAAATGCCTCTCTTGACAAAATTTTGGGAAGTCAAAAATTGTCAAATGACAAGAGAGGTATAGGTTTCATCTCCAAGAAGGAGAATAGCAAAACAAGGCACAATGCAAGACACACGAAGAAAGTCAAGTGCCATGGTTGCAATGAGACGGGTCACTTCGCCTCTAAGTGCCCCAACAAGTTAGAAAACAAGATAAATCCTTCAATAAAGAGGCAAACTGGCAACAAGCAAGGCAAGACAATAAGAAGGGGTTATAATTGCCGTACTTGCTACAATTGCCGGGAGAAGGGACATTTAAGTAAGGATTGTCCCAAAGGTATCATTCCTAAGCCATTTTTATTCAATGAACATTATTTGCTTAGGAAAGATAAAAATAGCAATGTGTTTGCTAGAAATGTTAGTTCACAAAAATTAAATGTTAGGGCCATTTGGGTGCCCAAATCTCTTGTAACTAACATTCATGGACCCAACTAAGGTTTGGGTACCAAAATGTGCTTAAAAGCTTAATAGGTACTTGGAGATGCATTGGAGACTTGGCTAATTGATAAAGAGGTGAATTTCACCATATGCAAAATGGAAGCCAAGTTTGAGGATAATCTTACCACATCATCAACCAATGTCATCTCGGTAACACGTATCTACATTCATGTATTAAGCCCCTAGCCTTGTGTAGGTTGCATTTAATGAAAATCATTTAAAAGGGGTACTCTTGCTCTTGTGCTTAAATTTCATAATTGTAATCTTGAGCAAGATGAAGTGGCACATTAAGGGGGAGTGTTAAATCATATTCATGTATACTACATCCCTAAGTGTGCCCACATTAATTAAGTGCTAGAATTGTTTTTCAAAATTGAGCCATTTAGCCAAAAGTCAAAATCTTGAAATAATAAGTATATCTTTAAAAAACTAGTTGAAAAATATATACAAATGCATTTCAAAGGTTTTACAAAGGTTTTGGCTTTACAAAAACTTATTTCAAGTAAAATTGAGTTTCCAACCCAAAACTATCAATCTAGTATCTTGTTTTGGCTTTAAACTCAAAAATTTGCTAAAATCAATTCTAAAAGGAATTTGAAAATGTGTTCAATACCAAAAACCTAAAGTTGACTATTTCAAACATTATTGGTATTCAAAAGTTTTCCAAAAGCCAACTAATCAAAAGTTATTTGGTTTTGAAACTCATCCAAAATATTGAGTTGACCTATGTGGTCACAATCTAGCACTTAAATGAGGTCTGCCATTTGAGCTTAATCTATTGCCATATATTAGCTCACAAGGGTATTTACAACTCATACATAAAATTGAATGTTTAAAACTACCCCCAAATGCTCATTTTTTCATTCTTGAAAAAATCATTGAAAATGAGTTTGCTTTAAAAAATTGAAAGCTTAATTCGTTAAAAACTATATTAAAAACAGTTTTAATCTTGGCCTATAGTTGGAAATGCTCCACAAGTAGTGTTTATTTCTGTGTGAAAAACTTTGGAGCAATATACAACAGTATATCAAACCTCTCCTCGAAAATCAAAATTCTTGGCGTGCTTCCAGAATTTTCGGAACTACCGGCAGTCAGTCTGCGGTACTTCAGGTTGTCGGAACTACCGGCAATAAAAATGCGGTACTTCGATATTTACGGAGAGTGGTGATTTGATTCAAAACTTGATTTCTTAATTCCTCAGCCATTTCCTTTGCTCCTCTCGGTCAAGTTGATCCCTGTTAATCATTACTAGCTACCCTCAAGTATTTCTTGACTCCATATGCTATTTTTGTTCTTACCTTGATTCCTTTTCATTAAAATGGCATCCTCCTAAAGAGTGGTAGATCTTAAGTCATCTTGATCTCGGCATGTGCTTCACTCCTATTCTTACAAGTGACATCATCCATATCCTTCAAGTGGTATCTCTTAATTGTGAAAATTAAGTGGTATCCTTATTTCTTCCAAATGATGTCTTTTGGATTGATATCCTTTTCATCTTGGCAAGCAAACATTTCTTTACCAAGCTCTTCACATATATGATATCATTGATTTCCAAGTGATATTATTTTCAAGTTGTATCTATTCTTTTGACTTGGTATCTCTTTCCTTTGAAAAATAAGTGGTATCTCTTCAAATCAAGTGAAAACTATTGAAGATGAAGTACCAATATTTGACCTTGTGAGAAACAAGTTGATCATACAAGAGGCATCAAGTTTTTACAAATGGAATCAAGTACATTTGGTACCACGTATGCTCTCAAATAGTACAAGCGATATCAAGTTTTCTACAATTGGAATTAACTATACTTGACATCACCCATGTTTACAAGTGGTATATTCTCACAAGCGATTAGAAGAAAATGGTTAATCAAAAGGAGGAGATAAGAAAGAGGAAAAATAAAGAAAAGGAGAATCCTTTGTGTGTCAAAGGAGAAGAAAGAATTGCCAAGAAGAGACCTTCGTGTAAGAGGGAATTTTTCTTTATGAAAAACATATATAATACTTTTGTGCTTACTAAAGCAAAAATGGTAAAATAGTACTATTGGAAAAATTATTTTACTTATTTGCCCAAAAATGATTTATGGTTCTTGGGAATGAATGTGTTTCATTCTCTTTTGGCATTCATGGAGTAATAATCAAATGATATGCAAGACTTTCTTTTTTAAAAAAAAGAGCCTTTTTTTGGTCAAAAATCAAAAATCTTGTTTTAAAAGGCTAAAAGTTATCAAAAACCAAAAAAAAGTACTCAACTATGTATTTCAAATGTTTTCTAAGCCCTTTGAGTAAAAATTTCTATTTTAGAAATCAAAAAGAAGATTTGGCCTCAAAAGGATCTTATATGATCTTGTTTTTGAATCAAATGACATACTTCTCTAAATTATAATCTATCGAGTATTTCAAAAAGTAGTCAATACAAAACTTAAAGGGTTAGTTATTTCAAACATTTCTCTAGTTCAAAGCTTTTGCAAAAGACCAATCATTGAAAAGTTATATTCATTTGAATCTCATCCAAAAACTACAATTGACCCAAAATGACCCATTCTTGCATAAAATGAGTTTAGCTATTTGAGCAAGATTTCTTTGTGTATCTTGACTTGAAATAGTATTTATAACTCATATGAAGCTAAGAAAGCAAAATACTCCATGGAAATCTAATTGGTTTGGATTTTTAGCTTTTGATGCAAAATCGATTCCTTCTCTCGCTCTCAAAGCGCTTTTTGGCATATCTTTTGATTGGAGAAGTATTTTTCAAAAATTCTTGTTGTAAAAGGTCACAAATAGCATCAAGTTCATATCTGCAAGGTTTGAAAAGTTTTCAAGTTAATTTGAAAAAGTTTTGACCTTTTCTCTCTTTAGCAAAATTGCTGAAAATTCAGAATTTCTATGATTCTGAGCCGATTTGTGATTTTTATATCTTAAAATGGGTTCAGATTTAAAGGAGACCACAATAATAAAAATTGATACTCTATAGTTGGTATTCAAGTTAAAATTTTCTCAGAATTTATAAAGAGCATTTGATCAATTTTCCAGCTCTCTCTAGAAGCTAATGTGAGATGTAAAAGTCTGAAATTTCAGACTTTTAGATTTATGAAAACTCATGTATTGAGCTGATTTGTGATTTTCATATCTTTAAATGTGCTCATAATCTGAGGTAGATGCAATTACGACTTTTAATCCTCAGATATTAGTCTATACTGACAATTTTTCTCAGATGCATTGGATATTGTTAAGTCAGTTTTTCAGGAAGTTTTTAATGGCCACTTGGAATACAAAATTTGAAATGGTCCAAATGCTACAAGTGTTTCATATACAAGTGGTATCAACTCAAGTGGTAGCATATCAAGTGACATCAAGCCATCAAGGAGCTCTCATGAGTAAGATTATTTGAATGTGGTTCAAATATCTTTAGTTATTTTTAAGTAGTATCAATTGGTCATATGCATTTAGTTTCATATTTCTTCATGACCATGTTAAAATCAATTAATTGGTTTTAACATCCTCATAATGAAATATCTCCTTTAGTGTCTTAATTTGTATTCTTCCCTTGCCTTTATAATAATCAATGCTATTTAGTGCTCAATGACTCTTTTTGGTGCTTAATGCCAAATGAGGGAGAAATTTGTGATAATAGTTTTGATTTCTTTGAGAAATTTGTGATAATGACAAATGAGGGAGAAATGTGATAATATATTTGTTGAGGAGAAATTAATTGAATTATGCCAAATGAGGATAAATTAAAATTTTAATTCTATATGATGAATAATGCTTTCACCTTCTCTTATGCGCTTAATTTCATATCATTTAGTCATATTCACCAATGTGCTATTATCATAAATGGATTTGTCATCAATCACCAAAAAGGGGAGATTGAAAGATCAAGCTCCGCTTAAGTTGGTTTTGGTGTTAATGACAAATGTCATTATGAGATTTTGATGTTAATGACAAATACTTTTCTAATATTTTGGTGACTATGATAAATGCACATATGAGATTAATATGCTTGTTTAACTTTATTTATGTTTAGTCTCATTTGGATGGAAAGGTGGAATCAAAGAAGTATGCATTCGAAATCACTTTCTCATTTACTAATGCATTCCTTAGATCCAAAATATAGATTGAACTCCTCAAATAGTCCAAAATGAATATGTGCATATGTCTTTCTTTATATACACTTGTATGCACACATTTAGGGGGAGTTCACTCTATGTTTTGTGGTTTCATTAGTATTGATCCATGTTTTATTTTTCCATATACATTGGGATCAAACTATGATCATACATTCATTAAAAATCTGCTTTAAAAGTCAAATCGGTGCTTTGTTCTGCAAGAGCGGTAGTACCGCAGAGGAACGGTACTACCGGCGACCGGAAGCTCCGGAACTCGAGCGTGGCCTTTTTTCCAGAGAGCGCCAAAATTGGGACTTTGAGTTCGGCCGAGTGGTAGTACTGCCGACTTTGCGGAACTACCGGTGAGCGGTAGTACCGTTTTACAACGTCGGTAGTACCTGCTACCGAAAATCCAACGGTCATTGCAGAGGCTCGACATAGCCGCTCGTCATGTCGATAGGGAAGCGGTAGTACTGCATGACGACTGGAACTACCGGACCTTAGATAGCGGTTAGGTTCCATGATGATGATGACTTTAGATGACTTCATGAGTTGAAGGTTATCAAGAAGAGGATGCATCATGTGTTGATGCACATCAAGATTTCGAAGTGAAGATGTTCATGTGTTGATCATCAAGTCAAGGAAGACCATCATGTGTTGATGGAGTTGATGAGAAGGATGCATCATGAGTTGATGCATATCGAGATGATGACCCAAGGCAAAGGTATGACTAGCTAGGGCTAAGGATGTGTTCCTAGTCTTTTACCGGTCTTGGTGTTTGGTTGAAAGACCGGATTGCTAGTATATGTTGCCGTACTATTAAGAGGGGTCATGTCTAGTAGTTTGAGTCTCATCATGTGTTGATGGCTCAACCTCACTTGCTCTAGCTCATCTTGGCATGCGTCTTGCATTTGCGAATGTGTTTTGCAAATAGTTGAAGCTCATGTGGCCAATCCTTGTAACATGTGACTATACTTTGCAAATGTGTTTTGCAAAAGGTTGAAGTCCATGTACCTACTCCGTGTGACATGATCTAAGTTTGCAAATGTGTTTTGCAAAAGTTGGAGATCATGTATTATCCCTTGGTATGGTCTAAGATTGTTTGTTGCTATTTCCTTTGACATTAGACCATGGTAGTGACTCTTTAGATGTCTTGTGATTTCTGCATTAATCTAATGTGTTTGAGATCATGCAAATAGATGGGTTGTGTAGCCCTCTGAATAAGCTTTCCATAGAGTCCAAGATCACTCAATTCCGACATCGGAGTCAAAAGTTATGCCCGTTTTTCCGAGAGCTATCGTGCTGAAAACCGGAAACGGAAGTACCGCCTTGGAAGCTGCGGTAGTTCGAAAACAGTAGTACCGCCCAGAATCTGCGGTAGTTCCGGAATGATGAATAACGGCTATTTTCTAGCCGTTATGATGGGAGTGGTAGTACCGCTCCTATAAGTGCTGATAGTTCAGGAAAATCCTGTTTTTGACTCCAACGGCTAGTTTTGAGCTGTGGGCTATAATACTCCCTTGTGGCCGGTTGGAACAGTGTCTTTGGCACTCTATTTCACTCTTTTGAGCTAGTGTGAGCTTCTCCTCTTATTTGTGCATGTGTTGCACCTTGTGAGCAAGGAGAGAGGTCTCTAGTTGCATGTGTTGCATCTAGAGGTGGATTTTGTATCCACTTGAGCTTGTGCATTTGTTGCGTGGTGAGAGTCAAGCAAGGGCTTGACTTATTACTCTTGGAGTTTGCCGACTCCTAGGCGGCGTTGAGGCGTCGTGCTCGGTGATCTTCTCAAAGAAGCTTGTGAGAAGGCCGGCGTGTGTGAAGGTTGGAGCTCACCCACCAAGCGGAAAGAGCTACCACTAGTGGATTGAGGTGTTTCGGCTTAATTCGTGGAGCCGGTCCAATTCGTTTGGGCTAACCTCAACGTGGATTAGGGGAGAGCGGCAACTCTCCGAACACCACGGTAAAACATCGTTGTGTCAATTGTGGTTTGTTTTCTTGTACTTATTTACATTCAAGCAATTTATATTCATAGAATTAAATTGATTGCTTGTATACCTAGGATTGCAAACCATTGACCTTGGCTAGAATTATTAGTGCACTTAGGCGATATTCTTATTGTAGGCGCTATTTGAGCTAAACCAAATTGATTTACCCTTCCGCTTTATATACTTGGTTTAGGCAAATAGAAAAGCTCTTAAATTGTTAGTATTAACTTGTAGAAAAATTTTAGGACCGCCTATTCACCCCCCCTTCTAGTCGGCCACCTCGATCTTACAACGTCGGTCTTCGACATTTGGGTGACCCTCAATGCTTACCATGAGGGTACCACCCAAATAAAGACGGTACGACAAGACCAGTTCAAGCGCGAATACAACAAATTCGAGATGCTTGCTGGTGAGTCTCTTGACGAGTGCTTTTCTCGCTTTCACAAGATTTTGAGCAACCTCCGAGCCGTCGGTCTCATATACTCCGACTCGGATAACGCTCGACAAATTTTTTCTGCACTCGATCTTCGGGTTTGGGAGATGAAGGTGACTACCATCAAGGACACCACGGACCTCTCGACCCTGACTCTTGACGTGCTTTACTCGCGCCTCAAGACTCACGAGATTGACATAGTCTCTCATCGGTCGAAGTCTCATTCGATGGCACTAGTCACCGATCCCACTTCGAGTTCTGGTTCTTCTGCCGATTCTCTTTGCGGGTTCTCCCTAGCTGCTCTCTGTGACGTAACTGATGATCAGTTAGAACAGCTAGAGGATGAACAACTGGCCCTCCTAGCTCGGAAGTTCTCCTATGCTTACAAGAGGAGGAGGGACGGAAAAAGAAGAGGACCAGTGATTTGCTTTGAGTGTGGTGGCCCCAACCACATTCGAGCAAACTGCCCCAAGCTAGGGAAGGGCAAAGGAGACTACGGCGGTTCGGGCAAAAACAACTACCCCGACAAGAACCGCAACAAGAAGCCCCCAGCTCAGACGCAAGGCAAGAAGACGTTCCGCGACCTTGGGAAGGCTAAGAAACTCTTCCATCGCGTCCTCGCCGCCTTCGATGACCTCGACCTCGGCGAGGTGGAGGGATGGAGCGACGACGACGGGACGGGTGACCAAGACTCCAAGGGCGGCGACGACTTCTCCGACATGTGCTTCATGGCCCTCGAGGGTGAACTGAGCGACAGCGAGCTCTACTCCGACTCCGACGTGGTTCGCCGGGCAGGGAAGGAAAAGGTTTGGCTTGTAGGCTCCGGGTGTTCACGACACATGACCGGAGATTCCCGTTGGTTTTCTTCCTTGCCGTGCTCGGTGATGAGATGATCACCTTCGAGATGTTTCATCCGGGGCGTCATCGCCAAAGGTACAAGACGCATTAATGATTCATTTATTTTAAAAGATGTTGCCTTGGTTAGTAAGTGCAGTACAATTTGCTTTCGGTCTCTCGACTTCGATGACGATTTCGAGGTGAGCTTTAAGAAAACAAGCGCAAAATTCTTGATTCTTCTGTAGTCCGGTTTCGGGATTTCTCGCTTTGGGAGGATCTTTCGTGCTGATTTTTCCGAGTCTTCGGTGATCCTCTCCGTTGTTTGCTTGCTTCGAGTCCGCGACCTTTCCTTCGGCATAGGAGACTTGGTCATATTGGATTTGACCATTTGACTCGAGTTAGCGGCCACGATCTCATTCGTGGTCTGTCGAAACTCAAGATGGTCAAAGATCTTGTTTGCGCTCCATGCCCAAACGCGGCAAGATGGTTGCCGCTTCTCATCCTCCGGTCCAGATTACTATGACCGATGCATGAGACAACCGCCCACATGGACACAGTTGGACCAGCTCGAGTGCAGTCAGCAGGAGGGAAGTGGTATGTTCTCGTCGTGGTCGATGACTATTCGAGGTACTCTTGGGTGTTTTTCTTAGCCTCAAAGGATGAGACGTTTTCATATTTTCGAGGTCTTTTCAGTAGGATTTCTGTTGAGCTTCCAGGTGCCTTGCGAGCGATCCGCAGTGACAATGGCACGGAGTTCAAGAACTCCTACTTTGAGAGGTTATGTGATGAGACAGGTGTAGAGCACCAGTTCTCTTCTCCGCACGTTCCACAGCAGAATGGCGTTGTGGAAAGGAAGAAACGTACCTTGGTCGAGATGTCCAGGACGATGCTCGATGAGTACTCTACACCTAGGAAGTTTTGGGCTGAGGCTATAGCCATCGCGTGCCATGTTTCGAACAGAGTTTTTCTCAGGGCACACTTGCACCGCACCTCTTACGAGCTGAGATATGGGCGAAAGCCCAGTGTTTCTCATTTTCGTGTGTTTGGTTGCAAGTGCTTTATTCTGAAGTCCGGGAACCTAGATAAGTTCGAGTCACGTTCTTGTGATGGACTATTTCTAGGCTACTCGACTTCTTCACGGGCCTATAAGTTCGAGTCACGTTCTTGTGCTGTTCTTGGTGCGGTATTACCTCTCCTCGAGAGGTACTACCTCTCAAAGGTACTACCACATTTTCAACAACGGTACTACCGCTCGCCGGCAGAACAGCCCGAAATTTGCTTTTCTTTCTGGATTTGATCTTCCAATCTGTGTTTTTCAGTGTGTTTCTATCTGCTGTGTGAGTACTTGAGGGGAGGATTTTAATTTTTGAAAGCACCATTCACCCCCCCTCTGTTGCCATTTCGGTCCTACACAAAACCAAACTATAAACCCAAATGAATCCACCCCATATATTCCACCACCATGTTCCAAAGATCAGCAGTAGTATTATTCAAACCTGTTTGTACCAAGTTGATGTATTTTCGACTAGCATTTTACGGACACTAGTACCCATAGTCTCGCTCTCTGCCTACTTCCGTTGGCATGTACCGAAAAACAATGGAAAAATACACGGAAAACTGACAGCAGATGAGATGACCACACACACAATACTATCTGCAGACTTCCAAATTCCAGCTTAAGTCCCTTTCTTGTGGGCACACACAAGGAAATCTTGTGACAATGGACAAACAAGCTCTTGGTCTTTTTTTTCTTTCACATGGAAATAGCTGTGTTTAGTTCTCGGAGTTTGTTGCTTCTACGGCATGCAGCCGACTCCAGGGACAACACACTAGGCAGAGGTACATACAAGGATCCACAACAAAAACAAACTAGTAGAACAGAAAAAAAGAGGGTACAATCGTTCAATATCAAACCAGGATATCATCACAGATGCAGATTCAACCAACAACCAAAATCAAGCATACACCTTCAGATTCAATTCTCCCTCAAAAGATGATATTGCAGTGGAAGTTGCAAACCATTTGCAAAAAGCATCATGAACAAATGCACCTTTCATCCCTCACAATTTGTACTTTTTTTCTCTCTCAAAGGAGCAACAGGATTACAGAACAGGAGATCACACATTATGCAAACTTTACCATACCGAAGAAACCTAAAAGCTATTTGCGCAGGTGTTATGTGCTGTGACACAGGCAGGGTTCACAATTCATCAGGCTCTGATACAGCACTGGAAATAGCTCAGGAATTTCTTCCTTCCCTAAAATCAATAGTAAAGGAGCAATACGTTAGGTGTATAGTAGCAATGGTCAATTATGTACCCAGTGCATGATGCGAAATGAAGGAGGTCACTACAACTCAGTGCATGATGTGAAATGAAGGAAGTCACTAGCAATGGTCAATTATATACAACGGAATACATAGTGCAGTGTGAAGGAAAAGTTGATCATGCAATTGCTTGTCTGGAAGAATACTTTGAAAATGAAAACGTCATCCTGATAGTCTACCTAAAAAATGTCACTCTGATGGGTACGTGGCCGAAAGTCTCAGGTCATATGTCAAACTATGACTCACAAAGATAACTCTGATATATTAACATCAACTTTATGAGTAGTTAATCACGGCTTGATTCTTCATCAGGTAGGACATGAATAGAATAGTAAACCAACGACATCAAGATGCCACCAACCAGCCGCACGTAATCACGGACAAGTAAACACTAGCTTCCCCTAAAAGAATACTTCTATAACCACCTGTCAGTCACAACCTCTCCACATAATTAGCCTTAAAGCTGTTTATTCCCTAATTGATTTATTCACCTCATTTTTTAGCTCAGCAGGGCTGCACATATAAATGTATTTTTATTATGAATGTCGTAGCAAGTACTAATAAGATAGAACAAAATTGCACAGGTAAGGTGTCATGAACCTTAGTTCATAGAGAGTAAACACCACCAAGAGTATGGCCGGATGGCGTCTACGTAGAAGGAGAGACTATATATGAGGAAGACTTTGTTATTTCTCTGCTTGATGCCAATAGCATGTGGTAGCCCTCTTATATAAATGGGCTCCCCCTAACAGATAGAATCTAATCTCAATCATATCTCTAACAAATATAGAAACTAATATCATATATCTAATTATATTTCTAACAAAATGAAACTAATCTCTAACTCAAATAGAAACTAATCTCTACTTTCTAATACTGAACCGGCTAGACCCAAGGCCCACACCCATGATATTACATCCCTCCCGGACATGCAGCTCGTCCTCCAGCTGCTAGGCGGCGGCCATGATTGCAGTTCTACGTCGACGAAGTGTAGCGCTTTCGGTTATACGATGCCAGCAAAAGAAGTTTTTTTACTTCACGGGCTCCTGTTCCTATTAATAACTCCGCGTGGAAGACACGGTTTCACGCGAAAACAGAGGCGATGGTGGCGGAGGTTCCCTGGTCGGCATCGTTGGGCGATGGCGGCGAACGCAGAAAGAGGCGCGGCGGGGGCTCGCGGCGGCGGTCGGGCGTCTTCGGCGCGGGCGGCGGCAGCGGCGGCCGCGAGCACTAGCGGCCGAGCGGGAGGCGGCCGGCAGCGGTGGGCGTGGCGGTGGCCGTCGAGGCCGAGACGCCTGGCGGCTTCGAGTGAATCGCCCGACGGGAGGCGGCGGCTGCCGGCAATTTCAAGCGCATGCGGCGGGCGCTTCGGTCGGGCTACGGGCGGCGACCATCTCCGACAAACGACTCCGGAACGGCGGCGGGTCCTATAGTGGATGGAGATGGCGGTACGGATCCCGACCTTGCCGATTCGGGGCACGCCACGAGACGGCGGCGAGGCGTAACCGCGGTGGCGGCGGCTCCGGCGGAGGATTCGACGATAAGCAACGGATCCGGCGGTGGATCCGATGGCGAGCAGGTGGCGGATCCGATGATAGATGGTGGCTCCGATGGCTCAAGCGACGGTCGGAGAGCGGCCGACGTGAGTTCGGTTCGGCCCGACGGAAGACGTCCAGGCGGCGGTGGCCTACGCCGAGCGACGGCGGATGAGGTGGCCCGAAGGCGACGCCGACAGATCCAGCGGATCCAAGCAGAGCAAGGCCGGCGGATCGAGACGTCTCGACGGCAGTGGCCGACGCAGAGAGCAGACGGGCACCATGGTGGCGGACCAGCGAATCGAGGCGGCCCCAGTGGAAGATCGCCGGATCGAGGCACCGACGAAAGACCTTCGGCGCCGGTGTGGAAGACAAGCGGCCCACATAGCAGCCGCCCGACGGAGATGGCCGCGAGGGCCAGGACTGCGAAGGCGACGGCCGATGGCGGCCTGTTCTAGGCATGGGTGAGGAGGATTCGGGCGGTGCGCGCCAGATCCGGCCCGGGGAGTGCGCTAGTGACGGCGGTGCGGGAGGAGGTGACCCGACGACGGAGAGTGCCAGATCTGGCGGCGGCAACCTGAGGATGGGTGGGCGTGAGAGCCCCCGCGGCGGTGTCAGCGGCGATGTGGTCGACGTTGGCGGCCGTGGGGCGGATGAGGTAGACGGTGGGCGCATTGGGGATCTTGCCAGCGCGCGCAAGGACCTAGGAGGAGGAAGTGCCGGCCTTGGCAACAACGGGGTGGGACTTGGGTGGTGGAGGGAGAAGACGCGGTGGGAATGGCGGCGGTGCGCAATTGTCGTCGGGATCTGGCAGTGGATGACGGTGCGCCTGGCTCTTTATCTCCGTGGCAGCTACTGGAAACAGCGTCGCTGCAGCCTCTTGTTGCGCCTTCTTCTGATTTACAATCTTTTCCAAGATGGTATGCATGTTGAGGAAGATGTCCACCATCTTCTTGTCGATGTGGCCATCTTGATGGCATTAGCCTTTGTCGTGGCTAACGACTCGACAACAGGAACCATGGTAGCAGAAGTCGTGGGAAGGGATCGACTGCTCTGATACTAAGTTGTCATAAACCTTAGTTCATAGGGGGTAAACACCACCAAAATGATGGCCGGATAGCGTCGGCGTAGAAGGAGAGAGATACTATAGATGAGGAAGACTTTGTTATTTCTCTGCTTGATGCCAATAGCATGCGGTAGCCCTCTTATATAGATGGGCTCCCCCTAACAGATAGAATCTAATCTCAATCATATCTCTAACAAATATAGAAACTAATATCATATCTCTAATTATATCTCTAACAAAAAGAAACTAATCTCTAACTCAAATAGAAACTAATCTCTACTTTCTAATACTGAACTGGCTAGGCGCAAGGCCCATACCCATGACATAAGGGCAGCCTATATGCATTGGAATGTCCTGCTAGGTCCCCAGTGGACCAGCTTTCTAATGCCGATTGGACCAACATCTAACGGCTGGACCCCTTGAATTCTCCTGGCGCATGTAAACCCACATACCAACGGATGTTTCAGTTTCACAACAAAAGAAATGTTCATACACATAGCAGTGCTCTCCTTAATATTTCTGCTCCCCAAGGAACCAGCTCTTAAGGCAATCAGGACAACATCATGCTCAAACTACTCAACCCTGCCACTGATGTGATAACATTGTACGCCTTCAAGTACCATTATAAATATAATTTATTTTGCCCCTCATAGCCAGGAATGCAGATTTGGAGGCCGCTAAAAAGCTTATGGGCCTGTCCTTATCATCCAAGTTGTGACAAGCACTCCTAACTAAACTGTCCACTGCATGTGCATAATTGGATGCATTAGCCTGTGCTATCTGCAATGGCCTCTTCTGATTCGGCCAGCCTTCCCATCTCTCCTGATCACACAACAGGTCGTTACACTGCTCCTAAATTGCTGATCATGACAATTCTATGGATGCGATGATACTAAATGGGCCCCACACATGCTACCATATAAAATTTACATGAATATATACTATGTTTCTCATTTCAAGAAAATTGAGCAGACCCTAGAACAATCGGTGTTGTCTAGGTGTTTCTCTCCCCTTTACCAATTCACTAGCGTAGAATCGTCTTTGGGTGCAGTTCATATGGCGTGCGCCTCTCATTGCGCCTCAATTTTGTGATCAAAATTTCCCAAGGTTCATCTTAAATTCAGGTACGAAATTCCAATTCAACAGAGCAGAAATGGTAACATTTAATCAACGTTTCACTTCAATTTCGCACCTGTAGTTACTGGACCATCCAAATTCCGCTCAGGCAATGGAGACAAGGTGAAAGACACTACCGATAATGGAGGTAACAATCTGACACAACACAAGACAAGCCATGTATGATGTGTGATGAGTTGAAGGGTTACCGTGGGTGAGTCGTCGTGGGCGGCGGCGTGGAGCGGCCGACGGTGGTCGGCAGCTGCGGCGGGGGCGAAGTCGGCCTTGGTGGGCTGCACCTGCCCCGCCATCTTCTGCTGCTGGGCGAGGAGGTCGTCGTCGCCGCCGAGGCTGGCCCGGGAGAGCTCGCGCTTGTTCTGCTTGCGCATCTCTCGGATCTTGGAGAAGTCCATGGAGTAGTCCGGCACGGCGCCGTTCTTCATGTCCCACTCCCCGAACGCCGGCACCGTCATCCACTCCACAGCTCCCCCCTGCTGCTCCTGCAAGAAACCAGCCATCGACACCTTCTCAGGTCTGATCTAGCCATGAACCCTCCGCGCAAATCGATCCTAGCCAGCCAAGCAGCCATTGCCAAGAACCGTTTGGTTTCTTGGCGGTTAGCCAAAGAAATCAAAATCCGTTCGCCCCGTGTGGTTTTTGCTCCACTTTTTCAGCGAACTCAACTGTCGGACTAGAGAAGGCCAAAGATTAATTGAAAAAATATGCATCTTCTTTGTATCAAATTAAGCTTGAGAAGGACTCTGGGTTCTGGACGGAAGGAGAAGCTTCCGCTCCCCCTTCTTGTACAACAACAAAACAACAAAATCGCGCGGGTTTCCTTCTTTTCCCAGGTGAAATTTGCGGCGACAAGGAACAACAAACTGCCCCGGAATCCCGCCGATATCCCTCCAAGAAACAAAGGAAACAAGGATCCTTCGCTAGTTCAGGGAAGGATAAAGGGGAATGGGAAGAAGCTGCTCATACATAACATACCTCCTTGCGGTTCTCCATCCCTCTCTCTCTCTCCTTGCTGTAGCAGCTGTGTCAAACTTGCCCCCTTCTTCTCGCTGCGACTTCGCTGCTGCCCCTGGAGAAAATTCCGGCGAGTGGTGTCAGCGTCCGGGGAGAGGAAGAGCCCGTGCGTTTAAGGGGGCGTTGTATTGGTTTTGCTGGTGGGCTTTTACTGTACTTTTCACCGAAAAGAAATAGCATTGATAGGAAGAAATGCTTTTTTAAAAAAATATAAAAAGTGGAAAAGAGATACTTACGATAGAAGTAAAGAGAGTAAAGTAAATAATACGAATCCCTCTATTTTATCTCTACAATAAAACAATAGTAAAAGGAGAAAAAATAGTTTTAAAAAATGAATATTCATGTTAACTTTTAGCTTTTGAGCGGATGAGCTGTGCCTACTAACCCAGCTTGCTTAATCAGCCGCTGCTAATCGTGTTTCTCTCGTGATCAGGGGGATGGAGCACGGCCCAGCCGGTGGTGGCTGGGGAGCGGGGCCCAGTCGCATCGGGCGTGTGACCCGTTGGATCTTCTCATGCTTGGGTTTCTGTGACCTGTGACTGTGAGAACAGAAAGTGGGCCGGGTTAAAAGGTAAAGGGTCGAGCACGAGGGTTGGTGAGAAGTGGCTGAGGAAAGGGCGTGGGCCTGCCGTTGTCCGCGGTGCATCCGTCAACGGTCAACCGCTGCCGGTAACGTGAATGAAAATTGGTTATTGTTTGGTTTATTACCAAATTTAGATAACGTCCACAAAAATTTGATAATAGCAATGAAATCCAATGTCACATATGGACAATCTAATGATGAGGAAATCGCTCATAAAAATTTTGATAACACCAAAAATTAGCTTGTTACATCCAAACAATGTTCTTTTTGCAAATATTTGGCTTTGCCTAGATTTTGGCTATACCAAAATTTGGCTCGGCTCAATTGGGCCACAAATTAAACAACCCCCAAATTGTAGTAATACTTATGAGGCAGATTTGTCATCAAACCAAACATCCCTTACTCTCTACGTTACCACCCCTCTCACCCTACTTGTGTCGTTGTGCGCCTCCATGCATTGTTTCGCCGCACCCTTCCCGCATCAGCACCTAAGTTGCCACCACCGCTTAAAACATGACCCTAGATGGCAACTAGGGGTGGCAACGGGGCCGGAGGTCCCGGGGAGGCCCCGGCGGCCTCGCCCCAATCCCCGCTAGCTTGACCTCGACCTAGCTCCATTACCCTTGCGGGGCAGATTGCTCCCCACCCTTAATCCCGGGGGACCTGACCCTCACAGGACCCTACGGGGATTAAAAAAGAAGACCCCAGCCTTGCCCGCTAGCGCAGTGGGGCCTGTATTCCCTGTAGGGGAGATCGCCCCCACCCTTGATGAGAAAATTCCCCGCGAGCCCACCCTACGGGGAAATTGCCACCCCTGATGCAACGCCAAAGCACGAATCCCAGAGACACATCGAAAAGGCAAAAAATGTGTCTCATCGGGGAGCATAAAAACAAAAATGAGTCTAAAAATATCACTTTAGCCACTTTTTAAAAATTTATAAAATATCACCCTAGCTACTTTTTTTCAAATTTAGCACCCGAATGCCCATCTTTTCAAAAATAGCCGCCTCGTGTACCTGCCACGCACAGGGCAGGTTCACGGAGAGGGCTATTTAAAAAGACAGGTGTTCAGGGGACTAAATTTGAAAAAAAAAGTTACCAGAGTGACATTTGTGTGCTCAATTCCGTAAAACATGCACCTTGTTGATAGCAATTTCATAAAAAAACATGTACGTATCAGGAGATTAATGCTCTATTTAGAAAACATATTTTTCTCTCGATCATTAGGGGAATTAAACCGTTTTCTATGAAATTGTGCGAAAATCATGTGTGGGATTAGTAGGGCTGAAAATGGATCCAGATTCGGTCGGATTATCCAGATGCTTTATATCTGAATCCGAATAGAAAACGGATCCAAATTTGGATGTTGAACTGGCGAAGTCCCGGATGTCGAATGCGAATCTAGTATGGCTTGATGCAGATCCGGATTCAGAGTCGGATATCCAGATTCAGCAGATATAATAGCAACAGCTAGCTAATACATATCTTTTGTATTTGACCTCTAATTGGACACATTATATATGCATTTCGATTAGCTTGACGAGCACATCGCTATGGTGGACTCTAATTTGGTATTTCATATTTTTTTTATTTTGGCACATCCCTCATAAAGCTTTTTATATGCTCTTTTTTAGCTAAATTTGATATGTTATAACCAATTTATTTGTAATATATCTAGAATTAGTTAGGATTAGTGGAAAAATGACACCAGTGGCCAATGATTATGTGATAAACTAGAGGAAAAGGGGGATAAATATTGCTATAAAACAGGTATGAATTTGCTAAACTTCATTGTGACATAGGATATGAAGTTGTCCTTAGAAGTTGTGTTATACAAATACATGAGATGAACGATTTATTTGTCGTTATCAACATTTAATACGCGGTTACATGTTAGAGTTAGCTATTTATCAATTAAAAATATTAAAACAATTCGATGTCATATTTTAAATAGGAGAGGCCATGAATAATTATTGGAATCCAAAAATTAGTCGAACTCGATCCGGTTTTGAGTATAATCCAATCCAAATTTGTATTCGACATTTGTCTGGTCCATATTTGTATCCGACGTTTGTTTGATTCGTATTCGAATACAAGAAAAATATGGATACGAATATGGTTTGAGCACTATCCGATCCATTTTCACCCCTAGAGACTGGTATGGTAGCATAGGGGGTGGATGGTGCCTTTAGATTTTCCCTCCAAGTATTCACAATCCTTCACTCCCGTAACTATTGAGCTATAAGATCAGAATTGGAAGCCAAAGCCAAAGTAATTAACTCCAAAGCTCCGAGAGCCAAAGAACCAAACCCATGGCGATTTGTCCAGCTACCATAGGGTGGTCTGACCGGCGTCCTTGGCGGTCTGACCGCTCTCCTGTTCCATAACAGAAAATTAGCTCGAGACAAAACCAAAAAGGGTGCAACTCCCAAAATCCTCAATCAAAAGAGATAAAACTTTGCATGCACCTTGGTAAGGGTCTTAGGAATCTATTCTAACCAAAGATCACATAAATCTCAGTCAAAGTTCTACCCTTTCCCTAAAACAAGCAAGATTGCATCAAAACCAAGCAGGCTTCAAAATTTTGGAATATAACTTGTTTGTGGGCAGAGGATAGCCAAGATGGCAGTAGATGAGTTCCCTCACATCATAGAAAGTTATTCCCTCATGTCATAGCAAGCTATTCCTCTTAAAGATTTGAAGTAAAAACTCTGGAATCGAGAAATCTCAAGATGAGGTCAAATACAAGCAAAACCAGATAACTTCAAGAACTTGCAAGACCTACTGCCTATATGGATAGGAATTGATCTCTACGAGTCATCTGCATCACTTACACATACATGGCACACAACAAAATCAAGAAGAGGAGAGAAGAGATCAAAACTAATAAGAACAAGGGTAAATCAACCAAATCAAGGAGACTCTATGAGTGAAGAATAAAGTTGATATATTGCTACTTGAGAATAAAGATATTACAGCCACTCCACCTGGAGGATAAGATAGTACACCACAACACTCACACTTCTCAACCCTAACCCTAGAACATTTGACTAGAATGATGGATGGATGGTTAACAAGAAATTCTCCATCACAACTCATTAAATAGGTGAGACAACCAGCTCATATCTAACTCTAATAAATACTATCCACTAGCACATATAGGGGAAACTCACTAACCCTACACAACATGGGTTTTACTCACACACTTAACTTATGCATGATTTTCAAAGCACATAAGCCTGAATTTGCTAAGTCTTTATCCTTTAATCGACTTGATCATCTTAACTTTTCCTTGATCTAAACCACTTTCCCAAGCATTGCGGTTTTGATTCAAGATAGTTTCTGATATTTGATCATCTTACCAAAATACCCTTTCTTGACCCGGTCTTCATCTTCCTTGCAAGTAATCAAAATGCTTGTGATGTGTAGGTGCACCACTGGCTTGTCACGCGTCGGCAAGTATCTCTTGTTCTGGTTTCACTAGACCACATCTCACTTAGACCGATCAAGCCACATGATGTAACCCGTCGCTTGAACATTTCCTTTAATATTTCCTGTATTCATTGTGCCACACTTGAGCTTAACCATCTTACCCAACATCCTTGGTCATTCTGGGCCTCAGCTCCTCTATGAGCGTAGCTCCAATTCTTGGTATTGACTATAGTTGACTTCAACCCTCTCTGCATATTCAAAGATCAAGAAATTATTTTCAGGCATAAGTTCTTCACACACTTGACCCATATTAGTCAAAATATTCTTCATGCAACATATATGCACTGTCCTAGGACAAAATAAACCAAACCACGACCAAAATTCTCGAAATCACAAATTTTAGCTGAAGTAAACCACCTGGCTAGTTAGACCGCTAGCTCTAGGCAATCTAACCGCTGGTAGCTGTCAGTTTGACCGGTAGCCGGTTTGGCTGCCTCCCAGGCCGGCCAGACCACCAGGGTAGATGTTCTGAAAAACTATAAATTTGCAAAAAAAATCCAAATTTCTACAACCTGATGTTCTGACTCTACAAAGTGAAGCACAACATCACTTTCTCTATATTGTCTCTAAGAAAATACTATCTAATATCAATATGCTTGGTCCTGAAGTATTGCACTGGGTTTTTCATAATATTAATAGCACTAGTGTTATCACAAAGGAGGGGGACACTATCTAAGGCCAACCCATAGTCCTGTAGGGTAGACAAGATACAGAGAACCTGAGAGCAACTACTAGCAGCAGCTACATGCTCCGCTTCTACAGTGGAGTGTGCAATAGAGTGCTATTTTCTAGGTGACCAATAGATAAGAGATATACCTAATAAAATAATAAGTGCCATAGATACTCTTCCTATCTATCACACACCCCACAAAATCAACCTCAGAAAAAGCGCGAACAGAGAGTGCAGAATTAGAAGAATATCAGAATCCACAGTTAAGAGTGTCTTTAAGGTACCTAAATATATGACACACTTCTTAACAGTGTGAGGCATGAGGGAAAGCCTCAAATCGAGCACACAGATACACAACAAACTGTATATCTGGCCTTGAAGTCGTGAAGTAGAGCAGAGAGCCAATCATGTCGCGGTACTCTTTCTGGTCTACGTGATCTCCATCTTCATTTGGATCCACCACAGTAGAAGTGACAATTAGAGTAGACATTGGTTTACTAATTCCCGTGTTAAAGCGCCAAAGAAGTTACTTTGTGTACGTACTTTGATGAATGAAGGTCTCTTCCTTCAATTACTTGATTTCAAAACCAAGGAAAAGAAAGTTAGCTCGCCCATCATACTCATCTCAAATTCTCTGCTCGTAGAATCTAAAAATCTGGACACCAAAGCATAAGAAAAGCCATCAAAAAATAATATCATCCATATAAATCTGAACAAGTAAGAAGTCACTGCTATGCCTGAGAGTGAACAAATTTTTATCTACCATTCTTATTTTAAAATCATTCTTAAGCATAACACTCTTAAACCTATCATACCAAACTTTAGGGGCTTGCTTCAATCCATACAAGGCTTTGGAGAGCTTACACACACGGTTTGAGAACTTGGGATTTTCAAAATTAGAGGTTGCTTGACATAGACATCTTCTTCTTTGAAACCATTTAGAAAGCACTCTTGATATCCATTTGAAATAACTTAAAACCTTTAGATACAGCAAAAGTTAGCATAATACGAATGGCTTCTAATCTAGCTACAGGTGCAAAGGTCTCTTCAATGTTTAAGCTCTCTACTTGAGAAAAACCCAAAGTTATAAGCCTAGTCTAGTTGCGAACTATTAACCCATACTCACTTTGCTTATTTTTGAAAACCCATTTGGTACCAATTATATTATGATTAGGAGGAGATTCAACGAAGGACCTAACTTATTTCTTTCAAAGTTTTCAAGCTCTTCATACGTGATATTAACCTAAGAGAAATCAAATAAAGCATATGTGACATCTCGAGGCTCAAAAGATGCAACAAAAGCAAAATGTGCATCAAAATTTGGAGAGATAAACCATGATCGAGTAACTCGCTCATAGAGATCCGCAATCATCTGCTCCTCGGGGTGTCATCGCTGAATGTGAAGAGAAGGTCCTGGTGTAGACCTGGCCTCTACCTCATGGGCTGTGGAGGTAGGAGTAGAGCCACCTGAAGCACCAGTGAAGGTAGAAGGATGCTGCTCTATTGAAGCTGGAGTAGTGGAAGCAGGCCCTCCAACCAATTCAGGAGTGACTAGAGGAGGGATTGGGTCCTCATCCTCTAAATCAGGGTCGTCGTTGATGAAGATACTCTCTTAATCACCGTGCACCTACACTGTCAGGTCTAATATCAGGACTAGCCTCATGAGAAATGACCTCACAAGTCTCAATGATTTTGTTAGTATCCAAATTATAAAACACGAAAACCACAAGAATAAGAAGGATATCCAAGAAAAATATCATCATAACATCAAGATTTAAATTTATCCAAGTTGCCATATTTAAAAATGAAGCACTTGTAACAAAAAATCTTGAAATGAGAGACGCTAGGCCTATGACTGAAACTCAAAAGAAGTTTTGCCTATGGACTCTACAAGAACCAACTATGTCTAAATGCAAGAGCTGTCCAGGTTTATGAGTCAACACTAAGGTAAGAAGAGCATGAGAAGTCTACAGGGTGTGCGTACGAGATCATTGCAACTCTTAAGCCTATGCAATCCTCTAAGAAAGTTCTTGTTACTGATTCTAGTCAAGTGATTGAAGCCTATATGTACAAGTCTACTATGCCACAATACTAGATCATGTGAATCAGAAGCCACAAGACACTTAGGGCTAGCTGAAAGAAAAACTAAAACCAGCACTAAATATCATCTCAAACCTAGAGATCCCCAAAACAAGCTTACATGAGGAATCTAGAACTCTCTACTCTTGAATCACACATCTAGACCCTCATCAAGAGGATGGGAAATAGATAGTAGATTATATCTCAGCTTACTTATCATAGTGACACCCTTGAACATGAATTTATTGTTGACGCGCACAGTGCCCTTCGCAGTTACAGTCCTGATAGAAGCATCCCTGAACATGATCAACTCGTTGCCGGGTGCACAAGTGAGAGATGAGAACCATAAAAAATGTCTAGTCATGTGTTGAGAATTCCTGGTGTCAACAAGCCACATGTCTCCTTCCTCGCTCGACGGACCTACAGGGCATAAGCAGAAAACATATGTACTTCAGTACTGGGGTTAGTAATAAAAGACTTGGGAATCTAATACTAAGACACATAATGTCTACGAACAACAGTAGAAGTAGAGATAAAATGGTTAGCATGAAAATCATGAGGATGCACATGAGAACCACCTAGACCGCTATGAATCGGCCTACCAAAAGGCTGGCACTCTCTCTGCCTAGACACTACCTGTGGTATACCCTCATGATATCCTAATACAAAGCACTACCTCAAACCACCAAAGGAGTCATAGAAGTCATCTAAAAACCTAGCCCTATATCTAGAAGGAAAGGCATGAGGCCTAGCTCTAGAGACACTCATGGGTGAAGAACTTCTCTAATGGACCTTAAAACATACATCCTCTCTTTTCTCTCAAGCTTGACTATACAGAAATAGAACTCAACAATATGGCCATTTTTGTTTCATAAGGTGCAATGGTACATGACCTTTTGAGAGGTCTAATCTGCTAAAATGGAAGCACTTGACTTGCTAGAACAAGTTTGGGCAAACCATTTGATAGGCAAACCAGAAAACTAGCGGCAACTAGCAAGACCATATATCTCTAGTTTTATTTCGCAAGTTGCAATCATCTTTTCTTATTCATGTTCACCTTGATGGAGACGGTAGTGAAGAATCCCACTGGATATCATCCTAGCCATCTTTACTTTTCTCTGTTCTTGTTAGTGACGTATCTAGAATAAAAATGATGTGAGTCAGGGACGAAGCTAGGCCTCAGGCCATCAGAGCAATGGCCCAAGCCTAAGAGCAAAATTTTTCGTAGCAAACAACAGGATGGGCCACCCCTACTGATTCCAGTGGACTGGGCCTAAGGCCCAGCCCACGGCTGGCCATGTCCCTGATGTGGGTACTTCATACTTCATACATGTATTTATCGATGTATCTATCAATAGTATAGTAGATAATAATACATTCTAAATTTTATAACATCAACTAACTTCATAATAAAGTTCAATGGTAAATAACTATTTACCAGACAATATTCCAAAATCAAAAAACATACTATTAGTGAATGATCTAGAATGAATCCGAGAACCTATTATTATACGTATTTTTTGAAGTGTCTTGCTTTGTGAACGTCCTGCATGTTTTTTCATTTCCCCCTCTGGTTGTCAACGTGTTTAAACATTTCTTTCTTTTAGATAGATATAGTTCTGACATATGGGGTACTAATTTTTGGTACGTGGAAACCATACTATATAAATTTGAACTCTAAATAATAAAAAATAAAATTGACTTGGAGATCTATGCCCTACATTAGTGAACGTGCATCCGCCCCCGGTTCCTGTTGAATGTTCGTTATGGAAAGACAAACAGTCGGGAATAATGATCCCGATGCTAACGAAGAAATTTCGGAACGAAGAGTTCGGATGTAATCAACCACGCTCGTGTTAAGCATTAGCACGTACCTCCGATCCTCTGCATGTATGTCATGATGCCGAGACGCGTCAGCGACCATCTAAAATAGCCTGCACAGCTGCAACCATCTAATGTTATCATGGCAACTTCAGGATAGTAGTATCACCCAACCGATCTCTGTTCTAACTGATTGGAAGCCTTTTCGGCACAAATCACATGCCATGTATCCCAGCTATAGCCGCCATCAGCTAAACCTAGCTGCCACAGTGCTAGAAGTAGAACCGTCCTTTGAAATTCTCTGCTTGGGCTATGGGGACCTACTCTTGCTAAGAAAGATAAACTTCTCTAACTACTTATCGCTCAAATAATGCAAAGCTGACAATGAAAATCTAAAAGAGATAATATCCAAGAAACTAGAAGAGCTGCTCTGAGTAGGGTTAATTATAAGAACCATCGACTCCGTCTTGAGGAGATGTGAGATCAAGTCAATCTCATATATCTTTAACCTTGAGTAGACCTTATCCATGATAAGCTCAGTCATAAAAGTGTTATCATTGATTGAAGTGATCTTTATTCCCCAAACCTTCATATCAAGTATACCCAATAGTTGCCGTGCATTTTTAGAATCAGAAAAAGTCAAGCCAACATCACACAAATCATGAATGATCTTGGTAAACCTTTCCTACAACTCATCCAATAATTCACTAGGATTTTTCTCGATTTTTTAGTATTCTTTCTTTAGTTGGTTTTGTATTAGTTCTTTGATCATGGTAGAGTCCTCATGGTAGTCTACGATGGTCTTTCAAATCTTATGAGCAGACCTCAAGTGAGCAATTCGCTCAAACTCAAATCGACTAAGCCCTTGAATCAGAAAATTATGAGCCTTGCTGTTTGCCTCTACATCTGGTGTATTCACATGATTATCGGCTGGCATGACATAAGCATTCTTGAGTTTGATCTAAATTGGGTGACCATGAGCCTCGATGTAAGATTGCATAAGAGCCTTCCAATAATAGAATTCACCTTTATCGAAAACGGATGGCTTGGTTAATTCAGCATGCTAAATTAATGACTTCCTTTCCAAATTGATGCTTTTTCGAATTAATGAATGTTAACGGGTTTACCTGATATATTGTATATCATTGCATTTGCACACATCTAAAAGTAATCCAAAAACAGAGAGGCTTGGTGCTCAGACACCATGCTGCCCCATTTCAGCGTCATATATATATAAATATAAAATAAATATCAAGGACACCATGGTGTCTAAACTCCATGATTGACCTTCCATCTATGATTGAAACTTTCCATCAATGATTGATCCGGTATGCCAAATTAATGAATTCCTTTCCAAATCGATACCTTTCCGAATTAATGAATGCTAATGGGTTTGACTGATATATTATATACCATTGCACTTGTACGTATCTAAAAACAATCCAAAGGCATAGAGGATTGGTGCCCTTGGTGTGTGTGTGTATATATATATATAGAGAGAAATGCTATGCACTTAAGTTTACGATACAATCATGGTGCACTCTAACTAAAAAGGTCGCAAAAAAATCTGAAAAATTTCTATATCTACTTCTAAATTTGATCTACCTATGTATAAAATTTTAAATTCAAATTTATTCTATGTTAATAGTAACAAAAGAGAAAATTTGACAAATATGAGAGTTCAAATTTGTTAGAATTTTCTCTTTTTTGTTGCTCTTAATATAGAACAAATTTAAAGTTAAAATTTTATACATAAGTGGAGTAAACTATGAAGTACATGTAGAGTTTTTTTTTAAATTTTTTGTGACTTTTTTAGTTGGAGTGCACCGTGATTGCACGGTAAATTTGAGTGCTTAGTATATATTACCTATATACACACACACACACTGCTGCGCTATTCTGCGCGTGTGTGCACTGTACGCGTCAGAAAGTTACTGTCAGTTTTGTTGTAATATTCTGCGCGTGTGTGCACTGTACGCGTCAGAAAGTTACTGTCAGTTTTGTAGTGTTACAACTGGTAGTAACTCTACATGTGTTTGACATCAACTTCACTCACACATGACAATAACTTTCCGACGCACATTCGACACCTATGCAAAGAATAGTGTATACATATATATAATCCTAGCAAAGTCATAGTATCACGTGAATTCTTTGCGTATGCATAAGCAGCAATCAGATGAGGCAAGCTACGTTACGCTGAATCGCTGAGAAAGGCGGGGTTGCGCTGTTTCTGCCTGCCTCTCAGTTTGTCACGGCAGAGCAAGAGATTCAGAAGGTCCATTCATTGTTCAGAAGACAGGAATGGACTGCACTGCACCACCAGTTACCAGCTGCGAGCACCCTAGGTTAATTCGTTCACTCCTTGTGCAGCAAATCCGTTAGGTGAATTACTGGCTGCAGTATGTTCTGGTACCGAGTTCAGTTCAGAGCACTCCGCAGCCTGGGCCTCTGAAATATCTAATGTAATTGCGTGTTTTAGTTCTTTCGGGGTTGGATTCCTTCTAGCTTCTAGCAAGAAACTACCAATTCCCCGTTTGGAGCGCAAGAAATTCTCGTAGAATCTTTAATAGGAATGAACTATTTCCGGCGAAATTCTTGCGTTTCAAGCATTCCCGGAAACTTGTTTCTGGGAGCAAATTAGCCAAATCCTATATGCCTGTCTCTGCTAACTTAGTTTTGACTCGGAA
Source organism: Bonia amplexicaulis (assembly GCA_036346245.1). Taxonomy (NCBI): domain Eukaryota; kingdom Viridiplantae; phylum Streptophyta; class Magnoliopsida; order Poales; family Poaceae; genus Bonia; species Bonia amplexicaulis. Next base: position 9,852,330 of record CM070763.1, on the reverse strand, counting down.
AGATGCTAGATTGCATCAAAATCTGCTTGGATGGCAATTCCTGGTAGTTGTAGGATTACATCTTGCTCAAGGAGAACACTTGATCACGATGATCACATAGCGTCGCAGGATACATTCAACAAGGCAGAACCATGCGGAACAGCTCAAATGAAAACACCACGAGGAAGAACTGACAAGTGAACAGCAACATCTTCACTCAGAAATCAGCATCCACTAGCTCAAGGAAATAACGAAAATGATGATCGCAGCAGAATGGCGCAGCCATGTTCCGTGTCACACACATCATAGTCTAAGATACATTCACCCTACAAAAAAAGATTACAGTGACTGCGCACACAACCAAATATTCGGCTAGAGGGAACAGCAACAGCTACAACACGTGTTCTGATCCATCCTAGGTTGTGCATCTAGTGCACTTGTGCAGTCCTACAAGCCGGTAGTGGGGAGCCTGCTGATGGCAACGGGGAAGCTGAAGCCGATAGCCGTCGTGGTGACGGTTGCGTCCTCATCGGTGACCGAGGGACTGAACCTGACGACAACCTCCGGGTGTTGACTTGCGGTGAGGTCACGTTGTATTTAGGGTCCTGCAGCTGCTCCAGCTTTTCCAGGACCTCAGACATCTGGGGCCGCATCTTGGCCTCGTTGCGGATGCACTGCAAGGCGAGGCTCGCGATGGCATGGGCACCTTTCTTTGGATACTGGCCGCCCAGCTTCATGTCCATTATGCGGTACAACTTGCGCTTGTCGCTCAAGTAGGGCCTTGCCCAGTCAACTAGGTTCTGTTCTGATACTGGTTTCAATTTGTCCAAGGCTCGCCTTCCTGTCAGCAGCTCGAGCAGCACAACACCAAAGCTGTAGACGTCTGCCTTTATAGAGAGGCGACCTGTATAATTTTTTAACATTATGAGAAATAATGGTACCATATGTATTTGTATAGTTCAGCAGTTTCAAACAATTCACACGTTTATAGTTCATGTTCTGGTTATGTCTAATATTCAAGAATGGATCTTGCATATATAAGCTTCTCTATTCAATATATAATTATACGGCATGGGCGGCTTCCCTACTGGTAGCACATGTGCACCTTTGGCACAGGTTGGTATGAACTGGAATGAAACATTTGGTGAAACGATAATTTTGTGTGGTGACGGTGAAATCATAGTCATTCAGAACACAGGGCACTCAACAAATACAAATAATAACCACTTTTTGGTGCTCAAATTAGTCAGTTTATTTTAATCAAATATACACCGTGGTGTTAAGTAATAGCAAGTTTCTTAGTTCATACCAGGAACCCTAAGAGCATCCTTGTCCAAAGAAAAGAGAGCATATAATTCAGGGCCATGAAACAAGCCTCCATATTCCATAATAGACAAAGGACGGTTTGGCTAACTCAAAGTTACAGTGCACTTTACCTAACACAAAGCAGGAGCCCTAAGAGCATCCTTGTCCAAAGAAAAGAGAGCATATAATTCAGGGCCATGAAACAAGCCTCCATATTCCATAATAGACAAAGGACGGTTTGGCTAACTCAAAGTTACAGTGCACTTTACCAAACACAAAGCAGGAGCTTATCTTGAACACTGAGTTTATATAAATAAACTCTAGTTCTAGTTGACTGTATAATATTCAAGAAATGGCAAACATTATGGCGGGTAAACTGACCTCAAACTGAGCATAATAAGACACCGATGTTTGGTACATCCGTACAAGTGTACAAACTTAGGATTATGAATGATGTAAACTGAAAAGTGAAGTTATTTTCTAACCTGTTGCAACATATTCTGGAGCTGCATAACCTCGGGTACCCATGACTTGTGTAGAAACATGGGTTCTATCCCCGGTTGGACCTGCTTTTGCCAAGCCAAAGTCTGAAAGTTTTGCATTGAACCCCTGCATTGGTGAAACAAAACAGAAGTTTTGAGAAAAGAATTTGCAAAAGTCAAACTTTCTTCAGAACAACGGTGAGCAGCTATTGTCCATCCATACCGAGTCGAGGAGAATATTTGATGCCTTGAAATCACGGTATATAACTTGATTTTCAGCATCATGCAAAAATGATAACCCCCTAGCAGCCCCAATAGCAACTTTGAGCCTTATTCCCCAGGGTAAAGGATCTGCGCCTCCTAAAAGAACAAAAAAAACTTTGAAATTGGGACAAATTTCAATACATTAAATGCAGATTTATTGAACTTGGGACATCCCCTTTACAAAAAAAAAAACACTTTGTGCTCTTCCAAAAATCAACAAAAAAAAGATGTAGTACGTACATTTTCATTTCCACTTGTAAAAAATCAGATACAAAGTCATCTGCGTTCACGCTAAAAATAAGTCATCTGCATTGAAGAAAACAAAAACTATGAAAATTTGCAAGCGTGGATAGTACATACACTATTCACACAAGCAACCTGTCATTTTTTGTTCTCATTACTGCAGATGATTTTAGTATCTGACTTTTAGCGAGTGCACGAAAAACTATATGCATTATATCCATGATTTTTGGGGGATTTTTGGAATAACATTTTCCTGTTAAACCCATGGATTTCACAAATTGTTGCAGAAGAATCAAATACATACGTCTGAATAGATGATTCTCCAAACTTCCTTTAGGCATGAACTCATAAACCAAAAGTCGGTTTTCACCATCTGAACAATAACCAATGAGCTTAACAAGATTCTGGTGGTAAAGTTGGCCAAGGTAGTCAACCTCTGTCTGCAGCAGGGCGATCACAGTCAGGAAATTTCAAACAACAATGTATCTGAGAAACTTGGAATGGTTAAGAAAACTACCAGCCATTCTTTGTGCCCCTGGAAGCCTTCTGGTTTTAGCTTCTTGACGGCCACAACCATGCCAGTACCTGGCCTTGAAGGAGAAAGAGTTTGTTCGTCCATCCAACCTTTATAGACATAGCCAAATCCTCCTTCCCCAATAAGACTATCTGGTCGGAAGTTCTTTGTTGCATTCTTGAGATCACTGAACGTGAACGCCTTCAAATTTGGTGATGATAGAATTTCTCCTTCTGTCCTAGGAGTAGGAAGCTCGCTGCGATCTTTATAGGAAGGCAGAGTCAAAGATGACGAAGTCAAACCAGTTTTGGTAGTCGAAGGGTTTGACGATAGACTTGTTTTGCTAACTCCTTTTGATGGATCTGATATCTCAACAAGAGAGAAATATGCATAAGAACAATGGACACACGTTGAATCAATTCAATTACAATATGATGCTATTGCCTATTACTAACAGATACCATTGCTTGTCAAAGTTCGTTTTTGCAAATACATCAGTCAAGAGTCAAGACACATGACTATGTAACAAAAATAGCTCAGCTAGCAAGATGCAATGGCTGCAAGTAGTTCTAACTTCTAACTGTCAAACTGAAACACTGCCATCTCACAGATATACAAACTCCATTCCCGTTGGGAAACATATGCTAATTGCAACTGGATTGACGTCTGATGCTGAGTTCTACATGTTAGGCAGGATAGTAATTAGTCCAACCAGGCATTAGTTGACGAGGCTACCTACATGAGATTTCCCCAAGCTCCATCTTATTAAGGAACACGAACTTATCATTTACGATAACGATAGCCCATAAGCACACTAACTGCTGCTGCAATCACCTACAAAGTCAAATCCTAATTCCATAACTTATCTGTGCAAACATCAATACAAAGTAAATCTTGAAAAAGGGTTGTTATCCTTCGCTCTTTTATGAAACAAATGCCTACCTAACAGAAGCTAAACAGATGAGGAAAAGAAAAAAGTGAGGGCACCCAAAGGAGCAAACACAAGAGTAGTAGTAGCAAGAACAAACACTATTGAAGTGAAAAGGTGCCCCTATCTGAAACACTCACAGAACAGAACAGACACAAAGACATCCATCTAAAATTTGTAAACCAAACAAGAACCAAATCCAACCCAACCACCCCCAAGCCGCTAGCCATTACCAAATCCACAACCAACCGAGGAAGCCGACAAGCATGGAGCAAGCTTAAGCTGACGGTAGCTAGGAAAGCTAGGCACACTCACAGGCGGTGTTGTTGTCCACCCGCGTCGCCGTGTCCATGCAGTTCCCCATCTCTCTCTCTCTCTCTCTCTCTCTCCCCTCCGGCCAATCTACCGAGCACCCATCTCCAAGGGGCTCAAACCAAAGCGAGAAAAGGGAGCAGCCACCAAAACGGCCAAGAACCCAAGAAGCCTATCTATCTCCTCGCGCCTCCAATCCAATCGCTGGCTCCAGCAATGGGCAACCTCCAAAGACGCGATCTTTAAAAGATCTGAGCCGAGCCGAGCCGAATCCGACCACCACCCGATTCACGGCAAAAGAAACTCGCGAGAACCAGCAGTGCTACACCACCAGGCACAAGGGCCAGGAAACTACGATCCTGAACCGTCAGGCCAGGCCAGGCCAGGTCAACTCGGCCCTGCCCGCTGGCGTCGGCAGCTTGCCGTACGTGAGGGTGAAGTGAAACGCCCGGGAAGCTTGGATAGGATTCGGGAGGCCGCTCCGGCTCGGCTTCGAGATGGGGAGGAAGAAGGCGAGACAGAAAGGACACTGCCGTGTGTGTGTAGCGGCGGCCGCCACCGAACGCTGCTCTGCCGCGGAAACAGCAATGGCGGAGTGGAGGCCGTTGGGCTACGCGTCGCAGTCTCGTGGGATTGCAGTCTTTGCATTCAATGCATTGCACTGGTAGAGACCGTACATTAGATTAGGAGGAATAATCGTGAGCAGTATTAGTAATAAACATTTCGTGGGAAAAAATAGTTGTGTTTAAAACTTTCTTTCTACTGTAAATAGTTTTTTTGATAGTATCAATTTTGTTAATAGTGTCTTTTTAAGACAACATCTGTAGTCGATTGTAATAGATACTATAGTGGCGTTATTTATATCGGTTAAAATCACACGTGAATTTCTCTCTGTACGGATCTCTATAAACTGTTATTATTTATAAACTAAAGTTAAAAGTCATCAACAAAAATCAATATAAACAGATTATATAAAGTTTCGATGATGAATTTAATCACTTTTTTTTTAAAAAATACTGATGTGGTCTTTCTTTTCTCCCAACAATGACGGATTTGAAGAGGTAGCTGTGTGATGTTGAACATGATGTTTTTTTCCTATTGTGTTCTTATTCGTTGTAACGGCTTCACCTTTGGTAGCCGTACGTGTTTTCTTTAATACGATAGATTGTCCATTTTAGTTGTTTGTACGTTACACCCCAGATGTTTAGAGTTTTACGAGTGATCTTTGTTGAGAAACCGACGCTGGCGATCAGTCCGATCGGGATCTCTGCTTAGAACAAGAACGAATCAACCACAGAATCACAGAATAATAGATGAACACAAAGAGAGATAGAGAGAACTCCTAGTCTACTTTATTGCTTTCATGCGTGTGTGTACAATGGAGGGGTTGGCTCTCTATTTATACTAGGTGGTGGGGTGCCCAATATGTCGGGACTCTCGGCCTACTGGGACTCGAGTCTGCCAGACTCTATCGTAGGCGGTTTCCTAACACTCCCCCTTGGGCACTCACCCAACATGCTTATGCCTCATCAAAACTCCATAAAAACCCAGTGGGAAAAATTTGGAGAAAGAGTACATAATACATGTGTTGTTGCGATGCACTAATTGCCTCATTAAAACCTTGGTCGAGAAACTTCGTGAAAACTCGTCAAGGGAAAAGAGTACAATCCACCCAACTTCATTCGGTCTTCGGGACCTTGTTCCTTTGGGTACTCAATCTTCATGATCGAGATTTACTAACGGACTTGAGAGAATTCTCCACAGATTCGCACTTTCTAAGTCTCATCATTCTAATCCCTCACACGCACCTTTCAAAGTTAGATGCAGGGAGTGACTTAGTGAACAAATCTGTCAGATTTTCACAAGACTTAGTATGCAGTACTTTTATCTCGTCCATCTTTTGCAATTCATGAGCATAGAAGGACTTGGGGTTGATATGCTTTGTGAGATGACTCTTCACATAGCCCGTTTGCACTTGTACAACGCATAGTGAATTATCTTCATGGATAATTGTGGGGTTTACACAATGTTCATCCCACATGACTGCTGGATGTGGTGAACTATTCGGTGGAGCCAAGCGTACTCTCGTGCAGCTTCATACCATGCTATAATTTCGAGTGGTTCGTCAAGTAGCTACAAGGCTTTGCTTAGGCGATTTTCAGGGAATTGCAGTTCCACCACACATGAATGCATAGCATGTTTGTGACCTTGCGGTATGCGGGTTAGACAAGTACCCAAAGATCTCGCATAGCCAATCAATTTCAAGTCTTGATTCTTTCTATAGAACAATCCAAGGTGCTTACTTCCTTGGAGATATCGGAAGGTGTCCTTTATGCCCTACCAATGCCTTTTGGTGGGCTCTGCACTGTACCTTGCTAACAAGTACACGACGATTGCAATGTCCGCTTTAGTGCGGTTTACTAAGTACATGGGTGCTACCATCGCACTCAAGTATGGGAATTCGGTCCGGGACTTCCTCCCTCTTCCCTAGGTCGGAAGGATCTTTTCTTGTTTGAAGACCTTCCGATCATCAGTACTTTCGATGGGTATGCCTTCTCGAAGCCAAACCTTTCTAGCACCTTCGGGTGTAGGTCGTCGATGTACCAAGATTCCTTCGGGACATGCTCAAGTGCAGTGTCCGAGCGTAACTTGGTATTATTTAAATCTTTCATTTCAAACTCTGACTCCAAGTAGGAGCTTGCTTCTTTTATATCTTCTGCTATCCCGATGATATTCAGATCATCTACATACAAAGAGATTATACAGAATCCATTCTGGGATCGCCGTATAAATACACAAGGACAGTCTTCATTGTTTGTGTAGCCGTTCTTGCAGAGAAAGTAGTTCAGCGATTATACCACATTCTTCCGAATGCTTTAATCCATCTGATGACTTTCTCGAGTTTCACACCGCATGATTTCTATTTGCTCTGTCTTGGTTCGGAGAGTTATTCCTTGTGGAATTTCATATAAATCTCGAATCCAAGTTACCGTAAAGGTATGCAATCACAACATCCATTAATTTCATTTCTAAGTTCAAGTTCACTGCCATTGAGATCAATATATCTAAAGGTAATTCCACTCATGACTGGGGAGTAGGTTTCTTCATAATCAACTCCAGGACGTTGAGTGAAACCTTGTGCTACTAGCCTTGCTTTGTATCTCACTACTTCGTTTCTTTCATTTCTCTTTCGAACAAATACCACTTGTGCCCTACGGGTGCACATGGGAGGTGTGCGACATCTGAGCCCAAAACCTCTCTTTGTTCGAGATAGCAATTCGATTGCTATTGCCTTTTCTAATCTTCCCAATCTGATCTTTTCTTACATTCAATGAGCGATGCGAGCTCGGGATCAAGATCGATGATTGTGGCAATTTTCTTTTAAGTATATATCGATATTGGTCGTTGTCCTGTTCATGGACTCTCCGTGTGCACATAGTTTATAGCTATTTCTTCATGAGTCGCTTCTTCGAGCGGTTGCTTCTTCTGGAGCTTCACCTTGCACATCGCTTCTTCCAATTGCGGTGGCAAGTCTCTTTAGTTTGTCGACTCGATGTGTGCGCACATCCATGCCGATGGGGATATTCGGATCCGGTATACCCTTTTCGAAGGTGTCATACTTGTGCAGTCTCAACGGCTCCCTTCTCATTCGGGGACTTTAATGATCGGTGTGGTAAGTCCTTCTTATCCTTTTCACCAGCGTCCCCGGTTACTAAGGATTCGAGGAACCGGAGTTCTCATCCTCTTTTTTATTTTTCTGAGGCCTCTGGACGAGATTAGGGATACCTTCATTTTCTTTGGTATTTCAACCCTCTCCGGTGCAAAGCGCGCGTCGGCACATGCGACTTAGTCACGCTTTCAAATCACTAAAGTGATCAGCGGTGATTTGCTAATGCTTGCAAATCAATTGTCTTCGGACTTCTATTGTCTTCGGACTTTATTTGCTTCACTAGTGCACGGGTCATGTGCATGTATTTCCGACATTTTCCATCAAGGGGTTGATTTCCTCCCCCTAATGTTGGGAAATTTTCGGTGCTGACCCTTGCGCTAGTGCATAGATGGATGGATGTTGTAGGCCAATGGTCTAGAATTGATGAGATTCGCTGCATGTAGGACTGCGTGTCTCCAACATGTAGCTGGTAAATTCCAATTCTACAAAGGGGTAGGGCAATAAATTTAATTTTCTTAATTAAAGCCTCTCGCCAAACCATTTCGGTATGGACATGCGATCAAAGTGCTCAATCGCAATCGCCATGCAATAATCATCAAATGCCTTTGAAGTAAATTTTCCGGCATTGTCCATCTGGATGGACTTGATGTGATGATTAGGGAACACATTTCTGATGTGAATGATCTGCGAGATCAATTTTGCAAAGGCGTGGTTTCTTATGGACCACAAACCCACATATGACCACTTCGAGGAAGCGTCAATGAGCACTATGAAATACTTAAATGGCCCTAAGATGGGTTGAGTGGGACCGCAAATGTCTCCCTGGATGCGTTCCAGGAATGCAGGGATTTCATCCTTCACTTTCAGAGTGGAGGGTCTAGTCTTAATTTCCGTTGGCACATGCGGGGCACACAAAATCTTCGTGATTCGGAAATTCTTCACATTAATATTATGCCCTTGGGAATCGTTGATTATATTTCTCATCATTCTAAGACCTATGTGGCCTAATTTGTCATGCCAGAGACAGAAGAGTTCAGAGCTTCAAAATTCTGTCTTCAGGACAGTGAAGGCTTCAAGTGCCTTAATGTTGGTATAATATAACCAATTTTCTAGTAAAGGAAATTTTTCTAATACCTTTTTTTTCATTCTCTTCGCGCTTCGTAATGAGTAGGTATTCCTCACTGTACTCCTTTTCGATTCATTGCGCGAATAACCTTAAAACTTAGGAGAGTTCTAGTCGATTCGGGTACAATAAGGCTTCTTGATGACCAAAGTTGTGCCCATTAGAGTATAATTGCGGCTCTTCCTGAACCGATTATACAAGCATCGCTTCTGGCGATTATCGTAAGGCTGCCAATGCTCTTACGGATCGACTGAAAATACTTAATCTCTCTTAAGATGGTATTCATTGTGCTGCTGCCAGCTAAGCACACTTCCTTCATAGGGCGCTACACGTGTTCTAATATAATGTATTTTATTCATATGCATGAGAAGGCAATCAACTCATAAATAAAATACTTCAATATCAGAACATATCATGCCATTATAAACTGAATGAATGAATTCTTCAAATATCATCCAACCATCACGAGAAAATAAATGCTAAAGTACCATCCATGCAAATTCTAACTTGTGTTTTTAACACAAAATAAATGACATTGAAAATCTAAATGCATTCTGTGCATCAGACTTCTTCTGCTATTTTCTCGGGATTGACATTCTCTTCAGGAGAAATCATGGCTTTGACTGCTTCTAGGTCGAAAGGGGGTGCTGCTATCGCGATGGTTTCAACCTCCATCAGTGTAGACAACTGCTCAAAACTCTCCCCCTCAGCCGATGCAAAGTGGGCTTCATGCTGCCCTTTGCCATCCCGTTTTGGCTTGCTAGCCTTATTATCACGTGGAGCTTTTAATTTGCCTTTCTCGACAGCGGTCTTACCATTCCTTCCCCTTCTATTCATTAAGGAATTTCGCACCTTATGGCTCCCAGCGTTGGCTTCATGGCCAGCGGAGCTCCTAGGTGGCTAAGTGACGTAGTTCTTGCGGAGAACTTTGTCCTAAGCCTCCGTAACCTTCATTATATCAATCAATTCGGCATACACTTTATAGCCGTCATGACGATAGTTGCGTGCGGATTGTATTGCATTGGGGTGGAAGCTGGATAGGGTTTTCTCAATCTTCTGCACATCTGTGATCTGCTTGCCACAGAGTTGAAGATTGGTACAAATCCTATGCAAAGCGGAATTGTACTCCCCGACCATCATGAAGTTGGCAAACCTTAGTCTGATATACTCTTGCTCTGCTTGAGGAAGAATAGTGTACTTTAACCTCTCAAACCGCTTCTTGAGTGCGGTCCAGAGTGCTAGCGCGCTCTTCTCCGCCATATACTCATTCATGAGAGTAAGACAGAGGTTGGTGCCGAAGAAAACGAAGTGTCTGATCATTTTCCTTAGGCGTAGGTTGGACGTCATTCAGTCCGCCAATCCTGATAGCCGCGCGGAGCCGCTCGGCTCCAAGCACTATGTCGACATCGGATGCCCACGTCAAATCGTTTTGGCCATGCTGGGCCAGCTCCTCGAACTTCCGGTTCGTGGTGTCAGTCATCTACATGTGTATATAAGTTTACTTGGGTAAACATGCATGGAAATATTTACTTCAGGTAAATAAATTTCATAGTGGTACAAAAGATTCTCGTAATGTTCCAGTATATTTTCTGTGAATTTTCTATAATTTTACTGCTAATTTCAGTGATTAAAAGTAATTTAAACAATTACAATTAACCAAAAACAGTAAATAAATGTAGAAAATACAAAAAATGATAATGGCAGAAATAAATAAGCTGTAAATGCTAAAATAAATTCAAAATTCGGTTTCCCGAGGCTCTTTTATGCTAGAATATGATTTTTCAGCAAATTCTGCAATTTTAGAGGGTTTCTGCGCAAACTTTCAGTTCAGAGAAAAATTCGCGCAATTTCCCGATTTACCGAGGGGTTTTCTGCAAAAACTGGACCCGCTCGTAAATTTGAGGACCTATCGGCAATTTTCAGAATTACCGAGACCGTTATGCAAATTTCTGGACCCAAATGCAAATTTTAGGGGCCTTTCTGTAATTTCTGCAATAGGAGGGTTTCGTAAAATTGCGCCGATCGGCCCAAAGGGCCCGCTCACCGGCCCAACAGGCGGGGTAACCCTACCCCTTCACGGGCGGCGCTGATGGCTCATGTTGGCGTCAAGGCGGCGGGGCGGGCGGCGGCGGGAAGGCCGAGCTTGGTGGCAGCAAGATCGCCCCGTCGGGTAGCGGAAGGCCGATCTGGCCGTGGCGGGGCTTTCAGGGCTACGGCCGGCGGCGGCGACGGCGACGCGGGGCGGCAATGGCCGGCCGGGCGGCGGCGGCGCTGCCGCGGGCGAAGCGGATGGCGCGACAGCGCGGAAACCGAAGCGGCGGGCGACGCGTGAGGGCTGGAGCGGAACGGCGGCGCGCGGCGGGCGCGGCAGGCGGGCGGCGGCGGCGCGTTGCCGGGCGCGGAGCCGAGTAGCGACGCGTGCGGGCACGGAGGCCGGAAGGCGGCGGTGTGCGCGCGAGCGCGGAGCGGAGCGGCGGCGGCGCGCGTTGGCCTTGATAGCCGGAGCGGCGGTGGTGCGCGGATGCCGACGGTGGCGGGCGCGAACGGGGCGGTCGGGCGCTCGAGGGCGGGCCACGAGACAGGCGGCCGAGGCGGCCGCAGTCGAGCCAAGCGGCCATGGCCGAGCGGCGGCGGCCGCAGTCGAGGGGCCCGCGGGGGCGGCGGCCGGTGGTGGCGGTGTTGAACCGGCGACGGCCGAGCCGTCGCTCGGTTTTTCTTTTCTTTTTTTCTGTGATGCAATCTTGTGCAGAGAGAGAGAAAACAGCAAAACCCATGCCAAAATTTTCCGTACAGCGATCATACAGGAGCGTACAAAATTTGTTTCAATCTACGATGCAATCAACATCTACCCGTTTCGCAATCTACCGATCGACATTGTGCCGGCGATTTCAGATCTGCTCGCGGTAGATTTGGGGCGGATTTGCATCGTTCTAATCCACAGTGCAATCAACATCTACCCTGTTTCACAATCTACCGATCGGCATTGTGCCGGCGATTTCAGATCTGCTCGCGGTAGATTGGGGCGGATTTGCACCGTAGAAAATCAATCTAGAACGCGAAAGAAAATACGGATTCAAAAGCAATCTAGAAAACAATTCTGTGCTTCGATGATTACCTCCGTTCACCAGAGCGTAGTCGTGCTGATAACGTGTTGAGAAACCGACGCTGGCGACCAGTCCGATCGGGATCTCGCTAGAACAAGAACGAATCAACCACGTAATCACAGAATAATAGATGAACACAAAGAGAGATAGAGAGAACTCCTAGTCTGCTTTATTGCTTTCATGCGTGTGTGTACAATGGAGGGGTTGGCTCTCTATTTATACTAGGTGGTGGGGTGCCCAATATGTCAGGACTCTCGGCCTACCAGGACTCTGAGTCTGCCAGGACTCTATCTGTAGGCCGGTTTCCTAACAATCTTAACCCTGTAAATCTGACGTGTTAAATATCTCTTAGTAGTAGGTGTTTTTATAAGAAAACAACGCAAGAAAACAACGCAGGTACTCTTCTCCAGGCAAAACAAATAGGCCATGTTCTTTTCTTCCAAAGCTGGTGATTTTTTACTATTGCTACAATACTTAACTTGTAAACAGAGTATTTAACTTGTAAACAGAGTATTTTCTTAAGACAGGGTCTACAAGTTAAACGATGTACATATTAAAAGCTCAACATCTGTATCATTCAAAATCGCAAGTGAGTATCTCTCTCCGTAATCTGCACCATAAACAACTAAAATTTAAAAATTTCAACCAAAACCATAAGCTGTAACCGTTGCCAAACAAGCCCATAGTCGCATCTACTCTATAGATCCCCGTATGTTTTGCATCACAAGTCATCCCATTTGGGACCAGGTATCTTTCCTCGTGACATAGGGACTTGATTTGGGGTGGGTTTTTTTATGTCTTATGACTTTTAAATTCAGACAGTTTACAAAAGAGATTATGAAGAGAGACAGTCGTATATAATTTTGGTCGATACGACTGAAATCGGTACTACATCTACTACAATAAATTTATAAACTCTATCTTAAAAGGACACACCGTTTAAAAACAAGTCATTATAGCTCTATACAAAAGTCAAAAAACCTAAGCCCTTAAGAAAGCAGCCTTGGGCTGAGTTCTTTTCAATTTATATCTTGTGACTTACGGGCCTGTTCGGCAAACGACTTTTGCGGCTTTCAACTTTGGCTTTCGGCTTTTCTACAGTAACTACATTTCAAACGGAGTGTCTTTTCAACGCGAGGTCTAATAGTTTATTGTAGTACATATTGTACTGATTTCATTTATATCGGTTAAAACCACACGCGACTATCTCTCTATATTCTCTCTCGCGAATAGCCAAAATTTAAAAATTTCAGCCAGTTTCAGCTATAAGGCTCAGCCCAAAAGACACAAGCCTTATGGGTTATACCACAATAACTAGCTTTCAAACGATGCGTTTTTTTCAAGGCGAGGTCAACATGAATATTATATTAAAAAGTGTACTGAGTTCAGCTATACCGACTAAAATAGCATGCGACTATTTTCCTCTACGTACTGCCTCTCGCGAATAGCCAGAATTCAAAAAATTAAACTAAAGTTATAAGTCACAGTTAAAAAAACCTTGCATCTGTATTATATATCATAAATATGGGGAAAAAAAGGAACAACTCGTCTTGATGGAGAAATGGCTAAAATATTATTCTAAAAAGGAAGAAGAAATGGCTAAAGTAGCAAGGAAAAATCAGCGTCCTGCATTTTATGAAACGTGGTCAATGCGGCAATCCGTCGAATCAAAGTCACTTTTGGCACTGTTTCACATCGTATTTACAAAAATAGCAGTATGAAAATCATATTGACATAAATGTCGTTTTTGCTATCCGGCGGCAACGCCTGTGAGGCGATGCGTGGCGCTGCCACCAGCGGCAAGCAGCCTGTCGCCCAGGGAGTAGGCGGCTAGCAAGCCTGCCGCCTAGGCACCAAGCGGTAGGTAATTAGGCTGGCTAATTAGTTGGCCTAATTACTTGCCTAATTTTTTTTCTGTTCAGTGTTAGTTTGAATTTTTAATATATCAAATGAGCTCAAAAAATTTACGAAAATTTATGTACAGCCTCCTGATACAATGTTCTTCGCAGTGCTAATTAGTCGGCCATAGAGTGAACTCCTCCTAAATATGTGCATACAAGTATGTATAATGAAGACATATGCACATATTCATTTTTGACTATTTATGGAATTCAATTTATATTTTGGTTCCAAAGAATGCACTAATATATAAGAATGTGATTTCAAATGCATACTTTTTTATTTCACCTTTTTATCCAAATAAGACTAAATAATATTATAATCAATAAACAAAATTAGTCTCACAAATATATTTGTCATTATGACCAAAATCTTATAATAGTATTTGTCATTTTCACTAAAACCAACTTAAATGGAGCTTGATCTTTCACTCTTGTGTTAGGGCGGTGCGACGAGTGGTGCCTCTGTGCGTCGACTGCTCGAAGCCGACTGCCTTGCCCGGCCGTGTGGTTTTGCTGAAAAGCTAGCGCTCGTCGGCGGAGGCCCTTTGCTGTGAGGTTATCGTCGTGTTAATGCGTGCTGCCACGAGGCGTGCTGCGGTGAAGTCGGAGCAGCTAGGTCATGGGCATGTTGGGTAGCGACGATAACACGTGTTAGATCGAGTGATGGTGTTTATCAGTCGCATTCGGCATCCTTGTCAGTGTTGGGTGTGTTTGCCACAGACTTTTGTTTTGTTGGGCTTTTGGAGTTATATTTTTGTACCTGATCCTTTCTCAGTCCTTTACTTCTTCTCATATAAATAAACAATAACGATTGTTTCTTCAAAAATGAAACAATCCCGTGTTCTAAACGAGCCCTAAAACTCTAACTCGTCAGATACAAAGACCTACAAAGACCCCCGTAATATGAAATTTCTAGGTAAGGGTCTTTGTCGGCCAGGTGAGTTTTTTTGGGTTATAGATTATGACTTTTGATTTATAGATTTTGAATTCTAATTATTTATGAGCGATTACGAAGAGAAAAATAGTCTCATGTGATTTTAGCTGATACAGTCAAAGTAAGTACACTGTTTACTTCAATCCATTTGTATAGCTTATCTTAAAAAGATATACTATTTTAAAAGCAAGTCAATATCGCGAAAGACAGAAACCAAAAGTCTAAACCAATGAAACGCAGCCAACGACCAGGTACAACCTAGTTTTTGTTAAGGACATCAGGTACAGCTTAGTTGACTGGTTTATGTAGCAGTTTAATTGCTGCCGCTATTGACGCTATTACGCAATTTCTTTCTCGTACTGTCTTTCTCGTGCCGTCTTCGTCAGGCCTGGAAAAAATGAGGTCTTTGCTCATTCACAAAGTGAAACCGCGTTCGTTTTCGTTTTCTTTTCCTGTTTTTTTTCCTGTCTCGCGTAGAAACAAGAATTGGTGTTCTTTTCATGAAAATAAAGAAGAATACCGTTTTTAATCCCTTTTGTCCGACTTGTACATCGAGCGGATTATACGAAGCTCGATAGAGTGATCTTGTTAACATAAGTATGCACAACAGTGTTTTGCTAGCTTAGACGGCATATCGTAGTAAAAATAAAAAAGTAAAAATTCAAAAAAATTAGAAAAGACAACTAGATCTTTTAAGACATCACAAAGAAATAAGAGAAAAAACAAAAATCCCAAAAAACCGAATTTTAGAAGAAAAAAACTAAAATCGTTTGAAACAGAGCCTGAAGAAGTCCTTAGGAGTTGGAAGGAAAGCTAGGTATACTTAGGGGTGCAAACGGATCGGATTCGGACGGATATTGCTGTTACCATATCCTAACCCATATTTTTTCTTCGGATTCGGTACCAATCGGATTCGGTACCAATCGGATTCGGTGCCGGATCGGTCGGGATTAACCCGAGCCGTTTGCACCCCTACTTGCTTGTAAGGAATGCATGCAGTACAACAAATGGAGTAGGAGGACGTACTGTCAAGAGCTTGATGTTACTACTTAATAGCTGATGTGGAAGATTTTATTTTACCATTGTAAAAGAAAATAAAACGTCAAATAATAGCACTAACTTGAAATCAAGCTTGAAGACGTATCGGATTCGGGACGGATATTGCTGTTACCATATCCTAACCCATATTTTTTCTTCGGATTTGGTATCAATCGGATTCGGTACCAATCGGATTCGGTGCCGGATCGGTCGGGATTAACCCGACCCGTTTGCACCCCTAGGTATACTACCTCCGAATCTAAATATAGATCATTTTAGAATCTGTGGGCAATTTTTTTTAAGTTTGATTGTTAATATATAAAGAATTACTATTATTGATAATATAAAATTGGTATTATTAGACCCATCATAAAATATACTTTCTTAATATATAATTACTTTTATTTAAATAGTATTTTGTATAGAAATTAATGGTCAATGTGTTACCTTAAAAACAGTGTCAATACCTAAAACAACTTACATTTGAAATCAGGTGAAGTATATATCATATCCGCTGTTGTTGTCTCGTTAAAACATTGCGAGCTACAACAAAGGAGAGCGACATTTTTCTAACCATTCACATTGACAAACGCAATTAGGGTGGCTTGTAGTCAGGTTGCAATGTTAACAAGCATAATACTAGACAGAAATGATCTTTCCTTTTCCATGACGAAGTCAATGAACTCAAGCCTATTCTTTTTTACTTCGGCAAATGGCTTTTAGCTACGACTTTTGGCTTTTAGGTTATTTATGTGAAAGAGTGCAGAGAGACACTCGCGTGTGATTTTAACCTATATAGACACGACTACCGGGCACTCGAACACACCGAACACTCGACACGACTACATAATACTCAACACATGAGTACTCAACATACGACTTCTCAATCTTAACACACAAGTATTTGACACGACTTCTCAGTACTCAACACACGAGTACTCGACATGACTTCTCAGTACCCGAACAACAATACAACAAGATTAGTTCCAACAATCACCCTATAATCTTGTTGCCATTATTCTTCAGTACCTCCTCGTTGGACTTCAGAGCAACGCCGGTTCGTCATCGACAGTAACCGCAATGAGATGCGCCTCCTCATTCTTCGGCTTGCGGCATTCGCTGGCAAAGTGCCCCTGTATGCTACAGTTGTAGCACTTCACCTTCTTCTTGTTGGACCTCCGCTCACTGGATTGCGAGTTGTTGTTGTCCTCCTCATCGTTGTCATTCTGGTCGTCTCTATCACTATAACATCGTATTTTCTAGAGTTTATTCGAAGCTTTTAAAAGAAAATTTACCATTTGAATTTTTCTAGGTTTAATTCAAACTTAAAATGATTTTTATTAATCAAAAGTATTTAATATGACTAAAATAAACATGAATATTTGCTGAAAGTATTTTATTTGAGTTCCTTGAGTCTCAAGGTTTTTTTTGTAGAATTTTCTGGGGTTTTCTCGGATTTATTTGCTATTTTGTAGAGCAAAAATGAATTTAGTTGAATTTCTGGAGTTAGAAAATCTTAAGAAATCCCTAAAGGCCTTTGGGCCGAATCCTTAAAGCCAGCCCACCTTTGTCCCTTCGGCCCACTTCGTGCCAGTCTTCCGATCTAGCCGCTGCCACATGTCGATTATCCGGCTCGAGTTCGCCTCGACCGCCGAATCTTATCAAGCGACATGTGTTAAGCATCTGGATTCGCAAGCACTGTTCATTTGTGCCATTTGCACGAGCCGTACGATCATCCCCAAGCCACGTGTTGTCCATCCAAGGGCCCGTGCGCTGTTCGTCGTTGTCACGGAGCTCTCCGCCATGTCCCGTTCAGACTCCGTTCACCGTCGTCTCTACGTCGGTCTTGGTGTCCGTGCCTGCCACGACGCCGTCGTCCGTGATCTCCTCGATATTCGTGTATAAAAGCCGAGCCTGTGCCTCGCTTTCGTCGTCCCGAGCCACTCATCTTGCTTCGCCGTTGATCTCACTGGAGGTCACGTCGTCGCCGTCTTTCGTGCCGCCACTGTTCCCTAATCACTGTTGCCTTCATCACACCTCGCCGTCCATCGCCACCAGTGAGTAGCTGCCGTCTGCCGCCTTGTCCTGGCCGAACCTCGCCTCACTTCACCTCGTTGCGTCGCTCCTCAGGTTGCGCGCTGTCGCGTCGACGTCAGTCATGACGTTAGACCGCACCCACGCTGACCGATGGTTCGCCTTCTCCGTGAACCGGATCCACCATGTACTAAGCTACCGATGTGTGGATCCCATGTGTCAAATCCACTATTCCGTGAACCGTGAGCCGATCCCATGCCACGTCACCGTGCCACCTGTCAGCCATGTTGGCCACGTGCGTGCCACGTCTGCCCTAGCCACCACATCATCAGCCGAGTCGCTCGTACACTGTTTTGTGAGCCGAGTACACTGTAGTCTAGCTATTTTATATACCGAGTCCACAACACAGTAGGATTTCTGAATTTCCAGTATTTTCTTTAGATTAGATTTTTCTAGAGCCCATTCTCCTCCGTCCTAGCTCCATTTGACCCATTTTTTTCTAAATTCATCTAAAATCGAGTTTTATATTTTGGTTCTAGTTTTGAAAATTTTGAAGTTCATAAGAATTTTATTTAATTTTTATTTTGTGCTTCATTTCGTTCTCTCTCTCGTTAGATCACATCTTCGAAGGAGTTGAAGCAAGATTTGAAGATCCAGAGCAATTAACTGAGCAAGGTCAAGGCAAGTCATATTCTTTGATCATGTTGGACCTAGTTTTCAAATATATTATACATTATTTTGTTTTGAATTATCATGCATCGCTATTTTATTATAAAACCTTTGTATTGGTAGTTGATGATCTATTTGATTAATTTCTCCTTAATAATTTGAATGCCATAATTCCATTGTCACCATAGGACGGATATTTATCTAGTGATACAATATTAGTTGTCATATGTGTTGTACATTTAGTGTGTTTAGCCGTGTTGTAGTACGCTGGGTTATCATTACATGTGATCAATTAATTAATTTTGATTTAATAAGATATTAAATTATGATGGTCAGCCACAGTTATAAAATTTGTGCACCTTGGCATGGGTAGTGTCATTGGTGGTGGTTATACAAAATGGTTTTCACTTTGGCGAATAATCGTGCAGTAAAGGGGGGAGTGTGGTTAGTACTTCGAGGACGTGGATGTTTCGTCTGGGCAATGTCTAAGGACTGAACTTTGTGTGCTACTGATCTGAGCCTTATCGTACAACTACATATCTAGCATGGGATAGACATGGCGTAATAATTTACGAAGTTTCAACTTTGATTTTGCCATTGATGTTTTATTGGTGCAAGAGGGAGCAATTATCGATTAGGTGGTTAGCCTACTCGTCGATGAAATTTTAGCGGGCGAGATCAGATTGAGATTGAGCATTGTAAAAGGCTTGTTGTGGTTTTCTTTTATGTAGGGATGATCACATCATGTGGGTAAAGTTGAGCAATCTCTATAGAGTGTAAAACTATCGAATAGCCATGTCCCCGGTTACGGACAATGCTCGGTGATTTCACACGAGGGATAAAGTTTTCACAAAAACTTGGTTGGATTAAATTGGGAAGTGAATCGTTAGTTCACTAATGGTTCATTACGTGAATGATTAGTTCACGGGTGGTCATTGGAGTGAATGGTCAGTTCACTTATGGTTACTCTCAGTTCTTTTGTTTATATACTTATTAATCATTTTTAAAGTTTGCTTTCAATCTATTTATTGTATTTACCTCAAATTATTGCTTTCTGCAAAATAACTATTTAGCCATTATTTGGTAAGCCTTGCATACTATATTGCTTCTTTGTTACAAATGACTTGTTGAGTATCAATGTACTCATGGATTTATGCCTATTGTTGCTCGCTTGAAGAAGAAAAACCATATCAGCAGAAGATACCTGAAGGAGGATACTTCGACGACTTCACGGATTAGGACTTCGCTCCCCAGTAGATTTCCTGTGTGCATATCGAATTGCTACTACGCTTATTTCTGTTTTTCCGCTACCAGTTTCTTAAGCCATTCATGCTATTATATGTAAGCTTGGACATAAGGTCGCAACTCTGATAATTAATAATATTTTTTATCTTTTCCTTTATTAATCGGGTGTATGGTCGATATTTCATCTATGTTTACACTTTATGCACTATCGTGATCCTGGACTAGTGCGGTATACATAGTGAGATTCGGATTTGCATATTCGGGTCTCGACAACGACCACCTCCATACTTGATGCGACCGTTGCCACGATCACGGTTCTTCCTCGTGCCGCCGCTTGACCCTTCTCCTTTCTTCTTGTTGGGGGTCTCCCACTGCGTGTGTGTGAGCAACAGATGCTCGCTCTGTTTTGCATTGCTGAGACTAACTTCATTGCGCTCGTTGTAGGCTTTGTACTGCTTGACGAGGTCTTCGACTGTGAGGGTTTTCAAGTCCACGCACTGCTCAATGGAGGTCATGAGCTGCATGTAACGCTCTGGGGCAGCCCGAAGAAACCTACGAACAATGGCAATTTCATCTACTGTGGTGTCGCCCAACGCTTGGATGCCGGTGATGATCGATGTCACCCGATCGGTGAAGTCTTCGACGGACTTCCTTTACTCCATCTTCAGGCGCTCGAAGTCTCTCTTGAGAGTCTGGAGCTTGGCTTCGTGCACGTGCTTGTGCCCCATGTGCGCCATCTTGATTGCCCCCCATGCCGACTTGGCCGTGTCCTTCCCAGCGAGGGAAGCATGACCTCTTCCAGCACTTACTGGTAGATGGCATATAGCACCATCCGATCCTTCTGGTACTCGGCGGCACTAGGTTCAACTGCTTCCCACGCGTTCTGAGCTTGAAGACCCGCATCTTCATCACCCAGATGGTGTAGTTTGTCTGAATAAGCTGTATGTACGACAATGTCATCGCGCTCTTCCTCTTCACGGCCACTTACGAGCTGGAGGCGGATGAATCACCTCGTAGCAGGTCGCGAACCGCTGACGGAGACATACTCCTTCCTTCTCTTGGTATCTTCTCAACTTACGGGAATCACCGAGTCTTCTTCTCCAACACACGGGAATCTCCAGGCTCTGATACCAATTGTTGGCCCAGGGATGGAATAATACGCACACACTCATTGGTCGTAGACTCACATAAACACTCTAATCTATTCAAGACACAAAAAAGCTTTTGCACTGCGTTAATCTGCCCACAACCTTTTCATTTTCTCTTCTATTTATACTCATAGATTACATGTACATAGGCTAACGAACTGCCTGAGTCTTCCGGCATGATCTCCACGACTCGCACCACCCGAACGACTCGTTCCACCAGCCACTTCACACAGCTTAGTGGATACACCCTGTTACGTGCAGACTAACTGCTACCTAGTCCGATCTACGACTACACACAGACCAGACCTTCTTCGGGTTCTCCCTCGAGTCTTTCTTTGACCATGTCTTTTTGACTATAGTGCCACACAACCATAGCTGTTTCGACCACAGTGCCTTCGACCACGGTGCCTTCGACTGCTTCACCGACCATGGCTTGTCGACCACATCTTCGACCACGGTGCCTTCGACCACTTCATCGAGTACGGCTTGTTGACCAGCATCTCCAGTAGTACCGCTCACGCAGACGATACTACTAGTCTTCGAGCACAACCGAAATACTGTAACTTACGAGTACCGACCATCAACCACTATGTAGCTACGACCACTATGTGGCTACAACCATTATATAGCTACAACCACTGTAGCTACAACCACTATAGTCATGACTACTGCGCAATTCGACTTACGACTGCAACTGCTATGACCGGTCTCCAACTGCTCTCCGACTTCGGGTCTTTGACTTATACTCGACACACGACTACTGAGTACTTGAACACACCGAACACTCGACACAACTACATAGTACTCAACACATGAGTACTCGACATACGACTTCTTAGCACTCAACACACGCGTACTCGACACGACTTCTCAGTACTCAACACACGAGGACTCAACACGACTTCTCAATACTCGAACCAACCGAGTACTCGACACCGACCATACTAACAACAACAAAACAAGATTAGTTTCAACATAAACCATATGTCCATGGACATATTGAACCTGTGATTTCTACAACAACAAATAGTCATAACCGTTATAATTCCAGTCACTGATTTTTTTTTCAGCCGAGAACGCTAATATGCTCTGTTTCAAAAATAAAAAGAAATGCACTCATAGCCAAGACGAGCATGATGCAGTGAAGAAATCAGAAGGTGTACAATGAGCAAGAGTTTTTCTTGTGTCCATGTAGATAGGAATATGACCGATGAACTACAAAGCCTTAATGTCGATCTACATGTAAAGCTGGCACCACTCGAAGAGCTCCGCTTAGTGGATTAGCTAGCTTGTTGCCATCATTTGATCTGAAAGATTGGACACAAGAGAGTTGTGTTAGGCAATCACCGCTACTATAGTGGTGATTGCCACTGTCAGCTAGGACCGGAATGTACTTTTTGTTTGTTTCTAAAATTTGCAACCCCAAAGAGATCATAATAAGTGGTTTGTGTTTCAACCCCAAAGGGATCATAATAAGTGGTTTGTGTTTAACACTTTAAAGGCCTTCCTAATGTAGTGATGTAAATAATGTATATAGCATATCAAATAAACAAAAGGATTATGTGAAAGAGTAATTAAGGAAGAGAGATAATAGTAATATTTCATGTAAGTAGGGGTGCAAACGGAGCGGATAATTTCCGTCTTTCTGACCGACTGAAGGCTTGTGGAATGGATACAGAAGGGGTAGATGGATATCTAGCACTATTCGTGTCCGACTCTGACTCCAAGGAAAAAAATATGGAATAGGATATGGGATAAGTGATATCCATCCGTATATATCTGTATGTCAAGTGATATGAGAAAGTTTGTTGTGACTTTACCTAGGAACAAGATAACATATAGGCAGATTGTCACATCTAAATAGGCGGAAGTACCGAGTGTTCTTCCTTCAACATCTCAGTAATTAGTCTATCTATGTTCGCTCTGACTATACCATACTGTCCAATGTTCTGTGCAAAGACGCGGATAATTTTCGTCCGACCGACCGTCCGAAAGATTTTGGAACGGATATGGAATGGAGAAATGGATATCCGACATTATCCGACTTCGACTTTGAGGAAAAAATATGGAATAGGATATAGGATAAGCGATATTCATCCGTATCCGCTCCGATTGCACCCCTACATATAAGACATTATATATTTGAGAGAACCAAGGCAACTAGATGATGAGAATTGGTAAAATGGTGAGAGAGGAGGTGAGATAAAAAGGAAGAAATTAATTGAGTGATGTTGTTGCTAGATGTCATACATTAAAAAGATATTTCTAGTCTTATGTCTATGTAAGTTGGCCAACTATAGATATTACTATATAGTTTCTGTATTGAAAGTGCCCTAACATTGCATCATCCCACGTGGAATGACCTGACATTGGCAGCAAGCATGCTGCAAAGCAATAGATTCCTCTCTTTCATATCTATATAAGCATCTATTAGTACTAGCCAATAACTAGCAAAATTATTCATATAATTGTGATATAACTCTACTATCTGTAATTAAAATATAATTGTATTTGTTATGTAATTTTAATATCTATATATAATTAATTTGCACCATTGTAATCTAGTCCCACCAAAATAAGCGGTATAGATCATTCTCTTTTTCTCTTGATTAATGTAAGAATTTCTAAGGTTTTTTTAAGGATTATTGTGGATTTTTTTGTCCTTAAAAGAAGAAGATGTGCCAATTGTTTTTTATATATTGTCCTTTCTTTCACATCTATCCATATAAATGCACAACAACTGTCAGCCTTGCCTTTCTTGTACAAGCAGAATCATCACCAGCTTTTGTTAAAAGCTGAATGCCTTGATTTCTTTTTCTTATTTATTTACCTATGTGTTCCAAGAATCAAATGCCAACCCAAGTTCACCGGCCATAAGCATCTTTGTGTAGTTTAAAAATCAGAACCACGAGACATGTTGTCATTTGTCAATGTCCACTCTGCCTAGTGCTTATCCTCATTGTACTAGGGAGTGATTAGCAAGCCAGCCAATCCCATAGTGAAGGAGACCGAAAGTGACTTCTTAGTTTCCATTCGTTTCGACTTTAGTTTCTAGTTTTTGATTTATTTTTTAGATATTATAATACAATTTTAGTCATAAGTCACAATTTTTTATTCCAATCGAGCGGGGCCTAAACAAACACCAACTCCTCTTTTTCTAAAAAAAGACAATCAAGCTGGTAAGCCCCCAACTGAACAGTACTATTTGAGAGGTGCACAAAACTTAACCTGAAATATTCTCTCTAATGTGAATACCCTTGTAGCATTGGAGTTGACAAAAAAAGATGAAACTTTTTTTTTGTCTTGTTGGGGTGTGCATCATCAGGCGCCATGGTTGACCTAGTGGGTGATTTTATTTATGGAGAAACCTAGAGATGCCAACGCAAACCACAAGTGCGGCATACGACCAGGGCTACAAAGTCATGATCCTGAAACGATTATAATTTTTGGACCACTATTTTATATGGTGCTGTCTTATTTGGACCATACCAGGGACCGGTGCCAATATGAAATGATTCAAATGAAAAGAGAAATTGCTTGGATTCTCGGTGGTATAGCCAGGGGCGAGTGGCACCTATACACTATCTTCGAGAACGAAATTTATCGTTGGATATAGGGCTTATTCATATTGGTTTTTATTTTTAATTTCTGATTTTAGAAGCAGAAGCAAATACGAACGTCCCAGTTTTTATAAATCGCTATTTTTCGCTTTCAAATATTGTAACATACTTTGTATTTTATTATATCACAATTTCGGAAGTCGCATGGCGGTCTGAATGCTATAGTGTTTTTCGTTGCACTGTCTTTCTTACATAATATATTACTATTTACTAGCCGTTTCTATCAGCCACTACTATTCATCAGCCGTAGCCAAAAGCCAATATGATTAGACCCTATAGCATATCCCAATTTGATTCTCAGAAATTGTACCTATCAGATCTGTGCATGGTGTAGTTTTCTAGTATTTACAGAAGAGACTCATTTTTTCCCTATTCAGTAAAAAATGATATAGAAAAGAAGTCTCGCAAAAAGTATGTTGCCCTATTCTTTTTGGGGTTTTGGCTTCTTCAAAATTTGAAACAACTAGGGCGGTTTCTTCAAGTAGATTTTCTCGAGGCCAAAACTATATGAGCCATCAACGTCAACGTCTCCGCCGTCCGTTGTCATTTAAAAAAGTCCAGATAAAAACTATACACCACAAACAAAATCCCATAAGTCACAACCCAAAGATCAGAGCCTATATATATAGAAAAGAAAAAGAAAAAGAAAAAGAAGAGCACGGCCCTCCTTGGACCGGCCAAGTAGCATCCTAGGCGGGCCAAGTCCCTGGGCACATGCGTTTTTCCGTTATTTTGGGCCCACCTCTTCTCTCCGTGGGCCCCGAGCCCCGTGGAAGCTCTCCCTCCCTCCCGACGCGACGCCCTTCTCCCATCTCGCCGTCGCGTCCTCCCCCTCCCCTCCCCGCGCCGCCGCCGTCTCCCATCCCGGACTAGGCCGGCCCCCGCAGAGTGGCCATTAAAGCGTGGCTGCCTCTCGGCCCCGCCGCCACCTTGGATGTGGGAGGCGAAGAAGCCGTCTGCCCATGCAGTGAGACGACCCGTGGCGCCCCCGCCGTTCGCGGCCAAGGGCAGAAGCTGAAGGAGAAAGAGGTGTTCATCTACGGCTACCGAGTGAGCAATCACGCCCCTCCCCTCCCGTCCCTTCTTGCTTCTCGTAAAACCTGCGAATCGTCGTTGTGCACACGATCGCCGGTTCGCTCGATGAAATTCTTCGCTGGAGATTGCTGTGTTCGTGGGATTGGAGTGGTTTAGTAAGATTGGGGGTACCTAATTGGGAGCAGTCTGAGCTTTTACTTGCTTAGGACGTGCCCCCTAGCTATTTGACGAAATGTTTCCGAGGTCTGATAGGCTGCGGCGTTGATTTGTGCCCTGAATTTGCAGTAGGAAGCTAGTGAGAGGAAGTTGCAGAGAGATTCACGGGGTGAGATGATATTATTTACTGGTTTGTTCGGTTGTAATTCTCAGTAGAGCAGAATTGGCACTATTTGTTGGGGGCGTAGATATTCAATTTGAAGTTTTTTACTCCATCATCTTAGTTCATCATTTTGTTGCTAATCAACATTTACTATGTTGGGTATGCAAGTCAACAACAAATATCAGGAAACAAAATTATCTCGTCTACTTTCATCCCAGTTTTAGTAAAAGCAGAGAATTGCTAATTGGTAACTGGTAAGTGCTCCCCATGCCCAGGGTGTTGCTAGTATGGCCGGTGGGAGGGAAGGAGTAAAAGAGAAGGGAGCCTAGTTACATGTAGTAGTTTCTGTAAGATTCGCCAACGCCAAATATACTATAGAATGCCTTGTGCCAAGGAGGAGGGAGATAGGAGGGACCAAGGGAGGGAGGGTGGATTTGGCATTTTACTTTTCTATGCTGCACCTGCACTGCATGTGATAATTCTCTTCGTACAATCCAAAGACCTCTCAAATGGCCAGATACACCAAGCATCGTCTTAGCTACTAAATTCTATCTTCAAATGTCCAAGCCTCATCTCAGCCGACAATAAATTCTATCTTCTGATGTTCTACTGATTGATCGTAATGTTGGTGAAGATCCTCGTCTCGAGATATTCAGAAGGGAGTGGTTTGAAGGCAAGGATTGCCTTGATATTGGATGCAACCAGGGCTTGGTAACGATCGGTCTAGGTGATGTTCTGGGTACAGTAATTGAGTTCTATTTTGTATGGTTGATGATCTGGCTAATCTAGCTTTTGCCTATTTCTTTCATGTTTCAGCTTCAGCTATAATTGTCATCAGACTTAAGTATGGCACCATCGTTTGATAAGTTTCAAATTTACAATAGAGATCTCTTGGAAGAATTATGCTTTTCTTTGAATTAGTCTTTCTTATATTGCAATATAGAGATTCATGAAATCTGCCAGGTGATAACCACACTGATGGCACTTGTCTTTTTGTGCTTTTGTTCACATGCAGTTTGAGTGTGACGAATGGATCCACCTGAACTGGGATGATGATGGCATAATTACTTTATTTGTGAAGATCTGGAGGCTTCTAATACCGGTGTTTATTTTTCTTTCTGTTTGCTAAATTGAACGTCAATGGTAACAGGAAAAAATAATAGAAACCTCTGGCTTCTTTTGTTTTGCAGGGAGGGATTTTTATCTTGGAGCCTCAACCTTGGACCTGATATAATAGAATCAGATTAGTTTCAGAGGTAGTTTTTTTTTATGTCAGACTGATGACTAACTAATGCTGGATTATTTTTTTTACTGCATTGAAGTTTGGGATGCTAGCTTCTTTCCCTACTTCAGTTCATGAAGGGTAGGCGCTTGTATTTGCATTAAGTCGTTTTGCTTTTGGCCCCTTAATTGTGTAGAAGTTATAGATGTACCTCTGGTTTCAGTTGCTTGCTGGGATTTTTCATCATTTATGTTAGGGTACAACTCTCGCCCAACCTGGTTTCTTAACCCCTGTTCTTGTAAACTTAAGCATAATAGAATGAACATACTGGTAGAAATTATATCCCTCGATAAGACAATTGCTTCTTTCTTCCATGCTTGCTGATATAAATTATATCACACTCTTTTTTCCCTGTTTTCAGGTTGCCAAAGAGAACGTCAATGTCATCCAACTATGTCCAGAGAAATTTCAGGAGATATTTCTTAGACAATGTCTGTTCTGTCTGGCCTAAGTCCCGTTCTTTGCCCGTGCCGCGAAATTTTGCTAAAACATGTAGTGGTCCTTGCAGGTTGGATTCAGTTCGGCAGAGGTGGTTACTGACAGATTGGTGGGTACTGTCACTGGTTTTGACCGCCCAGTTGAAGTTTACCACAAATGAAGGAATTGGATCAAGGGTTGTGACATTTCCTGGCTGAAGGGTTCTGTGGGATTTGTTGAGCTTCACCGATGCTTTCTTCCATACCGCAGACCAAGCACAACGATTGAGGCCGCGCATAGTGCTGGATTTGCATTTTGCGAAAGGGCCATATGAACGCCCAAGGAGAAAGAGATGGATATGGTGGTATGTTCAGGTACATCAAGAGAGAGAGGGAGAGAGACTGCCACTCTTATGTTCCTGCCCCTTACAGATTTTTGGTAGACCACTGTCATCGACCGCTACGCATTTAATCAAAGCACGTTTCGGTAATCCCTGCAATCTCCACTATTGCTTAATTTAATCTAGCGTGCCACACGAACATGAACTAACATAGTTCAATTCTCCACTCTCGTTGTCTTACAACTCTAGATAATTACTACCTAGTCCTCCAATCCTTTGCTTTGGTTTTAAATAACCTATCCTCCAACTAGTTTAAGGTTCAAGAAGAATGTAACATGCAACTCTCGAGCACAAATCATCCGCATTACTGCAGGGATATGCTGGAAACGTTGGTGATCTCATCTCAACTCTCAGGCACTTAAAGCTCCCCCGAACAAAGTTGGAATGAACGTATACTGAGGTCTTTCGCTGCACTGTCTTTTTTACATAATGTACTAATATTCATCAGTCACTACTATTTATTAGCCGCAGCCAAAAGCTATCTAATATGAACAGGCCCAACGGCTTCTGGATCTAGCCAAGATGCTCTTGGTCAAACATATCTCTTCATCACTTTTCGCACCATTTATCTTCTTCTAAAAACTGTTTATTTCGGTAGTTACTTATTTATTTTCAGCCAAAAATCACCTGTCATAACAAAAAAATCATCACGAGAAGCATACAAACGCTCACTTAGCTAACACCACGTATGAAAACATGAAATTAAGACGAAACAACCACTCAACATTGCGATGGCCTTAATTAATCAGCGCTGGTGGGGAGAAAGACGGCAACACGTACACATGCCTTGAGAAATCTCTTATTTTCCCTCTTGGCATGTCAGGAGGAATCTATCTGCCTTCTCCTACGTGTCTTGCAAATGGTAACCGATTAATTAAGAGCCCGTCGTGCGGATTTCCTTACTTGATTTATGAGCTAACTTTTGCTGCCATCACATGCATGTGCTCCATCGATCCTCTGATTGGTTGCTTAACCACCCGACCACCTTCTCTGGCTCCGTTAGGTCCTGTTTGATTCGGGGTTAGGTGGTGGGCTAATGGTTTAATTAACCCGTCAAACACTCTTTGATTAGGAAGAGTTAATTTAACCTGGCCAAAATCTTTTGATCCTTCTAACTTAGGATTAAGGTAATCCATAAATCGGTGGAATAAATCAGGGGCGGAGCCACACCCCGGGCAGGATAGGCTTCAGCCTGAGGTGTGGTAAAATATCTAGTGTACAGCTCGGGTAAATTCAGTTTAGACTAGGTAGCATTTTCTATGATTCAGCCTAAATAGCTTAGATCATTCCATCACTGAGCCCATGACATAACCAAATTTTAGCATCGCCACTGAAATAAACTAACCCGACACAACTAACTCTGGTAAGTTCCGTTTCCTACTGCTAACCCATCTAACACATGTGACCTAGCCAAACAGTAATTTAAGTTAACGAGGGTGGTTGCCAAGCACAAAATTGGGTCAAGATAACCTAGCTCGGTTAAGGTAGCTAACATGGTTATTTTAACCTTAAATTAAACACAGTCTTAGTATCACGGTGGATTAAGATAAGCTTGTTCGGTGGAACCGCTTTTTACTCTCTCTTTTTAATTTTTGTGGTTTGGCTTGTTGATTTTTCCTCAAGTATTTGCAAACTGGTCCTGATCAGTTAAGAGTCGTGCATGCGTAAACTAGCCCGTGCGTTATGCTTAACACAACCGAATCAAGGCTGGATTTCTGACGGCCATTTCGTGTCACCTTTGTTCAATTCGGGGAATAACCAGCGTGCGTGATTACAGGTATCCATGATCCAAAATTAATCGTCTGTTTTCCCTTTCAATTTGTCGCGAAAAGTCACTATAGTCTTTACCCAAAATGCGTCGTGACATGGTCCATGTACATGGAACCAGCATGGCCCACGCATGCAAGACGTCACTGTCCGAATGAATCTTTAGCGCTCGTGCAAAATGCAGCGTAAAATATGAAATTACGGCCGTGCACACGATCAATGTTACCACAGAATGGTGCGCGTATGTATACTGCTCAGTCTGCTCGTCCGTTCAGAAATACTAGCCTCGTAGGCGCGGCGCATATAGTATAGACAAGCATTGTAATAATGAAAGAAAAAGGTGATGATAAAAATGCATGCAATGTTTACTTTTTTGCCTTGTGAGTATTTGGGGAAGAAAGTTTTTGTCATATGTGACAAGTATTGAGAAACAGAGTGAGTATTTTTTGTTATAATATATAATATTAAAATATCATAAATGGAGTTATGCAATGATCGGTTTCTAGAAAAACAAAATCATATATGTATTGTCAAATCAGTTAAACATACTTTAAGGACGATGCCTACGCAAGTGCGCGGGCCACATCATAAATACATGTTGTTTTGGGATACGTGTAGTTAAAATTTTAAAATTTTGGCTATCAATAGCTTTTTAAATATTTATATTGGGTACATGGAAATCATTTGTTTAGATTTGTCTCAAAAAGTACTTTCATAATATTATAATTTTATTGAGTTTTATAAACATATTATAATAGAAATTAGCGGTCAAAGTGGCATTTTGGGGACCATGTAGATGTCTAAAATGATATATTTTGAGACAGAATAGAGTAATATATAAAAAATATTTATATTCGTCAGGTGAAAATGGTATTGTTAGATTAATCATAATTTTTTATAATATAATTTCTTATATATTTTTTGTAAACATATTCATATAAAAATACAAATCAAAATGCATGCATGAACCATATCAATATTGAAAACATGATATAGTCTTGAACAGAAGAAGCATTTGATAGTTACCGCTACAACAGTATATTAATTGTGTATGTCCACGGCTGATGGCTTTTGTGATGGGAACATGTACCCTATAGATACAACCATATTTGATATGCTTGTTATTCCAATTACAAAAGCTCCTATGTATCACTTAAATTATCGGGTGAGTTCATTTAAAGTAGGTTTCACTTTGTTTAATAAATAATTTATGATATTACATAATGAGAGTTCATTGCGCCTATTGTTATATACCAAGATTTATGGTCAAGATCATGCAATACATGAGGCTACACATTTGTTAAAACTGAGAACATTTTTTTTCAAGAAGGGGAGGATGATGTGACCAGGCCACAAATGCATACGACCATAGCACCCAATATCAAGATTGAACAAAAGGCGAATTCGTTTATATCTATTACTACCAATGTTATTCATGAGAATAGAATACTATCTCATGTCACTACCTTTTTCATTCTCAGGTTTGACAAATGAAATACTATTGAACCGAGAGGGAGGCCGATGCCAAAGCAATGGAGAAAAACAAGGAAGAAGAAAGCCAAGGAGAAGCCATGCAGTGGAAGAGCAAAAGGGGAGAGGTTTAAGAACTTAAAGCCCAAGTTTTGGATGAGGTTTCTAACCCCAATTCAGAATTTTCTCAAGCCCAACCGAAATCAAACTCGAAATCAACTTACAACACAATTCGGATTCGGTTCGGGACAGCCCGACAAGACTGTAATAAAACGGCCATAAATTTCACAAATGGAGTCCGATTTAGGTGTTCTTGGGCTTGTTTGAAATCTTATTCCAAGGCCCATCCAATGGGTAAGGCCCTAGCTTCAGATCCCTTCTAGTCGCACCGCAATATCCAAAATAATGTGACAGTGGAAAAATCAGGGTTTCCTTTTTGTATGTGTGAGTCTAATACAATGTCGGGTTGAGTTGTACTCAGTTTGGGGACCTTGTGAATCTCCCAAAGGGTTATATAAGCCTTATATTCATAGCCTTTAGGGTTAGGTTTTGTTTAGATCAGTTTAGCCACATGTGCAAACTCCACGTTGTCTCTTGTGTCGACTAGACCAACAGATTCGTGTTACAGAACCTCAATTATCCTTGTGCGACTTTTATATCTAGCATTTTTAGATTGCTCATTATCCTTGTTCTTGCTTGTTCTCGATTGCTTGTAGGAATTGATATTCGTGATCAGGTCAACCACGTTCTTAGCATGGTTGATAATGACAAGGGTGTGGTGTAGCGATTGCAGGACGGACTTGGTCGTTTTGGTCAAGTAGCATCGTCGTCAACGTCATATCAAACAATCGTAGTTATCATTCTTATCGAAAGATCGGGCCAAATCCCCTCATCATTTTGGTCTTAGCGCAAGTGTTTGTGCGAACTAACTGAATGCTGATAAACCATATTGAAAAGGCTACCCCAATAAATTGCTTTGAAAATGTGACATGAAAGCCATCCTATTTGTTTGCTCAAGGGAAGCCATAAACTATAAGTCATAGGCTAAAAAGTAGAGGGCCTGTGAGACCATATGGTGGTCATCCCATGTGTGTGATAAGTATTTGACTTTGCTTATGCTTCGATGTCGAAGTTTGATTTTGATTTTGTGCCATTTTCTATCTAGCTTTTTCTATGAAGTGAGCAGCTGTCTAACTGGCCTGTAGAGTCAGAGTCGGTTTGACTGCTATGCACAGGCTGTCTGATTGGCCTGCGAAGGCTATCTGACTTCTGATCGGCCGAAGGCTGGTGGTCTAACCGGTGGTTAGTGGCTGGTGTGACCAGCCATGGCAGTGGTTCTAACACGGTGCGGTACGACCGGGGTTTTGTTGGCTATAATTATTTTCCCAAAAGTGTATTGTTGAGTGGTGCTCGGTGGGAGATGGCGATATGAACGACCTGTGGTTGGCAGTTGTACCAATCGAGGTGCCAACGGTCAGACCAGCCTAGGCTTGGCGGTCTGACTGATGTCGTCGGGCAGTTGCTGGTGTGCGTACTATGGTTTAGGTTTTGGTCCTAGGGGGTTAGAATCAGTGGTATAGGTGCTTACATGTGGCATGATGCATTGTTTTGACTAACGTGAGCCATGTGCATGGAACTTGGTCTTTGAATGTGCAGGTGGCTTGAATGATGTAGCAGTCGTCATCAATGGATCGGGACTAGGCAGGGGTGTTGATGTCTGGAGCGGTCATGTAAATCTTGGTGAGGCTACGTGGATCAAGAGGGAGCACAAAGAGGACAATGATTATGGAGAGGTGAGTTGGTGCATGTGATGCGTCAAGTGATGAGGCCGATGCACCTAGCGACGGTTTAGGGGAGACCGAATGCGTGAATGCGTGATGGCTAGTCATTGAACACTACGGGCTGCATGTCAAAGTATGAGGAGATGCTTTGGTGTGAATATAAGTGTTTGTGGCTCATCAATTGTGTCGATTGATGATTTTGTGTATCATGCGGTGCTACATAATAGTTTGCTTGTTGTGGTTGGTTGTAGGACTCCAGAGCTAGGTTATAGTGATGCGGAAAGGATCAAGACTAGGCTAGGGAGCTGAGGTCTAGAGCGATCAAGGTGACGCTGAAGATGACTAAGCGTAGTGGGGTGGTTACAAGCAGGGAAGACAAGGAATTGGAGCGAAGCTACCGGTGGTGGTCATAATAGGCAACGACAAGGTGGACCGGGACTAGGCTTAAGGAGCAACTGAGGTCCTGAACAGTCAAGGAAGCTAGGTGCGGTCATGGTGAAGATGAAGCAAGGGAGTGCTTCAAGGCAAAGGTTAGTGGAAGCGATAGAGGGACATTTTGATAAATTGCTCAATACCAAAGAAGTGGCGATGTGCGAAACCACGGTGGTGGCCTAAGTGGTTTAGGTCATGGTTGTGCTGAAATTATTAAGTGGATCAAGTGTTGAATTAATAATGGGTTAATGGGTATGTGCGCTTTGAGAAGTGTGTATATATAAGTGTAAAACCGGCATTGTTCAAGAAGGCGATTTTAGGCGGCCACCTGGGCGGGCCTAGGCGCTGGGCAAAGCCCCGCCGCCACGCCTTGGCCAAAATCGACAGGTTAGGCGGCCAGCCCGCTTAAACAGCCTTTGGCTGTCAAAGGTGGCCTTCGGCGGTCAAAGGTGGAGCCGTCGCCGCATGGAGACGTGTCTGGCTCGCCAGAGCTAGAAAGGAGGTGTCAAAGGAAGGGGAGAGAAGCAATCAGAGGCCAGGGAAGAGGAAAAGAAGAACATGGGCTCTAGCAACAAGACTGTGGTGTGGAGGGAGTTGTAGAGGGCGGCCACACGGGATTTGAAGGAGGTGGTAAAGTTCGGTACGACAGGGTGGAGTTGGGGTGGCATGCCGAACTGATGGGGAGGCGTGGCAGTGAGAGGAGGATATGGAGGAGGTACTGGCCGGCGAGCTGCAGATGGCGTGGTGGTGAGATGGCCTAGCCTCGCCACCGACCAGAGTAGAGGGAGGAGAGGCGAAGCGAGAAGGGGATTCATCCGGGAGGTGGGGATTTATTGAGGATTGGCAGTTTTATAATTTAGTCCTTTGAGTTCTGTGATATTGCAAAATAGTCCTTTCCTCCTTGAATTTCTTTTGTTGGACCCTCCGAAAGTCTATTTTCTTCGCAGTTTGATTCTACGTGTCCGTGATGACCCGTACATCTGCAGGTTTTACAACTTTACATCAAGTATTTAGCCATTTACATCAAATATATATGCATGATTGCTCATCTTCAGCCTGTTGTCCTCATTTTTAATTCAGCCGCTTAGGGCCCCTAGGCTCTAGGCCCCACCTTGCCACCCGCCTAGCGCCTACTTTAACATTGAAAATCGGTATGGTATTGGATAACGGGTTAGCTCATGTAAGTGGATGACACCTAACTAGAGGTGCTGGTTAGGGTTTTCCTTGTGAGCCCTCTCTCTCTATATATATATATATATATATATATATATATATATATATATGTGTGTGTGTGTGTGTGTGTGTGTGTGTGTGTGTGTGTGTGGTTAGGGTTAAGTTTTGGGGAAATCAGCTTAGCGGTGAGAAGTGTTAGGGTTCTTAAAAAGGACCTTTGTGAGATGTGATAGACTCTTGTGGTTGAATTTTTTTTGTCATCCCTAGACTTTGTGTGTGGCTAGAGTGCGGTTGTAATCATACATCTCCAAGTATCAATAGAGATCAAACTCCATCCAAGTCTTACCCTCTTGTGCTCAAGTGATGAAATCTTAATTTGGCTTTGTTTTTATTGTTTCTCCTTACCCTCCTGATCTTGCTTTGAGCTAATGATGTAAAAGTGATGATGATATCTCTTGGAGTCCAGATCTCATCAATCTAAACACTTGTTATTTGTAAGTTCTTGTGATTTTCCATTTTTGCTCAGGAGAAGGGTAATTTTGGGGCCTTTGATCTTGTGAGTGTTTTGGCTTGAGTCTATGTTATGATCTAGATTGTCATGATATGTGAGAACCCATCTAAGGTCATCTAAATCACCTAGGACTCACGCGTAAGAGTAGATCGATGTTTTTCTCTTTTGCTTGGTTTTGGGGCAACCTTTCTTGTCTCGGATAAAGGTAGAAACTTTGTTATTAATCGTCATGATCCATGAGTGGAATCGGTTTCTAATATCCTAGAGAAGATACATACTAAGTTTCAGGTCATTTGGAGTAGTGAATCAAAAATTGCATCAATTCTTGGTTTTAAAATCGTACTGTTTTTAGCTCTGTCTAGAGAGAATTGATCAGAATGCCCCTAGGCTGGTTAGACTAGTCAAGGCCAGTTAGACCGCACTCGACTAGCGGTTAGACCATATTTACTAGTCAGTGCATTGCGGTTAGACCACTTGGCAAGGTTTGGCTTATTTGGCTTGATTTTTCTTAGATCTTTCTTATGGGTGATTTGTGTGTGAAGGTCACCACTTGGGCGTAGTGGCTATTAGCCATTACGAGCATGCAATTGTCTTGTTCTTTTTAATTTATGGTTTATGACTCTCTTTAAAAAAATAAACGGAATAGTTGTTTTGTCATCTTTTTAAAACGATTTATTAGGGTAGACACTGGAAAGCGCATGCCCAATGCTTTGCCACATATGTAGGTTCCTTAATTTGTACGTACGTTCGCAATTCGGACTGCAATTAACTAAAAGTGCTGACGTGTTATATGCATAATTTAGTACATCTTGCATCGTACGCAACTACCTACTAGCTAGATCGATAAATATTAAACCACAGTTTTTTCTCAAAAAAATCCCAAACTAATAGAAATTGCGAAAAAAGAACATCTAACAGTAAGAAAATTATATACCTGCAAATATTTATAACTACTCCCTTCGTCCCGCACTATAAGTCCTTATTATTGAGAAACATTGTCTCCCACAATATAAGTCTATTACAGAGATCGAAGATACAATTATTGTAATATTTTCACCATGTAACCCTAATTTAATGCCAAAAAGCGGATAGATAGTTTTAATATGCAATTTAATAGGAGTATGTATGGTTCAATAGCATTAACGTTTTCTCTTGTTTGGTGTTTTTTTGATCTATGTGTATGGTGGGCTATGAAATTATATTGTGAGACAGAGAAGGTACATATGTTTGGTACTGCATTGTACAAATTGTTATAGGATACTATCTATCTTTTATTAAGCTGCATTGTACAAATTCTCGAGACCCTAGCTCCTCCGATCTACTGGCTACGTATTATGTGTGTGTGTGTTGGTATGCACATGCATGTGCGGTTGGTTGATTAATTTGCGCAAAGCTTAGCCTGCTACACTGTTAGGGGACCGAGGCACTATATTGTTAGGTCTAGTACGCAGGACCGGATTAAGTAACTTGGGTTAAAAGTAATTAAAACCGTTTACCATTTTGAGACGATTTTTTACCATTTTCACTATCGCCAATAGTGCGGACTAGAGTAGTACTAGTAACAATACCATGCAAGAGCAATAAGTGAGCTAATGATCGAGGATAATATGGTCTTTTACATACATATTTTGGTTGGTTGTAGTGTAAATCCTACAATGATATCTAATTAAGGAACAAGGGAGTAAGTCTAAGCCTACTATACATATAGACCAACGAGACACTGAGTTTATGGAAAGGTTAATTAATATTATTGGATCGTGTATATCTTTATTAAATGATATTTTACAATTACCCATATACTAATTTCTAAAAGAAATTAAGAAGAATCAATATTTGGTGATTTTCCGTTGTTTTTATTTTTTTTTTTTTGCATCAAACCCTTTTTGTTCAGTAGAACTTGTGTGGTTATATGTTGAACAGACAAGCTACTGCATCGACGTAAGTACTACTGATAGGAAAATGAGTGACTTTCGCCATCGCTGATGTTGATGGCGTGCTAGGTAGACAACTTTTGTTAGTACAGAAGCTTTTACTGACAGCCTGGTCTGATGCATTATATATTTTTTGTGACTTTTTTTCTGTGTTTTATAGCTAAAAATTTTGAATACTGACGGTCCGTGAGAAAGAATATAGAGAGATATTCGTGTGCGATTTTGGCCAGTATAGATTAAATCGGGATAGTATCTACTACAATTAATTTATAGACTTCATCTTAGAAAGATAATCTTTTTAAAAGTTAGTTACTGTAGAGAAACCAAAGCCAAAAGAAGGCAGCACGTATGTTACAGAGAAAAGGATCAGGCCGGGCTAGGCTGGGTTTGCTTGCGAGCCCAAAAATGCTTATTCAGGCCCCAGCCCTAAGTAGTGGTTACTGGGTATGGGCTGGTTTTGCTTAAGCCTAATCTGACTTGGCATGGTTCATCTACGTAGATATCCCACCTGGAGTACAAGTCATGCAATATATCGGGCCAATTTGCACGCGGTGGATTCAGCACGAACCCATTAGGGCCAACAAACCCGATTGTGTCCAAGAAGCCAATCTATATATGTATGTACATGCTGGGTTCTTTTAGGCTGTGGCTCAATGTTTTTAAATTCTGACAGTTTGTGAGAGAGAATACAAAAAGATAGTCGTATGTGATTTTAGTCAATATAGCTGAAGTCGGTACAATATACACTACAATCAATATGCAGATCTCGCCTTAACAAGACGTACTGTTTTAAAGCTAGTTAATACAGCAAAAACCAAAAACCAAAAACGAACCCCAAAAGAACCCAGCCCATATCACTTATTGGGATACTGGGGTAGACTAAAAGAAAATCATCACAGGGGAGAGTTGTTACTGTTTTACCCTCACATGTTGTGTTTTAGTTTCTGCTGCTAGGTTACCAACAAACACTTTAAAAGGAAATATTGTCCAGTTTAATCAGCTGTAGCAGCCAGATGGGTGGCAAGGAGAGCCAGTGCACGGCTGATAGTGGCAGGTGAGAGGGGGAACACTGTGCTCGACATAAGCATGTTTTCGTAGGCCTCAACAAGTCAACATTCCGTTCCACTATTTAACCAACCATGAACATGTTTTCTCGTGAGTAGTAATTAAATTTAATTAATTCTAATCCCCAATGTGTTTCTTCTATGATTACTAGCTGAATGTCCGTGCATTACAACGAATTTTAAATAAACATAATATAAGTTTTAAACTTAGTTTCATACATAATGTGCATTTAAATAATAAACCATATAGAATCTTATCGTAAGCCACATGTATATGTAATTTAATTATCCACAGAAGATCTTTAGGTAGTATATGTATGTGTGTATATATTTATCCACAAAAATCCTATTAACTCAAAGAGGTGGAGAAGTAGATGAGAGACTCACCACCACCAAATCCTCTTTTATAATAGTAAAGATAATAGTATAAAAAATATTTTTTTTAAAAAATATCTAAATGGTTTTAGGGAAACGGGCCAGCTTGAAAAATCGATTGTTTCTCTTGCTGTAAATTTGTACACAAAATTGATTGTTTAATCTTATTTAATTGTAAGAAACTAAAAAATTAAATGGCCACAACACAGCAGCCTGTCTGCACAAGCTGTCTGTTTCGTAGACTCTAAGTTCAGGTCCACATGCCAAACACCAACCGCACACCACAGTACAATATACGAGCAAACTCTGATCCACAAGAGTGACCGATCCACTAAAAAAAAGAAGGTATTTTGGCCATTCTTAGAGCAGAGATAATATTCATTATGTATTTCAACTTCACAGTAGATCCACACACAAAATTGAAGAAAAGATTAATTTAAGTACCATACTTGATACTACAATATAATCCTATGCATAATAACCATGCACACTGGCTCACAAATTTAATGCCTATATGAAACAAGAAAAAAATAGTAATTAAGGTAAAAAGAATAAAAGAAAAGGACACTTACTACTCAACCCCAGAACCTACCTACATTGATCCAACATACCCAATAATCACTCAGAATCTGACTTATTCTTCCTCTTCTTGACTCAAATAGGATCATATGACCTCATCATCAACTCACATGTATAGTTCTTGATTATCTCATCCATCATGCATACACAAATTTTAACTCCCCAATTAATCGCGATCGTCTTTTAATTTGTCCAAGGATTAACCCATCATCGTGTAGGCTGATCTCCTCAGGCCCGAATGCATGCCAAGCTAGAAATGCACAGCCACCGTGCAAGATGATAATTAATGTGCATGCATGCATGCGGGCGATCAGTGGAAGTGGTGGTGGCCGTCGGCCCACGACCAGAAGGGCGGCGGCTCGTCGACGGCGCCGCAGAGCAGGCTACCAAAGTTGGTGGCGGCGGCGGCCGCGTCCGCGTTCCCGTTGCCGCTCCCGAGCTCCACCTTGGGCTGCGCCGCCACCGCCGGGGACGAGGAGTGGCTGTGCAGCAGCTGGTCGATGTCGACGCCCGCGCCAGGGCGGCCGACGGAGGCGTAGAACGGGATGGAGCCGCCGCCGCCGCGGTTCATGGGGCTCTCAACCGCCGCCGCCGGCCTTGAGACGTCGAGGTTGATCTCGGAGCTGTTCTCGCTGCGGTTGCTGCACGACGCCTCCGTCTCCTTGACGTTGAGGTTGATCAGCTCCGACGCCGCCTCCTGCCTCCCCGCTCCTCCCTTGAGCGCCACGATCTGCAGTGCACCAAGCGAAAAAAAAGACGCGTGTGCGCGCCATGAGTGGTCTCGGAGATCGATGGAGGTTGGTAGATGGAATGGCCAATCTTGCAGAGAGAGGAGAGAGAGGATCCGACAGGAGGCGCAGTGCTCATATGGCCGGCACCGATCCCGACACCAACTTTCTGCAGACGCTGAAACCCACATGGATCCTACCATGCGTCAGCTAGCTAGTAGTGCCTTCCTATCCAGCACCTCAATCATTAAGCTAGCACGAAGAACAACCAAGATCTCCTCTTGGAGTTAATGCAAATTAAGCTAGCAACTAATCACGATCCAAGAAATCTAGGACCGATGGAGATGATCCAGATCTTGCAGGTTTGAGATGCGTGCGTGCGTGCGTGCATGGCGAGAGATGATGGACATGGATGGATACCTCGGCCTGGAGCTTGTTGTTGTGGGCGAGGAGAGCGTCGTTCTCGGCGCGGGCGGCGTCGAGCTGGCGGCGGAGGGCGTCGTAGTCCTTCTCGAGCTGCTTCGTCTTCCACCGGGCGCGGCGGTTCTGGAACCAGATGGCCACCTGCCGCGGCTGCAGCCCCAGCGCTCGCGCCAGCTGCAGCTTCCGCTCCGGCTCCAGCTTGTTCCCGAGCTCGAAGTTCTTCTCCAGCGTCCGCACCTGCTCCACGCTCAGCCGCCGCTTCTTCTCCCCCCCACCGCATCCCGCCGCGTCGCCCTCCTCGTCGTCCGACGCCGCCGCCCCGTCCTGCAGCTGCTCCGCCTTCCCTGCTAGTACTAGCTCGTGGTGGTGGTGGTGGTTGCTCACGTCGTCGTCCCCGTCGGGGTATATCGGTGGCGGCGCCATGGCGCCCGCGACGCCGAAGTCCTGGAGGAAGGGGTTGAGCTGGGCCGTGGGAGGGGGAGGGAGGAGGTGGTGCTGGCCATGGCCGTGGCCGTGGTGGTCTTGCTGGGGATGGTGGTGATGAGGGAGGGGTTGCTGCATTTGGAGGAGGAAGTTTGGGGGGAAGAAGGTGGAGGCCATGCCGCCATTGGTGGCCATTGGCTTCATCAATGGAGGAGCAGGAGCAAGAGGAGCATGGGGGAGGAGTATATCAACCAGAGAGCTAGAGAGACATAGAGATGTTTGTTGAGCGTGCGTGGGAAGAGAAGAGGGAGAGGTAAGGAAATGGAAATATAAGATGAGAATTGATAACTAGTACTCCATGTTTATTTTGGGATTAAGCACTTGAATTTCTCACCATAGGATTTTACTTCGAGATTCATGCTCTACCTTTCTCTCCAGCTCCGACAAGTTAGAATTAGGGTTAGGTTCACTAGAGCCATCTGAATTTAGAGGGAGGCCGAGGGCATAGCAGACCAGTGGTTGGTGGCTATGGCAGTGCGACGGCAGGGCGGCTGTGGCAACACCTTCTTGGCCGCGGACTGGAAGATAGCTGTGGAAGTCGACAGGCGTGATGAGGACGAGTGGTTAGGAGGTGGCGGATCCGACGTAGTAGCAGTCAAAGAAGAGGAAGGAGGGTGGTGACAGGGGAGCTCACTAGAGTGGAGGAAGGTGGGTGGCGCGAGGGAGCTTGCTGGAGTAAAGGAAGGTGGGTTACGTAGGGGATCTCGTCAGAGCGGGGGAGGGAGGTGGTGGTGGCAGCGGGGAGGCTCGTCGGCGGGCATCGCCAGCTCCGGGGACGCTAACAGCACGACGACGAGGGGTGGCATGGTGGCGGCTGAGGTGGGAAGTGGCTAGGGTTTGGAGGAGGGAAGGGGAGCAGAAGGGGTAGGGTGAAATTTATATGGTTTTGAAGGAGAGATGATGTTCTTTAAATTGGAGTTTGGGCATTTTTGGCCCTGTGCAACACAACAATACCAGAAGTAGCCCTCGGGTGTATGCAATCAGTGGCGAAGCCAGAAATGAAATTGAGGGTGGGCTGAACTATTTATAGATCTAAACTAAGTTGACATAAAATTAGTATTTTACTCTTATAAAATTTCAAATTCATATAGAAATTATAAATTGGATGGAGACAAACAATAAAAAAATAGAGAAATAGAAAGTAGATACCTCGATAATAGAAAGCGCTATGAGTGCGGAGTAGCGATAAGTCACTTATGTATAAACATATCAAAATTAGTAATATAATAGAAAATTATAAATGATAATGAAAATTTAGATCATATGAAACATACCAGAATTAAACTAATTTAAATCACGAGACAATAGAAATAAAAGGTGATATTTTTTCACACTCTATCCAATGTTCTTATCATTTTCACGATAGGGGGCTCGGTGGTGGCGGTGCCTTCGGGGCACGTGCAGAACCACATCATCACGGAGCGGCGACGGAGGGAGAAGATCAACTAGAAGTTCATCGAGCTCTCCACTTGCAGGACCACATCATCACAGAGCGACGGCGGAGGGAGAAGATCAACTAGAGGTTCATCGATCTCTCCACCGTTATCCCCGGACTCAAGAAGATTCATATATATTTCACTTTCTTTCTTCTTTTTTCTTTGAGTGATTATCTCTTCTTTAATTTTATGATTTTCATTACTCGTCCTCCTCCTCCTCTTCTTCTTTAATTTTATGATTTACATATATTATTTCATTTTCTTTCTTTCTTTGATTGATTGATTAGCTCTTTTTAAATTTTATGATTTTCATTTCTTCTTCTCCTCCTCCTCTTCTTTAATTTCATGCTTGTTGTTAACCTTCCTATCAAGGAGAGTTAGCTTCTCTTTAGGTTTATTAATCTCTCTCTTTATTTCTCTCTATTTTTTTATATTTTTTTACTATGTATAAAATTGCCACCAGAGGAGGTGAGGCTCAAGCCTCACTAAGCCCCCCTGGTGGCTACGCCCCTGTATGCAATGCTATATCTGCCCCCCTCCCTGAGCGCAGGAGTCCGGTCGGTCGACACATATGCAGTCCCGCGTCCCGACACCGCAACACCCGAGTCATGCGGTCCGGGAGTGCATGATTCCGGCAAAACATCTAAGGCTGTATATGGTCAAAAAGACTGCCGTGGTCAAATACGGTAGTGGTCGAACATGGTTGTGATCGAAAGCGGTGGTGGTCGAAAGTGGTTGCGGTCGAAAATGGAGGTTGTCGAAAGCGGTTGTGGTCGAAAGCAGCGGTGGTCGAAAGCGGTTGCGGTCGAAAGCGAAGGTGATCAAAGATGGGTGTGGTCGAAAGCGGCGGTGGTCGAAAGCGGTTGCGGTCGAAAGCGAAGGTGATCAAAGATGGTGTGGTCGAAAGCGGCGGTGGTCGAAAGCGGTTGCGGTCGAAAGCTGTAGCGGTCGAAAACCGAGGTAGTCGAGGGAGCCAGTGGTCGAAGGCGACTATGGTCGAACAACCATGGTCGAAGCGGCTGCGGTCAATGCGGAGGTATCATGCGCTCCTAGACCATATGACAACCGGAGGAAACTTCTGGTATTATTGTGCTGCACAGAGCCAAAAATACCAAAAACTCCTTTAAATTTAGATTTATTGGTTGAAAATTTGAGTGCCCTCTAATAAAAAAAAAGTACCCACTTGTCACCTAGACACCTCCGTGTAAGATAGGCTATTTTGTTAAAAAAAAAAGGGAAAATACAGGGTAAGATCATGATTATATCTCTTAGAGAATAGAGTCGAGAATGCATGGTAACGCCGACAAGGAGGAGCCGGAGGCGACCGATGAAAAAGGCCGTGCTGCTGCTGCTGCTACTGACAAACGCTCCTCCATGGATCAATCTGACACGTAGTACAAACAGGGGTGCGTGGGCCCCACGGAATAGCCGTACCGCTGCAACGTTTGCCGCGCCTGCGGTTTCTCTCGCCGTGCCAAACCACGACCACCATTTCAGCATCTACCACCGTATACAGCGAGGTGAAAGTTCCAACAGTACTTGCCTTCCTTTCCAGCTCTCGCTCCTGTTCCTGACACCCGTGCCAACTCATCGTTACCATCATCCTCTAGAAATCCTTTTGCTTTGCTACATATCTTGCAAATCTATATCTTGCAATTTGCTACAATTTACGAACATTGGCTAATCTATATAAATAAAAATAATTAGTGAGATTCAAGACGTCTCCTTCGTTTTGAATGCAAAAAAATCATACAATAATCATAACGGTGTAGATTAATCATATACGTATATTAAAACAGATGGATCCACTATCCCACCTTGTTTTGTCGCTTTCCTAATTGACACAAATATTGGACCACTGGATCAGCTCCCTTGCTTTACCGCAGGAGAACACTGTTTATATGCCGACGAAATTAAGGCGACTAGCTACTTGGTTGA
Source organism: Bonia amplexicaulis (assembly GCA_036346245.1). NCBI lineage: Eukaryota > Viridiplantae > Streptophyta > Magnoliopsida > Poales > Poaceae > Bonia > Bonia amplexicaulis. The sequence goes on along the minus strand of CM070763.1, from coordinate 9,808,273 downwards.
TTAATCAAGAGGGAAGTCGTTTCGGAATCAAATAGGATGGTGTAGCTTGGACGGGTGGCTTAGTCAGATCTTAAATCTATGGAGGTTAATTAATTGCATGGTGTAACATGGTTTTAGACTGTTAGAGCATCTCTAATGTTGTGTTTAAGTCAGTTTAAATAAAGAGAGAGAATGCATTGAATCGATCTAATATATTGAGGGGTCGATTTCAACAAAAAAAAACATAGAATCGGACTCTACCTAGGAGTCGATTCAAAGCATTAAATAATTTATATAAGCATTAAATAACTACATAAGAGAAAGTGCAGTTGAACGAGCATATTATTATTTTGCGGTTTTTAATGTAATGTGGGTCTTAGACTTCTAGTATTAGTAGAAATCGGCTTAATATATTAGAGAAAAACAAGCTTAGTACCTAAAATATTTACTTGGTATGATTTTAAATCGATATTGGTTTAATACACTAAAAATGCTTTTATGGAAAAGCTATGGGGTAGATACGTGGCACCACTTGCTTCCATGACATTGATGTTAACTCAAAAGCTCGATGAGAAGGACCCGTTCATGCCCTTTTTTGAACACTGTTTCATTTACCAGTTGGAGCTGCTAGTTTCCACATAATGGAGTACTACACACAAATTCTCGCAGGAATTATTGCTTCGTATAGGAATTAATGACATATATATAGCATCTTGATAAGTGTCAACCCCAAAAACAAAACCAATTATATGTATAGGAATTATTGCTTCGTCTAGGAATTAGGAGACAAATTATGTCAACCCCAAAAGCAAAGCCAATTATATCTGTTTTTGGGAGAAAGGCAAATTATCTTGATAAGTGTCTTTTTCACAAAACAGAATCACAAGGGAGAGTTGAGGCTACCATGTAGCTGTCACATTTCTAGATTCAAGTTAGGACACATGTGTTTTCAAAATACAAAAATATTTATTAAGTTGATACCATTTGTAATTCTTTATAGATTTCGAGGTGGTAATTTTGGGGGTACATGCATAAGTTAAAAATTGGAGATATATTGCAAAATACCAATGAAAATGGCATCCACTTCATTAGAAATCATACATGTCAAGGGTTATGGACAGCTAAGATCGTTCCACTGTACATACTCTAAAACAAAAATTGTAATATATGTATACGAAAATACAAAATTGCCTACTGAGTACGCAAATTTCTCATCATGGTTCACTACCATACAAAGAGTCATCACAGATGGTTGTAAACCCTCATCCCAGACGGTTTCTGAACCGTCTGAATTTATACGTCTGTGATAACAAGTGGTTATCACAGGCGGTTTCTGTACTATCTATAAAGGCCGACTATCACAGATAGTTACGACCAAAACCTGTCTGTGATATGTAATACATTACATATCACAAACGGTTGATACATAAAACCATCTGTGATGTATTACATATCACAAACATGTTTTTGTTGCAGCCATCTGTGATAGTATGGCCTTCACAGATGGTTTATATCATAAAATCGTCTATGATAGTTTGTTTTATACTTAATTTTTTTTCTATTTTTCGGTTAGCCTAAAAAAATACTAGCTATGCACTTTGAAAACAACCAAATACATAGATATTATAGATATATTACACAACACACAGATATCAATCACAATAGACAGATATATCATAGGTACACAAATTTACCAATTAATTATAGATGAATTATGATAATACTGTTACAACATATTTATAGATGCTGTAAAAAAATGTTTGTCACTAAATATGAGAGATTTTATACATCCCCGTCTGAGTGAAACTCTCCTTTTTGGTGAATGACCTCCATCATTAAGAAGATGGCGAGTTGTCCTCGAATGTCAAAGAGTTCCTTCATATGGACCTTTATCGATTTTCATGCTGTCATTAGGAAGAGTAAAGTCGTAAGCATATATATACATATACATACACATACACACACACATACACACACACATATTGATAAGTAGGAAATAATTGTTGCGAGATTCATAAACCTCTGGGTCCTTGGGCATTTCATCCATGATTTCTTTCATATGGTGACAAATATAGAATACATATACGTTACCTTGTAGCTATTGGTGGTATTGCAAAAATATAATTACATACATATGTTTGTTCAATTTGAAAGGTATCATTATGAAGTGTGATATATGACTATTGAATAGTAGCGGGTACAGAAAACTGCATCACGTGTCGTAGTGTGGCACTCCCTTCCATGTGTTTCTCTCCTCTACTAACGTATGCCTCGAATGACCTACGTGATTCAAAAAAATTAGCCTCAGCCATTGCAAACGAAGGGTACATAAAATTATCTATGGATGAAATGAGTTTACATGTCGATTAATTGTTGCACAATCGTGAAGTCATGCTACATCTTGTTTAGGGAATCAAGATATATTATCTTATTCCACTTTGGTACAATGACAATTAGAATCCAGTGCCACCTACATATGTATGCAGCCATAGTCCTTAAAACTAAGTTCGTGTTGCGTATGAAGTACAAATCAATAAGTATAGCAATAAGTGAAGCACTTATTTCTAGTTGTAGGGTACAAGTATGTACTCCTTGTCATTGTGAGCATGCAATCCATTTGTTACGTAATTCTGGATGTAGGATGCATTATATTGGATGCTTTACTCAGAGACCAAGTGTGGGTCAAGGAAACCCACCGGTTCTTGGGATCGTTCGGCTTGTTGCATCATGTGTCTATACATACACAAGGAGTTATGACATTTATCGGTATGACATAAATGTAGAACATAATTGTACACACTTACAGCATACAGTATCTTAAAATTGAGGCATCGAGGTTGAAGAGATTGATCAGAGAAATAGCCTGACTTGTAGAGAAAATGTCCCGCCGTGTCCTTGATGGTGAAACTCGTAACGCATGCAAAGTCGTGCAACCCATTCCAAGACTGGGTAAGAACGTGTCCATGACCAACGACATTCCTAGCAAGAATGTCCAGGGCTATTGAGGCGTCTTGATATTCTTCGATTTAGTCTTGCAGTCACACTTGTATGTGCTCTTCATGGGAGAGGATTGGGCACGCTGTTGATCTATGCGCGGTGTGGTCTACATGGGAGCTAATATAGTGATATGGTGGCCCGCCGACGCGAATCAGGTGCACATGGTAACATCAAAGGGAGGGTTAGAGAGGCCTCAGGTTGTACATGGCCGCGTGGAGAGGGCGGCTATTCATGTTGGGTAGATGCCGATACTGAAGGGTCCAGGGAGATGTCCCTATTGGGGCAATGGATGAATATGTAAACAACATCCCTTAGTATCATGGTCGTCATTTAGGGGGTTCTCTAGTAGGACGGTCTTGAAAATATTATGTATCATGTCCACCTGGACCTTCGTGAAACTGGTCCCTAGATGGGTATCGTGCACCAGCGTCCCTGGCAGGCATGGATATACCATCCCTTGCCTAGCCTCAACGGGAATGGAGCCAACAAGCTTGACTCTGATATTGCACAGCGTGGGCTCCTACATAATGATACATGATTAGCTAAGGTGTCCAACATGTTTATCTATGCAGCATTTTAAAGATGTACATTACTTGGATATCGTCGATAGGTAAGTGGACATTGCTATATTCAGAAAGTGGCATGGAAACATAATTACTCCGATGTTGAGGGGGGTACTGGCCCCCACAATAACGGGGGTGGCTTGCAACTAGTTGAGGATTTGATTCAGTTGTTCCCTCAATAATCATATCTCTCCTCGAAATTCTGCACGAATCTCCTGTTTCAACTGTTCCTCATGCTCGGCCTTGGATGTCTTCCTACTTCTATATGCATCGGAGTCGTCTGAGAATCCCTGCCTCTAAGGTATGGAAACCCAAGGCCTCACGTGTGACCTGGGTGCTCTTTTTTCCCATGGCCGTGGATAGTATATCCTTCTCCCTGATTGCTTCGAAGGAGCATCGGGAAGATTCGGTAATCCTTGCTTCGAAGTTATGGACTTATTAACAATTAGGTAATTTAACATATCTTACCAGGCATTAGGACACTTCCTCGTTGCAGGGTTTTTGAAAGAGCCGATGCCTGAAGACATGGTTGATGACCTCGGCCTTAACCAGTTTCGGACACACTCATTTGTGATCCTGACAAATAGCGGGGAGGCTTGTACCGAGTCTATAGGGGTTTTATGCCTATAGACTCGGTACAAGTGTTTTATGCCTACGACCCTTGTGCACCACACTTTGCTTTTGAAATTCGGCCATAGTCTTCATCCTCACAAAGGCGTCCTAAAGCCGGCATACAATAAATTAATGTTAATTTAGATTAACGCTCTCCTAGGTAGCCATTACATATACGTACACTATCTCTTACATATAATTATCATTCATCATAATTTCTCCATCTAAAGTAGCTAACTATGATTCATAAACCAATTCAACAAGAATTAAAGTACATAGAAGTGAGACCCACTCGAGATCTCTCTTTCTTTCCAAGCTAGATCTAGCTTTCCTTCTAACTAAAAAGTGCATAGATCTAGCTAGAATATAATGTATTTTATTATATATAGTATCAATTACTAACATTAGATCAGCAAGAACAAATAGATACAAGCATCCTTCAAAATCTCCAGTCTCCTTTCATCAAATCTCCTCAAAGCTGCTGCCTACTACAGACATAGTATCTATTGGGACGAGAGTATTTAATAACGTAGTGAATATCACATATTCTTCCATTCATAATCTATCTATGGCAAGTGTTCATCACAGTCGGTTTTTACATAAACCGTTTGTGATAAGTGTTACCATCACAGATGATTTTTACTACAAACGTCTGTGATACAATTACAGACGGTTTGTGGAAAAAAATATCTGTGATAAGTACACCATCACTGACGGTTCTTACCATCGGTTGCATATAGATGATCATGCTAGTAAAACCGTCTGAGATAACTACACTGTAGCTTAATACTAACGGATTCTGTAGAACCGTCTGTGACAATGCGTCCAATATAACCTTCTCTGTGGTAGTGGTTGATAATCTCACCAAGTTCACAACAGGTCTAAAGAATGACCCAACAGAACGTGTGCATTCACAAGCTAGTCCTTATATGAGAAGTTATCCAGTAGTACATTACACATATAGGTCTGTTCATATTAGGTTTTACTTCTGACTTCTACTTAAAGAAACTAGAAGACAATATGAACATCTGATTTTTCGAGGTGGCTTTTCCACTCTTCTCATTACTGTCTCGTTTCGAGGATAAGGTAGGAGGTCACGGACGCATTACGTATTCCATTTCTCTCGCTTCTGTCTCGCACACGTATCTCTCTTACTTTCCCTAGCGCTCGTTTTCTTTTTCTAAAAGTTACTTTAATCACTACTATTTATTTTCAGTCAGAAATCATTAGTCATGGCCAAAATAAACATGAATACTGCCCTGGTCATTCTCTGCCAGAGTAAATCCATCGGTGCCGAGCATATCACAGGATGTTCCAAACCCCGATGATGATTACCACCGCATCATTCGACGATGATGACACAATCATACATGAGAAGGTCGCCGAGAGCACTATGATTAATTAGCTGTTAACTAACCATCTTCCCAAGTACGGCACCTGCAATTTTTTTTATAAAAAAAAATCCATGATCACCTTTTGCTGCTTAATCTGGAGTAGTTTAACTAAACTAATCCTGCATGATCCTTCCAAAGGTGTGCGCGGAGATCCTCGCATGTGTTCAGTTAGCGTTTTGGTAGCCGCTGGCGCCTGCACTTGCGAATAATTTTGTGTTCGTCCCATGCATGCGACCGAGGGAGGGGGAAGCTGGCCGCCATGTATGTGGAGGGGAGAAGCTGCAGGAACGATTTGGAGAACCTTCTAGCTAAGTTTATTCCGGATCCACTGCTCACTTGATCGACATATATATATCACTTAGCTCAGTGCATGTCATATTAAAAAAAAGTTCAAGTTGATAGTTACATTTAGCTTTCCGCAAAAGAGCTCCTTTATGCTCCCTCAGTCTCACAAATTAAGTCCCACATGTGTACCTAGCAGATACATTATTTAGATAATATTTAGTAGAATTAGATTATATCTGTGTTTAATAGAAATAGCTGTACTATGTCTATCTGATATGAATAATATGGTCCGATTCTATTAAATATTACTCAACTAACATACTTTTTATATATACATATTGGACTTATATCAACATCTTTTTAAGTCTACATACGCCCCTAATTCTGGTATATAAGTGGCGCAAGAGAAGAGCGGTAATGAACTGATCATATTATATACCCAGGTTTTTCACAGCATACATGGGGTTCTTATGATTTCTTAGTTGGTTTTGAGAAACAGTTTCTTCAGGGTGAAAGGTGTGATACGTATGTAGAAAGATACTCTTTTTTATTTTCTCTACGGGGATTTTGGAACATGCAAGATGTTGGAAGAGGGGGATAGGAAAGAACAGGAGGGAATGGCGGGAATGAGCTGGCTGGAGAGAGAATCACGCAGAGAATAAAAAATAGGTTTTTTTTAAGAGGAAAGCTGCAGGAATCTAAGGGAATGGGGGTCCTATGGAGGAGGTGCAGGGATTGCTACCTAACACACGTACAGCTAACATGCGTCTGGCTCCTTGCCCCCCGTCCCCGTCTCTCTCTCCGCGCGTGGTTCATGAAACCTGGGCATAGCTCACCCTGGGAGAGTAATTTCAGATTTAGCTTTCTTCTGCATAAAATTTTCGAAATTTCAGATTTTGGCACGGAGCCGTAGCATGTAAGAGAGATGGCGTGCCATCCTACCATGCCAAGCTGCTTGGCGTGCCCGCCCGCCGCACGAGGGAGGTTGCGCACCACCGTTGCGTCAGGCCGTCCGGTGCGCCACTCCGCGTCAACATTCTGGCTTTTTTAAATGCAAATTGGTGTTGAAATTTAAGATTTTTTTATTTTTGCGCACCACCGTCGCGCCGGGCCGCCTGGCGCACCACTCCGCGTCAACATTCTGGCTTTTTAAATGCAAATTGGTGTTGAAATTTAAGGTTTTTTTATTTTTAGTAGCAATTTTAATTCAAAATTTAATTGAGAAAAATAATAGTATAAAATTTAGTATTGAAATTTTAATTTAATTTTTATTTGTAGACTGTTATTTTTTTGAAATAAAAGAGCAGACAATGTAGATTAGTTGGTCCGTTTGTGATTTTCGTAGATTCTCAACGCTACGAAATCTGTTAGACTGGCAATAATATTTTGTGATCGTCGTATGTTGTTGTAGTGCGAGAAATTTTTGGAAGAGTTTTGTGGAATGATTGAGGCGTCAATGACTCGTAAGTACGAAAATAAGTGATAATGCTATGTAACGATTGATCCATTTGTGATTTTCGTAGATTGTGAATAGTATAAAATACGTTAGATTCACAATAACATTTTGTGATCGTCGTATGTTGCTGTGGTGCAAGAAATTTTCTTAAAACTTTTTGTGAGAACGATTGAGATAATTAACAACGATCGGTAAATACGAAGGTAAGTGATATAGACCATGCGAAGAATTGAATGCGAAAAGACGATGAGATTTGATGTTGCGAATTAAAATATACTTTATAATAAAGCTGAAAATAACACGGCGTACAAGGTTTGGTTACGTGTATAAGAAATAGCATCATACACGATTCAAAAAACCGAAATACTTCTACGATACATATCCATCTTTCTGGAATAAAAATTCAACCTTTAGGGACTAGTGCGGGTCGGACCAGGGCCGAGCTCGGTATTGAACTCCTCGGTGGCCTCTTTGGCCTTGACTGCCATTTCCCTCTTTTTCTCGCTCTCCCTCTCGCGATCCTCGCGCCCCTGTGCATGCATGCATCGAGATGAGCTTTCATCTCTCGACGTATACGCTCGGTTTGCACATCATTGTGGCGCTCCTCCTCTCGAATCTCGCAAACCCTTTTGATATTTCACTCCTTGTAGTAGAGAGTCCACTAGTCATGTGGGTGGATCTTTAGGTCGATCCACTTGCGGTAGCCACATAGCGATTCTAGGGATTGCGGGTGGATGAGAGGTTGTTAGTGCATACTTTGAAAGACAAATAGTAGGGGAACACATTGTAACTGGTCCTTACCGGCCGCCGATAGTTGCTCGTGTCCTGACGGCGGTCGGGATAGTCACAGGAGTAGTTCGCATAACCCAAGTAACGCATGATCAAGCTGAGCCACTACTTAGACTTGAAGAATTTGTATGGATCCCTACACTAATGGAGGGGCGGTGTCTCCGTCTCAGGCAGGTGTTATGGAGAACGCTCGGTTGAAACATTCAGGATGGACATACTTCTACGGGGGGCATCATTGCGGGGGTGTGACCTCGTGGCACGCTCCGCTTATTTGGTCCAGGCTGCAGCAGCCCTTGCTTGTTTGTCGCGAGGTGCAGCAGACCTTTCTAGGTTACGGGCTTCCTCCTATTGCTTCATCATCTTATCTTATTACTTCTTTTGCCTCTTATCCATCCCGACGTGGTGAAGCAAGCTCTGGTGTAGTGTTGTGTTTGGTTGTATAGTGTTCTCTTCCAGATCGTCAGAGACCAACCCAGGCACTACATCAACAGCGCATGCACTGGAACCAGGCATGCTGAATGACTCTGTACGCTCCATGAACTAAACATACAACATTGGTCTGTCATACATTGTAGCAGCAGGGTTGCACATAGCCTATATGTAACTGGCCATGACTTGTTGCTTGTCACCTTCATAAGTTGCCATGAGGTCTCCTCTTGACCACCCACCAACGAGACAAATAATGCTTTAATGCGTAGCTTGTCCCTTGCAATGGCGCGATCGAACACGGAACGGACGCACCTCCTGAGCTCCAAGAGGCCGATGTCCTTCAGACCGAGTACTCGAATAATGGTCTAGTCACAATTGGATAGGTCCACCTCGTACGGTCCGTCACGTACAATACCATTCCCATGGAACATGAATAGATCCTGAATGCCCGTCATGACATACCTACAAAATTTTTCAGAATGCGTAACGTTAAGTTACAACTCTTCTCAATATTCTTAGCACTGCTAGACTAAGCATATCACGCATGTACCACTCTACAATTCATAAATTACTGCTGACAACAGTGCATTATATTTCTAAGTGGACAACTATAATGATATTCAATTTTTAACATAACGGTAATGTACAAAAATCCGTACAAAGCACAATAATTTAACCAAAAAAATGCATGTCTAATAGTTTCTGCATAACATTATACAAAATGCATATTAATTTTTTCCAAATGCAGAAAAAATACAATGTTGTTCCCATGCAAACAAAATAACCTACGTATCAACTACGACGTTCATATAATTACTGTGACTAATAAGCATTTAACGACACTAACAACACTGCTTCTTCGATGTCAACTAAGGCCACTGACCTATTACAAAAGGCTAACTACCGCCTTTTCATACTAACAAACTAGTATTTTTCTAATTACATGCTAATCACGTTGCTGAAAAACTTGCAACATGTCGATGAAAATTACCTCTCTCAAATGCTCCAAAGCCGATCTACAACTTTTCTAACTGTGCAAACTTCAAACTCAAATTCAAAACCGCTAAAAAATCGGATGCTTTCACGGCTTTCTTCCTCTCTCAATTCTTTGCTCTTGGCTGGAGTAGAATGAAATGGTGTTGCTACGTATTCCACAGAACGAATCGCCCCTTGTCATCGTGCAACCAGCGAGGAGAGGGGGTTGGGTAGGTAGGAGGTGCCATGTGCGACGGACGCGGGGGAGGGAGGGGGCCAGCTGGCCAGCTGGTAGGAGGGCGCCTCACGCTTCGGTTTGGTCCGGATCCCCCTCCTTCTCCCTGACATCCACTTTATATAGCTTGCACGACGGCAGAAGTTTATTCTCACTAATAAATGTCTTATCATTTTGAGTGATAACCGTCTGATGGGAGTTACTTGAGACTTGATGTCTCGCTCATTGTGCTACGGTTTCTGTCAAGATGAAGTTAAGAGTACTTATTCTAGAGAATAAATACTCACGCTAACCGCCCTGTCAGAGAAGCCCACAGAGCAATGGGTTGTCGTAGATAGGTTAGTCAGAGTTTGGCTTAGTCATAGGGGATCTAGGACCGTGAGGTAGTCATTGGATAATTTATGACTATGCCATGATCTTAGGATAACTTACGAGTATAAGGTTGTCGTTGAAGAGCTTATGACTAGTGGACTATCGTGGAAGAGCTTACGACCAGTGGGTTATCGTTGAAGAGCTTATGACTAGCCAGTAGTCGTAGAAGATCTTACGACCAGCCGGTAGTTGTAGAAGATCTTACGACCAGCCGGTAGTTGTAGAAGAGCTTACGACCAACGGGTAGTTGTAGATGAGTTTACAACTTCCCTGCGAAATATCTCCCTTATATATAAGGGGTATACTCGAGGAACATAATGATGTAACCATATCATTTACAGATAAATAATAATTTGACGATTAGTCATATCCTCATCAAGTAGAAATCTTTGATTCTTGGTGCTAGATGACATAAGGAGAGAAAGTTTACATAAAAAGGAAGAGATGTGATAAGAGAAGAAAAACAAGACAGAGGAGAATCTTTCATATGTCAAAGGAGAAAAAAAATGCCAAGAGGAACATTTGTGTAAGGAGGAGTTTTTCTTTATGAAAAACTTATGTAGTATTTTGGGCTTATTTAAATAAAAGGGTAAAGTATTAATATTGGAAAAACTATCTACCTATTTGCCCAAAAAATATTTTATGAATCTTGAGAGTGCATGTGTTTTATTCTCATTTGCTTCATTTGGTATTCTTGAAGTAAAACAACTAATGGTACGCAAGGTTAGGTTTTCAAAAGAGCCCTTTTGATAAAAATACAATATCTTGTTTAAAAGGCTAAAATTTATGAAAAACTATATAAAAGTACTTAAATATGTATTTCAAATATTTTCAAATCCTTTTGAGTAAAAATTTCTACTTTAGAAACCAAAAGGATAATTTGGTAAATCAAAATTTATTGAGTATTTCATGCGATCTTCTTTTTTAATAAAATGATATATATCCATAAATCAAAATCTATTGAGTATTTCAAAAAGTGGTCAATACAAAACTCAAAAAGTTGGTCATTTCAAATATTTCTCTAGTTCAAGGTTTTTGCAAAAGACCAACTGTTGAAAAGCTATACTCATTTGAATCTCATCCAAAAACAAGTATTGACCTAAAATGACCTATTTTTGCATATAGTGGGTTTGGCTATTTGAGCTAGATTTCTTTGTGTACCTTAGCTTGAAATAGTATTTCTAACTCACATAAAGCTAGAAAACTCATTTGTTAATTATGATATTGCTTAGTCTCATTTGGATGAAAAGGTGAAAATCACAGAGGGATACATTCGACATCATATTCTCATATCTTATTGTATTCCTCGGATCCAAAATATAGATTGAACTCCAACAAATGGTCTAACTTGAATATGTACATATATTTTGATACGGGGTCACCCGATCTTCTCGACGTAGGATGGATACTCACGGGAGTCTTGATGAATCGTAATGATTCTCTAATGCCAATGCAAAAGACGAACACTCTTTAATCCGCCAAAACACACTCGTGTTGATTTTGCCGACCACCAAGCGAAGATCTATCGTGCACCCAATTCCCAACGGAAAGGCTGAATGATCTTGATTGAAGAAAATCACTCCCAATTCCCTATGGAACTTAGGCAGCAATGCTAAACTCGAACATACTTTAGTAGATTGATTATTCTCAAACGTGGTCTCCCTTACAATGGGGGTCTAACCCATAATATATAGTTCCCTGTCCACCTCATGGTTGGCCAAGTGGCCCTAAACCAACTCCAACTCATCCGTACATGTATTTGAAAACAAACTCACACAAAAGGAAAAACCTAAAATTAAGTCATCACAATGTTTCGATCATAAATTTTAATCCGTGACGAATTTGAAGGTGTGGCCAGATCCATTGCGTAGCCCTTGAAATTATCTTTCCAGCGAGTACAAGAACACCTGAATCGGACTCCTTTTGTGAAAGTTATGGCCTTTTTAGTAACTGCCTGTCAGGCTGTCCCGAACCGAATCCGAATTGAATTCTGAGTTGAATCCGAGTTTGAATTGAATTGAGCACGTCGAAGATCCGAATTTGGCTTGAAAATCTTATCCAAAACTTGTAGTTTTAGTCCTTGTGCTCCTCCCTTTTGTTCTCCCTAGTCTTCACATGAATCATACATAAGAATACATAAAATAATAGCATGATGTAGTATTCCAAGTTCATCACCAATTAAAAGAAACTCCTTAAGAAACAAATTCACCTGACAATATTTAATGCAGCTCAATACTTCTTTCTAATTAAATAATGTATTCGCCTGAGAAGTGCTAAGCATGTGCGTATCCGTATCATATTTTTATTATACATTATTGTATGCACACATTCAGGAGTAGTTCACTCTATATTTTGTGGTTTTATTAGTATTGATTCATATTGCCCTTTCAATACATATTAGGATCTATACTTTGAAACATATTATCTAAGTATATAAAAATTGTGTAATTCATATATACTCATGATTGATTTAAATTAAATCAATTGTAATCGGGATGTCATCAATCATCAAATGAAAGGATTGAAAAGTCTAGCTCCTCTATTATGTGTTAATGGTTAGATGATTAGCAATAACTAAATGAGTAAGCTTTGCTAGCAATTAATCTCAAAGAAAAACAAGTTAATTGCTTAAAAAGCTTATCCTAGAGTATACAATAGTTTTGTACATGTTGTGTACTCACAAATTATTTTCTATCTCATTATTTATTGAGTTTGTCATGAATTACCAAAAATGGAAGATTGTAAAATTTATTTTCTCCATTATGAGTTAATGGTAAAGTTTTGGTAATTAATGATAATTGATTTTTGGACTAACATTGTTCATGAGTTGGATGAATATGTTAGGTTCCACAAATGATGATGACTTAGGATGACTTCATGCCTTGAAGATCATCAAGTCAAGATACGGGATAAAAGATGGATTCATTAGTTAAAGGCCATCAAGAAGAGAACACATCATGAGTTGATGCATGTTAAAGAGGAGATGATCATGACTTGATCAATATACTAAAGAAGAGATGCATCATGTGTTGATGCACATCAAGATTTTCAAGAGGAGATGATCATGACTTAATCATCAAGTTAAGAAAAGACTTATCATATGTTGATGAAGTTTATGTGAAGGATGCATCAGGGGTTGATACATATCCAAACAAAGACCAGAACTTGAAGAGAATGTGTACGTCATCAAATTTTAAAAGGATGCTCAAAGCAAAGGTATGACTAGCTAGGGCTAAGGATGTTTTTATAGACTTTTAGTAGTCTTGGTGTTTGGTTGGAAGACTGAATTGCTAATATAAGTTGCTATACTATTAAGATGGATCATGTCTAGTAGCTTGAGTCTCATTATGTGTTGATAACTCAAATCTCACTTATTCTAGATCTCCATGGCATGATGCTTATATTTGTGAATGTGTTTTGCAAATAGTTGAGACCCATGTACTGAATCCTTGTAATATGGGACTGTACATTGTGAATGTGTTTTGAAAGTGTTTGAAGTCTATGTTTCCTATTGCTTGTTGTATGAGGCTTACATTTACAAATATGTTTTGCAAATGGTTGAAACTCATACGTCATCCTTGTAGCTTGTGACTTAGGTTTGCGAATGTGTTTTGCAAATGTGTTATATCTATGTACCTTTACCTTGTGTCATGATTCTAAAAGTGTGCAAATGTGATTTGAATTTTGTTATGAATCATGGTTGATCCTTATGTGCATGATACTATAATTTGTAAATGTATTTTGCAAAATTTGTAAAAGTATATACGCTTTTGAGAGAAATCAGAACTACCGTTGTATGGTCGAAGACCTGTGTGGTCGAAGATCAGCGTGGTAAAAGACCGACATGATTGAAGACCTATGTGGTCAAAGATCGACTTGATCGAAGACCGACATGGTCGAAGACCTGTGTGGTCAAAGACCGGTAGTACCGGCTCTGTGTGAGCGGTTAAACCGGCCTGTGGTACTACCGACTTGTGTAGTGCGGTATGATTGATTTATTTACAGTACGTTTTTTAGAGAGGTATGTTTTTGGGAGGTTTTCTCTCTCAAGGAAATTGGTAGTTCCGTATGTGTGGAGTGGTACTACCGCTGTGTGGTAGTACTAGGCTCTGTGTGAGCGGTACTACCGACAGTAGGTTGTAATGGCTAGTTTTGTAACCATTACGAGGGGAGTGCTAGTTCAAGTTGTTTGCTGGCGGTACTACCGGTTGTCCTGATTTTTGTACCCAACGGCTAGTTTCGTTGTGTAGGGTATAAGTACCCTCTTGTGGCCGATTGAAGATAATGTAGCTTGACTCCTGTTGTGGGGGTGGCCCAACCCCCTGTGACAGGGCCTTGCCACCCGCCCTGTAGACATCACCTCGGCGGGGCGGCACGACTTCGTTGCCCACCTTGTAGGCATCACCTCGGCGGGGTGACGTGGCTTCGCCGTCCGCCTTGTAGGCATCACCTCGGCGAGGCGACACTACTTCGTTGCCCGCCTTGTAGGCATCACCTCGGCGGGGCGACGTGGCTTCGCCGCTCGCCTTGTAGGCATCGCCTCGGCGGGACGGCCCGGCTTCGGCATAGGACTTCGCTGCCCGCCTTGTAGGCATCGCCTCGGCGGGACAGCATGACTTTGCCACTCACCTTATAGGCATCGCCTCGGTGGGGCGGCATGACTTCGCCGTCTACCTTATGGCATTGCCTCGGCGAGACAGCCTGACTTCAGCATGGTACTCCGCTGACCCCTTCGTAGGTGTTGTCTCGGAGGGACGACCCTAACGCTGCTCCGCTTGCACGATTTGTCGACGGACTCTGCACTTGCATTATTGTCACTCAAAGAACCCTCTTCCAGGGGATACAGGTTACCAGTTGCATTGGCCCACCAGTCGGCACCCTTGCGCTTGCTGTTGGGGAACGGGGGACTGGGATAGTTGGTTATGTTAGCTCGCCCATCAGAATCTCCACGCTTGCTGTCGAGTCAATACTGTTGTGGGGGTGGCCCAACCCCCCGTGACAGGGCATTGCAGTTGGTACAATATGTAATAGGCCCAATGATATAAAGGAATGTACCAAATTTACTCTCATCCTTTGTAATTACTGAGGGGTAGGATAGGAATTTCCCTTCCTACCCCACTCATGTATATTAACCCCTAAGAGGGGCAAGAGGAGGGGACACTCCCATTCTCACCCACTCACTTTTCACATACGATCTCTGTGTTGGGCCTTTTCTTCTTTTGCTAGTCCCCTTCTTTACTGTTTGGCCAGTAGCCACAATATCCATTTCATTCCTTTGAGCTAGTGTGAGATTCTCCTCTCAATTGTGCATGTGTTGCACCTTATGAACAAGGAGAAAAGTTCTAAATTGCATGTATTGCATCTAGAGGTGGATTTTGTACCCACTTAAGCTGAGTCAAGCAAGGGGTTTGACTTGTTACTCTTGGAGGTTACCAATTCGTAGACAGCATTGAAGTCATCGTGCATAGTGATCTTCTCAAAGAAGATTGTGAGAAGACCCGGCATGTTGTGAAGGTTGGAGCTCACCTACCTAGAGCGAGAAAGAGATATGACTAGCGGGATTGAGGTGTTTGGCTTAATTTGCAGAGCCGGTCCAATTCATTTGGGCTTACCTCAATGTGGACTAGAGAAGACCAACAAGACTCCAAACACTACGGTAACCATGTCATTGCGATTTGTTTCCTTGTTCTCAATTTACATTCAAATAATTTATATTCATAGAATTAAGTTAATTGCTTGTTAGCATAGGATTGCAAACCTTTGATATAGATTTAGGTTATTGGTGTACTTAGATGAACCTAGTTGATTTAGGCTTTATTTGTGCTAAACTAAATTGATTTACGCTTCCGCGTTACAAATTCAGTTTTAGCCAAAGAGAATTTTAAAACCGCCTATTCACCCCTCCTCTAGTCAGCGTCCTCGATCTTAAAGTGGCATAGTAACGAGTTATTAGGTTTTCACCCCCTGTATATATAGAAGAATATTGTCATAGTTGGTTTTTTAAAATAATCATCTGTGATAAGTCATAAAACAGACATTTTTTTTCATAATAACCATCTATGATGTGTATGTATCACATACGACTAATGCAAAAAATTGTCTATGATGTGTACGTACCATAAATGGCTAATACAAAAAACCATATGTGATGTTTACTGTCACAGATGACTATTACAACAAACCATTTGTGATGTCTATTTATCACAGACGGCTAATGCAAAAGGCCATCTTTGATCTATACATATCATAGATTATTTTATATTAGAAATCGAATGTGATAGTTCTTTGTATAGCTAAAACAATTTCTGTTTTGTAGCTAGTCTTACGAATTGCTAACCATACCCTCTGAAAACAAGTACACAAATTACAGATATTTACAACTCAAAATTCCGCTTGGCTATTTCACACTGGGTTCTTCTTCGACGCGCATATAGCTAGCTTTCTCAGTTGGTTCTTCTTTGGGTTTGATGTCGTATTCGAATTGAGACAACTTGTTAAATTGATTGTATGTTTCCTCATCCACGACTTTCTCCACTATGATAATCCTTCTTGTTCCATGAAAAACTACATGGTGGTTTTTATTTGCCGGGTCCGTTACATAAAAAACTTGAACAAATTGCTTAGCGAATACAAATGGTTCGTCTTTGTATCCGGCATGTTCGAGGTCTACAGTAGTGACGTCGTCCTTGTCGACTTTACACCCTATGTAAGTTGGACCCAATGGCATCGAAATAGGGGATTTTGAAAAGTACATAGTCGAGCTCCTAAATCTCCTCTATAAACCTATAGTAGAAGCTCAACCACATTTCATTTTGTTTGGCCCAGCAGTGTTGAACTGCTCGTGAAATGCATCTAAGCGAACATTGCTGTTCTGGACTATGTTCTTCCTATCCTGAGCCGTCGTGTAGTACCTATTTATGTCGTATCCTTGCCATGTCACAATTTCAAATCTTCCACAGAATCAAGTTTCTTCATGCTGGCGGAGTATCCGAACGGAACTTTCACATCATACAAGCTCTGACATAGTTTATTTCTCTTGGCTTGGGTAGAGTGTAGCAAGCTGGTGGAAGTTACGTTCGGCCTTTAACGGTCTCTATCGGTGCTAACTCGGTCCTTATGTTCATATCAACCAAGACATGCCATGCGTTGACACTATCTTTTGTTTTATCATGAATACTTAGTAAGAGACCAATAAAACTATCACATACATTCTTCTCTACATGTATGACATCGATACAGTGACCAATAAGTTAAGTCCTAAAAATTTGACCCCTTCTTCCAGATGTTATTCTAATGGGTTCTCAATTTATGTCCCTTTTCAAGCACAACATCAATAACCTTAACCATATCATAGACTTCTTTCCCTCTAAAAGGCCTTGGAGCCGAACCGTTCTCCTTCTTTTCGTCGAATTATTTCTTCATCTTGCGGTATTGTGATACTTGGGAAGGAACATACGGTGATGCATGTACATAGTTTTACGTGAGTTGTTTAGCCACACACACACTTGGTATGATCTAAGCAGTGAGGACAGGGTTTTAGCTCCTTTTGTACTCAAGCCTGACATGTTACCAAGGGTAGGAAAATCATTAATAGTGTAGAACAACATGGCGCGTAGAGTGAAATTCTCTTGTTTGTTCGTATTTCATACCTGCACCCTTCCTTCCACAGTGTTACATGATCTTTCAGCAATGGTGCTAGGTACACATCAATATCATTCCCATGTTGCTTTGGCCCTTAGCTAAGTAGTGATATCAAAATGTACTTCCGCTTCATAAACAACCAAGAAGAAAGGTTGTAGATACATAGATTCACGGGCCAAGTGCTATGTCGGTTGCTCATGTTACCAAAATGATTCATTCCATCTGTACTCAACCCAAACCTTATATTCCTTGGTTTTGCACTGAAGTCTACAAATATTCTATCGAAGTTCCTCCACTAGGCAAAATCAGCAGGATGTCTTAGCTTTTTATCTTTCTTACGCTCCTTCGAGTACCAATGCAGCAATGTTGCCTCCTCTCGGGTCACAAATAAACGCTTTAAACGGAGAATTACAGGTAGATACCATATTCTCGATGCCCTTACTGTCAATGGAGTGATTCTTATACTTGTATCAGGATACTTTACACACCGGACATAAATGCATGTTTGCATGGTTTTTACGGTACAGAATATAGTCTTTCGGATATACATGTATTCTTTCTACTTCCAATCCTAAGGGACATAATCTTTTTAGCTTGGTACGTGGTTTTGGGCAACATGTTTTTCTCTGGAAGCATGTCTGCTAAGAGACCTAACAATATCGTTAAACTCTTATTGGACCAACTATTGCTTGCCTTCAATTTTAGTAGTTTAAGCATGGATGATAACCTTGTATATTTTGGCTTGCAGTCCGGGAACAATAGTTTCTCCGAGTCTTCTATCAAGCCCTTGAATTTACTAAACTCTCTCTCACTATAGTTTTCTTCTGCATTGCGCAATATCTGATGCAGATTATCATCATGCAACCATCGAAAGAACAATCAATATCCGGTATATCATTGTCTCCCTCGATGATATTTCTACCTTACTGTATAATCTGCTCTTCACTGTGACTGCTCTAATAGATGCACCCACTTTTGAAACCCCTTCAAATCAATGTGCTTTTATCTGCGCTGAATTGGTAAATATCTTAAGATTCTCGTAATCAATACATAGACAATATATAAATTTCATCCCCCTCTTCAATATATCCTGCTTCGTAGCTTTTCTAAAAGCAAACATAACATTAATGTACTCTTCACTCACACGGTTCTTAACGTACATCTAACTTCGGTCCATCGTCGCTACGTATATAACAAATTAATATTACATTAGATTAATGCTATCCTAGATAGCTATTATATGTATGTACACTAGCTCTTACACATAATTATCATTTATCATAATTTCTTCATCTAAAGTAGCTAGTTATGATTCATGAACCAATCCAATAAGAATTAAAGAAGGCAGGAGTAAGACTCACTCTTAAATTAGAGCAAAAACTACTATGCTAGATCTCTCTTTCCTTACAACTAAAAAGTGTGCAGATCTACTTAGAATATAATGCATTTCATTATATAGTACCAATTACTAACCTTAGATCACCAAGAACAAATGGATACACAAGTACCCTTCTAAATCTTCAGTCTCCTTTCACCAAATCGCCTTAGAGCGCCGCACGTCTAACAGACAGAATATCTGTCGGGACGAGGTTATTGAATAATGCAGTGAATATCATAGACGCTTTCGTTCACAACTTGTCTGTGATAAGTGATTATCACAAACGGTTTTTTATTACAAACCATCTGTGATATATTATAGACGGTTTGTGTAAAAAATCACCTGTGATAAGTAGGTTATCACAGACGGTTCTTACCATCGGTTGCAACGTAGATAGTCATGTTAGTAAATCCGTCTGAGATAACTATGCTGCAGCTTAACACTGATGGATTCTATAAAATCATCTATTATGAGACGTCCAGTATAACCTTTTCTATAGTAGTGGAAAGAGACGTTATTCTTGCACCTCAAATGGCTTCCTATCCCTCGTTTAGTCTCACTAGGAAAATGATGCAAGATGTCGAGATGGGTTCCTACAAGAGTACGAAACCCTTGGCCTGGGTTTAATTCCTAGAGAGAGGGGAGGATCAGAGGAGGGAGTTTTAACCACAAATAAACGATGAGAGCAATTTTCCAACAAAATTTCTAAAATTTATTATGTATAATGTTTCTAATATAGGTTTTCTAGAGCACCTAGTTATCAAACATTGTGCTCGCAACTGTTCATGATCTATTCATAATGCATTTACACATAACCACATCCTTTTTTTTTAACAGAGGTAAAGAAAAAGCGACAGAAAAATACTATCTTAATTCTTGAAAATTCAGGGATTTCAATTTTTACAATATTTTTTTTCTAGAATTGCAGCATTTCCTGTTTTTGTTCTAACATGCCAAGCAATATAGAAAATCGTTGCATGTAGAAAGCCTATATATTCTTGAATATGTAATTCAAACTTACCAAGAACGATAGATTCGCGGGAGGCCACCACAAGTTTGCTTCTTCTTGGCATCAAATTAGGTTTAAGGGATTTCTAAAAACAGTAGTTTCTACAACTAAAAAAAATAAACTATTACAAACCAGACCCCACACCTACTCACTCCCTTTTCCTAATTTCAAACTTGCAGCCAATGGGGGCACAGGTGCATGCAGCAGTACTGCAAACAAATTGAAGGACCATACATAAGCCCCAAACCTAACTGGCAAGATAAAGTTAGGACCACAAGGTCTTCATTTCCACCTTTATTTTTCTTTATGCAGTAGTATCTGCACTTCTTGTTGCCCACTTTTTCAGAACCTTTTTCAAATCCCTTTTCTTGAAAAGAAGAATGGGCTCTGCTGCTCACTTGGCAAATTGTACCTTCATTTTAGTTCCCCCCTAATGCTAGCTAGTTTGTTGCACAACAATTGTAGAACAGTGCTGCATTAATTGACAAGGAATTCTTACAGAACACTTGACCTTTGCAATCCCAAAATTCTCAATGATGGAGACCATCATTCCAACTCGATCCCATGAGTGCAATTCATCATACAACATAGGATGCAATCAACTTATAACCATACATGCTTTTAACGTGCGAGTGAGGGATTGTTCTAAATGGTGCCAAGATGCGCACAATGCAGTGAAAAGACAAGTACAATCAGGGGCGGAGTCACACCCCAGACAGGATAGACTTTAGCCTGAGGTGTAAAAAAATATCTAGTGTATAGTCCGGGTAAATTTAGTTTAGCCTGAGTAATATTTTCATGGTCCAGCCCAAGTAGCCTAGCTCATTCTATCACTGAGTTCGGGGCGTAACTAAATCCTGACCTGCCACTGAGTACAATCCAGGCAAATAATTGCTTGGTTCCAACTTCCAACCATGTAGCGTCATGTCTAGCTAGCTAGTACGCAACTCAATTAGTTTGGAAAGTTCTTTCCTTGCACTCAAACAGTCAGATTACAGACTATGGCTTATTCAGTCATAAATTAGTTTTCAAAAATTAGTATAAAAGCGTCATGTATAAAAGTTTTCAAAAATTAGTATAAAAGCGTCATGTATAAAAGTTTTCAAAAATTAGTATAAAAGCGTCATGTATAAAAGTTTTCAAAAATTAGTTGATTTCATGGCTCCGTGTCATCTCCCAAATGCAATCTAGTTTGACCTTGAAATTTCTTACATATGATTGTAGACCATGTCCTCCACGTGCATCTCCAAATTTTTTGGAATTTTTAAAAACTTTTATACATAGGTAACATTTTTTTTTCTGTTTCTCCTAAATATACGTTATGTTTTCAGTTGAACATTCGTAGGATGCTTGATTGCATCATGAGCTATCTAACCAAATTTTTTTGTAGAAATTTTCGTTATTATTTCCATCACATTTCGAAAGAGGATACACAGACGTGCACACAAAGGTTTGGATGGCCTGGATATGCCCTCGGCTATGGATGCCTCCAAATCCAAATAGAGCAATCAACCTTATCACATCTCATCACACTTTTTCACACATGTACGTACATGCGTCGTGGTCGATGCACCCTGCAGGGTATAGCTCCAAGTGTGCACACTTCCTAGGCAATCTGCCGATAGATCGTGCTGCATGGGCTCGTGTGTGTGGCTGATGCTAGCTAAGTCGACAGTGACAGACTGATCGACACAGCAACTTGTTGCATGCCTCTCTCTCCCTAATGTGGAGAGAGAAAAATGTACGCAGCTATATGCATGAGAGAGAGAGAGGGATCTGGCTCATGCGTTGTGTCATATAGACACACACAAACACACGTACGGGCCGTCACGTAATGCACGTATTGTTATAAATGTGGGCATATTTTAATTCTAATTTTTACAAAGAGACAAATACAATAAACTAGTGATGCAAAATTTACTACTAACAGCAGGCTACTCATCATATTTCAGAGTATACTCAAGAAAAATATATTAACAAAGTCGTACCATCTCATACCATCTCAAGTCATAAGTCACGCGATTTTCATGCGAAAATTCGCGAATACGCTCGCGCTTACGTGCGCGTGTGTGTGACTAGACATAATCCTCCTCATACCATCTCTATCCATATTCAAGGAGTGACGATGATTTCACCTTATAAATTGGTCTTTCTCATCTTTCCTTAGCAAAATGATACTAAATCATGTATATTTTGGAATTAAGAAAATGAGCCATAAATATGAGCCAATTTCTAACATGTAAGGCGTCAGTCACAGTCTCACAGAGAGAGATCTTGAGGGGGGAGAGAGTCCGACCGTGCACTGCCTGGCCTGGCCCTAGTTGGCCTTTGTGAAAGGTGAGCACATGGCTTTGTTTGGGGGAGAGCGAGATATCCATGGTGCGCCGGCCACCTCCTTCCCCCTTGGATCCCTTCCACATGCACGCATGCAGGATGCTGGATTGGATGGATATATATATATGTAACATTCCCTCCTCCGTATGTTCAAGTTTTGTGTGGATTTTTCGAAAACTTTTCCAGACCTGATTTTCAATACTTAACCAGTTTGAAATGACATATTTAATTGTAATCATTTGTAGAATATATAGGACATGTTCTTTTCAGTCTCTAAAAACTGTTTTTTGGTTTTTCTACAGTAACTAGCTTTTAAACGGAATATCTTTTCAAGATAGGGTCTACTAGTTAATTGTAGTACATACTGTACCGACTTCATTTATATCGGCAAAAATCGTATGTGAGTTTATGTTACTCTGTAATCTCTTGTACAAATAGTTTAAAAATCACAAATCACAACTAAAAATCATAAGCTTCAACTAAAAACAACAGATGCATAGTGCTCTATGCCTTCTTGTCCGACGTACGCCTCCAGGGCAGCCTCCCGTCGAGCTATCCAGCCTGATTCGTCTTTGCCTCCGGGGCCAATTTGGGCAAGGATTTTTCTCAACCCGAGGCATCTTTTCTTTGCTCTTGCAAAGGGCCGGCCCGAATCCAGGCCATCCAGCCGCTTGCTCGTCCGATCCCCTACCCCGACGCCCGCCGGCAACGTCCTCCTCAGCCACCATGCTATGCCGCTCCCATCGACGCCGCCTCCTATTGTTCTCGCCGGCGATGCGGTCAGTGGTACAAGACGGCCTCGTCCAAACGATCTTTCATGCTGGACCGGGAATTTCTCCCTGGTTTGATCCTGGTCCATCCAAACAAGTCCTGACATGTGCCACTAGGGTTCAAAAAACTGGTTTTAAATTTTAACCGGGAAGGGGCCGGTAGGGCCGGTATGACCAAAAAATCGAAAACAATTGGAGGATTTTGGGCTGAATTTTTAAATCAAAATTTAAATTTAAAAAATGGTCATTTTTGGTTAAAATTTATTTGAAAATATTTACTGAAATTTTTGAAACTAATTTCGGCAAAAATTTCTTCTAAATTTGAAAAAAAATCATATAAAATGAATTTTTCAAAATTAGTTTGAAATTTTACCGAGGTTACCGATAAAACTGGTTTTTGCCGATAATCGGCCGTTAAAAATTTCCCAATGTGTCACCCGTTTGTGGCCCTCTGCCAACTTCCATGTTCACCTACATTTCTTGTTTCTGGTATTAGCAGTCGGCTGAGAGCATGTTTTTCTTAGTCATAGCAGCTAGGGCTGTAAACGAGCCGAGCTCGAGCGAGCTTGGCCTTCCAGGCTCGAGCTCGGTAGAAGCTCGAGCCGAGCTCGAGATGGGGTCCGAGCTTGAACCTGGGCTCGAGCTCGGCTCGGCCTAAGCTCGAGTAGGCTCGAGCTCGGCTCGGTGAAGCTCGATAACAATTAAAATAATTTATTATGCACTATTTTTCAATAATAAGAAAAGCTCGAGCTCGAGTTCGGCTCGAGTAAGCTCGATAACAGTTAAAATAATTCAAATATACACTAATTTTCAATAATAAGAAAAGCTCGAGCTCGAGTTCGACTCGAGTAAGCTCTGAAGAATTAATTTGTATTACTATTTAGCTCGAATCGGAGCTCATGAACTATTCGAGCTCGGCTCGAGAAAGCTCATGAGCTCGAGATCAAGCTCGAGTTCGGCTCGTTTAAAGTTCAAACCGAGCTCGAATCGAGCCTAGAACGAGCCGAACTCGAGTAGCTCGTGAGCTCCGAACTTTTTTTACAGCCCTAATAGCAGCAAAAGTTTACTAGATTCAATAAATATTCCTATAGCTAACTAGATTCCGCGGCACATCAACCACGACCTAGTTCATCACCTTCGTCCAAATTAATAAAAAAAAATGTGCATGTATGCTCCAAAATTCATTCGTCACTCCAAATGTAAACAAAAACAAACAAGAGTTTTCAAATTAATCACCAACATTTGAACTAACCTGCAGGTGCCGCTCGATTGGCTAAAATAAACTGGCTTATAGCTGAAATTACACTGTAGTTAGCTAAAATTATACTGTAATGATGTCTTATTTGGCGTAACTAAATTTAAAAAAAAAGAAAAATAAGTTAGCCCATCATAGACACGCAAATGAATACGAAAAAAAAGAACCGAAAAAAATTCAATAAAAGCTAAAAAGACAAAAGGACGAAATTTATAAATAGTAAAAAATAAATCAAAAGTCTGAAGCTCAGACCGAAATAAATAACGTTTGAAAGAGGGTGCAAATTTTACAGCCTTACTAGCTATCTATATAGCCCGTGACGTGATGCAAAATTAAGTAACGTGATCCAACCAAATGTAAAGGCGGTGCCTGCCGTCTCAAAACACAAATTAAGCACCAAAAGTTGTCTGATAACACAGATTAACTTAAGAGCCAGCCACTATCAAAGGGATCTGTCAGACGATTAAGACCCCGAGGAATTATTATTATTATTATTATTATTATTATTATTATTATTATTATTATTATTATTATTATTATTATTATCACATCACATATTCAGCTTGCTAGCTCCCACCATCAGTGGCCGCTGCCCATGCTGACGGACCGGAAGTAGCGAATAAACTTCCGGTTTGCAAAACATTTTGGAGGGCAGCGGAAGAGACGAAACGAATGAAATTTTATCATTTTGGCTAAAACTTTAGATGAAATATTCAAACATTATTTAATTTTAAATAAATTTAACCAGTATTTAGAAAAAATTTAAATAAGAATAAATTTGGCTAAAATTTGATCGAATGTTTTTTCTTTTGGTACCCTCTGGAAGGAACGAAAGTAGCGAAATTTCGGCGGAATTTCGCTGAAATGTTGAACCATGACCGGAAGCTGCTCCTGGACATCTTGGGCAGCATCATCACGCCGGCGACGGCCGCGGAGAGGGCGAACACCAAGGCGACGGCGAACGCCGGGATGTTCCCCTTCCCGAACAGCTCGTCCCATGGCCCGGCGCGGATGGCGATGATCATCTGGGGCACCGCGATGGCGATGTTCAGGACACCTGTGCACAAGCCTGCATGCCACACAAATCGCTCTCATCGTCAGTTCATTGCAACTTGTACACTGACTGAAAGTTCAGAGTTCGGAGCAGCTCACCTTGCCCGCCACCTTTGCTCGCCGCCAGCTGCGCCGTCACGGCGAACGGAACGCTGCACAGAACCTGCGTTTCACGGCAGAGACAATACCAGCTCTGAACTCTACGAAGTTTCAATGATGGTGGTGGTGCTTACAGCAAAGGGGAAGCCGAGGAAGACGAAGACGGCGAGAGCGGAGGCCTTGAGGCCCTTCTCGGTGGCGGCGACGTCCCGCACAGACCCGCCGAAGTCGCCGAGCGACCACGCGCTGAGGACGGACACCATGGCCATGGCGATGCAGACACCATGGACAACTTGTTTGCAGGAAGGGGAACCACCTAAATTCATGATCAATTCAGCAGCAGGTTACGCACTAGCTAGCAGTATTCAGTCAAGAAGAAAGCTTCTCATTAACAGTGATTAGTACTAACGTATGTACATGCATGATCAGATGAGACTCACTTGTGCGGTGTGCCAGTAATCTGTGGAACCAGAGGAGCACCCCAGGATGTTGCCCAGCGCCATCCAAGAACAGAAGATCGCATTGGCTGCACTGGGGCCATGGCTACCTGAAGATTCAGGCGCAAGTTTCGGAATTCAGAAACCAGAAATTCATGACTGAACGGTCGTCATGGGTAGCATGAATGCAGGACATGAGACAGCTGATTAGAGATTTTTTAACATCTTTGGAGGGGATCAAGCTGTCCATTGAGCTAGCACGAAAAGTTACAAAAAGTTTAAGGGCGGGAGGTACCAGGAGGTAGCAATAATTTAAAATAATTTAGTGATGATGTGCCGGTACCTCTCACGGATGATAAAAAACTATCAGCTGATTAATCAGCTGATAGATCTGCCATCAGTGCGCGTGCTGGACCCTAGAGAAACACACATTGCATGCATACACGCACGAGTCAGATCGACGAGTTGTTACAGAGCACTGAAAACGAGCGGATCGGTTCTTTTTTTTTTGTTGCACGGATGGCTGCTTAGGATATGTACAGTGATATAGATAACTGCTGTCTATAGTATTTTCTATGTCATCTAAAGATGATACTAACGACAGCTTATATAATTGTAGTATGTAATTATTGCAAAAATGAGTTAACTACAGGTTCGGGTGGAGGGACGGGACATTTGAACCGGCACTATAAAACATACCTGCAAAAGGTGGGGAGGACCCAAGGAGGAGGTATGTATACGCAGTTGAACTTTTTAGCCAACGGCACTGTAAGTACATGGATTTACAACCCCAAGTAGCTCACGATGAAATAGCATGCTTTATAGTTTCAGAAGATCTACCTATTAGGATGGACGAGAGCCATAATTTTGAAAGAATGATCCAATATGGCTTCTGCCTGCAATACCAACATGTGAGTAGAAGAACTGCGAAATCTGATATTATAGTGATCTACAATAGGGAGCTAGTTGCACTGAAAGAAAGTTTTCTAAAATTTAGCTTTTCTTTTGCTTTAACTTCCAATATTTAGACTTCCTCTCACCAGAGAACTTTCTACCTTAGTGTTGTTGCCCATTTACTTAGATGATGAGTACAACCTAAACAAGAGAGTCATAGGGTTTCGGTTAATCGATGAGGCACACACCAGGGAGGCCATTGCTGACCGCATTCGCGATTTTAAGATAGATAATAGGATTCGTCCTATCACTCTTGGTAATGCATTTGTGAATATGACGGCCATGGAGGTCCCCAGCCCCAACTATAGTCATATATATGTGGACATGTTCTCCATCTGAGGTGCGTATATCATATCATCAACCTCGTTTTCTACGATGGTATGGAGGTAATTGGTTGATATTTGAACAATGTCTGTACTGCTATTTGGTTTCTCTCAAGTAAGCACAAGTGGTTGCTAGGTTTGTGGAGTATTGCAGGGCCAATGATATTACCTAAGAAAATCTGATCTTGACATGAATGTGAGGTAGAATTCAACATACATCATGCTAAAGAAGTTAGAAGGGTATGAAAAGATCATAACTGTCTTTGTTAATGCTAATGCTCAACATAATGATTTCATACTTACTGATTCGGATCGAAAAGTTGTTACTCATTTTTGGCATTTTTTATAGTCTTTCTACAAAGCAACTAAGAAGTTGTCCGGTGTTTACTACCCTACCTCATGCTTAGTGATCTATTATATTTGACTAATTATAGAGTCATTTGCTAAATATAGACATGATGCACGTTTAGGCCCTATTGTTGCACCGATGGAGGTAAAATTTCTCAAATATTTTGGTTCTATATCACATATCTATTGTTTTGCTACCATTTTTGATCCACATAAGAAGTTGGACGATTGAAAAACTGCTATGAAGGGAATAGGTAGGGCACTCAATCTGGATTACTCTGAAGCTTTCAACATGTGAAAGGTGAGCTTTTTCGAGTACTCCACTTGCACTATGATAAGTATGGCATCGATAAGACGTGGTCGTATGCTTCAAAGCAAGCGGCACAACCATCGAAAGGTAGCGTGATAGCCCACTTGTGGGAGAGGATAAAGGGCAAGGAATCAAGTTCTTCATCTCAGTTGTCCACAAGATGGAATTCTAATGCAGAGCTCAATCACTACCTCGCTCACAACTTTGCAGTCACCAATCCTACCCTTTTGTCCAGGAAGGTCAAGCTCCTCGAATGGTGAAGAGACAATCATCACATATTTCCAGTGTTATGCCATTTCGCACGGGATGTTCTACTTGTTTCGGTGTCAACTATCTCTTCCGCAACGATATTTAACATGGTTGAGAGAATCATTGAAGAAAGGATATCATCCCGCATGTCCGAGGCAGTGGACACCCTAACTTGCCAGGATTGGTATAATGCGGATGAGCGGCAATAGTACTGATTGGAGGATCCCGAGACCTTGTAGGCATTAGCCAATCTAAACATCAAGGTGTAGTAGATATGTATGCATGTGTGTAGCTACTATACTCTTTTCCTTACTAGGGAACCCCACACTAGGGTCTAATATTTTTAACGAGGTAGTAACAATGTATCCGTAAAATATTAATAAAATTTTACTTTTTCTCCTACATATTTTGATGTCCATAATTTTGCACAATTACTTAAATTTCACCATTTTCCTTTTTTCCTCCTCCTTTTTCCTTTTCCCTCCATTCCCCCTCCTATCCTTTTCTTTTTCCCACTTCTGTCTCCTGTAGCATTTCCTTTCCTTTTCTCTTTTCCCTATCCCTCTTCTATTTGGCTTCTGCGCTTGCCAATCCACCCTGCGCAGTTGCGCTCCTCAATTCCGTCTCCCTGCTCCCCTCCCACCCCGCACTCCTCGATTCCACCACTGGCGAGGCCGTCCTCTTCCCTACCTTCCTCACTCAGGTTGGCTTCTCTCTCCAACTCCACACCTCGGCAACGATGGCCGTGCTCACGAGCAACCAATCCTGGCGAAGGCGAGCAAGTGCACAGTGACAGCCGAGGCGGGTGAAGGGAACCACAACAGCGACAGGCGAGACGGGCGGAGGTAGGCAAGTGTGTGGTGGCAGCAGTAGACAAGCGCGACAGTGACGATGTTCGATGGTCTGAGGAAGGCAACTGCATCACCGACGGTGGTCAAGGTATGAGTCTAGCTCTAACACAAACGTCGTGTGCCATGCCCATGCTAGTATGGCCCGACAGCGGCCCGACGTGCCACTTGCCAGCGACTATCCATGCCGACACGACGAGGCCTAGCAAGCTCACCATGCCACACCGTTGTGACCCGAGGCTCGTTGTGCCTGTGCCATGTTAGCACGACACAGCTCAATTCCCAGGACTATCCAAGGGATGTTGTTTGTGATAGCTTCCCAATGGAACGCTGGCAACGCCTATGGCCTTCCTAGCATTCGAATTCCAGGTGACATTTTCCTAAATATTTCATTTCATTTATTATTTTTCCTATAAATAAAACTTTTGGGTTATTGGGTACGTATGTGCTCTCTTGTTTACAAGTTTTGTCATGATGCTGTATTAGACTTAATTGCGGTGTGTTTCTAGTGTTCAAATTTTGGTTTCTCTTTTGTTCACCAAGGATAAGTTTTTATATTTTAGAGTAAATTCTTTATATGTCACTGAAAGTTTATCTTATCCGTTATATGTCACTGATTGTTCTACTGATATGTGGGTCTAACCCTACATATCAGTGACACATTTAGGTATAGACCTAAAATTCTAGTGGCATACTTAGAATTAATCCTAGATTTTAACGCTGCACCCATGCATGTATGGATCACGTTTTGGCATGCTATCTTTTCCATGAAAAGCTTGGGCTACATTAAATGGCTTACATATACTATCTCAAGTCACGAAAATGCCGTTCTGAACATCTACAAGATACACTCTCCAGGACAAAACTCTACGACCGATTTATTTTGTAGTACTCCCTCCCTTTCTTTTTTACTCGGCGTCCTACCATCTATGCTGTTAAACTTTCTAAAATTTAACCTCTAATATATTTAAAGCTATCTATATTAGCTATATAAATATTATACCATTAGATTTATCGTTAGAAGTACTTTTATAATATTATAATTTTATTAATATATGGTAGCGTAGATTTATAAAAATAAACGGTAAAAACCATACATCGGAGACCGTAAAAGACAAAAACATCAAGTAAAAAGAACAAAGGGGTGTATATTTTTCGTATATCAATTTGTAGCAGGAAGTATTCTGACGCCAAAGTTAAAAATAATTTGGTTTAGAAGGTCAGTGTTTGTATTTTTTTTGTCCAAACTTTTCTTCACTCCTATGTACATCATGCACGCATGGACATGGATAGGGACGTGGCAGGAAACAGGAATCTGCCTCGCGCGAAAATTAGGATCTCACGAGCCATATATACGACGCAAGTGGCCTGTTCATGGGCAGACCGGCCCGACTTTTCCAGGCTCGGGCCGTGCTCGGGACTAGAACTTTGGCCCGTAGGTCTGGCCCGAACCCTGACAATGGTATTCAATTAATAGTTATTAATATTTTATTCTAGGAAATGAATTAAATAATAATATTGTGTTCCAAAAATAATTAAATAATAATACTTTGTTTCGAAAATAGGAATTTCGGCCTCCGGCCTAGCCAACCTCGGGCCGGTCTTTTCCAGGCCCGGCCCGACTGTTGAACAGGTACGGGCGCAACACAACACGTAGTGCGACTGCGATGGACACATGAAATAAGCAGCCTAGGCTATATGGGCCTTGTGCGCACGTGGGGGCGTACATACGACACGGCTGTAACAACTTAATGGGCTTCCTGCCATGGGCCGTTCTATTTGGCAGAGCGACTACATCTATGTGTTTGATCCTTGTTTTTGAAATTTGGACGCTTTTGGCACTGTTGGTCTCATAAATTCCCGAAGTAGCTCCGACCGGAAAGAAATTCCCGATCTGGCCCCCTGCCGACCGCACGATTCACCGGAGGCCGACACGTGGAAGTCGTGCGCGGCGCGGCGCCTGATGACAGCCGAGTCGTGCGGTCACCGACCGCACGACTTCGCCGACAATCTTGTAAGATCGAGTGGTGCGGTCGGCGACCGCACCACTCCATTAATCGCGCCGCCCGACCGCACCACTCGCTTGCTACAAAGACTAGGGTTAGGGTTTGCACCGATCGTTGTTTTTTCATAATTTAAGCGATTTTTTGTGTATTATTAGATAGTTCAATAAATCTTTTGTAATGATAAATATTATGCATGTACATGTAATCCATTTGATGTGGAGTGCGGTTTTTGGTAGTGTAAATTTTTTTCCAATTACGAAAAAAAGAATTTAGGTTGGTAGAGTACGAGCGAATTTTGTGAAAAGTAACGATTAGTGTATTTGTTATTTTCGTACAATCTTGATCGTGAAAATATGTTAAACTAGCAATAACACTTTTCGAAGATGTTATGTTGTTTTATTGGAAGAAATTTAAAGAAAATTTTTTGAGGACAAGCGTGATATGAACAATTAGACGAAAGGAAGGAAAGTGATATTTAACACGTAGGAATCGTTGAATGCGAAAACACGAGATAATAAGCTTAGTTGAATAGAAATGAGCTTCACAATACAATTTGGGAGTTACATGGCGTACATTTTTATTACATGCATAACATATAGCATGATATGCGACTAATGTACCCAATCGTCAGGACCCTCTTGTGTGGACCGGGGCCACTTTCCTTCCTTGCCCGCCGACGTCGAACTCCTCCGCGCCTCTTTTGCTCGAGCCGCTATTTCCCTCTTTGTCGCGCTCCTCTCGCGAGCCTCCCGCTCCCTCGCGTGCACGCACGAGATGGGCTTGCGATTCGCGTTGTATACGCAGGTGTGCTCGTGGGCTGCGCGCTCCTCCGCAGCACTCTTTGTCTGGTTGACATTCCACTCCTCGAAGTCGAGGGTCCATTGGTCAGCAGGGTGGATCTCAAGATCGATCCATTTGCGGTAGGTACATAGGGGCTCCGGAGGCGCAAAAGCGAGGAGAGAATGTTAGTGCGTGATGTGAAGGAGGAGATGTTGGGAAAAATGGTGCATGTGTTCGTTCTGGGTTCTCGATAGGATGAGGTGTCATAACGGCGGTTGGGGTATTCATCGGAGTAGTTTGCGCAACCCGTAAACGCATACCTGTGGTGATGCGTTCCTTCGATTTGACGAACTTGCACGTGTCCCGCACCAACAAAGGGGTGTCTCCCCTCGGTGGGAGTTGCGCGAACGCTCGTTGGGGACGTCCGGATTGGGTTGTTGCTACGTGCCGCTCATTGCGGGAGTCGACCCTTTAGCACGCTGGGCTTGTTCTACCCGGGACGCAATAGCCCTTATTTTCTCATCGCGAGCGGCAGCTGATCGTGCTAGGTTACGGGTGTCCTCCCATTCCTTCACCATCTTGTCCCATTGCTTCTTCTGGTTTTTTTTGTCCATCCCGGTGAGGTGAAGGAAGCGGTGTAGTGTGGTGTTTGGAAGTGCGGTGTGGGCTGCGAAATGGAATGCACACCAATTTATAGGGTCCATTAGCACCGAGGGTGGCCTCTTTTGTGCTAGCATCTTTTGACATATCGGTGAGTAAAGGCGCTGTTTTGTCATTTCACTGAGCAAAGCAAAAGCTGGCCCGTGTTATCATGTCACTGATGAAAGCTGACCCGTGTTGTCATGTCACTGCGCAAGGCTGCAGTCTTTTGTCATCTCACTGAGCAAAGCTAGCCTCTTTTGTCATGTCACTGACCAAAGCTGCACTCTTTTGTCATGTCACTGCGCAAAGGTGGCATCTGTTGTCGTGTCACTGATTAAAGCTGCCCCGTGCTGTAATGTTAGTGCGCAAGGCTACAGTCTTTTGTCATCTCACCGAGCAAAGCCGCCTGTGTTATCCACATCGCGATGAAAGCCGCCCGTGTTGTCATGCAATCTGCGCAAGGTCGCAGACTTTGTCATCTCACTGAGCAAAGCTGCCCTGTGTTATCATGTCACTGCTAAAAGCTGCACTCTTTTGGTCGTGTTTCGTCACTGGAGGAAGTTCTCTCCTTTGGTATTTATAGCACGGTTGGGGTCCAATGACATTGTACGCAGAGAACCCTATAAATTGAACACACAAGCTCCATTTCTTTCGTGCTGAAAATTTTATTTCGGAACTCGACGGGCCAGTCTGTTTAGTGTATTTGTGATTTTTGTACAATGCTGATCGTGAAAAATATGTTAAACTAGCAATAACACTTTTCGATGATGTTTTGTTGTTTTATGCGACCTTTGCGCAGTGCGTGACCCGTTCGTATTCTGTGGGCTCCATGACTTTAGGGCCCCCTGAGCCTATAAGAGGGAGCCATTCCTCACCAAGCCCCCGCATTGTTCTCCCTCACCTCTTGAATTACTTCTTCCGATTGTGTGTACATTTCATTCGTGCTAACCCCCGCACGCCGATATGAGTCGATTCAAGACCTCGCCCGGCACCCACGGTGATTTGCCCAAATGCAACACGGTTGTTGCACGTAAGACTTCACACACGGTGCGAATCCCGGGCGCCACTACTACAAGTGCCCGTTTCACTCGGTGAGTATGATTGTTTGGGGTTCGTTGAAATCGTAAAGGCAAGTTACAAATTATTCTTGTCATAAAATCGCAGGAAGCCCCCGGTGGTTGCCGATTTTGGGTGTGGGAGGATGAAATGGGGACTAGGACCGACAGTGTTCGAATGACGAGTTGTCGTGGTGGTTGCAACCCCGTCGAGTCATGCATCGTTTTGTGATGAGTGGAAGATTAATTTACTGTTATGTGTTATTCTCTTTCTGGTGTTTATTGTTATCCTCAAGTTGTAGTTGTGCATGTTGTTCTCCTCTATGTTCGTAGTGAATTTTGTTATCGTGTCTTCTTCTTGTGGACGGATGGTGTATGTTTGTGTAATGCAAGGTGTTACGTTAACTGCATATTTGTTGTGAGTACGCTGTCATATTGGAATGGAGGCTAAATTATGCAAGGTGAAAAGAACAGTATATTACAAACACAACAAAAGTACATTACATTTAAACAAAAAAACTCATTGTCCACCTCGTCTTCGCCTCCTCTGACGTCGTATTTGATCCTCCGAGAACGTGAACCTGCTAGGAGAGTGTGGTGCATCTCGAAGGTCGTACTGCGAGGCCTGCATCGGAGGCGGTGGTGGGTACAACTCCGTGGAGAGTTGCGATGAAGGGCCGAAAATTGAGCTCAGCCAATCGGAGGAGGTGTCTACGTCCTGCTGAGGATCAAACAGCTGAATTAGGCAATGAAAAGTATGAAATATTTGTAATGAGTGGTAATATCGTAAGGCATCTACCTGGGGAGTCTGAAACGTAGATGGCCCTCCGTAAACATCGTGTCCCTGTTGCTCCGTGAATGTCTGCAATTTTTTCCCGAGGCGATTAGATGGCATTGAAAATACACATGTTATGTGCAGTACGTATGTACATACCTGTGCATACGGCTGTCCGAATGACGATGACGTAGGCAAATCACGCATGTAGTCCTGGGCTGTGTAACCTTGGTAGGTCTGCGCAGACCACTCATCCCGCCCCTGTAGTGTGGACTGACCTCCATGCGCAAATGTGGGCAACGTCGCCGCTGGTTGTTGCTGAGAGTCAGGGTCGCTTTCTGGAGAGGGATCCCGTCGCCCTGGAGAGGGATCCCGACGCCCTGAAGACGATGGCTGCATCAACGTGCTATCGCGTCGCAAGTGCTGCGAGGAGAAAACATTGGTTACACGTAAGTAGCAATTGAGTTGAACAACAAACTATTGCGAAACGTTGTACCGCAGGTCCGAAGCGCTGCGAGGAGGAGCGAGCGCCGCTGGGCCGAACGCCGGACTCCGAAGGACGTGCTGATGGAGGTGCTGACGGCGGTGCCTCCGGCGGTGGTGCCTGCCGTCCTCTCTGCAGGCGTCGCGCATTCACATCATCCCTGGTCCGACTACAGCTCATGGCCCTGATCGCCAACCGTGCGTCATCGTAGATGGTACGCAACGAAGCTAGGAGTCGGTCCATGGAGCCGCCCCTCCCATGACGGAGGGCCGCAGCTGCCTCGTCCTGGATGCGATGAAGGCTCTCGTACTGCAGGTAAATAACTAGTGAGTTAAAACGTACTCGACATACGCACTTAAAGTACTCGCATCGCAT
This sequence comes from Bonia amplexicaulis, assembly GCA_036346245.1. Classification (NCBI taxonomy): domain Eukaryota; kingdom Viridiplantae; phylum Streptophyta; class Magnoliopsida; order Poales; family Poaceae; genus Bonia; species Bonia amplexicaulis. The sequence continues at coordinate 9,773,062 of CM070763.1, read as the reverse complement.
CATCGTGTCGTCTTTGCTCGATGACGGTCCGCCCCGCTTGTATGGCGCCTCGTGCGCGATCTCGGCAGACGGTGCGGGCGAGCCGGTAAGCTTGCCGGGTCCGTGGAATGTACCACTCTAGGTACGTACTGTAGGTGTGGAGGTCGTACGGCCGAGTCTCATCGACAACCTCCGTGGTCGCTGAGTCATGCCACAGGTCCGTCCACGGCCGCTGTGTGCCCCTCCAGTCGTCCCCCCGGTGCCCTCTTCTGGTTTGCCTGCAAGATAGTACACCCATTACACAATAAGTAAAAATGACACACTACTACATCAAGTGCGCTACTGGTGCAATGACTTCTTGGTGGGCCTTCCGTGATAGTGGCCGTCCGGGAGGGTGGCACGTGTTGGTGAAGGCCAAGCGTCTCAACACCCTCTGCGGGTTGTATGGCTCGACGAAGTGGGAGAAGACGAGGTGGCATGTCGTCAACCAATACGTGTGGTCTTGGTGGCGGGCGACAACCCGTGAGGGGCTATGCTATGGATAAACTGTGGGTCCATGGCAACCATACTATCTCGCTCTCATGCAGAGTCTCGAACTGGTTATGGAACTCTGGGTAAACTCGTCTCGGTCTCTCCCTGGCCCACCGCAGCTGACCATGTGCCCAACGCGTCCCCATCGTCGGCGCACTAATGGGGTCATCGCCCTCAGCCATATCGTACAACACCGGGCTGTACTCGTAAGGGTGCACGGCACTCTGAAAGTAAGGCCTCCCAACAGGAAAGTGCTCCCAAGACCAAGATCTTGAGGAGCACGTAGCAACCGCCAAGACCGGCTCGTGGCCGGGTCAGAGTATCTGCGAGGCATCACACAAGCCTCGGTAGGTGGCACTAAGAACAGCAGATCCCACTGCATCTGCGGCACTGCCGGGCCATGCATCCGCCAAAGACTCAAAGAAGGTGTATGTAGCTAGGGTGAACGGAGTCTCCAGTGGTCGTAGGAAACAAGACCCACCCGAACAAAAAAAGGAGGTACGCGACGAGGTGCGTCCGCACGACCCCTCGCCGGCGTCCACAGGCGGTCATGAACTGCCGTAGCCACGAATGTGGCACCCCAGACACGCTGACGGGATCGGGTCACCGAACCGGGCACCTAGGGTGACCTTCCAGTTCGCCGCTCTAGGGGGTGCCACTACTGCTGCACCACGGATGGGTAGACCTGTCAGCATGGACACGTCCTGAAGTGTAACAGTCATCTCTCCCCACCGGAAGTGGAAGGTGTGAGTCTCCGGTCTCTAACGGTCGACGAGTGCGGACAACAACGACGCATCGAACTGCAAGGCATATGGCACATCCACCATGCGAGCAATGGGCAAAAGGCCGGTGTCTCGCAGTAGTGGGATGTACCGATGGTCTAGAGGCCAGTGCTCTCGGGGGCTCCTAAGGATCAAACTCGGAGGGCCGGCTCCAGATGACCACGCGCGATCGGTGATGCTCATCCCAAAGGGGCTCAAGCAACTCGTACGCCATCTCCTGCCGATGAATGAAAACAAATTAGTACGTTATGACAAGAAATATGTACGTAATGACTATAAAGTGCGGAACAAATGAAGACATAATATACAAAAAACGTATTTTGCAGCGAATGACAACAAAATGTGCAACGAGATGACAACAAATGACAATAAATATCAAAAAATGACAACATAACTTCGTGAAATAACTCAACCAAATTGTACACGCAAATAATATCATAACATACATTCAGCACAGTTTGAAGGATGCATGATCATGTGCTCGCAGACACAAGATGAGTACAACAAAGTCCCACAATAGTTACAAAACACGGAATCAGCTATGGAGCGTTACTTGACGTCGGCCTGTTTGGGCAATGCCTAAATGAATGGCCAACAGTCTTGCATATTCTGCACTTTGGGCGCCGAACACGATCTCCACGCTGGCTGTCATCCATGTCATTCCGAATCCGAAGGCTTTGTCGTCGCCCACGGCCGACATGCTTGATCTGCGTCGGCACCCACTTCACCGCCCGCCACAGTTCCTCGTAATGCATGTCCACCCCATAGGAATGGAACTCAGACTCCATGTTTCAAACAGTGCTTGATGTCATAGTACTTGACATGTAATGCGTGGGCGTCTGGTGCCATACCGCGCATGCCGCGTACACGTGTGAGCATGGTTTGTGCAGCGGTTGTGGCTTGTTGCGGTGCATGATGCTCTCTCATCAATCGTGCATACTTGCTTACGGTCCCTCTAGTCGCCCCATCATATACTTACATCTAAGGCGGACCTCGAACTTTCTCCGTAAGCCATCCATGGGTTGAGCAATATGCGAACGAGACTTCTCCATCTTCTTGTGCATGTAGGCATGCGCGACCTCAGAAATCTCGCCTTCGTCCGGATGTTTCTTCGCCATCATAGCTCTATTGACAAAGTATCCAACCGAACGGTTCCAAGTCTCTTCAACGATTCTTTGTGATAGGCGTGGATCGACGCCTTTAGAACTCCATTGTACACCTCGGACATATTTGTTGTCATGATTCCATACCTTGCCCCGCCGGTGTCATGCAGTAGAGACCACATCTCCAAGTCAGGTGCATTGGAGTTAACCCATTGTGTGAACTCCCCTACTCTCGTCGATCCTCCCGCCACGGCCCCAGCTTCATCCTGCTGTACACACCGAACATGCTTGCTGGTCTCCTGGTCAAGGTGCCTCCACAAGGCCTCGAACTTCCTCCTCTGGTTCTGCATACAAAGCTTCTTGAACATCTTCATTAGTTCCTTCTTGTGGAACCTTACGTGGAAGTTCACGCAAGATGCCTCATGCACCACCGGTTCTTCATGTCATTCCACTGGAAGGGTGGATGCGTCCCATTCTGCATCGTTCGCATTGCAGACAGCAAGCCTGCATTGCGGTCGGAGATGACACACACCTCGGGACGATCTTGAACTACAGCCTGCTTCACGTTGGCAAGAAACCACAGCCAGCTATCCGTATTCTCGTTCTCTACAATTGCAAATGCCACTGGGAGTAACTGGTCATTTGCATCTGCTGCAATCGCGGTCAGGATGGTACCCTTGTACTTGCCAGATAGAAATGTGCCGTCCATCGTTAGCACTGGACGGCACCACTTGAAGCCTTCAATTGCACGCCTAAAGGCCCGAACACTGTCAAGCACAAAACAATTTGGCCTTGCGCCTCATTAACCCGCTCTTGCTTGTTAATGTAACTTCGGGTTTATACGCAATTTGATGCGACATTCTTGGGACCAAATCATATGCCTCTTCATATGTCCCAAACTTACGCCGCGGGACCTTCATTTCGCCGCCATACCCTCTTGTAGGTGACATCAAACCCCACCGTGTTTGCCACATCCGCCATGAGAACCTTCGAGAAATACACATTTGCCGAACAAGATGGCTTATCGCCCGCAACATATGACGACGTCATGTTGCGGTGCATGTAGTGGACCCAAGCTCACATGTGTGATCCTTCACCACGATTATCCGAATTCCGTGGCGGCGCCCGAACCGCCGCCCACGGACCTTGCGAGGCATGAGCCGTCGACGCACTTCACAATGTAGGTGTCGGGGTTCGACCATGCACCCGATATGTCCGGTACCGATGCCGACGGCATACGTGGCAATAGCTTGCAAAGCACCCTTGTTACGGAAGCACCGCCCTATAAGCAGTGTGCCCTCATTGAATCCCCACTCTGCCTCCTCCGCCCGTGGCAGAACTAGGGATTGTGCTGCGATGTCGTCCAATCTTGACAAGACGCACGCACCGTCCGTGGTTACAACACCACCTAACACACCTCCCGCGTAGGTTGCCCTTCACCCTCCTCTTCTGAACTGTCTGTTTCAACATACTCTTCCTCCTCGCTTTCCACTTCCTCCACCTCGTCGGCAAGGTACTCGTGGCAGTCAACTCGGGAGGCCCACCATCGGTCTGCACCTTCATTCGCCTGAAAATTGTCCACGCCCCTCCGCAGGTCTCCATCTCCCATTGATGCATTCACTCCTACTTCACCATCATTTTCATGACAGTCGGAGAGTAATGCAGGCTCTACATCTCCGCCAACAACACCAGAGCCACCCATGGCAGATGATTCTGTCCTCTCCACAAATTGAACATACACCATTGGCCTGGCATAAATCGCTGCGTCAGGGTTGCACACAACCTCCATGTAGTTGGTCCATAAGGCGTCACTCGTCACCTTTATAAGCTGACACACTGTCTCCCCTGCATCACCCACTGCGGCATACACTGCCTCGATCCGTAATTTGTTCCTTGCGGTCTCCCGATCGAAGCCAGAACGCACGCATCTCCGTAGCTCAGCCAGGCTCATGGTGTTCAGATTGGGTGACCGGATCACGGTCCGGTCACAATTATGTGAGTCGCCCGCACGGCCCGTCACAGACGAGACCACCGCCAGTAGAACACGAACAAGTCTTGGATGTCACCCATGGCCTACCTAACATAAGTCCATACTGAACCCTCTTAGTATATATAACGTGCAACAAATGTACCATCATTCAATATCTACCGTCCACCACATACAAGAGTAATATTTTCATCTTCATTTGTAAATCTAATTTTTATTTCTTTCATGGAGGGCGCTAATAAATTTCTATGCAAAAGAAATTACCAATGTAATGTACTATGTATAAATTTCTACATAAATCATATGTATCATATGGTTTTGCATAATGATGAGACCATACTTGCTCACTTATTATTTTATGCTTGTGTTTTGCTTCATATGATGATTAATGATTGCACGTTGGTTTACTAACGCCCAAGCTTCATGCTATTTACCTGAACCAGTAGTATAAATTATTTTACACATTGTCACTAGGATGCTTCTTTAAACCATGTGCATGACAGTATTTCATATGTCGATATATTCTTCTTTCATAAATTAATCATACAATTTATTCCTAACAAGACCTATCAACATTAAAGCTACATAATACTCAGTTTAACTAAATCGTACTCCAACAACACTACAAAATTTATTCCCATAAAATACATAACACAATACACTACAACTACAAACATTGCATCAAAAAATGACATGCATGAACTCCGTAAATAACGTTTACGCTAATTACGGACTAATCAACATAATAACATCATACACGCATGGAGATAATATTTACCTTTACTTGAAGCTCGCGACGCGATCTACAACTTTCACAATTGTGGAAACTTCAGATCCCTTCGAAAATCGCTTCAAATCTGGTGTTTGCCGTCGCCGTTCTTCTCTTTTTCTCCTCGCTCTCTCTCATTGCTCCTCTCGGCTGCTCTCTCTTCCTCTTTCTCAAACGCAATGAGGCCGGTCTGCAATACACATGCTCTCTTCCTCTTTATCACGTAAATGAATCACATGCATGCGTGCAGCGGTAGGGGCCGGACTCGAACGATTGACACCGCGCGCGCATGGGGTGGCTTTCGGCGGTGATGGGATGGAGTGGTGCGGTCGCCGACCGCACCACTCCGCGTCTTCTGATCTTGGCGCGCGCGCGGTCGGTGACCGCACGACTCGGCGTCTCTGATGTTTCAGCGATGTCATGCGCCGCCGCCGCACGACGCCATGTGTCGCCCTGGCGAGTCGTGCGGTCGGCTAGGGGCTAGAACGGGAAATTTTTTTAGGAGGGGGCTGTTTCGGGAATTGTTGGTGATCAAGGTGCTAAAAACGTCCAAATTTCCTTGTTTTTCACCAAAGGAAGGATACTTTTTTTTTCTCGGGGAAATAGTAAGACCAAGATGGTTTGGCTGCATGTATATTATATATTATATAATAAAAATAAAAGGTAATATATGCACAAGATCAAAGAAAAAGAATGTACAAGAGTAAAAATTAGAAGAGACTATGTAGCCAGTCTTGAATTAGCGAAAATACTTCTTCTTGGCTCTATGCATAACCGTGGCAAATTCTAACTTAAATTTGATCTTCGAACTATTCAATGATGGATCAGTTTGCTCAAAAACCTTATTGTTTCTACTTGACCAGATGCCCCAGCAGTAGGGGTGCAAACGTGTCGGGTTAATCCCGACCGATCCGGTACCGAATTCGATTGGTACCGAATCCGGAGAAAAAAATATGGGTTAGGATATGGTAACAGCAATATCCGTCCGAATCCGATACGTCTTCAAGTTTGATTTCATGTTAGTGCTACTATTTGACGTTTCAACAAGTAGGGGTGCAAACGGCTGTAAGATCGAGGTGGCCGACTAGAGGGGGGTGAATAGGCGATCTTAAAAATTCTCTACAAATTAATACTAGCAATTCAAGATCTTTTCTATTTGCCTAAACCAAGTATACAATGCGGAAGCTTAAATCAATTTGGTTTAGCTCAAATAGCGCCTACAACAAATAAATTCGCCTAAGTGCACCGACAATTCTAGCCTAGGTTAAGGTTTGCAATTCTAGATATACAAGCAATCAATTTAATTCTATGAATGTAAATTGCTTGAATGTAAATAAGGAACAAGGAAACAAACCACAATTTGACACAGTCTCTTTTTACCGTGGTGTTCGGAGAGTTACCGCTCTCCCCTAATCCACGTTGAGGTTAGCCCGAACAAATCGGATCGGCTCCACAAATTAAGCCGAAACACCTCAATCCACTAGTGGTAGCTCTTTCCCGCTCCGGGTAGGTGAGCTCCAACCTTCACAACTTTGCCGGGCCTTCTCACAACCTTCGTTGAGAAGATCACCGCCAAGACGACGCCTCCAACGCCGTCTAGGAGTCGGCAAACTCCAAGAGTAATAAGTCAAGCCCCTCGCTTGACTCTCACCACGTGCAACGGATGCACAAGCTCGCTGGACACAAAGTCCTCACCTAGAGGCAACACATGCACTCTAGTCCTCTTCTCCCTTCTCACAAAGTGCAACACATGCACAATTGAGTGGAGAACCTCAAACTAGCTCAAGGGTTCACAAATGAATACTCTAGCCACTTCTCCAACCGGCCTCAAGGGGTTATAAATACCCCACACCAAAAAACTAGCTGTTGGAGCAAAGTCCTGAAAAATTCAGGACGACCGGTAGTACCGCCGGCCAACGGCCGTAGTACCGCTCCGCTTCGACGCAACAGAACGGCTATGTCAGAGCCTCTGAACTAGCCGTTACACGGTCAGAGCGGTAGTACCGCCGTTCATTTGCCGGTACTTCCACTCACCGGTAGTACCGCAAAGTCGGCGCGGTACTTCCGCTCAAGTCGAGCCCAAACTTGGTGCTCTCTGGAAAAAAGGTTCCGCTCGGGATTCGGAGCTTCCGGGAGCCGGTAGTACCGCTCAACACATGCCGGTACTTCCGCTCACCGGTAGTACCGCTCATACAGAGCCGGTACTTCCGATTTTCCTGAGCAGTGCAGATATCTCAACAGATTTTGCAAAACACATTTGAAAACTATGATATCATGCACACAAGGATCACACATGATTTCCAACAAGTTGCAAAACACATTTGCACACTTTTGAAATCAGGACGCAAAGATTAAATATGAGCTACAGCCATTTGCAAAACACATTTGCAAATCTAAGGCTCATATTACAAAGAATAGAAACATGGACTTCAAGCACTTGCAAAACACATTTGCAATGCATAGTCCCATGTTACAAAGGTGTTCAACACATGAGCTTCAACTATTTGCAAAACGCATTCGCAAATACAAGCCTCATATCAATTTGAGCTAGCGAGGTGAGGATGAGTCATCAACACATGATGAGACTCAAACTACTAGACATGACCCCTCTTAATAGTACGGCAACCTATACTAGCAATCCGGTCTTCCAACCAAACACCAAGACCGGCAAAAGACTAGGAACACATCCTTAGCCCTAACTAGTCATACCTTTGCCTTGAGTCATCATCATGATATGCATTATCACATAATGCATCTTTCACATCTACTCCATCAACACATGATGGTCTTTGCTTGATCAACACATGATCACCTTGATGGCCTTCAACACATGAAGCCTTCATCTTCTTGATAGCATTCAACTCATGAATCTATCTTCTTCTCGCGTCTTGACTTAATGATCTTCAACACATGAAGTCATCCCAAGTCATCCTTATTTTTGGAACCTAACATATTTATCCAACTCATGGAAACGTTAGTCCACAAAACAATTTTCATCAATTACCAAACTTCACAATTAACACATAATGGATGGACAAGATTCAACAATCTTCCCTTTTTGGTAATTCATGACAATCTCAACAAATTATGAGATATAAAATTGATTTGTGAGTATACAACTTGTACACAACAATTTGTATACTCTAGGCTAAACACAAAGCTTACTTATCCGGTTGTCATTTGACTATTCAACCATTAACATATAATGGAGAAGTTAGTTGACAACCTGATTATACTTGAGTATATATGAACTACACAAGTTATATATATACCCAACAATGTATTTCAAAGTAAAGATCCCAAATATGCATATTGAGACAAGTATGGATCATTACTCATGAAACTCTAAACAATATAGAGAGCTCCCCCTAAATGTGTGCATACAAAAGTGTATATTGAATACATATGCACATATATTTTGAACAATTAGTGGAGTTCAATCTATATTTTGGATCTAAGGAATGCACTAATATATGAGAGAATGATTTCGAATGCATACCTTTTTGATTTCATCTTTCCATCCAAATGAGACTAAACATAAATAGACTTAAACAAATATATTAGTCTCATATATGCATTAGTCAATATCACCAAACCAACATAATGGTATATGATATTATCATTAGAATCACATTATGATATTTGTCATTGACATCAAATGCATACCTCTTTGATTTCACCTTTCCATCCAAATGAGACTAAACATAAATAGACTTAAACAAACATATTAGTCTCATATATGCATTAGTCAATATCACCAAAACAACATAATGATATATGATATTATCTTTAGAATCACATTTTGATATTTGTCATTAACACCAAAACCAAGTTAAACGGAGCTTGATCTTTCAACGGCTTGGGTTAATCCCGACCAATCCGGCACCGAATCCGATTGGTACCGAATCCGGAGAAAAAATATGGGTTAGGATATGGTAACAACAATATCTATTCGAATCTGATCCGTTTGCACTTCTACCCAGCAGGCTAAAATGATTATCTCCTTGTAGAAGTGATAGTTAAGGCTGTTTCTGAGGTTTTTCTAGAGATTCTATATTCGAAAGACCCACTTGCCTATGTGGACATAGTTGATCCCATCAAGATTTTGCAAACGAACAACCGACGAACAAATGGTGCAGGGTTTCTTGACATCTTGTTGACAAACTCCCTCGGATTCCATACCCAAGTCGTTGAGGATATTCACACGGTAACGAGAAATGTAGGCTCCGTTTGGAAGACATAAATTTTCCTATAAAAATTTAACCGTTTCAGGCAGAATTTCTGCGTTCAAAATGACCGCAATGTAAGTACAACTACCTGCAGGGTCCTCGTCGGCAGAGCATCTCACAAGAAACGCAATTAATTAGGAGCAACATTTGCCTCTCGAATATAAGACTAATAACATGTAAGCTAGTAGAGTAGTAGTGGGTCTCTTCTTTTCAACCGAAGCTAGCAGTTTTTAGCTTTTGTGACAGTACCTAACTTGTAAACGGGGTATTTTCTCAAGACAGAGTCTACAAGTTAATTATACTATATCTTAAAAGCCCAATATATATATCAACTAAAATCACAAACGAGTATCTTTCTCCATAATCTTTATCATAAACAGCTAAAATTTAAATATTTCAACCAAAAACTATAAACTGTAGCCGCGTCAAATAGGCCCGTAGACTAGCAGGCTTATAGAATGGGGACTGCGTCGGAGGTGGGGGAAATATCCACGCAGCAGGATCTCCAGAATTGTTTGAAAAAGGATATCTCGTATCCTCCCTCTCATTTTTCTTTCCATCTGGAAGCAATTGAAAAGGTTATCATCTGATCCCAACATAAACAAAGTCCTTGATTTGAACCACCAATGAATCACTACTGCAAATCTAGCACTCACTTTCACTGTTTTTTTTCTTATTTTTTTTTTTACACTGATCGACCATTGCAAGCAAAATGTTTCGACTACGATACTGAAAGTCTTTCTAGTCTCTGTCGGTACATGAGTAACCGGCTGAACTTCTTGAAGTAAAGTGCGCCTCAGATCAACTGAGTTTTGAAAGTTTACACCCCGAAAATTAGGGAGCTATTGATCGCAAAACCAAAAAAAAAAAAAAAAGCTATTGACGCCATACCGTTTCGTAGTCTTTCTGAACAAAAACAGGTTGTTAAGGAATACTGGCCAATTAAGGATTGTACTCAGACTCGCATCGAGTGGCGGAGGTTGCTTAGAGCCAAGGCCCTTGTGACCGGAGAATTTTTTTAAATAATCCAATTTTTATTTAAAATTATGGAAATATACCCACGTAAATTTTTTTTACAGGAATAGGCTCTAGTCGCCTAATCGGCTGCAGGACAGTAATGTAGTCGGTGGGCCGTTTGATGATAGGCCATTCGCCGAACGGTCAGGCGACTGCAACCTATCGCCGAACTGTTGATGACTGCAGGTCGAGTCGCCCGACCGGTCGGCGACTGCCACCTCAGCCCAATTTTTTTGTGCAATTGGCACCCCTAATAGCACATAGGGGTGAATGACAATTGTTGTAGGTAGGTGACATTTATTAAATTTTGTCTGTGATTTGTATTTTGTGGAAAAAACGGTAGACAATGTTGGATAGTCAATTTGTGATTTTCATAGATTATGAATGGTACGAAATATGTTACATTCGCAATAACAATTTGTGATCATCGTATGTTGTTATAGTGCAAAAAATTTAGAAATTTTTCTAAGGAAGATTGAGACAACAACGATTGGTAAGTACGTTGGTAAGTGATATTATGATGCAACCGGAAATTCATATATGAAGGAGAACTTATTTTTTTCATGATGTTGGATGCCTTGGTACGTGAAGAATTGAATACGAAAAGACGAGAAGATATGTGTTGTGAATTAAAATATACTTTATAATAAGCTGGGAATAACACGGCACACATGGTTTGTTTATGTGCATAAGAAACAACATCCTGCACGATGCAACAAACTGAAGTACTCATACGATACGTATGCGCCTTTTTGCAATGAAAATAAATTCGATATTCGGGGAACTAGTGCGGAACGGCCCGACCCACTGCGTGGACTGGGGCCATTTTTCTTTCCTTGCGAGCTCGGCGTTGAACTCCTCGGCGGTCTCTTTCGCCTTGGCCGCCATTTCCTTGTTTTTCTCGTGCTCCCTCTCGCGAGCCTCACACTCTCTACGCGTGCACGCGTCGAGATGAGCTTTCGTCTCCCAACATATACGCTTGTTTTGCTCATCGTTGCGGTGCTCCTCTTCCCAGATCTCGCAGGCCTTTTTGACATTTCACTCCTCAAAGTCGAGAGTCCACTGGTCATGTGGGTGGATCTCTAGGTAGATCCACTTGCGGTAGCCACTTAGCGGTTCTAGGAACTGCGGGTAGACGGTAGAGATTGTTAGTGCGTACTTTGAAAGAGAAATAGTAGGGGGAACACACTGCAACTGGTCCTTACCGATTGCCGATAGCTTCTCGTGCCCCGACGACGGTCGGGATAGTCAAAGGAGTAGTTTGCACAATCCCAGTAATGCATGTCCAGGTTGATCTCTAGGTAGATCTGTTTATATTGGCTTTTAAAATATGCTTTTCCACATCACATTGCTTTTCTACAGTATCTAGTTTTCAAACGAAGTGTCTTTTTAAGACGGGATATACTAGTCGATTGTAGTACACACTATAGTGTCTTCATTTATATCGTTCAAAATCGCACATAAATATCTCTATATAAGCTATTATTATTTATAATCTAAAATCAAAATCTAATATGAGCGGATCCTAACTCGTCCATCAAACTTGCACGATAAATAAAGCTGAGCAAGCAGGCCCGTACTTCCAACACATTTGCTGCCTCACGAAACTAATAGCGCCAGATTGTATCTAGAAGCTGCTAGAATGGCGTGTTAATTAGTGATTTGTAGCACCGGGAAAAGGGAGAAAAGTAACTAGAAAACTGGTCAATGACAAATTCAAGGACATGTACATACTTCTTGATGTCTCGGGTCATAAATAAAGATGAGGAGAACCACAATGTAGAATAAATTTAAAGATTAAGCTTAATTATACATATTTGTATTTGTTCATGGATGATTAATTTACTTCATTTGAGTTAAATGATTTGTGAAATGGATGATCTTGTTTCTGAAATGAATGTGAATTGGATGTATACATGTACTTGTTGTGTTTCTACTTGTTTCAGAAGGCCTGGCTATGACCAACAAACATAAATAGATCTAGAAATACAAAAGAATATCACATATGATTATTAACTCATAATTAACTGTGATAGTTAGCTATCACAGACGGTTTGTTATAGAAACCGTCTGTGATATCTTATAAATTACGTATGGTTTCTATCATAGACGGGTTGTAGTTGAAATCATCTATGATTCATAAGATATCACAGATGATTTCTACTACAAATCATATGTGATAGTTAACTATCACAGGTGGTTATGAGTTAATAACCGTCTGTGATAGTACGTATCACGTACAGTTTGAAAACCGTCGGTAATGACTTTATGTCACTACTGACCTATAAATTTAGATGGTTCACAAAAATCATCTGTAATGACGTTTTAAACCGTCTATAATTTATCATTTTCTGTAGTAGTGCAAAACCAATATGAATAGATGCTAACTCGTCCATCAACCTTGTACAATATATAAAGTGGAGCAATCAGGCTCGTACTTCCGACACATTTGCAAATTAGTGAGGCACACAAAAAAATAATTTGATGGAGGTACGCAAAAATCAGGAGGAGGGTGGTAACTAATAAACTAATTGACATCAAAAAAAAATTTATTAGCGTAGTCGTCTTCAGCAAAACACATACGTACTCTCATGCCTCAAGACCACTCTCTCTCTCTCTCTCTCTCTCTCTCTCTCTCGCTAAGTTACAAATAACTTCCAATGGCCGGCCACATATGTATCATCACTCGCGCAAAACGGGGCAGCCGCGCGCGCGCCCGGCTACATGAGCAGGCTGCGGATGACGGCCGCCTGCGCGGTGCTGATGTCGGACGTGGCGAGCAGCTCAGAGAGGCGCTCGCTGAGGTCGTCCACCTCCCGGCGCAGGCTCCGGATGTAGCTGCACGTCTCCTGCAGCACCCTCGCCGACGGCACCTGCACATGCACACAGCGCGCTAAGGACGTGCACTCGCATGTGCTGTGCGCGGCTGTAGATGATGCGCGTGTGCAAGTCTGTAACTGCAAACTGTAACCGAAGACACGCGTACGGACGTACCCTGTCGTTGCTCCGGAGACGAGCCTCGGGGAGGAGGGCCTGCAGCTTGGAGACGAGGTCGCTGATCTGCTCGTCGGTGATCCCCGACGACGGCCCCGACCGCGACGACCTCCGGCTCGACATCTCCGGCAATGCGCGCGCGGGGTTGTAAGATCTGCTACGCTGCTTAACGCTGGACAAATGGCTAGCTATATGTGTACGCAAGACAGTCGTCGAGTAGTCTGTATAACTCTAGACGCTGTTCGCAGGATACAAGCTAGCTAGCAAGACCGAGAGGAGCTACCAGGATCGGAGAGGCGACGAGAGAGAGAAGCTAGTCCATGGGAGAGACGAATGGGCAGGTGCTGGGGAGTTGATTAAATAGTGGCCTGCAGGGTGTCGTGTTGTGCTTCTCTTCTCCCCCAGCAGCCAGGGCGGAGCCAGAAAACTTATACTGCGATAGACCTAATAGGCTATACAATATAATTATATTTGATAAGGATAAAGAAATAGTATTCATATAATAAAAGTAGCTAAAAATAAAAAAACATGGGAGTGTCTATACAATATTCGACTATTTTTCAACACAAAAATAGTCAGATTTTAGGATATTCCAGATCTTTTTTTAGAGGGGGTGTTTATATGAGATTTTTTTTTTGGAGGGACTACTTATATGAGCAGATCCGTTGGATAAAGATCCAACGCCTCCAAATCATCTAACTATTTTTGTCTTAAAAAATAGTCGAATGTTTTATAACACTTCTCAAAAAATATATAGTAGAAATTTTAATATTACGATGGGCCATACCCCTGCCAGCCCCCTCTCGCTTCGGCCATCCTCGCAATAGTGAACGGATGGTCCTGGACTGCATGCAGCCGGCAACGGGTCGTGTTGTGTTGGACTTCTTTTTTTTTTTCCATTTTGGTGTAAGAATTAGTATTGTTTTTGCGGCGTGTAGGATTAGGTATATTAACACGAGCCTATGCGATTTGACCTGTATACGAACCGGAGAAAGATCTGTTTGAAACTCAATTAACGTGCCAACAAAATCCAATTATTATCATCAGTTTCTCTAGCATTAGTTTGTAGACCACATTTTAGACGAGTGTGTGGACCAAAAGTCTAAAAACTACAAAGCTAGGCTGAGCAACTCGAGCTCAACTCACACAGTGGGCAATCAGGCTTGAGCAGTGCCAACGACGGCGACCGGTCTCTCCTCTCCTCTCCTCTGCTCTGCTCTGCTCTCCGATCGATCACTTGGCGCCCATGGCCCATGTCTCGCGGCGCCTGACAGATCAATGTGGGCATGTCTCATGCGTCGATGGCCGCCATTAACTTGCTCCAGTCCTTTCGTGCTACCGGGAGGCTAGCATTCAAGGCCAATGCCGGTGGTTGACTTGATCCGTCCATATGTATGTGTATGTAGTGTGTGAGATGAAGATCCCTGAAGTGTTGGTTTATTGTTGGTTCTCTGTATCGAGTTCGGCTGTAGGCAGCAGCTAGCTGTTCTGCGAAGTAATTGTTACCTTAGAAATTAGGGTTGTTGCCCGCTGTTTCTTTCCTTCTCTTGATACAATGAAGCGCAGATTTCCCGCGGGTTCTGAATAAAAAAAAAAAGGTGAAGGATCTCCACTAGCAGGTTGTTACGAATCTAGCTGTGATAATCGCAGGTAATTAAGCACTTCAGTTTTTGCAGGCATGTGTGTATACGTATTTGCAGTGGCATTTCTCACTTGCAGATTGCAGTAACTGGCCTTTCCTTTTGACCAAATTTACAGTGAGACTGTCAAGAGTTGAGAGGGAACAGGCTGCAGCAGGCAGTGAGGATTTCTTTTTTCTTCCAGTGTAAAATAGTTAATTGGTTGCAAGCTGACTAATGGAAAATGTGAGAGTAAGTATCCAATGTTTGTCATGTGGTAATATACTAATATGCGATTTGTCATATACTAGCAGCATAGGAGTTTGACCGGTCAATGCATTCTGTACAGTGCAGACTCACACTTCAACTACTGGTTTTCACACTTTTTTTTAAAAGGCTCTTTAACTGATGCTAGTTTTGGCATTGATTTGCCCTTCACAACCTTTATAACTAAGCTAAAGAAACAATGCAAGAACTGTCCATAATGTAGATGACAGCATACAAAGGTGAGTATTTACAAATAGTAACTGCAAATGGATACGTATAATGAAATCAATCGTCTTGATGCCATGATTGAGCCAGCAAAAAGGAGATCTAGGATGCAAGGGGAACAAACTTGGCTGCTGCTACTGATACAGATATCACCATTTTATATTGCTACGCAGTACTCACTGCTCGGTGATGACGGTTTAATGATGCAGCTGGGAGCTTCACAAAGATTTAATTAATCCAGATCTGATTAACTGGCCAGCCAATCACAGCATATACATGCGCTGAAAGTTCCCTCTGTCTCCTGAATACTAAACTGACAAGATCCACTGACAGTTGAAGTCTACAAATTTTCAGTGCGGTCATTTTCCACCTCGGTACTTAACTTCAAATGCAATCCCCCTCTTTTAACTATATATACACTATATACAGATCTAAACCACTCTAGCATATATGTAAACAAAAAGCATAGTCTTACACTAACAATAGTTTAGCTGGATACTTATTAAATGACTCGAATCATCTTGACTGCTCTATGGGAGTTTCTTATCCTATCAATGTACTTATTGTAACTAACTTAACATGCCCCTGACGTAGTTTAACGCCAAAAATGGCTACAAAACTACAAGTACGATGTTGATGTGAACATGGTGAAGACCCGATGGATCCATCAATCTTTTGCTCGAGCAATTAAGTGAGGGAATCATGACTAGTACCATCTTTCTTACTAAACAATCAAGCCAAGCAGGCATCACCTGCCAAGAAGATGCTAGGAGTCACATGCATGCATTACCTTAACATGACACTAGGTTAGCAAGGCCTCACATGCATCTCCTACTCTGATGAATCTGACACTGTGTCTGTGTGTGTAAGCTTGAGAGGAGTTACAGCAGTCATGTGAGCCAGGAGAAGCTAGCCAAGTACATAAGCAATGCAGATCAAGCAGGGTCAATTATTGGGAGGACGTATGAATGATTTGAGACTGAAAAGATCCCCTTTTTTTTGCGAGAGATCAGGTCCAGTTCAGGGATGATTAGGACTTCGGATGTGAGGTGCCACTCTGACAAAGGAGGAATCATCTGATCTGGAGATACTGGGGTCAGTTGATCACCACAATGCCCACAATGCTGTAGGTTGTGGTTACAATGTACAATGTACACCCAAACCTTAGAATTTCCATGCCTTTGCAGTTGCAAATGACTACATAAAAAAGAGCATCCTAACAATGTTATTGGTGCGCAAGGGCCAAGAGAATAGAGGGAAATTACAGTAAATCTATCTGAACTAATATGAAAGGAATCCATATCTTGCCTCAGGGCCACCATAATATGCTAATCATTGAGAGCTAGATTACATTCCAATGCCCATGGTAACTACTCATGAGCATCGCAGGGTGTTCTATGGAATATCATTGGCCAGATTTTTAAACCACAAAGGTATCAGAAACATAAGCTGTTGCAACGTGTATGCCTGCCTTTGCTGTCCTATCTATCCTCACAGAAAGATTGAACTATAATATAACCAACCTGCAAACATGTTTGAAGTGATTAGAAACATTGCACATCACTAGTCACTACTACAATCCATCATTACTCGGATTGCTAAACACGATGAATGTAATCTCTGGAGGATTAGAAATACCGGACATGTCTAAGATTTGTACTGAAGACCGAAGAGCGTCCGATTTCAGAAAACGAAACCCTATTAGGCCAGGTGCTGTTAAGGTTTACACTCTGCGGTATATATATCTGGCACTCCGTGTCATTATACTCACAACATGATACGAATCAATGGATTATTGTTCGATAAGGACATCACCTCATTGAATAATAATCCTATCAAAGTATTGCAACTAAACAATAATTACAGACTATATACATTTTTATTATTATTATAGTACCAAGCCACATAGGGCTAAAAGTCTTGGGCACACAGTCAACACGATAATATTACAATAATAGTTGTTCTCTACAAATTAATTATACATGGTACTTAAAGGTCTTTAGATCATTCTTCTTTTCTCTCTTTTATAGAAATTAGTTTGATGCTTTGTGTCTCCCTTCGGCTACACGTCGCCAACCACTACTTCAGCTATTACGGTCCTAACCTTTCTCTTTCTATCGAAATCCTCCTTCTACATAGTTAGGCATTACCATTCTGTTTTCAATATGATCCTGAGTTCGTTTTATGGTCATTGCCCTACCTACACTATGTGGAATAAAAGATTTTGGGGGAAATATTTCATGAATGTGGGTGAGCAACCTTGGTGGGGCTCAGGGGCCCTTGCATGTACCGGGGTGCATGCCGAGGATCCTTAGGAGCACATGGATGGCCACCTCGGGGTCTTTCTCCCTAATGCTGTGAGCCAGCCACGGCATGCCGTCGTCGTTCTAGTCGCCCATAAGATCTCTGCTTGAAGTGAACAAAAATGGAATGCAGAGGGCTCAGGGCTACCTTGCTCACGCTGTCGGGCTTGATTTGGGACGTGTGGGGTGGTCCTACTCTCACGTGTTTGCGGTGGTTCTCTTTTGGTTCCTAGCTCGACATGGCCTGATAGTTCTTAGTCTCGTTGCAGTCCCCTCCTTCTTGCGGCCTCCGGTCCTGACTCCTCCTTCTCGTGGCCTCCGATCTTGGCTCCTTCATCCTGACTATTTGCCGAAGCCTCCTTGCACTCTCCTGGTTCTGGGCTTTGGTGGCAATGGTGGCGACTATGGTTGGCTCTGGGCAGGGTGGTGACTTTAGTGGTTCTGGAAATGATGGTGACTGTGGTGGTTGGGTAGTGAGCTTGGCTGATCTATGGAGATTTTGGGTGGTGGCTTTGGTAGTGATGCTTTCCTCTGTTTGTCGCCCTTTTCTATCTCCCTCTCTTGGGTGTGCTAGGGTAGTGACCTGTGGCTTGGATGTGTCCTTGGCTAGGGTTCTGGCCGAAAGGTGCTTTATTTGAGTAAAAAGCGTAAGAACGGAGGGTGAAATTGAATTACTGTTGGATGATGAAAGCCCGGTTAGCACGTGAGCTGTTGATTGGCCCCGAACAGTCTGGTATCTCGATGAGCAATTACCCTCATGCAATTTATTTGAAAACGGGTTCTGACTGCAATTACTTAACTTGTTTTATTTACTTTCTTTTGCTTTTCTAGTTATTGTTTTGGATTACGAGTAATTTATAGGTGCTCACATTACTTTGGTCGGCACGGAAGAGAACTAGTGTCTATCTATTTGTGTTGTAAACTTGTAATTTTTTCATTGTAACTTGCAATTGTAATTTTTTAACCTTGGACTTTCTCATTGTAATATAACAACAATTATGAATGTAATTGGCTGAACGGAGGCTAATCACATTCTGACGGCAAAAGAAATAAAATAAGTTAAGTAATTATCGTTAGAACCCGTTTTCAAATAGAAAAGCTAAAGAAAGCAAAAGAAATGGGGGCAAACCGGTTCTGACAGCAATTTTAGCTTCTTGTTTTCAAATAGAAAAGCAAAAGAAAGCAAAAGAAACGGAGCCTAATCACGTTCTGAGGCTAATCATGTAATAGGTGCTCACATTACCCATTTAATTTGCTCCCTCCGTTTAGCCATTTAGCTTCGTTTTTCATTGTTCTCGTTCCTGCTTTCTTTGACAGGAGTAAAATAGTGATTAGCCATTTAGCTTCTCTAACTGCTCCCTCCGTTTCACTGCATTTAACTATGGCCTCGGGAGCATGTGTTTCCATATATTTATCTATTGTGTAAATCTAGAATACAGTTATTATAATTTTTTTTCACTCACTATCACTATTTAAATGTTTTAGAAGAGGTTAGATGGTTGTGTCATACTGTTTAATAGGGCTATTTACAGTAATTTCTTATTAACTATTTTTTAGATTTAGTACTTTTTTTAATCTATACGTATGATAAGCTGTGAACAAATATAGCGAGTCGAGGGAGTAACTTTCAGGCTTGTGGGCTGTGAACTGGTGATTAGTGAAGTCCGTAAATTCAGTTGAGGCAGTTGTCATGGTTGTCATCTCATTTCTATTCACCTATACGGGATAGGTTTTTTGGGCTGTAACTTACAGTTTTTAACTTAAAATTCTAAATTCTGGTTATTCGTGCGAAAAAGTACGGAGATAGATACTTGCGTGTGATTTTGGCTGATATAGACAAAATCAGGATAATATCTATCATAATCAATTTGTAGATCTTATTTTAAAAAACGCTATTTAAAAGTTAGTTAATATAGAAAATTAAGTTATAGGTCTAAAAAAAGAGACCCTGTGATGACAACCATGGCCAGCACTGAAATCTGCGAAGATGGTGTGGTTCGGCCCTTGGACACGGAGTGGTTGGGCCTAATGTGTGCGTGGCCGACGGAGGGAAACCGACGGCCCATGTATGCACGGGAAGCGGCGATTGGATCTGGGAACAGCGCGTGGTGCCGTGCGAGGGCGTGAGGGGGTCGTCAGTGCGTCAGACCTGGCTAACCGGATCAGGGCGAGAGGCCACGAAGAAGAAAATTCAGAGAAGATAAGGGGGGAACGGTCAACAACCCTGTCACGGTGGGGATTTTTTTTTTAATAACCGTCTGTTTTATTATTATTATTATTAAAAAAAATAGCCACAAAAAAGAAAGTTTAGAAAAGATAAGAGAAAGAGATATATATACGAGATGAGAGTAATAGAAGAGGGATGTGTGATGCGACTATGGTCCTCTATCTTATCCTCGAAACGAAACGGAAATCAGAGGAGTAGAGAAACTGTTTCGAGAAATCAGATATTTATATTAACTTCTAGCTTCTTCAGACAAAAAAACAGAAGAAGAAGCCAACACAGCTACCTCTGTATAGCGTGAGGTAGAGAGGAGATATGTGTGGAATATTTTTATATCTGAACAAATCACGTCCCAACTTGATCAATCTACTTCTCTGTCTTGAACTCTTCCTCAATTTTCCACCAAATTCCTTCCCAACTCTCCCGTTCTGATCAAGGTGGTAACGCACCACAAAAGCCTTTCCATACCAGCGATAAAATTTACATTTCTGGTATGGCAACAGAGTAGATTGAATGATGCTTTTAAATTTTTCTTCAAGTATTAGTCAGTTTTTTAATTCTATAGTTATGAGAACCTATGAAGATCAAGAATCTAAAATCCTAAAAAACGTTGTGATACAGTATTTCAGCTTGTGAACAGTAAAATATAACAATATTTCAAAAATAAAAAACTATAAAACTTTTGATCCGTGGATCCAAAAGATTTGAAACTTGAACAAGGCTAGATCATGACCTTAGGAACCTCTCCCAACTAAAAATCTTAAAAGAACTTAAGAGAATTATGATCTTTTGATTCGTGAAACTTTGCTGCACCAAAATCGGAATGAAACATAAAATTGAGTTAACTCTCAAACCACACCTCCAAATCACTTGAAATTTGGTATGCACCCTCTCTAGGATGTCAGAAACCTATTCTAATTAACAATCAAGAAATCGTTACCAAAGTTCTGACTTTTTCCCATTTAAACGAAGGTTGCATAAAAAACAGGTCAAAAATAAAAAATAGTGAATATGACTTGCTCGTGGGGTGAATAGTAGCCAAAATAGTTTTACATGTATTTTCACAAGTCACAGCAAACTAGAACACCAAATAAATTGAGATAGAAACAGCTGGATCAAGAAATCACTTAGAGAGACCAAAAAGAGAAAAAAGGGCTTCTTCATGAACTTGCCATATAAGTGCCTAGTTGGGTGGAGATTAATTTCAAGAGGTTATCTCTATCTTGTATACGTCCTTAGCATAACAAGATCAAGAAGAGAGAGAGGGAAGAGGAAAAACCAAACAAATCAATCAACACAAGAGAGATTTATAGAGATAAATAAAGATTGATGTATTGCTACTTTAGAATGGAGGTTTTACAGTCTCTCCACCTGAAGGACAAGAGAGCACATCACATCACTCAATTTCTTTCAAACCCTAACACAGAACTCATGAACACTTGGTCTCAAGAAAGGATGGTTGGATGATTAACCATAAGTCTTCATCCCAACCCGTTAAATAGATTGGCTAGCCAACTTCATTTAACTCTTAGTAAATATTGTCTACTTAGCACAATAGTATAGCCCCCACACGAGTTTTAACTCACACACGAGTTTTAACTCACACATTACTTTTATGCACGTTTTTTAAAGAGCATAAGCCTGAATCCACTAAGTCCTTAACGTTAATCCAACTTGATTTTCTCAGTTTCTCCTTGACATAAACTGCTCTCCCAAACGCCACTCAAGGGCCGCGGTTTTCTCTAAGGTGGTTTCTGGTATTTTGGTCAAACTACCAAAATACCCTTTAATTTCTTGACCCGACTATCTCCTTCCATTGCAAGTAATCACTATGTTTACCATGTGTAGGTGCATCACTAGTTTGTCATGTGTTAGCAAGTCTCTCCCGTTTCGGTTCCACCGGACCACGCCTCACTTGGATCGATCAAGCCACATGGTGCAACTCGCTATTCGAGCTTTCCTTCAATATTTTTCAACTTTCTCGTGCCATGCTTGGACTCAGCTATCTCACATGACATCCTTGATCGTTTTGGACCTCAGCTCCTTCATGATCTAGCCTTGATCTTGTTGGCTCAGGGACGGAACACGACGCACACACACGATGGTTGAAACTCACGTGAACGCCTTGAATCTACTCAAGACACAAGAGTTTGCGCTGTGCCAATCCGCTTCAACTTTTCTGCTTTCTCTTCTATTTATAGACTCAGATTACAATTTACACAGGTAAACAAACTGCCTGAAACTTCCAACCACGATCCCACTGATTCTGCACTAACATAATGCCTGAGATCCTTGATGACTCCGCAATCTGCGTAATACCTGAATGACTCGGTCCTCTAACCAACTAACAGTTAGTGGATATGCCTGGTACGTCAGACATACTGCTACCTGACCATATCTACAATCGCGCATAGACCTAACCATCTTCGAGTCCTTCTTCGACCACGCCTTGTCGACCACGGTATCTCGACCATGCCTCACGACCACGGCTTGTTGACCACAATTCCTTCGACCACGGTGCCTTCGACTGCTTCACCGACCATAGCTTGTTGACCAGAGATGGTACTACCAATCTTCGAGCATGACCGGAATACTGTAGTTTACGAGTACCGATCATCGACCACAATGCAGATTGACTTACGACTGTGACTTCTACGACTACTGTTCTACAACCACTGTAGCACGACTACTATGCTATGACAACTATAGCACGACTACTGCTACAGTACTCTGACGATATCGACTGCATCAACTTACGACTGCGACAACCGAGTACTCAACATACGAGTACAATCACACAGTACTCAACACACGAGTACTCAACACGACTATAGTATTCGAACACACCGAGTACTTTACATACAGCATATCGTACTCGAACACATCGAGTACTCTATACATAATACTCAAACATACAAGTACGACCAACAAAAATATTAGTTTCAACAGAAACTCATCGTTGACCATGATTAGCGCTAAATGATCCTGGACATTTAAAGGCAAAGCGCCTTTAGTACCGTGGTGCGTGCTTAAATGCTAATGGGAACGGGGCAGCGGCAAAGCGCCCTCCCAGAATCAGACGGCCGGCTGCTGGATGGCCGGTTGGGTGCGACGTCGCCGTCGCCCCCGCGCGCACAGCCCATCGGAGAGGTGAGTGAGGCGATCGAGCAGAGCCGACGTACGCGACGCGCCAGCGAGTTTAGTTGGTACGTACGCGCGCCAGCGTTAGCCGGACGAACGCGACGTCCCGGCCGGCTTGCGGCGCCAGCGCGGCGGCACGTAAGCGGCGTACTGCCGAGCTAGCTGTAGCTGCATGCATGGCGCCTGCGTGCGCATGCATGCATGCATCGTACACGTACGTACGGCGTCCGACAAACGAAGGTACGCGGCGTGGGGCGAGGTCATACCTGTGTTTTTAATTCTGTCATTCTGAAGTATATATTTGTACTAGACATGACTACCAAATCCTACATTTTTTTATTACTACGCTTTATGTCTCCTAATAGGCTCTTATAAAAGATAGACGAGGTGCAGGGGCTGTATAGAACATAAAAAAAACAGGATAATAAAAATTAAAAATTTAAAAATTAATCAATTAGCCTTAGGCCGCATTTCTTTCCATTAACAGGATGCTTAGTTAAGCTAAATTTTGGTGGTTTATGGTTGAATTTTCACTATAGCAGGCTAAAATTATACTGTAATTGATAGTGATTTATTTGGCATAATTAAAATTAAAAATTTAAAAATAAAAAATGGATTAGCCCATCACATTAATACAAACGAATACGAAAAAAGAACAGACAAAAAACTTTAAAAAAAACAAAAATCAGAAAAAAAATAAATTTTACAAATAATAAAAAATACTTCAGAAACCAGAATCTAAATCCTAATGATCGTGTCTAAATCTTCGGGCCTTTAGGTCATGTCAAAGCTATGGCTAGGCTGGCTAGCTAGGCATTAATTTGCTGTGGTATTGGCTTACCTCAAACTTGTACAGCTTCTAGAGAACCATATTCTCCTCGGTTGAATGGAGTGTGTTCCTAACTTGATCCCCTTTGCCTTCTTCTGTTTCTTCTCCCTTTGATCTTTCAAGAAGGTACCGATCGAAAGTTTTGGCTATAGATCGAATGTTATTCTCCCCAGAGCAAGTGGTGGCATAGCTTGTTGTCACCGTGCATCCTGTTCCATTGCCATTTGTTGAGGCGCAGTTGGAGATTTCTTGTGAAAGCCCGTTGACCCATAGCTAATACTACCGATATTACGCCCGGGGGGTTCCAGCCCCCGCAGCGCAGCCACGTCCCCCCGGGCGGCTCCCATGAGTCTTGTGTGGCGTGGTGGCCGATTTTGCATTTGGTCGGCCGAGTGCTTTTCCCGAGTTTTTTCGAAATTACGTACAGGTCCTTAGTTCTCGCGAATAGGTCCTTGGTTTTTTTTAAACCCCTCTCCTTTTGCAGGATGGCCCTCCGCGGTTTCCAAAATTGCGCACGGGTCCTCGGTTGTTTACTGTCAGTCCTCGGTTTTGCAAAAAGCCCTCGGTCCTGTTTTTCCCTTTTTGCGGAAAGGCCCCCCGCGTTTTCCGAATTCCCGCACGGGTCCTCCGTTGCTTACGTACAGGTCCTCGGTTTTTGCTAAAGAGCCCTCGGTCCCTGTTTTTTTGCAAATAAACCCTCCGATTCCTCCGAAATTACGTACCCATCCTTAATTTTTTTAAAAAACACCCCTTCTCACGAATTTTTGCCTCTTTTATTTCGGTCCACACGGTAGCTAGCGCGGCGTGGCGCCGCGCTCATGTTTCTAGTATATAGACGCGTAGACAGCAGTTGACGTGGAGAGGCCTCCTTCCTGAAACTCCGCTGGTGCATGGCCTGCCTGTCAGTAGGTCTGTTTTTCGCAGGTACGCCTATATATATAGCCGTGCATGTGCACATAGGAAGTGATGTATTATCTACTTCTGATAGCTTTTAGTTAAAATAAATAAGTAGTGATTAAAAGAAGTGACTTTTAAAAAGAGAAGATGAGTGATGAAAAAAGTAAAAGAGAAATACGTCCATAGGACGTAAACAAGAGGAGTGAGATGTATAATACACCTTATCTTATGCTTAGAATGAGAGAAGTAAAGAAATCGCTTTTAAAAAATCAGTATTATTATTAACTTCAAGCTTTTGTAAGTATATGCCAATAAGTGAGAAGCCAATAGACTTCAGAAATTTTCGGTAGTGCCTAGGTGAAAGAAATTCTGGAAAAATGAAGAGGGATGAAGCAAAGTCGGTAAGGTGTGCTGCACTTGCCGCGCGTCTTTTGAGGACAAAGTCACCCACTTGCACGCATTAGCAGGGCCAACCGGACGCAAAGGAAAGGAAGGCACGGGCAGAGATCATCGGCTCCGAGATCACCTTGCAATTCCGTGGGTTGTTCGTCTTGCTAATTATATTCGTGTTGCCATCGAGATTACAAGTACGTTTGGCACTTGCTCTTGGTAATTAATTTTAGCTATCTGGTTGATCGTCGATCACCTAGAGTCAAAGGATGGAACAATTGGAGGTACTACAATTACTGCACCAGTTTTTTTTCCCGAGGAAAGAGGGATTTTTATTGCTTTAACAGAGGAACTCTGCTCAATATAACTAAGAACTCCTGCTAGCCAACAGCCGAACGCACAAAACATCAGCCATGTTGACCTAGCTCTTGAGCTACCTTATTTTCATCCCTTAGCCTTTGGGGTATTTGATTGGCTGTAACTGATGCTTTTTAACTGAAAATGAATAAGTACTAACTGAAAGAAATGATTTTTAAAATGATAGGACAAGCAGTAAAAAAAATGAATGAGAGATATGTATGTGAGACGGGAGCAAGAAGAGTAGGATGAGTAATATGCCCATAGCCTCCTATCTTATACTTGGAGTAAGATAGAAATGAAAAAAAATAAAAAACCATTTTAAAAAAATCATATATTGATCTCTGACTTCCTCGAATCAAAACCAAAAAGAGAAGAAGCCAATTCGTCACCCGGACTTCACTTAGACGGGCCATCACATCCTTTGCATCACCAATGAAAGCAGCATGAGCAGTATGTTTCGACCTGTCTACTCCTGGACTACTGCACCAGTTCGGCAAATTATATTGCTTCTCTATTGTCCGACATAAATCGAATTTTGGACACATCTGGCACCGTAGCAATCTAAAATTTCAAATTTGGCTCCCGGTGCAAAAAAATTCCAAAACTGGCCCCCTTCCCGACCGCGAGATCACCCGGCGGCGACACCCCGCACTGTTCACGGGTCGTGCGGCGCCACACCGCACGACCGCTGTGGACTCCGCGCCGGCCGCACGATCCCGCTGCCGACCGCACGACCCCGCCTCCCCGAGCGCGAGATTCGCTGCCGACCGCACGTCTGGTGCTGTCCAATCCCTCCGCCGAAAGCAGCAGCACGAGTTGCATTTTTTCACAGTCATGGGACACGCGTTTGCAACTCGGTTGCATGGCCCCTCGCAACACATCTCCCTGCGCACATTTATATGGCTCGAAGAACGGATGCATATACAGGAAGCTCATTTGCATTTGGGAGTGAAGACCGAGCGAGAGCGAGGCAGGCAGTGAAGAAACTGAGGAGCGAAAGAAAGAAGATTTGAGTTGATTTCGTTTGGAATCAGCGGTTTTGGCAAGTAGAAAAGTTGTAGATCGTCTTGTGAGCTTCAAGAAGAGGTAAGTTTTGTACCCGTGGAACCAATATTTTATGTATGTCATTAGTTTATAATTAAGCAAATCATCTTTGGTTAATGTAATTTTATGTCCATCTTTAATAGCTATGTATTTGTAGCAAATCTTACATATGTTAGGTATGATGTATTGTAGTGTATGTAATGTTGTAGTTTTTTTTTTGAGATCGTACGTATTATAATGTAGTTTCATGTTGTGCGATAATATGAACTTGTAGATGTGTAGAGGGTGAGAAAGTACTTATTTTATAGCATTTGTAGGTGATAACAATAGTAACATGTTTACAAACATACAATTAGTACGGTTAGGGAAGAAGTGGATATAGTGCGGTAGGTGGTAAAAATAAATTAAAAATAAAGTACGGTGTAAGACAGCGTTAAGTAAAATATTACGAAAGAAATGAAGAGAAATTACTTATTGCATTTTTTCGCATGAATTGTAACAAGCTTAATGCAGAACAATATTGAAAATAAAATAACGTTGTAATGCAATTTTCATTCGTATTAGAAATGGAAATAAAAATGAAATGAATATGTAATTTGATGTTTGCTAGAATTTGGAAGTAAAATAGGTAGAAGTAAATTATAGATTTATAAATACCGCACTGTTAATGTTACAATGGGGCAGTGGGGGTGTGATGATACGATTGTTGCATGTTGTGTACCGAGATGGTTGATTGTGCACTTATGTTAGGTACGTCATGGCTGACATTCAAGACTTGTTCGTATTCTACGGGAGTGGTCTCGTACGCGACGGGCCGTATGGGGCGGACCTGTCTAATTGTGACCGGACCGTGATCCGGCACCGGTTTGAACGCCATGACCTTGTCGACCTACGGAGGTGTGTCCGTTCGGCGCTCGATCGGTACACCGCAAGGAAGAGATTACGGATCGAGGCGTCTATGCCTCAATGGTGGGTCTTGAAGGGAGAGAATGTGGCACTCGAAGGTGACCAACGATGCGTCGTGGGCCAACTACATGGAGGTTGTGTGCAACCCTGATGCTGCGATATATGCCAGACCAATGGTATATGTCGAGTTCGTGGAGAGGACAGAATCATCCGCCATGGGTGGTTCTCATGCCGCTGGTGCAGATGTAGTGCCTGGGTTCATCTTGGGCGGTCATGAAGATGCTTCTACGGGAGAAGATGTGGGCGAGGAAGTGGGTGATGAAGACCTTAGGAGGCGTGCGGAGAATTTCCAGGCCAACGAAGGTGTGGAGGAGAGGTGGTGGGCCGCCCGTATTGACTGTCATGAGTACCTTGGGGACCAGGTGGAAGAAGTGGGCAGCGAGGAGGAGGAGGATGAGGAAACAGACAGATTCTGGAGAGGACGATGATGGCGGCTGCAATTGGAGGGTGGTAGGTGGTGTTGTCACCACCGACGGTGCGTCACGTGTCATCGAGATCGGACGACAACGCAGCGGCATCCCTAGTTACGCCACAAAGGAGGAGGAGAATGGGGTTCAACGAGGGCACACTCATTTTGGGGCAGTGCTTCCGTAATAAGAGTGCTGTCCAGCAGGCTATTGCTAGATACGCCGTGAACATGAGCCGGACGTATCGGGTGCAGTGTCAAACCCGCACACGTACATTGTGAAGTGTGTTGACGGGTCTGTCTTGGCAAAGTTCGTGCACGCGGTTCAAGGGCGCCGCACCGAGTTCGGATAACGGTGCTGCATGATCACAGCTATGAGCTTGCGGGGCGATGCGTAGGCACCGCAACATGACATCGGCATATGTTGCGGGTGGTGAGCCACCTCATCGTGGCGGATGTATCCATTTCTCAAGGTTATAATGACAAGTAGCAAATTCGGAGGATTGAGGTGAGCTATAAGAAGGCATGGAGGGCGAAACGAAGGTCTTTGCACCGTATGTTTGGGACGTACGAGGAGGCGTACGACCTGGTCCCAAGAATGCTGCAGCAAATCACAGAATCAAATCCAGGCACGTACATTAATAAGCAGGAGAGGGTTCATCCTACAGAGGGCCCGAATCGTTATATTCTTGACAGAGTGTTCGGGCCTTCCATCAGCGATACAAGGCTTGGTCGTCGCCGTCCGGTGCTAACGATAGACGGACGTTCATATCCGGCAAGTACAAGGGTACTATCCTCACCGATTGCGGCGGATGCAAATGACCAGTTACTCCCAGTGGCATTTGCAATTGTGGAGAATGAGAATACGGATAGCTGGCTTTGGTTCCTTGCCAATGTGAAGCAGGCCATAGTGCAAGGTCGTCCCGAAGTGTGTATCATCTCGGACCGCAATGCAGGTTCTTTGTCTGCGTTGCGAACGATGCAGAATGGGACGCAGCCCCCCTTCCAGTGGAATGATCTGAAGAACCGTTGGTGCATGAGACATCTTGCAGCGAACTTCCACAGAAGGTTCCGTAGCAAGGACTTAATGAAGATGTTTAAGAAGCTATGTGTGCAGAATCAGAAACGGAAGTTTGACACGTTGTGGAGGCAACTCGATCAGGAGGCTAGCAAGCATGTCCAGACAGAAGCTGGGGCCGTGGAGGGAGGCTCCACAAGAGTTGGGGTGTTCACACAATGGGTTCAATCAAATGCACCGACTTGGAGATGTGGTCTTTGTTGCACGACACCGGGGGCGGTATGGGATCATGACAACTAATATGTCGGAGGTTTACAACGGAGTCTTGAAGGGCGTCAGATCTCTACCAATCACGGCAATCGTGGACGAGAGCTGGAACCGTACTGTCGGGTATTTTGTCAATAGAGCCATGATGGCGAAGAAGCACCTCGACGAAAACAAGCAATACTCTGAGGTAATGCATGCGTATATGGGGAAAAAGATGGAGAAGAGTCGTTCCCATATTGCTCGACCCATTGATGGCCTAAGGAACAAGTTCGAGGTTCGCCTTAGGCAGAAGTACGTCATGGGTCACATCGGAGGATCGCAAGCACGTATGCACGATTGATGACAAAGCATTTTGCACCGCAACAAGCCCCGCTTCTTCACAAACCGTGCTCCCATGTTTATGCACACTGCGGTATGGCGACAGCGTCGACCAAGACATCTCCCAAGACTATGACATGCAAGACTTGTATGCAACACAGAGTGCGAGTTTCATTCATACGGGTATACATGCACTACTGAGAATTATGGCTGGGAGGTAAAGTGGGTACCAAACGATGCCATCAAGCATGTCGGTCGTGGCGGGGCGACAAAGCCGTCGCATCCGCAATGACATGGATGACGCCGGTGTGGGGATCGAGTTCGGTGACCAAAGTGTAGGCTATGCAAGACGATTGGGCACTCCTCACCCGATGCCCAAACAGTCGACATCAAGCAACCCTCCGTAGTAGCAATTACATATTTTGTTGTACTCCTGTTGGTTCCTTCCATGTGTTGTTCTTTGTGTATGCACTGCTACCATGTGTTGGTTCTATGTATGTATGTCACGCACATTTTATGTTTTTGTACATTCGTATGTTGTTTGTGTACATTATGTATGTGTAGATGTTATCGGGTCATATTTGTGTGCACATTTGATGTATGTGTTCGTACATTCCGCACGTTTATTGTCATTACGTTTCTTTGTTTACTATATTGTCATTTGTTGCACATTATATTATCAATGTAGACTCACTTGTTTTTCTTATTTGGCGGAGATGGCTTACGAGTTGCTTGACCCCGGTGGGATGAGCGGCACCGATGCCTATCGTGGTCGTCGGGAGGCAGGCCTCGAGCTTGATCCTTAGGAGCCCCGAGAGCACCGGCCTCGACCAGCGGTACATCCCACTCTTTGCGGTACACCGGCTGCCGCCCATTGCCCGCATGTTGGATGTACCGCGCGCTGCGATTTGATGCGCCGCTGCTCTCGCTCTTGTTGATCGCTGGAGGCCGGAGACTCACACGTTCCACTTCCGCTCGGGCGAGATGACGGTTACTCTGCAGGATGTGACAATGCTTACAGGTCTACCCTCCGTGGTGCTCGCCAGTAGTGCCACCCCGAAGGCCGCAGATTGGAAGGTCCATCGGCTCGGCGGTTCGGTCATCCGATCCGGACAACGAGCCGGTGTGCCACATGGTCGGCTTCGTCGGTACATGACATGTCTGCTCTCGCACATGACGACCAGTGCGGACACACTTCGCTATGCACTGCTATTTCGTCGGGTGGGTCTTGTTCCCTAGCACCACCGGAGATTCGAGGCACCTAGCTACATACATCTAGCGAGTCCTTGGCGGATGGTCGGCCCGGTGAGGTGCCACAAGATAGCCGGGATCACCGTTCTTAGCGCCACATACCGAGGTTTGTGTGATGCCTCACAGCGTACTACGGCCAGCGAGCCGGTCCTAGCCGTGTGCTACGTTCTTCTTGATTGTGGTCGTGGGAACACTTCCCGTTGGCGAGCCTTACTTTGGTACTCTGCACCCCACGAGTTCAGCCCGCATTTGTACGGAGTTGGTAATGGAGACGACGTCGTTGATGGGCCCACCATGGCACGCGCGTTGGACGTTGGCTCGGTTGCGGTGGGCCAAGGAGAGACCGAGACGCGTGCGTGCCGGAGTTCCACAACATGTTCGAGACACTCCACGAGGTAGAGATAGTCGGTGGCCATGGACTCCACCGCTCATTATGGACACGGCCCCCACGGATTATCATCTCGGTCGGGCGGGATCACATGTACTGGTTGACGACTTGCCACTTGGTGTTCTCTCACTGCGTCGAGCCATACAACCCGCAGCGAGTCATGAGGCAGTTCGGCATGTACCAGGTTGTCCCACCCCTGCCAGGACGCCCTCTTGCACCCACCACCCACCGGTATGTGATTTCACGGTAACTGTAATTAATGCATTACTTTGTGCCCGTACTAATTGTGGATGTCTCAATTAACTTGCAGGCAATCGAGGAGAGGGCGAGCGAACGAAGACTCGAGAGGCGTACAACGGGAGTGGACAGACATGTGGCGTGACCACGCGGACACGATGGTTGTGGATGAGATCCGGCCGTACGACCTCGGCACGTATAGCACATACCTCGAGTGGTACGTTCCACGCACCCGCAGTAGGCTTACTGGGGCGCCGCCACAGCGTCCAGTTGAGATCATACACGAGGCTGCTATAGAGGCAGGTCCAGACCGGCATCGAGCGGCACGGCACGACGAGACGGTAAGAGATTAGTATGTAATTAATGTGCAGGATTATGTTTTAACTGGTTACTTCTGTAACTGCAGTTCGACCGATTGCATCGTATCCACGACGAGGCAGCTCAGGCTCTCCATCGTGGGAGAGCCAATTCGATTGATCGTCGCTCACCCGATGCGCAACATATATGATGACGCCAGGTCCGCCATACGGACCATCAGTTGTGGTCACCACAGAGATGACGCTGTTGCACGACGTGGTCGCGGACGGGGCCGACCACCACCACCCCCCTCCGCGCCACCGTCAGCAGTGCCATCAGCACGTCCATCATCGTCACGTCCATCGCAGTCCAGCACTCGACCCAGCTTCGCTCGCTCGTCGTCCATGCGGTTCGGACCGTCGGTACGACATTTACCACCTATTTGTTCGTGCACTCGTTTGCCATTTATCTCTAACCCCATATTTTCTTGCAAGCATTTACGGCGTGATAGCACCACGCTACGACCATCGTCATCACGGAGGAGTACGGGGGAGCGAACAATCTCGCCTGCCGACGGGCCCGATCTCCAGACAATGACGACTCAAGACAAGACTCGGAGGTGCCATTGCCCGCGTTCGCTCATGGTGGTCAGTCCAGCATGCAGGAGCAGCACGAGTGGTTTGGCCAGACCTACCAAGATTACACGGTGCAGGAGTATGGTGGGTCATCGGCATTTCAGCCTACGCAGGTAAATGCCTTTTGATATTACTATGTATTACTAACAACGATGTGCATGGCGTAATTCAGATCTAACATCTCAGCAGGCCATAGACCCCTCGTCGACCGATTGGCTGAGCTCTATTCTCGCCATCCGACGGACCTCCCCACGATCGTGCCGGCACCACCTCGGACGCAGGCATCGCAGTACGACCTTCGAGATGCACCGCACTCCCCTAGCAGGTTCACCTTCTCCGAGGAGCACATACGCCGTCCGAGGAGGCGACGACGAGATCCATAATGAGTTTTGTAATTCGATTTCGTAACGCCTCATGGTTTGTTTGTAACTATTTATGTAATGTACGTATGTGTAATACATATCCATGGCATGTTTTGCAAATTATTTATTGACATCTTGCTTCACGTAAACATACATTAACCCTCCAAAGACTAAGACACACGATAACAATAAACACAACAATAACCTCCAACACTACACCTTAACGATAACAATAAACACAAGAAAGAAAATAGCACACATCATTAAATTAATCTTGCACTCCAGTCTATCAAAACGATGGCGCATCTCGACGGGGTCGCTACCCCCCACGACAACTCTCTCATGCCTCGCAATGTCGGCCCTACCGCCCATTTCATCCTCCCACACCCAGAATCGGCAACCGCCGGGGGCTTCCTGCGTTTCACGAGAACAATATTGTCAAACATGCCTGCACGATTTGAATGAACCCGAAACAATCGTACTCACCGAGTGAAAGGGGCACTTGTAGTAGTGCCGCCCAAGATTCGTGGCGGTGTGTGAGGTCTTACGTCTAACAACCGTGTTGCATTTTGGGCAAATCACCATTGGAGCGGACGATGCGGTGTTGAGATGACTCATATCGGTGGCGGGGGTGAGAAGGAATGATAACTATACGTGAATGGGAAGAACTAATTCGGAGGTGAGGAGAACAATGCGGGGCTAGGTGAGGAATGCGGGGGCTAGGTGAGGAATGGCTCCCTCTTATAGGCTCGGGGGGCCTCAGTCATAGAGTCCACACAATAAGAATGCGTGACGCAATGCCAACACGAAACAAAACATACATTGCACGTACTGAGACAATATGTACAAGTACTACACGCAAGAAATTAAATCAAAACAACATGCTCAAGACCACACCATCAACACAACAACGACCACAACAAATTACATACGACACATTACTAACTTAGTCACTCTTTCTACTTCATATGTTGGCGTTGCATCTGTTGGCGCGGTAGGTGTTCTCCTCATTGAGGGTCTCAACCGCTCCTCCAACTCAAATATTCACGCCATAATGTGAATACATAATTGACAATATAACGTTCGTGGGGAGGGTCGATCCACCGGGAGAACTCGCATTTCGCCATCTGCACGAAAGGAGGATAAAAATGAGGCCTGCATAACAAATAAGAAAGTACTGTTAATACTTTTTACCCCGGATCGTGGGCATCGGAAGAAACGTCGCCCGCCATCGAACTTGCATTCGAGGGCCTGCACAACCGCGTCCTCATTGTGTCGGCACTTCGCCATGCTTTGGTTGAGCACGACTTGGTATCAAACGGTAGTGTGGACCAAATACCTCCCTCCTTTCTAAGGGAAGGTCTTCTTTCGGTGACCCATATCCGATTGGCCCCTCAGCTTCCGACATGTTATGTTTCACAACAGAAGAGGACACACTTCTTTTTTCGATTTGCACGATTCGCTGCCTACAATATCATGGGACCCCAACCGTGCTATTTATACGAAACGAGAGAACTTACTGCAGTGACGTGACAAAAGAGGCCAGCTTTGCGCAGTGACATGACAAAAGAGGGCAGCTTTGCGCAGTGACGTGACAAAAGAGGCCAGCTTTGCGCAGTGACATGACAAAAGAGGCCAGCTTTGCGCAGTGACGTGACAAAAGAGGCCAGCTTTGCTCAGTGACGTGACAAAAGAGGGCAGCTTTGCGCAGTGACATGACAAAATAGGCCAGCTTTGCGCAGTGACATGACAAAAGAGGCCAGCTTTGTGCAGTGACATGACAAAAGAGCGCAGCTTTGCTCGATGGACGTGACAAAGAGGGCGCTTTGCTCGATGGACGTGACAAAAGAGGCCGCCTTTGCGAGTGACATGACAAAAGATCCCAACTTTGCGCAGCGGCAAAAAAAACACATGGCTACCCTTCGCCTTATAAATTCACGTGCAATGCGTCTGCAAGAGAGCACTACACCATCTAACACTACATCTTACATTCCTTCTCCACGTCGAAATGAACAGCAAGAACATAAATAGTTGGCAGGAATTCGCGGACAGGATAAATGAAACTAGGCGGAAGGCTAAGGAGGACTCCCGCAAGAAGGCACAATGGGAGGAGACACGCAACATAGCAAGGGCTGCGGCGGCTCGCGAGGAACGAGCAAAGGCTGCTGCGGCTACGAGGTCAGCTCCCCGCAATGAGCGGCCGCGTAGCAACAACCCCATCCTGGACGTCCCCAACGAGCGTTCGCCGCAACTCCCACCTGAGGGGGAGACACCCCCCCTTTGTTGGTGCGGGGACACGTGCAAGTTCATCAAATCGAACGAACGCATCACCCTGGGTATGCGTTACTGGGGTTGCGCAAACTACTCCAGTGAATACCCCAATCGCCGTTTTGACACCTCATCCTATCGGCAACCGGTAACGAACACATGCACCATTTTTCCCAACAATTTCTCCTTCACATCACGTACTAACAATCTCTCCCCTCGTTTTACAGTCTCCGGAGCCCCTATGTAGCTACCGCAAATGGATCGATCTTGAGATCCACCCTGCTGACCAATGGACCATCGACTTCGAGGAGTGGAATGTCAAACAGGACAAGGAGTTGCTGCGGGGAGCGCCGCATCCACGAGCACACCTGCGATACAACGCGACTCGCAAGCCCATCTCGATGCATGCACGCGAGGGGGCGGGAGGCTCGCGAGAGGGAGCGAGAGAAAGAGGGAAATAGCAGCTAAGGCAAAAGAGGCGCGGAGGAGTTCAACGCCGAGCGGGCAAGGAAGGAAAGTGGCCCGGTCCACAAGTGGGTCGTCTGAGCAGTTGGGTAGATTAGTCGCATATCATGCTATATGTTATGCATGTAATAAAATGTACGCTGACATGTTACTCCCAACTGTATTATGAAGTTTATTATCTCGTCTTTCGCATTCAATGATTCATATTGCAACTCATTTACCAATATTAATATACTGGTTCTCTCCGTACACTAATTCTCACTAAAATCAAAATATCACTTACCATTGTATGTATCGATCGTTCTACAGTCAATAGCTCTTAAAAAATTATCTCAAAATTTTTTACGCACCTACAACATACAAATGAACATAAACTTTTATTACAACTACTCCTAATTTTTTCCGTTTAAAAGTACAAAATTGTAAAACTCTACAACCTCATGTGGATGACTCAAGTCGCCTTCCTACAAAATTGTCGGTTCAACATATTTTCACGGTCAAGAATCTACAAAAACACAACATCAATCGTTACTTCACATCTAGTTCAACATATCTGTTTATTATGAAGTGTATTTTAATTATCAGCATAAAATCTCCTCATCTTTTCGCATTCATTTTCCCATTGTTAAATATCACTTTCCTTCCTTTCGCCTAATTGTTCTTATCACAGTTATTTTCAAAAGAAATTTCATTAAATTTTCTACAATAAAACAACATACCATGATCGAAAATTGTTATTGTCAGTTCAACAATTTTTTCACGGTCGACAATCTACAAAATCACAAATACATCAATCATTACTTCACACATATTTCGTTCGTACTCTACCAAACAAAATTTTAAATTTTGTAAATGCAACAAAATCACACAAGCTATAAACTGGACTCTACATCAAATTCAAATTTTTGAAACAACATTTCATATATCCAAATTTATTTTCAGTAAATAACTCAATAATACATATAAATTCTTATACTAAATACATATATCAAATCCTAAACAAAAATTTTGAGATCGAGGGTCGTGCGGTCGGCACCGCATGTCATGCGGCGGAGGCGGGTCGTGCGGCGGAGGCGGATCGTCGGTCGGGAGGCGGGGTCGTGCGGCCGCGCGGAGGAGGCAAGCGATCGTGCGGTGTGGCACCGCACGACCCGTGAACAGTGCGGTCGTGCGGTGCCACACCGCACGACTCGCCAGGTGTCGCCGCCGGGTGATCTCGCGGTCGGGAAGGGGGCCAGTTTTGGAATTTTTTTGCACCGGGAGCCAAATTTGGAATTTTAGATTACTACGGTGCCACATGTGTCCAAAATTCACATAAATCGCTCACCAACCGTCTCAAAAAATTTCAAACAGAAGAAAGATTCTCGGCATCTGTCACCTATTCGATTTAGAAGTGCATGTAGAACGAAAACAACTCAATAAACAAAGTGCTATCAATATTCGAAGTAATGATCAAGCCCTGTAGCTAATCATCAGTTCAAAAAAATAAATATACAAGGCTAGAATTCTCAACAATGGCTCTGCGGTTTCATGGTCTAAGGCAAGTACCATAGCCAACCCAAAATTGCCCTTCTACTATGTAGAGGTGACCAGGACTCTTCGCAAGAACAAGATCAGCCTTGCGGTACGTAGTCGCAGTCTTATTCCAAAATTTTAAAACGTTACTTATGGGAATGAAAGTTGTTAAGCCCAACGTCTACATCTAATGATTTTTTACTGTGTTTTTTTTCAAGATAGTAGTGGATGATAGAAACGCTGATGTGGATGACGCACGCGAAACAATTTTGAGAAACAAGCTTAAAAAAACCACTTTATTTTTCAGAAGCCGAATCTAAAAGCCATCCCAAATCAACAAAAAAAAAACAGAGCCTATGTGACCCTTCACCCTTCAAATTCAACTAATAACATGTCCGTGCTTTGTAAGTCCACCAGCACCACGTCCACAGAAGAGAGCAAACGGGGTCCGCATGGACACGCACGTACGTGCGCCGGAAAGGTTGTACGCGCGCTGCCCAATTAATCATCTGCGCCGTTTCGTGCGTGTACCCGGATGGCCCCCATTGACAGCCGTATTCGATCCGGAATGATTGAGCAATGCAATTTGGCGCGTATGCAGCAGGAGATGCCGGTGTTTTGATCGTACGATTTTTTTTTCTGGGAGACTGAGACCCAACAAAGAACATGCTTTATTAATCTACTAATTATGTGCTCGAACATTATAACAAAAATTTATTAATCAACCATCAATTCGTTTTTTATAATAGTAATGATAATCAAAATTACAATCAGTCCACTCACAGATGCTAGGAGGAAAACTGGTGTTCCAACAAACCTTACGCACCCCACTGAACGCTAGCCGACACCTTTTTTTTAAGGAAGTTATGCGTTTTTGTTAAAAGAATTCTGGATACAATCAACTTTTAGATCATGTTCATACTAATATGGATATATGGTTTTTTAAAGTGGCTTCTTTATCTCTCTCGCTCCGAGGATAAATCAGGGGTCACAAGCGCATCCTTTCGCTCCTATCTTGCATATGCATCTCTCGCTTACTTTTTGCACCACTTTCCCCTCCTTCTAAAGCCACTCTTTCAGTCGCTACTATTTATTTTCAACCAAAAATCATCAACCATAACTAAAAGCCATTACGAATACCGCGGTAGGTTGTGAACTATAAACTACGAGCAAGAGAGCAACCAAGCTTACTAGTCTCGCTGTGTGGAAACGTACTTAGCACAATAGTGAGCCGCAAAATTTGCTATTCTTCTAGCAAATTGAATAACAAAACGCACAACACCAGAACTAAGCTCATAGACTTCATGAAGAATTGCACCTATCGCAGATTTACAAAATTAGCACTGTTTGTTTCCATGTTCGTATTTCTAAATGGATATATTAGTCATCCTAGACACACACACACACACAAAATCTCATTTTGTTTATTGTCTTGCCAAAGCATATATTATAGCTCAATATTTGTCCAATTAACAGGGAAGTATGAACAACTTTGAATAGAGGAGTATTCAGTACGACCCATCGATCGGGCGGCCAAGTGTAAATTGTCTAAGTAAAATGAGGGACATTTATAGGAAATAACTGCATCCATACTCTGTACATAAGTACTATATACATTACGTCATTTCTTCTGGCATATACTATATTTTCCCTTCATTTTTCTTCTTGAAAATTAAAGATCTCTTAATCTTAGTTCAATTTTGGGATGTAAAGGCTTGCACGTATATTTTTTTGTAAAAAAAAAATCATGTATAGACCATTGTTGTGAAAAATGGCTGCACCGGCCGACTAATTGTTGGCGGTCGGTAAACCGTTTCTTACAGTGTATGCGGAGAGGATTTAGCGGTCTAAAACGATTAATTGGCCTTTTTACCGATCAATCAGCCTTTTCCCGATTAATGGGCCGTTTTTCCGTTTAATTGTCAAAACAATTTTTTATTTATCATTTCTAATTCATTTTATAATATTATGCAATGACATAAACAATACGTATCAAATAGATGTGAAACATGAATTATGTAATTTAAGTTATGGCTAATGATGCTATATATAATGATAACTTATGATAATATTGATAAATAAATTATTTTACCATATAAGTTTTTACATATAAATGAATATATTATTATAATATATAATTGTCCATTAAATTCTGATTAATATGTCGTATAACGATAATTGTTTAGTGGTATCTTTCTATCCGACGAGCGCACACCTTTTTTCACAGCATTGATTTAGCGTGGGGTTTTTTGGGGCTGATAGCTTATGGCTTATAACTTAAATATTTGAATTTTGGCTGTTCGTGAGGGGCAGTATGCGAAGGGAAATAATCGCATGCGATTTTGGACAGTAAAGCTGAACTCAGTACACTTTTTACTATAATTTTTCTATCAACCCCGTCTTTAAAAATACACCGTTTAAAAGTTAATTATAGAAACAATAGAAATATAAGCTAATTTTAAGCTCAAAAGAAATGTGTCATATTAAGCCAGGAAAATTGAGAACTAACTAAAACCTGTTCCGTACATCTGACCTCTGAACAGATAAAATTACTAAAAGAGTACACTTAATTCGACGTTATATATCAAGTGTTGTATGTGGTTTGACCAAGCAGTACTGCAAGATGCAAATTAATATAAAAAAAATGAACCGCCCCTTGTTAAATCGAATTTAAGTCCAAGTTGCTGCTGGATGCGTGTTTATTTAATTAATCGAGAATAGAAGACAAGTAACAAGCACAGTTTCTCAGGCTGTGATCGTTTCGGCTTCAGCTTCTGGTTTATTTTTCACTATTCATAAATTCGTCTTTTTCTGAACTTTTGGCTTTTTTTTAGCTTTTTTGCCCGTTCTTTTTTTCCCATATTCGTTTGCGTTGTCTGTGATGGGCTAACATATTTTTTATATTTAGTGTTTTTTCAGCCAGCTACAGTGCTTTTCAGCCATAAGCCATCAAAAATAAGCCCAAATGATCACCACCAGTCGCAACCTGAATTTAATTTATATGCTTCCAAGATGTAAATAGAACAATTAAAAGCAAAACAAATCGGTCAATACCTTGATTAAATTAATGGTAAATGTGCTCATCTCCGTGCATGCTTGATCGATCTTCACCGACAATACTTCAAATCCAATTTGTACCATGAATAACAGATCTAATTTTTCTAACCTAATTAATCTGCATCTTTCTGCGGAAGAATCAAGCTAAGTAAAAAATCTCTAGTAATATAACTAGACAACTAGTAACACATGGTAGAAAACATGTACCACTATTTTTTAAAAAAGAAATCAAATCATCCCCT
This sequence comes from Bonia amplexicaulis, assembly GCA_036346245.1. Lineage (NCBI taxonomy): Eukaryota > Viridiplantae > Streptophyta > Magnoliopsida > Poales > Poaceae > Bonia > Bonia amplexicaulis. The sequence continues at coordinate 9,732,680 of CM070763.1, read as the reverse complement.
TTAGAGCGTGGGATTTGCTCTGCTTTGTGCAAAATTCCTATGAAATTATCGCGAAATTCATGTGTATGAAATACGTTGTAACTTTACGTATGTGCACTATTTTATTGCAGATTGCGGCCCTGTTCTTTTCAGCTTCTAAAAGCTGTTTTTCGGTTTTTCTACAGTAATCAGCTTTTAAACGGAGTATATTTTCAAGATAGGGTCTACTAGTTAATTGTAGTACATATTTTATTGACTTCATTTATATTGGTAAAAATCGTATATGAATTTCTGTTACTCTGTAATCTCTCGTACAAACAGCCCAAAAACCACAAGCCACAACCAAAAGCTACAAACCGCAGTCAAAAAGAACAGACGCTGCAATTGATCGTTCGTCCCTATGCCTGTCACGCATGGAGTATGGTCATGCGGAGATCAAATAAGCAAGGCCCTGGCAAGTGACAAGTAATGCTTACACGGCAGCCTATATATAGCTCATGAACTAAGCTACTCCCTGTCAGAAAAACATCTCGTTCTGGCAATAGCCCCCAAAACACAGCATCGACCACTAAATTTTATTATAATATATTCGAAAAACCGAATAAAACTATAATATTTGATAATAATTTTTAAAATAAATTCACGGACACATATGATTTTCATGTATCTAACCTAAATATTTAAAAAAGATATAATAGCTAAATTACTAGTACTAGCAAGCAGACAGATCAATTGTTTATGATACGGGTCATGGCTCGCACAAGAGCTATGGCAGTAGCACGAGTGGATTAATATAGAGGGTATTATTTTGAGGTTGCAGGTTATAGCTTCTAATTATGATTTATTAATATAGTAAATAGTGATCGCGGAAAGAAACTATTTAAAAAAAAAGCTGCAAAACTGAAAAGATCTAAACTATGCACATGCATGGCATGGACGCGCAGCAGGTACGTCGAAGATCTCGAAATAAAAGAGATGGGCGGCATCAAAGCCACACATAATATTTACACATTATGGTATTTGTCAGCTTGGTAGGACGTGCGTGCGCCCACGTGTCGTAGCCTTACAGGAGGAATGATTTTCTAGGCACATGCTAACACATGGGCATGGGTAGTGGTTGATGAGTAGATGAGGCTCAAATCTTGCATGCTATGTGAAAAATTAGGTTATTGTTGTTTCAAACTTCCAATTCATACATAAAAGTAGGAAAATACAATGAGCTAACACTGAAAATTAAAGGGAAATTTGCTATACATACGTGCCTCTGCAAAGTTATTTTTACTGATTTTGCTTTCTAAAACAGAATGACGAAACTCAAGATGCAAAGCTGTCTCAGCCAGTGGCGGAGCCAGGAATTTTTCGATAGAGGTGCGAATTCAAGATATATTTCAACACCATAAGAGTGTTGTTATTACATGTTGGTTTTCTTATAAACAAATTTTCAAGTTTCATACTTCAATCTTGCCAAATTACTATTGAAAATCTCTCTAAAAATTATCATTTGGGATAAATAATCTTGTTCACTATTACAAAAGAGGCTATACTGGACGGCTACATCACAGACAGTTCCTATGAAACATCTATGCTACAACTATCATAGACCATTTATACTAACAACCGTCTATGATATTTTCACAGACGGTTATTTATACGAGCCGTCTGTGATAAAGCAAGATATCACAGACGGTTGTTAGTATAAACTGTCTATGAAATGCACATATCACAGACGGTTCGTATTAATAACTGTCTATGATAATTCACAGATGTTTATTTATAAGAATAGTCTGTCATATGTGCATTATCACAGACAGTTCGTATAGCAAACCGTATCTGATAATGCCATAACACCGATCCATGGCATCTCCCCTAGAATTCTGATCTCACCCGCCCATTCTCTTGGCATCGAACAGCAGGCACCAGTTCTTCCCACCTCTTGCCCCTTATTAATTACTCCCCATCTCTCTTTCACTTCCAAGATGTGTGAGTTCTACCGGCTACTCCTAACTAGTTCATCCACTCCTAGCTTGTTCCTTGACGACGCCGACTACCACCGTGAGCTAGCGTCTCCGTTGTGACACCACGGTCCACTGCATAAGACACTCTTGTCGTAAGTGTCGTAAGAGTGTCGTGTGCAGTGTCACCGTCGTGACATAAAAGGTGACGCTACCGCCGCCTCTCCTTCATTGCAAGGCACCGTAGAAGCAATTAGCTACCAAGACGGTGCTCAAGTCGGCGTCAAGAACATCCAGCTCGTGCGCTGCTAGGATCTCTCCTTCTTTTATGTTTTTGCCGTGGGTTCGTAGGATTAGGAGATGCGTTTTTGCCATGTTCTTATTGTGTTACATGGGTAACCTGCTCATTATCTTGTGATGTTATAATGGTAGATTCTAATGGAATGTGCTTCTATATTTGCTTATTTTCAAAGGGCATAGTTAACATTTCTTGAGGTTGGATAAAAAATAGAAAAATTTAGGTATAGTATGAACTATCATAGATGATTTTGTGGTATAAACTGTCTATGAAGGACTATCATAGATGGTTCTATATTACAACCATCTGTGACACTCACCCATCACAGACTGTTGGTAGCTAGAACCATCTGTAATGTTAGAGTATCACAGACAGTTCTAGTTATAAACCGTCTGTGATGTATTTACCACAGACGGCTCACAAACCGTCAGTGATAACCTCCGATTATCACTGACCCATAAATTCAAACGGTTCAGAAAACCATCCATGATGACAGTTTTGAACTGTCTGTGATGACCCTTTTTATAGTAGTGGTTATATGTAAACATATATTCTCTATAGAAAAAAGCTCAAGGGAACTTAGCCATAAAGATGAGGATAGAGCTAAAGAGATGACAAAATGAAGAAATAGCTCAAGGGAACTTAAAAAGAAATATACATATTTGTTATGTTTTACTATCTTGGAAGTTCGAGTATAGGAAATCTTAACAGACACTGGCACAACAGTTGTTTGTTTTCCCTTGAATTTTGATATTTGAATACTGTTTTGTAGCAGCTTCATATGCAGTTTATAATTCAAGGGATGAGCATAAGTTAGATTCATCGATGACAAGTAAATGACTTGAAACTAAATAATATGCAGAAATACCATTTTACTACATTACAACTTTGAGTGTAAAAAAGTTAACACAAAAAACTTACATAGCAGTTGCTCCTGGGATGTTTCTGTGCCTTTTCAGCTTGAGCAAAATGAGCCTCGGGGGAGCGTAGCGGCGGCGATGAGCTGCATCTACATGTGAGCCGTGTGCCCGAGCTCAAGCTCGCACTATTACAAAAAGGGTCATCACAGACGGTTCAAACCTGTCATCATAGATGATTTTTTGAACCGTCTGAATTTATGCATCAGTGATAATCAGAGGTTATCACAGACGGTTTGTGATCCATCGGTGATAAATACATCACAAACGGTTTATAACTAGAACTGTCTGTGAAGAACACTATCATAGACGGTTCTAACTACCAACCGTTTGTGATGTGTAAGTATCACAAACAGTTGGTATATAGAACCGTCTGTGATACTTCCCCATCACGGACGATTTCTGGTTCGAGCCGTCTGTGATAATTCTTCACAGACGGTTTATATCACAAAACCGTCTATGATAGTTCATTCTATACCTAATTTTTTTTTAATTTTTCGGCTAGCCTCAGGAAATATTAACTATATCATTTGAAAACAAGCAAATACAACAACATATTCTATTTCCATTAAGATTAAAATCCGTCATTACAACATCACAATATATCGAGTAGGTTACCCAGAGCACTTCATACACAAGAGGACACTTACAATTTTACAAAGATAAACTTCACAGCTACAAATTCAGAAAAATACTTACACTACAAAAATCTTCAGGCTAATACAAGCTAGACTTACACATCTTTCATTAAATTACAATCTAAAACAAGTGGTGCGAGAAAAATTTCAGGTAGCAGAAATAAAAAGGCAATGGACACCATTTTGAGCTTCTATGACAAAATCAACAGCTTCTATGCCGACAACTTAGAATAGTGCAGATTTGCCATTGCCTTCTTCCTTTCCATCTTGCTTTAAGCAAAATTTCAGTCACCCTTGCCGAACCCCTTCCCACCCTTGTTGCGCACAAACGAGTTGGAGTAGTACTGGTGGTATTGGTTCTTCGAGTAGGGAGAGGGGGTTAATAAGGGGTGAGAGGTGGAGAGGAGAACGGTGCCTGCCGTTCGATGTGGAGAGAACGGACGGGTGAGATCGGGATCCTAGGGGATATGCCGCGGATCAGTGACGTGGCGGGACATCACAGACGATTCGGATTAAAAACCGTCTATGATAGAAACATCACATACGGTTCATAACAAAAACCATCTATGATAACAGGAGATATCATAAACGGTTCATAACAAAAACAGTCGGTCATAATGACGTCACAAAGATAATATATCGATACAATATAAATAGCTATTCTCAAAAGATAAAATAGCAAAATTTTATATGGCTTATATATACTCGTTTGAAATGTTTCGACGAGATCTACAACTTTGCAGTTGAAGCGAAGCCCAAATTCCAAAGGGAGAATAATTTTTTTTGGCAATAATTTTTTTTGGCAAAAACAAAAACTTAAAACGTAAATTTAGGGCTAAAGATACCGGTTTTGAGGGTCTTGATGGCGACTAGCACAAGTGGGTCATTTTTTTCAATCGAGCTCGTCGTTAGCTTTCCAACGAGTACAAGAAGGTCGAAAACGAACACCGTATGTAAAAGCAGTGTTCAAGTAGGCGCTAGGCGCTAGGCGCTAGGCGGGCGGCAAGCAGGGGCCTAGCGCCTAGGCCGCCTAGGCGGGGCCTAGGCGGGGCCTAGGCGGCCGACTGTAGCATGATGTCCTACTGACGATATCAAGATATATATGATTATCAAAGTATTAATAAAACTATAAAAGTATATGACAGTCTATGATACATCATCATTCCATCAAATTAGTTTACTAATTAAAATAAACTCAATCCATTATCTATCAGTCTCCTCCCGTGCCGACAGCCGGCTCCAACCGACTGCCGACACATCAGCCGTGCCCCTCCTCTCTAAATCGCCGCCTCGTCGCTCACGGTCAATCCGTCTCCCCGCCTTCGTCTCTCGCCCGCCTCGCCCGCTCTCGGTCGGTCGGTGCGATCGCTGAGTCGCCTCCCTCCGCCGCTCCACTCCCTCTCAATCTCGGCCTCCCGTCCCCGAGTCCCCATGCGGTTGTGCGGCGTGCGCTCCTCCGACCCCAGCCGGATTCCTCGCCGGATCTCCCCAGCGGCCCAGCGGAGGCGGAGGGGGAGGGGAGGCCAGAGGCGGAGGAGAGGTCGGAGGCCGGAGGTGGAAGGGGAGGCGGAGGGGGAGGCGGAGGGGAGGAAGTGCAGTACCTGGGATAATCCGGCGAAGGGGGAGGCTAGAGGCGGAGGAAAAGCTCGGGCTGCTTGGCCAAATCGGGAGAGGACGCGAGGCGGAGGGATCCGGCGGTTCGACGGCGCCGGCGCGTGGGAATCCTGGAGGTGCGGCGGCTCTGTAAGTCTCCCCTTTTCCAACCCTAACTTTTCCCTTTTGGCGCCGCCTCGCGCCCGCCTTGGACCGCCTACACCCGCCTGCGACCGCCCAGCCGCCTAGCCGCCTGACCTCCCGCCGAGGGGCCAAGTCGCGGCGGCAGGCCGCCGCCACCGCCTAGGCGCCGCCTCGGCCGCCTAGGCCGCCTTTTGTATCACTGTGTAAAAGTTATGCCTGTTTTACTAACCGTGTCTCAAAACTGAATCCTACTCAGACTCAGGCGGGAGATTATGAAATTTTGGGAGATTACTAGGTGGGAAACATATCATAGACGGTTTTTAATACAAACCATCTGTGAAGTATCACGGACGATTTGTATTAAAAACCGTTTTTGATGTCGGCCATTATCACAGACGGTGTTTTGTATTATCATAAACGGTTCGTATCAATAACCTTGTGTGAAAATACCATAGACGGTTATTCGTATAAACCGTCTATGATACTTGCAGCATAGACGGTTTCTAAGAACCGTCTATAATGTAAACATCCAGTTTAGCCTCTTTTGTAGTAGTGTCGGCTGCTAGCTAGGGCATATCGATACTAGGGTAGAAGCCTGAAGGAAGAATTTGACTAATTGCCGATTGGGGAATTGTCGTCTGGCCGATGTATATCATGGATTGGTCTGAGGAAGTGAGGATGACACTTGGGCTTGATTCTCTCCTGAGGTCTGTTGGGTCTAATAAGTTGCTAGGAGTATATCAGTATGTGTAGTGTATTTTTTAATGTATTATGAAGATATATACGATTTTTCTTACAAAAAATTGTAGCGTGGGTGTACGCTAGCCACTTCGCATGTGGCGGATGCCCGCTAAATAGCATTTGTCGAACATTGGTGCACATGGCAACTTCCTACAAAACTAGAGGCCGAAAACCAGTGGATTCTACTGGATTGAGGAGCCAAATTAGTTAATTTAGGGGATTATTTTAGTTAGAGGACACTTTGACGTCTCAAATCCAGTGGGGCTGTGGACAATTTGCAGCTGCTGATCACATCTGGGAAAGGCGAGGCCTTCTTTGTTTTCCTTCTTTTTGTTTCTTAAAATTCAAGCACAAAAAGATGCCACGAAGGAAACAAAATATTTGATAAATTTAGAGCAAGCATTCCTCGCATGACATTATATGTGGTCTTCTAATTTAATTTTCACCTAAGCAGTCTATTGTGTATGGCTCATATATGGTAAGATAAAATGAAGTGGCTATGTCCGAAAGTCCAAGTGGAATATGTAATCAGGGTATATATATACTGCCAAACATTTGTAACCTAATCGGAGAAAAGAAACTCCTCTTACAGATAGAGCCATTGCGATTTGGCTCCTAAGGACGTAGACATTGCTGAATCTCGTTAACAAATTTTTGTGTCTCTTGTGTGTTTTGTACTTGCTGTGATAGATTTCACAGTCTAGGGCTGCCTTTGGTTCCAACATACTCTGAGACCGTTGATTCTGATCTGTATGGCCGCCGGTAAAAGCTTCTATGTGCAACAACTCATTTGCCTCATTGGTACATTTCACCAAGGTTTAGACAGTTTGTAAAAAAACATACAACCGATACATCACCCCCTATTACGCCCCGTGGGTTCCGCGCGCGAGCGAGCGCCCACGTCGCCCCGCGTCGGCGCTCCGCCCGCCGCGTGGCGAGGAATCTTCGTACGGTCGGGTGGGTGGTTTTGCGAAAAAGCCCCTGTGTTTTCCCGAAATTACGTACAGGTCCTTGGTTCTCGCAAAAAAGTCCCTGCCGGTTTTTTTAGCCCCCTCCAATTTGCAGGATAGCCCCCCCGCGGTTTTTGAAATTACGCACGGGTCCCCGTTTGTTTACGTACAGGTCCTCGTTTTTTTGCGAAAAAACCCTTTGCCTTTTTCGAAAATACGCATTTTGCCTTCGATTTTTTTTAAAAAACTTCTCACGAATTATCGCCTCTTTTATTTTGGTACGTACAGTGACTGACGCGGCGTGGCGCCGCGCCTATGAGGCTAGTTTACTATACTCCGCGCCATCTTATCAAGGCTATGCACTGAACACATAAATCGTACGTCCAAGCTCTATGTAAGGTAAAATGGCGTTTGTATTAGCTTCTATTAATGGCTTTTTAGTCACAGCTAAAGGCTTTTGATTGAAAATGAATAGTAACAGATAAAAAAAGTAGTTTTTTAGGAGAAGACGAGTGGTGCAAAAAGTAAGAAAGAGATGTGTGCATGAGACGAAAGCTACAGAAATAAAATACGTGATGCGTCTATGACCCCTGACCTATCTGATCTATCCTTGAAGCGAGAGAAGTGGAGAATCCACTTCAAGAAGCTATGGGCCTGTTCTTTTAGCTTCGGTATATGGCTATGGTTTATGCCATTTGGACTGTTCGTGAGAGAGTACGAAGTAACAGAAACTCACGTGTAGTTTTGACCGATATAAATAAACTCGCTACAGTGTGTACTACAATCAACTTGTAGATCCCATCATAAAAAGACACTTCGTTTGAAAACTAATCACTATATAAAAGCCAAAAAAACATCTTTTATCAGCTGAAAAGAGGATGTCCATATATATCCGTGTTGGTAAGAAGTGAGAAGCCAACACGAGCAAGAAAAAATGGCGTGAAACAAGTTTCGACAAAGACATACTAAAATCTCACCACGTTCAGTTCTTCTAACGTTATCACCATCGTTGTCCAATACAAATTAATAATTTCAACAAAAGCAAAAAATGAAAATGCTAGCACCACAAAAGGAATAGCCCAGGAAAGAGAAGAAAATTGTGTTAGGAAACCCAAAAGATTTGCGTTCTAGGCGAACACTGAATCTACTCCTAAAATGTTTTAACTATAAATAGACAAGTTTATATACATAGAGAAGAGATATGAGATTAATGAAAACTTCGATTCCTTGGTGTTCTCTCTCAATTATTCTTTGTCAATTTTCTGTTGATTGGTTGTGTGGATTACATTAGAGGTTATTTTTATTATTTCTCAATACGTTATCAGCACGAATCGCTCTATAAGTTGCAAGGTATGCAAACCTCAACCAATCTACTATGCATTGCAATATCATAGTTCAATCTAGATTGAAATTAGACTAATTTACAATGCCATGATTATCTATTGATCTATGCCTGGTAAACTGATTATGATAATCACAAATTAATCTCCGATTTGTTCATACGATCATTCATCTACATAATCTGGTAGCAGAATACCTAGAATCTAGATCACAAAGATCGCATAGATAGATCTAAAACTAGGAACCAATTGATGTTACAACCGGATGATCTTGCACACAACGTTCATCTCAGTGATGTAGGCACCAGCGGCCGCCAGAAGCCGCCGCCCCGCTCGCTTGAAGTTGATGCTGCTGTCAGGACTCGCTGCCCCGAAGACCGAGGCCTCCGCCCCGGTTGCACCGCAACCGCTCAGTGCTGGCCGTCCATAGTAGCGCCATGCCGACGCCTCGACCACCACCGCCCGAAGACTTGCACGCCGACGCCTCGGGTGCCACTGCTTAGCCCGAAGCCATCACCACCGCCACTTGGTCCCCCCACCGGCGCTGCTACGCCCGCGCCTCACCATCGTGCCTCCAGCCCGAAGCCGCCACCACGACCGCCAGTGTACCTGAAGACGTCGCCGCCCCGGCCGCACCCGCGCCGGGCATGGCGACCGCTCAGCTTCTCCCATGTCGGCTGCCCACCGTGCCTAGCTGCCACGCCCGGCAGCCCATTACGCCGGGTCGTCCCGCGCCCAGCCGCCCCGTGCGCTTGTAGCCACCGCCGCCAAAAGCCACATGACCTGGTGGCTAGGGTTTAAAAGACCTAGCCACCACCAGCTGACTTGGACCAATGGACCATCACAGGCCAGACGTGCCACTTCTAGCTTGAGAAAGAAAAAGGGGTGGAACATATAATCCGTCAGCATTTTTGTGAAATAGCCCCCAAAGTCTCGGCAAATTGTAAATATTAGCTAAACATACTAAAATAATTGTGAATTTAACCCTGAAAAATCATCAATATAGAGGCAAAGCCCAACCGACATGTTTCTTCCTGAAGAAATTAATTTTTACATTAGATGAGATTCATTATAATGTTTTTAGCACTTTGGTATTGTTATGTGTTTATGAATTTATTTTCTTTAGTATATTATTTCTGCTTATTAGTAATTCCGAAAACTGCTTATTAATTTATCAGAAATTCATTAAAGATTACCAGAAAATTCTAGAAAAATCCTAAAACTTAATACACCTTGAAATCATCATATTTCTTTTATGGTTTATTTTCTGGCATTGTGTGTTTGGGGATTTATTTAATGGGTTAGTAATTCCGAAAATTGCTTAAATGACTTAGTAATTATCAGAAAATCCCAAATATTGCTAGGAAAAATCAGGGAAATGATAAATTATGTACTGTATAGATAAAAGTAATTCTTTAGTATTTGCACTCATTTCATGCACTTGAAGTTACTTACCAGCAGTAAGCATGCAGGAAATTGCATGAATATTGTAGGCCTTTGGGCATCTATCACCTAGGCTTATTTCATTGTCGTAGTCATACCACTGTCAAGCCTGACACTGATGTAGCTGTACTCTTTTACCGCTGAAAGGTAAAAACTTTTTAGGTTATGAGATATTGCCTCTACTCTACCCTGAAGAATGACTATATGATTTAGATTGATCTGTTGGGCATAAAGGCCTTGTCTGAAAGGATGGCAAAACCTGTAAAATGTTACTGGTGTTCCTGTAGACACTTTGCCAGAATCTACTTCTGTTTCTAGGACTAGAAGTCTGCACCCGAGTATTACTTCCGTCTTGCACCATAATGTCTCTAGACTAAGTTTAGGTAACCTAGATATTACTAATAAACAAGTGCATTCATAAGCAAGAATATGCCCGTGGTGAACAATATGGAGACTTATAGCATTCTCCTTGTTATCCCTTAGCTTTATTTTGTATGCTATTTTTCTACATGAGTGGCAACAATAGTATATATACAACTCCTGTCGAGCTTGATCTTACCCATAAAGAGTACCTCTTATCTTTTGCTTTAGGCTGAAATTGTGCATTAGATAATTATTTTCCTAGATGACATAAATATATTTGGTCTAAGCTGTTCTGTTAAAGCTTTACCCTTGCTGAACAATTGCTTAATAGAACATATTGCTAGTAGCATATTTTACCTGCAGTAAACTAATTAATCATGCATGGAATAAAATTTGTAAATATTATGCTTGACATTTGAAAGGAATGATATGCCTCAATTCACTAGTTTTTAGTGCATTAATGCTCAGATGGCAATAGGAAAATTGTCCTTCTTGAAGACACAAAAAATCTAGTCAAATGTTAAATCTCAGAAGGATTACGTTGACTAGAAAATAATATGGACATCAAATAAGTACGGAATAACTTACACCCAAAGATTTGAAGTCTATATATAACCTCATCTTCCATATTACAAAGTATATGTCAGTTTTACGTCAATAAAATTTTACTCTTGTAGTAGTATAATAGCGATTTATTGCTAAAACTCTGGATAATTCAAAGCAGATACTAGAAGCAGGTGCTCTCACTCAGAATTTTACGGTTGGCGTGAAAAGGGGAGTAAGTGATTTGTCTCTAGTAATATGTTAGTCACTAGCATGTGACCACATACATGAGAATTAATTGGTAGAATGAAGCTGCTGCACATATGCCAGTTTGGTATACATTGAAGTATATCATACCCATCTGATATTACACATGCATATTGACAAATGCAGTCTGCAACTGTAATGCCACTGGTAGCTATAGCCATTTGCCTGAAGAAAATATAACTCTCAAAATACTAGATGACCTATTGAATTTTAATGATCCTGAATGATCTAAATCTGTCATACTTATTTGGCATCATAAATTATAACAAGCGTATAAATTACCTCCCAATTAATCACATATATTCCTATCGAATAATTGTTCCATCTGGATGGTTAAACTAGAATTATATTCTACTAGAATATAAGATATTCCATGCAAATTAATCGGTGGTCATGTTTTATGTACTAGTATTATATTTATGCTCTTGTAAGCATCCTAAATATGTATATTATGCTGTCGAAACATAATACTTTTGACCAGGTCAAAACATGTTGCATTAACATAAAACTTGAAGTTTTAGTGATCCAAATTTAAAAACATAGTATGAGTAGTTGGATCATAATATTGGGCAATATATAAGAAGCTAGAATATTTCTGCTATCGCAGATTAATAATCCACTAGATGTTTGGGATAATCTATTAGTAATAGAGATCTGCAGTTTTCATGCCACTATATTAATAAATGTCTATCTCATTGCATTAAAAGAAACCTCCCAATTAAGGATTAGTGCGTATTAGAAAAATCAATCATTTCCCATATAATATCACCACCGTAACATACACCATTTGGGCCACCACCAGTAGCTGGGATCAGATTGGATCTGAAATTCCATCTATCATGTGTCCATACTAAGGGGAGTTCGTAGTATGCTATTAAGCAAGATCAAATCTTAGCATTAAGGGGAGAGAAATGCCAGAAATCTTTGAATGCTGTGATACTTTCCTGGAGAAAGATCTTTAGTATAAGATTCACGCATTAACCAAGCTACATTTAAGTCTAGTTGATACTCTTGTACGCTAGAAGCGGGGAGATTGCCAGATTTCTTTTTCTATTACATGGAGGAGTTATAGAGTATTTACTTGAAGTAAATGCATCGCTAAGTTCGGAATACCTAGAGTTGAATAGTTTATCCATCTTTGCAAAGTTGATTTATTGGTTAATGATCTAAAGTCTACGGGGGCGCCTGTGAATCTAACATTTAGTGACACTAGTCAAAATAATGGTTAAACACTTCTTAAATACTCTAGAAGATAACTCACCTTGAAGGTGAAATACCTCATGAAGAGACTCATCATGAAGATGAAAACCCCAGTAATTAGATGCGTACATATTACAATACTTGGGAACACGAAACGACCAATAAGCTTTCATTTGGGAAATGATGAAGATTTGGTTAACACTAAAAGACACTCAATTATGAGGATATCTGGAGAAAAGTTATCGACAACCAGTTTGCCTCCAAAATCCATGGCCGAGCACTTGAAGTGTTCATATCCGGTAAAATGAAAGGAAGCAATTGAGCCCGAGCCATAATCGCAAATGAAAGTCTTGGAACCTATTGGTTCAAACTTGATGAGTTATTACGAAATAATGAGGTGGTGAAAACGATGGTTCAAAGATCCCTGTAGAGATCGATATTCAACTGTTATGAATGAAATAGTGTTCCGTTATATAGTAACTCTAGCAGATAACATGAATAAGATATGCAGTTATCAGATTTTGAAAATCTTTGATGGGATCTCTGAAGGAACTCAAAGCTCGATCTGTGAAGGACTCGGTGTTTCAACAAGAAAGTAAATTGCAACATGTATATATATATATACACCTGATAAACTCTTACTCGAAGAAAGAGTGTCTCCTAGAAGAGAGGACATCTCCCTGAAGAGAAATTAAATCACAAGTTGATTGAAAATACACTAACGATTATGCGATCCCTACAAGTGGATAAGGGCCCATCTAAGACCCGATGGGATGGAATGAGGAAACTAAAAACCAGAAGCACGTATGAAGTGCATTTCCTACCAGAAGCTGATGGAGTGGCAATATCTTTTATTACCATGAAGATATCATATACATTGGTGTTAATGGCAAATTCACTAATCCCCTAAGTGCCAAAATGTTAAGATTAGTTATATTGACTCTATGGTGGTATGACCACTCTTTTAGTTCTGCAGAATAGTCTTTTAGCTATATAGTACTACTCAGAGATGGTTGCTAAATATTAAGACCCTAAAAGGTTTTGATAAGTTACATCCCGAAGAAATATAGCATTGCAATTGAGTACCCCATATCCTGATTAGGATAAATTTTACTTGTATTGCACATATAGATAAGTGGCATTTTGGAAAGTTAAGTGTATTGCTCCCAACTTATTTTATGGTCTTTTTATCTAGATGAATAGTAAGATAAATGTCTAGAAGACTATACATTGTGGTAATCCAGTATATATACTCGCATATAGTGGCCTGTATTCATTTCTTAAAATGTATTAAAGGCATTCGAATAATAATACTTCATTAGAAGTGGTCTTCAGGGGAGCATATGCTGAACCTTTATAGTTATGCACGAGATTTAGAAAATCTTGACTTTAGTCCAACCTAGAAGGTATTGACTCGATGATTACTACCTTAAAGGTCTTTACCACCTATCGGTATAAGTCCAATCGATGGATATGATAAAGGTCTTGAAGATCATAATAAATCTTGAAGATAAACGTTGTACTCTTTTCTCTTAGAAGTTTCTCCCCGTTGGATTTCTTACTTAAAGATTTCTAATGAGGTAACAAATGCAATACAATTTAATGTGTGTTGTGCACTCTTTTCTCCATTCATTTTTCCCACTGGGTTTTGGGAAGGAGTTTTTACGAGGTATATGCATATCGTGGTATGAAACCTTACAAGAATGTGCTTGGCTTAGGCAAATGATTAGCTATATCAACAAGTCATGTGATATAAACACCGTTGATAACTCCACTATTATATGTGAAGATAATACAGCTTGTGTGGCACATATGCAAATGAGCTATGTTAAAAGTAATATTATGAATTATATTGCTCCTAAATTCTTTTATCGTCACAAACTCCAAAAGAATGGAGAGATAAATATAGCAAGTTACAAGGTTCAGGGGAGTAAATCGCTGAACTATAGCCCTTATTTAACACTAGAAGACTTACATGATCCTGAAGATCTAAATATTGTACTCTTTTTCCCTTTGTGAGTTTTTCTGAAGTTTTCTCACGTGAAGGTTTTTAATGAGGCAACAAATGCGATATGAGAAACGGATGCGATGTACTATTTTCTCCATCCTTTTCTCCACTGGGTTTTTGCGAGGAGTTTTTTTAATGTGGCATGTGTATATCGTGGTATTCACCCAATGAGAGCGTTACGTAACCTAGAAGGTTGCGTTGTGGGCAAATACCGAATCTACATATGAGGGGTTTTGATTATAAATAGACAAGTCTATGTATATGGAGGAGAGATCTGAGATTAATAAAGACTTTAATTTCCTAATGTTTTCTCTTAATTATTCTTTATTAATTCTCTATTAATAGGTTATTTATATTATCATTATTTCTCAACAAATTGGAAGACCAGGGCACACCCACGGACCCACCCACCCAGCCACTGAGCTGGCAATCTCGTGAGCTGACCTGGTCTGGCCGGTTTCCAAACTCAGCGAACCCCTGAAAAAAAAACTGAAAAGAAAGAGGAATAAAAAACCTACATAGAAAAACAAATAAACGAAAATGCCGCGGAAAGAATAAATAAAAAGCGAGGAGAATCCCAAGCAGTACAGAGCAGACCACAGCACGGAGGAGACGAGTGGAGTGGAGTGGAGAAAAGCAGGGGCAGAAGGAGCAGCAGCCGGAGGCACAGAAGCATTAGAAGCAGGAGCGTGCAAGTACTACCTATATCATCTATATATACGCGGGTATAATTATATGACCATTTAGATAGACAGACTGATAGAGAAGGGGTGGTAGAGAGAGGGAGAAGGAGAGGAGAGGAGAGGAGAGGGAGGAGGTTTGATTTGGCTGCGCTTTTGCTTCCCCGGATCCAGCCGCCGCCGCCATTACCGCCGCCTCCTCTCTGTGGTTCGAGCTGTCGGATGGGTTCTCTCTAGGTGCGTTTCTTGCTGTCGGAGGGATTTGTTTTGGGGTTCTTGGATGGATCGGTTTGGGATTGGGGGTTCTGGATTTGGTTCTTGGCGGGTGGATTTGTTGGAAGGGGTGGGTTTGGTTGGTGTCGGTTTTGGACGCGTTTCTCTTTTGGGGGACGGTTTCTTCAGATCTCCGTTTCTTGATCCGTCGTTCTTGACGATTTATTGCTCAATTCGTTTTCTTTCTCTCTCCGCAGATCGGAGCGAAACTAGCTGTATAAATCTCGAAAGGAGGAGGAGGAAACAAGGCAACTCCCCTGGTTCTTGATTCTTGGCGCATCCAATAACTCTCGCAGGAATAACTGCAAGAATGGATCTCTGTAACAAAGAAGTGGAAGCCATGGTGCTGGAAGAGAGTTCCTGCGAGGCGGAGTCGCAGTGGGCGTACCAAGAGCAGGAGCTCCTCGGCGGTGGCCGCAAGCGCCCTGCGCCGGAGGACGCCGACGACGTCCAGGACCTGGACGAGGTCGACGGCGGCTGCGGCGGCAAGCGCAGCAAGCCGCCGTCGCCGCAGCCGCACACGCCTGACATCCGTGAGGCCCGTGCCCCCCACCGCGGCGCGGCCGGTGGTGGGGAGCAGGGCAGCGGTGGGGGTAACCTCATGGGCGAAATTGGGCGTGACCTGTCCATTAACTGCCTCCTCCAGCTCTCCCGGTCGGAGTACGGCTCGGTGGGGTCGCTGAGCCGGGATTTCCGGTCGCTGGTGCGTGGAGGGGAGATCTATCGGCTGCGGCGGCAGAATAAGATATCTGAGCATTGGGTGTACTTCTCTTGCAATGTTTTGGAGTGGGATGCATATGACCCATACCGTGAGCGGTGGATCTCGGTGCCCAAGATGCCTCCTGACGAGTGCTTCATGTGCTCAGACAAGGAGTCGCTTGCTGTGGGCACTGAGCTGCTCGTGTTTGGAATGACACACATAGTCTTCAGATATAGCATACTGACAAACTCTTGGGCGCGGGGCGAGGTGATGAATGCGCCACGGTGTCTATTTGGGTCAGCAAGCGTAGGGGAGAAGGCGTATGTTGCTGGGGGCACTGATTCTTATGGCAGGATACTAAACTCAGCAGAGCTGTATAACTCCGAAACACATACATGGACTCCCCTCCCTGACATGAATAGGGCCCGGAAGAATTGCTCTGGGGTGTTCATGGACGGCAAGTTCTATGTGATAGGTGGTGTGACCAATAACAACAAGGTCTTGACCTGTGGGGAGGAGTATGACATACAGAGCCGGTCTTGGAGGGTGATTGAGAAGATGTCTGAGGGTTTCAATGGAGTGAGCGGTGCACCCCCACTTATTGCGGTTGTGAAGAATGAGTTGTACGCTGCTGATTACAGCGAGAAGGATGTGAAGAAGTACGACAAGCAGAATAACAAGTGGGTCACACTTGGAAAATTACCAGAGCGTTCTGTGTCGATGAATGGCTGGGGCCTTGCATTTAGGGCATGTGGTGAGAGGCTGATTGTCATTGGTGGCCCAAGAACTTCTATTGGGGGTATGATTGAGCTCAACTCGTGGATCCCAGATGACAAGCCACCTGTGTGGAAGTTGATTGCCACAAGGCCATCTGGGAACTTTGTGTATAATTGCGCTGTAATGGGCTGCTGAGTTCACTGCATCGAGGATGAGTGCGGTGATGTTACAAAGAGAGGTATGCACAAAGGCAGACCTGTTTAGCTGCAGAACTCATTCTTCATCAGGAATTTCTGCCTTTGATCTGGTATCTGATTTAGTTGGCATCAGCAGAGCAGCAGCAGCAGCAGCAGTATCTTGTAACCATTGAGTTCTAATACATCTGTTTTCACCACAGCTAATCCATTTCTTCATTTATATTTGGATCAATCTCATGATGTCAAAGATGAGACCATGCAAAAGGTGTCATATCAATAATCTAGAAACAACATATTTCAGAGGCTATCATTGATGATGATGAAGCAAGTTATTTTGATAGTATTTGATTGTCTGTGTCTGGAACAAAGAAGGATCATCAATGATGCATATCATGCCTTTAAGATTCACTGGCATAATTTTTGATCCATGATTTGTCCTGCGTAGTGCGGTGGTCTTTCCTCCCTATCGTTGCTTGGGGTTCTCAATCAGGTTGAGAAAGATAGCCTAGCAATTAGAATCCAGCTTAACTTTTTGCACTTGTTTGAGCAGAGCATTATTAGAAATTGAAACCCTCTGTTTGGACTAAAACCAAGACGAATGGACAAAAATAATGGTTCCCCATTTCAATCAATTCAGATAAATCACTGCCAAGATACTCTATTGGATTTGGTTATTTCCAAATTTCAAGCACTGATTTTATGCATTTAGGTTGGTATGTTTTTTAATACTCTGTTTAAACAACTGATAGTTTCTTTATGGATTGATGTGCTAATTAGTCCACTGGAAAGGTTCCATCTCACTTCATTTCTGATAGAGTGAATAGCTTCGTAGTATCGCTTTAAAATAAAAAAAATTAAACGAAGTAGATGCCAAAAATGTGAACTAGATTACTTTCTATATTTGGAACTATATCCTTGTAATTGCAATCTTACTGTTGACAATTCTAAATGCTGTAATTGGAACTATATCCTTGTAAATGCACTCTTAATCTGGTTGTTGTCATTGTTTGATCCCAAAGAAAACCTTTATTGCACTTGATTTCGCCTTGTCCTTTCCAGTCATTATATGCATTACATCAATTTTCTCTGTTCCGGTGGTGATTATGTCTTTCTGACCTCTTTTAGAAATATATTCAAGGAGAAATATAATAACAAATTCTCTTGTACACCTTCAGAGGCTGTTGTGCATGACCTGTGAATAACAAACATGCTCATGAAATTAACCAAGTTAAACATGTGATTCTTGAGAGTAGCCAAGTTCCTTTTGGATAGTTAAAACAAACAAGCATGCTCATGAAATCAACAAAGTTAAACATGTGATTCTTGAGAGTAGCCAAGTTCCTTTTGGATAGTTAAACTCCTTCAATTCTTCATTGTTAGTCTGGGAGTCAAAATTTGACTGATGCCCTGTAAACAATGCATGCGTACTTATGGATGTGTCGGGTTTGCAGAAGTATGAATGAGCGCATATGATACATTTTTCTTTTTTGTGCAATGTGACTTTGAAATTTGGAGTGAGAACCAGAGAGATGGAATTGTTACACTTACATTATTAGCCAAAAATTGGGGATCATCCATAATTTGCTCCATATGGGCCAGTCATAACGGTTGGTTACTTCATGTAGCAAGAACAGCCAAATTTATTCAATAATTTTGGCTGTAATGCCACAAGTTCGCCTGTAAAGCTACATTGATAACATAACCTTCAACTGATTCCAGTTGTAACTAAAGTTTCCAAACTTTAGGGGTATTGTGAATTATAGGCTATAGTAATACTGTATGGTAACATAACATGTTACATTTACCTTGATTGGGATAGCTACGATCCTAACTTTCCTACTCGGCTACTCCTCATCCACCATTTGCCTTGAGTTGTAACATCAATAACGTTTATGGTTTCAGTTGAGGATCTTTTGAAGTGTTAAATGTGTTGAATACTGTGATTCTTTCTAGTCTTCATTACCATCAGTAATAAAGATCATTCCTACCATATGACATATCTCATTTGGAGCATAAATCTAAGTAATTTTAAGAACTACTGGATAGTTTGGTTGAAAGCTTCTTCATAGAGAAGGAATACTGTGCTAAATTGCTTGTTTTGTAATTGATTCAATTATTGACACCTTTGCTTCTGTAGTGTTAGTATTGTACAAGCAACTCTAGCACACATCATGTGGCAGTAGAAAAGTAACCTTTCTTTTTTCTTAAAAGGGGAAAAATACTAGATTTCACACGCTAATACCAAAAGTAGAAAATAACCTGGATTGTTTTCTTGATGTAAATCTCACCAGTTTGTGATGAGCGTTTTTGTGATGAGCGTTTGTGTGTGAGGAAAAGAACTTGCTTGAAGCTTTGTTGGCCAATTCTGAATTGAGTATTGTGATTTTATTTCCACGGGTTGCTTGGCAGCAGATAGTTGTTCCATTTGGTAGAATCGGATGTCCTTCCATTCAGTGGTTCAACTTTGTAGAACTCTTCCAAGTTTCTAGAACAAAATACGGATAAAACTGTCTAATCAGTTTGTCGTGTGGAATCACTGTATGATCAATGAGATAGAGAAATTGTGCATGTATGCATTGTTCTGGTGTCTTGCGTGAAGTTTCCTCCTTTTGACTCTGAGCTCTGAAGATACCCATTCTTTGTTACATGATTAGTGTCTACGTCGGTATATCGGTGTGACGGACTGAAGGGCCATGCTATCCGGACAGCATGGAGTGGCGGCGTGTGGCAGCCGCCCCCGGGGGGGGTGGCGGGTGTGTGGAAGTTAAAAGTCATTTGAGTCTCTAGTCCTGACGCATACTCACGGTCACAGGTTGGGGTTTTGGGAGAGGTCTCCGCCGTCGTCACCACTGGATCCACCACGTCGCCGTCGGATCCACGGTATCCTCTGCCAGATCGGGCCTCCTCTACTTCGCCGGTCAGCTCTCTGCCTCCTCCTTTAGTCCGTTGGCCGCCGGCTCTCCGCAGCCTCCTTCGATCTGTTGGCTGCCGCTTAGGGGCGGTGGAGAGTGGTGGTGGAAATAGGGAGCGTCCGACGGCGAGCTGGCTCGGCCTCATCGGCACCGGAGGTGGAGGAGATGGGGGAAGGAAGAGGGAGACAAGCAATTGGGGGGAAGTCCGATATTGTTGTGTGTATGACGTCGCCACGCCGCGCTCCATAAGCGATATTGTTGTGTGAAGGTGGTGAGTCGCTACGTCTCGCCGTACCGCCTTAATAATCATGGCTTTTGGTGCTTGCAATATTCGATGAAATATGTTGCATTCAGAACCAGATCTCAATAATACGCTACAAGTCACTGTTGTACTATTCTGGTATGGAGTTCCATCTCGCTGTGTTTGTGCATGCTTGACTTCTTGCAACGCAAAATTTTCACCTCGGGTCAATTGTTAGTTGGGGCATACATATATCCTTCTCTTTCTTCCTTCTCTTTCTTTTCTCAGATAGTTTTGTCTTTGTTTAGCTGCCTCGGATCTTGCAATTCTTGTTTCCAGTTTTACATTTTATTTTACATTCTCGAGTGAACCGCACAGCTGCACTGAATTGTCCACTTTATCCTCAGTGGAGATTGTCTTTGTTTCTTACGTCTATGCAATTACCATATATCTTTCTCTGAACTATGTAAATTCCCAAATGTACATAGGCCTCTTTTTTTACCACCCTCTGGACTTTTACTGCGAATCACAAGCATGAAAATGTCATTTATACGGTGTTTCACTAGCACAAGAATATCTCAGTGGAGAATTCCCAAACGAATGGTCTGGTGGAATATTAGGATTGAGCTGTGTGAAAGGCATAAAACACTGGATAGTATGGTATGGTTGGAAAAAGTTGTTTCTTCCCTCTCTTGCAGGGACGTCGACAAGAGATGGAAATAATGGCTTATGGTGAGCTGTTTTCTCTGCAACTTGCAAGAAGCTTTATTCTCTTTTTGTTTCTCATCTTGGGGCCTGTTCTTTTTGGCTGCAGCTTGTGGCTTTTGGCTGCGGCTTGTGGTTTTTGGGCTGTTTGTACGAGAGATTACAGAGTAACAGAAACTCACATGCGATTTTTGCTAATAAAAATGAAGTTAATAAAGTATGTACTACAATTAACTAGTAGATCCTATAAAATACTCTGTTTAAAAGTTAGTTACTGTAGAAAAGTCAAAAAACAGCTTTTAGAAGCTGAAAAGAACAGGGCCGAATTCTTTTCCTTGGCTGCATATTTGTTGCACCCGTCGTCGACGCAGCCCAATTGGCATCAAAAGGTATTGTTCCCATTGTGGTGTGATTTCGCTTTCATGGAAGTTTCTGAGTCAGCATTTGCGGTTTGATGGTGCAAGCAGCTGAATGCTCGTGCATCTTTCTTTCTCCCATGCTCATGCATGAACCAACGCATGGTCCATGCAGCGAGTGTGGTAGGCAACTGTGCATCTCATGCACAGTTGCGTCTGCCTATCTGCGAGAAAACTTCTGAACTCTATATGCTGCTGTCCATTTCTCACGGTCCTATTCTGCGCGGCTTTCCGAGTTCAATCTTGAGATGTGAGAATAGTAACCTGCCTTTCGAGTTCAGTTTTCAGTTTTGAAGTTCTCTTTCGAGTAATGGTCATGGTTATCCAAGCATTCATGTTTTGAGCGTGTATCTGACATGTACGACATGTTCGCCTCTGAGCAAGTTTCTGTTGCAGCTGTCGTCGAACTCGTCGCTGCACCAGAAAAATCTACAGCTTGTCCAATCGTACAGCAGCCATTGTTTTCGATCATTATTTGTTCTGCAACCTTGCTTGGCTTGCAGCACTAGTTTGAAGCCATGTATGTAGTACTTGCCTGAATGTGCGATCAACACTAGGCCGAATGACACAACCCTGCTCAACGTGAACTCGAATAAGCTTAGCAAACACTTTTTAGGCACATTTCCTGGGCAATTCCATTTTCTGTACAGAAACGTGGCCGTATCGACGGCATGATCAAACATAAACAAATTTCGTCTGCACAAGAACACTGGAAAGAAGAACACACAATCATTTTTTTAGAAACCCAAAACAACTCGTGTGGCCTATCAGCCTGGGCGCTTTTAGGCGCATCGTCGGCCCGCCCAACCTTGCATACCGCTTACTCCCTGCGTTTACTGCAACAGTGTGGCATATCTCTAAATAGGATACTCAATACAAACATCCGATTTCTTAAAGCGATTTCTATATTTCTTTCGCTGCCGTCTCGCTCCGAGGATAAAATAAGAGGTCATAGGTGCACCACTCCTCTCGCTCCTGTCACGCACACGTATTTCTCCCTCATTTTTTGCACTGCTCGTCCTCTTCTTCTAAAAGCCACTTCTTTCAGCTACTACTATTCATTTTCAGCTAAAAATCATAAGTCACAACTAAAAACTATCAATAAAAGCCACTACGAACGCCCCTTAACTACTTATTGGTTCGATCAAATGGCTCTAATTGGTCTAAGTTTAAAATGCCTCTCGACTCTCAGAGGTGAGAGATTTGGGCATTTTTGGCCCTGTTGGGCACAGAAATATCAAATATAGTCTCCGAACGCGCGTATTTCCATTTATGGCCCTTCCCCGAGCGTGGGTCTCCAGCGAGGCGAGCGTGTGTAGTGGTGCGGACTGGCAGCGCAAAACTCAAAGCCATGAGGAGGCATGCAGCCCCTCTCCTCTATTTATAGCCTTGGCTAACGGGTCTCCGCCCCGTTACGCCCGCTAAAAACAACGGCGCCCGCTCCCGCTTTTGCAGTATAGCGAAATTCCCATTTCGCCCCTCCTGCACCTTCCGGGAAGCTTTCGCGCTCCTTGCCTCGCACGCCTCGCAACCACCTCGAGTCCACGTCGTCTTCGACACATCACGACCGTTCTGACCTCAGCGCCACCTGCGCCTAGTCCGGTCACCTCGTGTCTCGCCACGACTCCGCCTCGACGTCCTGCAGTCACAAAGACAAGAAACACGTCAAATAGCACCGTTCGATACATGAAAGCGTAAATAGAGATCAAACCTGTCGAGTCATCAGAATATGCAACCTAAACCCATACGACTAGGTTCGACCAAGTCCGACCGAGCCCGTTACGCCACGCAACGTCTAGGTCTGAACAAACCGACTCAAACTCGATTTTTCGTAAACCGATGTCAATTACTCATCATACACAACGGGATGGCCTCCACATGGTCTCTCAATCTCCCCCTTGATGAGTATATTGACAAACCCAGAAAAAGCATGAAGTTGAGTTTGAAGAGTGCAACATGGTCCAAAGAAAGAATTGAAACTCATGACCATGTCGACAGAAGGAATCATTAGAGCACTCAAGAAAGAGTAAATTGTTCTCCAAGCTCTAGATTTCCAAAAGACCTTTTCTCCAATCTATTCTCCCCCTTTTGGCAATAAACACAACAAGAATGCAAAAGAGAGAAATAAGTCATGATGATGGATGAAATGGCTGAAGTTTGTTTAATCTAAGCATTTAGAGCCATGAGAATTATCCAAAATGACCATAATGTATTACACCAAGCCAAACTTAATGAAAAGCTATCTAAATCATGACAAAATATGTATAAGCCAGCTAGAAGCTACTAGATGACAATATGAATTTTAGTGCATTTTATGAACATGTCAAGTCATCAATAAGCAAAGTCTAGCTAGAGATATCCAAGGATGATGCAAGCCATGTCAATCAAGCTAAGCAGAACCAAGAATCTAATATCGAGTCTATATAGAGTGTTATATACTCAAGAGTGAAACAATGGTTCGAGTACTTGATTCTTTTGATAGCTCAAGCAAATTGAGCACAAATGATATTTTTCTTTTGGAACTTATGGTTGTTTTCAACCAATATTTTTATCATGTGCTAGATCTCAAGCCATTCTGCGACTACTCCAAGCAAGAAGCTTAAGAAGATAGTCTAGGTCATCCAAAACTCCCCCTGAGTTCATGCCTAGTGCAATGGCAAGCCGTCTCATGAGAAAGAATTGGTGAGATCGGTTTTTCGCACAAAGAGATCTTTTGCTTTTGACAAGTTGTACTAACTCATGTTACATCAAGAGTTTAAGACAGCTCAATCTAAGGCTCAAAAGAGATTAAACGCTCAACTCAGCCTATTTGACATGGCATGAATCATAAAAGGATAGTTCAAGAAAGACTAAACGCGAGTGCTAATCATGACAAGTTTTTAGTGTAAATTGAGCAAGTTTAATTAACTCATCATGGCATAAGCTAGTCTACACATATGAAGTCATGATAAATCTAGCAAATAAGCATAAATCATGCCAGGATGTAAAGCATCGTAAGCATGTCATAACCGGATAATAATCAAGGCTCAATGTATTTATATTACAATGTAGAATAACATGCAGAAAAATCCAGCTCCCCCTCAACATGTGATGCAACTTTTAGTTCAAGTTGAGTTAAGTCAATATTACATTCCAGAAGCTCCCAAATGAACTCCCCTTGAACCAAAGCAATAAAAACGAGAAGCTGGCAAAGAAAACTGGCAGTCCTTAAAGCATAGATAAGATATAGAGGATATTATGGCTCAAACTGACTCTCATCTACCCCATATGACTCCAGGACTAATAGCTGACCGTAAAAACACACACTAGAGAGCAAACACGTACCCTGTCTACCCGAAGGTGGCCCGACCCTCGCTAGATCGCAAGGAGTGAGCTCAATCTAGTGAGATAAGAAACAGCTAATAGAGCATCCTGAAAGCATAAGATAAGAGTAAGAAGTCTAAGAAACTAGACAAAAGAACCACTCTAACCTATGCTGGAAGGACTAAACCCAATGCACCCATATGCAATGCAATTAGAAAGGAGTAAGAGCATAATAAATATAGTAAAGCAGTAAAGCACAAGCTCCCCCTCACAACAGTCCATAAGGACAAACCACCCCAAGCTCTCCCCGCAAAGCTGAAAACCGAGAGCTATCTAATGGTTTGGTGAAGATATCAGCCAACTGGTGGTCACTCTCCACAAACTGGAGCACGATGTCACCCTTCTCTACATGGTCTCGAAGAAAGTGATATCTGATATCGATGTGCTTGGTCCGAGAGTGCTGCACTGGGTTTTTAGCAATGCTAATCGCAGACGTGTTATCGCAAAAGAGCGAAACACGATCGATAATAACCCAAAGTCCCGCAGTCGAGACCATCCAAAGCACTTGGCTACGACAGAATCGGGCTGCGAGAACGTACTCGGCCTCTGCGGTGGACTGTGCAACACCGGACTGCTTCCTCGAAGACCAAGAAACGAGAGAAATGCCAATGAACCGGCGGTGCGAAGTGCTCTTCCTATCTATCCTACTGTATGGCAAAGTCGCATCCGAATAGGCTCTAAGGGATAGACAGGATGAGGAAGAGTACCGATACCATAGTCAATGGTAGCTCAAGGTACCGAAGATGCGCTTCACCGCTGGCGGTGAGATAAGCGAGGAGAAGCTCAAACCGGGCACAAAGACACAGAGAAGTGTATGTCCGGTCTCGAGGCGGTGAGGTACAAGAGAGCCAATCATACTTCGAACTCTTTTGATCAACGGCTCGCCGTCCTCATCGGGTCAAGTGTGGCCGTAGAAGCCATCGGAGTTGACACCGGCTTTCCATCACTCATGTCGAACGTCTCGGGAGGTCACGGTGTACTTGCCTTGATGCAAGAAGGTACCCTCCGAGTCTCGCTTGATCTGGAAGCTAAGGAAGAAAGTCAACTCACCCATCATGCTCATCTCAAACTCGGTGCTCATGACATCCGAGGCGTGAAACTAGAGCATGAGAAGAGCCGCCAAAGATGATGTCATCGACATAGATTTGGGCGAGCAGAAAGTCATTGCCAAGCCGACGAATGAACAATGTCTTGTCAACTTTACCCATCTCAAAATCATGTCTCAATAGATAGAACTTAAACCTCTCATACCAAGCTCTAGGGGCTTGCTTAAGTCCATACAACGCTTTGGAAAGCTTGAAGACATGACTAGGGTATTTAGGGTTCTCGAAACCTGGAGGCTGTCTGACATAGACTTCTTCCTCAATGAAGCCATTGAGAAAGGCACTCTTGACGTCCATCTGGTAAAGCTTGAAACCTTTAGAAGCTGCAAAGGCAAGCAGAATTCTAATGGCCTCAAGACGAGCTACAGGGGCAAAGGTCTCCTCGAAATCCAGACCCTCAACCTGGGAGTACCCCTGTGCAACCAGTCTAGCCTTGTTTCGAATGACTACCCCATCCTCACTTTGCTTATTCTTGAACACCCATTTGGTTCCAATGATATTGTGATCTCGAGGAGGCTCAACAAGCGTCCAAACCTTGTTTCTCTCGAAACTCTCTAGCTCCTCATGCATGGCATTGACCTAAGACTCGTCAGATAGAGCATGACAAATGTCTTTGGGCTCGAAGGAGGCAACAAAGGCAGAATGGAGACAAAAGAGTGACATGCCAGATTTTGAGCGAGTAACTCGCTCAAAAAGGTCTCTAATGATCTGCTCTAAAGGATGAGATTTTTGGATATGTCTGGGAGGTCCTGGATGAGATGAAGAAGTGGCCTCTACCTCGTTACCTGACGGGGTAGGAACAGAGCCACTAGCTCCAGAAGAAGCAGAAGGTAAGGGCTGATCACCTCGAGGTGCGGTGGAAGAAGGCACCTCAAGAGGTGGATGAGGGACTGGATCGGGTAGACAACCCTCATCTCCATCATCCTCATCATCCACAAAGATGATCTCGGACTGCTCTAGTGAACCTGAGATATCGGGCCTAGTCCCCGGACTGGCCTCATCGAAAGTCACCTCACAGGTTTCTACCATTTTGCTAGACTCGCAGTTCCAGACCCTATAGGCCCGCGAAGAAGTCGAGTAGCCTAGAAAGAGTCCATCACAAGATCGTGACTCGAACTTATCTAGGTTCCCGGACTTAAGAATAAAACACTTGCAACCAAACACACGAAAATGAGAAACACTGGGCTTTCGCCCGTATCTCAACTCATAAGAAGTGCGGTGCAAATGTGCCCGAAGAAAAACTCTGTTCGAAACATGGCACGCGGTGGTTATAGCTTCAGCCCAAAACTTCCGTGGTGTAGAGTACTCATCAAGCATCGTCCTGGCCATCTCGACCAAGGTACGGTTCTTCCTCTCTACAACGCCATTCTGCTGAGGGACGTATGGAGAAGAGAACTGGTGCTCTACACCTGTCTCACCACAGAAACTCTCAAGTAGGAATTCTTGAACTCCGTGCCATTGTCACTGCGGATCGCTCGTAAGGCACCTGGAAGCTCAACAGAAAGCCTCTTGAAAAGACCTCGAAATGTAAGCGTCTCATCCTTCGAGGCCAAGAAAAACACCCAAGAATACCTCGAGAAGTCATCGACTACGACAAGAACATACCACTTCCCTCCTGCTGACTGCACTCGAGCTGGTCCAACCGTGTCCATATGGAGCAGCTGTCCCGGTGCATCTGTCATAGTCACTGTGACCGGAGGGTGAGAAGCGGCAACCATCTTGCCGTGCCGGCATGGAGCGCAAACAAGATCTTTGACCATCTTGAGTTTCAGCAGACCACGAATGAGATCGTGGCCGCTAACTCGAGTCAAATGGTCAAATCCAATATGATCAAGTCTCCTATGCCGAAGGAAAGGTCGCGGGACTCGAAGCAACCAAACAGGAGAGGATCACGAAGACTCAATAAAATCAGCACGAAAGATCCTCCCATAACGAGAAATCCCATAAACCGGACTACAGAAGAATCAACAATTTTGCGGCGTTTTCTTAAAACTTACCTCGAAACCGTCATCGTAAGTGGAGAAACCGAAAGCAAATTGTAATGCGGTTTACTCACCAAGGCAACATCTTTTAAAACAAATGAGTCATTAACGCGCACAGTATCTTTGGCGATGATGCGTCCAGACGAAGAGTCTCCAAAGGTGATAGTCTCATCACCAAGCTCGGGCTAGGAAGAAAACCAATGTGAATCTCCGGTCATGTGTCGTGAACACCCGAGTCTACGAGCCAAACCTTTCCTTCCGCCCGCGAACCCGAGTCAAACAGAGTAAAGTCTCGATCTTGAGATAAATCAGAATAGATTTTGGAACCCAATACTGAGTCACACGTCGAGCAGAAGAAGTAGTCACACACGATTGACCTCTAACTACCCTACGCTCTCCGTCGCTCAAAGAAGCAGAAGGTGCGTGGGCGGACTGAAGGCATTCTTGGGTCCGGACCGCTACGGACGAGCGAGTCGGTGCACCCAGAACAGTCGATCACGCGCGGGTAGGCATCTCGATGGGAAAGCGAGATCTACCCTCGGGACGGCGGAAGTCACGACGAGAGGGAGCACGAGGACGAAAAAGAAGACTCGGAAAAACCAAGTCCTCGGTCGCCCAAAGCTACCAACAAGAGCAAACCTAGACCTCGTGTTGGTCTTAGGTGCACTCAAGGTCTGGGGCCGACCCTGAATACGCCTAAGAGACTCAACACGGTCTCTTCGCGCGATCTTGGCGTGCTTGAAGCAATGGTCAAACAAATGCCCATCCTTCTGACCGAAGGTGCAATGATACCGCCGCCGAGGGGCGAAGCTGCGGTGAAATCACCTTCTCGTCGAAATCCCTTGGACAAAGCCCGCGATTTAAATTGAACTTTCTTGTTCTTGGGCTTGACCTCAATCACACTGCTGCTACTACGGTGCGAGCACGACGGTGGATGTTTCCTCACATCCTCACGGAGATCATATCCTAGACCTGTTTGAACTTGCAAATCTTTGATTGGTCTAGAATAAGATTGAGATTCTTCTTGCCTCCTACAAATTTCTCGAGAGTGTTCATAAGGTACTGATACTCCCGAAAGAGAGAGGTGCAAGAGGAGCAAGGAGAAGAAGAAGAGACAGCAGGAGGAGAAGAAGGAGAAGAACCAATAGCAGAAGAACGAATAGCACGTGCATATTTCTCCTTATGCACGGCCATCTCAACCTTGAGGGCTTCGCAGGACACACAGGGGGCAGTCCTAATCCTAGCCATTTGGTCTTCGTAACTCTTCCTAAACGTCTCTACCATGTCCTTATCCTTTTCCAACACCTCAGCACAGAAGGCACAAGCAGGACGTGATTTTTCTAGGAGGTCCTTAGTTAGCTTCACACATTTGTCATCCAAAGCAATCAAGTTAGATTTTAGTTTATCACAATTTTTGCATGGTGAGCTAACAGGGTCCTTAGAAGCATACTGAGCCATTTTCTTATTGTAGTCAATCATTTCTTGAAACTGTTTTGAGACAGATTCAATTTCAGCAGTTAACTTAGGACAATTTACACATGAAGCAATAGGCTCAAGTAGAAAAGCTTGTAACTCAGCAATTTTATGATCTGCCCATTTTAAGTTCATCTTCAGATTATTGCAAGTTCCACAAGATTCGGGCAGATCAAGTAGCATGGCATAAGGTCCTCTAGCAGCAATGTCCTTATCCTCACATGAGGTGGGAGAAATAGTCTCATCAGTAGTAAGTAGGGTAACAGCCATCCTACTCAATTCTAATTCAGCAAGCAGACTAACATTCTCCACCTTAACAATATCAAGCTCGGAGGACACACTATCATGCGAGATCCTTAGTTTCTCCATGTCACCCAAGATAGCACAGCAAGTATCACAATCATCATTTGTGGGAGCAGATGTAAGAGCAATAATCTCTAGAGACAATCTATCTACCTCCTTCTCCAACTCGCTACACCTAGTTTTAGCTCTAGCATGAAATCCTCCTAGTTTAAGAAAAGCTTCATTAAGTTGGTCGTAGGAAGGAAATACCTCGTCGAGTCGAGTACACTCATTGTCGCTCGATTCGCCCTCAAGGGCCATGAAGCACATTGGGAGAAGTCACCGTCGCCTTTGGGTTCTTGATCACCCGTCTGTCGTCGTCGCTCCATCCCTCCACCTCGCCGAGGTCGAGGTCGTCAGCGGTGAGGACACGGTGGAAGAGCTTCTTCGCCTTCCCAAAGTTGCGGAACTTCTTCTTGCCTTGGACCGGTGCTGAGGGCTTCGAGTTGCAGTTCTTGTCGGTGTAGTCGTTCTTGCCCGAACCGCCGAAGTCACCTTTACCCTTCCCAAGCTTGGGACAGTTTGCTCGGATGTGGTTGGGGCCACCACACTCGAAACAAATCACGGGTCCTCCTCTTTTTTCATCCCTCCTCCTCTTGTAAGCATGAGAAAATCTCCGTGTTAGGAGGGCTAGCTGTTCATCCGCAAGCTGCTCTAACTGATCATCAGTTATGTCACAGAGAGCAGCGAGGGATAATCCGCACAAAGGCTCAGCAGAAGAAGATCCAGAAGCGGGATCGGTGACTAGCGCCATCGACTGTGACTTCGACCGACGAGAGACTATGTCAATCTCGTGAGTCTTGAGGCGCGAGTAAAGCGCGTCAAGAGTCAGGGTCAAGAGGTCCGTGGTGTCCTTGATGGTAGTCACCTTCATCTCCCAAACCCGAAGATCAAGTGCAGAAAGGATTTGTCGAGCGTTATCCGAGTCGGAGTATGTGAGACCGACGGCTCGGAGGTTGCTCAAAATTTTGTGAAAACGCGAAAAGCACTCGTCAAGGGACTCTCAGCAAGCATCTCGAATTTACTGTATTCGCGCTTAAACTGGTCCTGTCGAACCATCTTGATCTGGGTGGTGCCCTCATGGTATGCATTGAGGGTCACCCAGATGTCGTAGGCGGACGACAGGTGAGAGATGCGATCGAACTCGCTTCTGCTCAAACCCTGAATGATGATGTTCCTTGCCTTTGCATTCGCCTCAACATCAGCCATATTCCCGACATTGATGTTCTCATCGGCGGGAACAACAAACCGAATCTTCACCTTCCGCGGATGGCATACCCCCGAGCCTGGATGTAAGTTTCCATTCGGCTTTTCCAGAAGGGGTAATCCAGGCCATCGAAGATGGGCGGCTTGGTGGAATACTTGTCTGTCGTCATGGCTCGCAGACCGGTTAAGATCTATAGAAAAGAGCTAACCGGCTCTGATACCAATTGTAGGACCGAAATGGCAACAGAGGGGGGGGGGTGAATGGTGCCTTTAAAAATCGCCCCCAAAATATTCACAAAAATCTCAACTCTCCAATAGCTATAAAAGCTATGAAGAAGGAGATTAGAGCTCTCTGGAAATCGCAATTAGAATGACAGAGAAATTAAAAACAGGCTTGGCCGAAACAGGTGACAAAGCAGCCTATTTTAATCTTTACTAGAGATAAAAGAAAATAGCACAAACCAAAAAGAACACAAGGCAGAGGAAAACTTGAAGCAGTAAGATTCAAAAATAGATTGAGCAATAATTCTACTGTCAGTCGGAACCAAAGAGGAAATGCAGGGCAGCCGGACTAAATCTATTCATGCAATTGGATTGAAGTTTCAGCCGGACTGAATGCAAAAGAATAGCCTACCGATCTGACTGCTGTAACAAACAGTACCGAGCAAACTGAACAAAGGAAGCTGACAGAGACAGAGAAAGTAGGAAAAACTGGTTGCTGAAAACTGAACAAGGCTGCTGTTTTTTATTGACTGAAATGTGCTGAAACTGCAGACTCAAAACAGCAAGATGGATGCACACTAAACTGCAAACTGCGCCGAAAGAAAACTGAAATACACACACAGCCGAAACCTGTAAAAGAGAGCTTAAAAGTCTTGGCCAAAGTCTGCAGTCTTGACACCAAGAAACTGAAAACAACCGGCTGAAAACTGCTGAAATAGTAGACTGAAATTTTCTGGCACAGAAGAAACAGAACAGCAGAGTCACAGAGAAATTGCCGATCACAGGAAAAGATCAGGGGTAGTTCGGCAAAGAAATCGACAGTGCAGGTAGTATGCGGTTTTGCTGAAAATCAGAGCCGAAAACAGATTGATGCACAAAGGTCCAGTGAAAACTAAGAGAGGGAGAAAAACTGAGACCAAGATCAATTGATTGCAGACCTTCTCATGTCAATTGATTGAAACTTCAATCCGAATATCATCTTGACCTTAGACAAGAGAAAACACTGACAAAAAGGAGTTCGACTGGAGAAGGAGCACAAACATAGAGTGAAGCCAAAAAGGAGCGTTGAGCTGAAAATGAGATTAGTAGCTGCATTTCTTAAGAAACTCAAATCTATTGATCTTGAGTCTTTAGACAACAGCAGGGAAGAATCTCACAACAAGAAAATACGGACATAGAGCAATCTTTTTGCTGAGATACCCAAGAATGAGAATGCTCTGCAAAAGAATCAACAACTCCCTCAACAAAGATTCAAACCAAGATCAACCTAATCAGAGAAGAACAGAGCAGTGAGAACGAAGAAAGAACATGTGCTGACACACAGATCAACTAAAAATCATAGCATCTCAATCACATAATTTCTCACAAGGATTCAAGGAGATGAAAGAGTACAAGATAAAATTGTCTACAGCCATCTCATGCCCATATCACACCCTCACGCGGGAGCACACAAACACAGGGTATACACACACATATCCCCTCTCCTGTTCTCACCCACTCCTCAACAACTAAAGCACAAAGTGAAAACCAACCCTCAAAAGCTTCTTTTGACTCTAGCAAACCCTAACTCTCTCTCAAAGCCATGAGGAGGCATACAGCCCCTCTCCTCTATTTATAGCCTTGGCTAACGGGTCTCCACCCCGTTACGCCCGCTAAAAACAACGGCGCCCGCTCCCACTTTTGCAGTATTGCGAAATTCCTGTTTCGCCCCTCCTGCACCTTCCGGGAAGCTTCCGCGCTCCTTGCCTCGCATGCCTCGCAACCACCTCGAGTCCACGTCGTCTTCGACACATCACGACCGTTCTGACCTCAGCGCCACCTGCGCCTAGTCCGGTCACCTCGTGTCTCGCCACGACTCCGCCTCGACATCATGCAGTCACAAAGACAAGAAACACGTCAAATAGCACCGCTCGATACATGAAAGCGTAAATAGAGATCAAACCTGTCGAGTCATCAGAATATGCAACCTAAACCCAGACGACTAGGTTCGACCAAGTCTGACCGAGCCCGTTACGCCACGCAACGTCTAGGTCCGAACAAACCGACTCAAACTCGATTTTTCGTAAACCGATGTCAATTACTCATCATACACAACGGGATGACCTCCACATGGTCTCTCAGAAACATTAATACATACCAATTTTTTTTAAAAGTTGTCAAACTAATTAGACATTCTACGACAAAATATGTATATTTCTTTGTCGAATTGAAATATGGATAGTTAAAAAATAAAATTCTGGATGTATGCAAAAACCTAAACCATATTCAAATTCATTTTTTCCTGCCACTGAAGTTTTGGAGAAACTATTAATCGGGTGAGAAAAATCTAAACCAGATTTGTGTACTGTTGAATTAATATGATAATCGAGCGATAAGGATGTACAAATCATATCCATTTTACATACGCTTATACGTAATTGCCTTATTAGCATACATGGTTTGATTAGTTCAAATAAGTAACATTCTAGTTGCAAAAACCTAAACGTTATTCGAATTATCGAATAAATCATTAATCGCACATGGAAAATCTAAACCATTTTGTTATCCTATCCAACGGATGATCAAATCTACGTTTGCCCAGTGACCACCGCACTGTTTCCAAGGGCGTGTGACGGCGCGATGCTTCCCCGCTCGAAACGGTTTTTGTGATGGATTTTGGGCTGTGGCTGTAACCACTACTACAAAAAAGGTCATTACAGACGGTTCAAAAACGTTATCACAGACGGTTTTGTGAACCGTCTGAATTTATGGATCAGTAATAATACGAGATCATCACAGACGGCTTTCGAACCGTCTGTAGTGCAAATATCACAGACGGTTCTTAATTAAAAACCGTCTGTGATAGTTATAATCACAAACGATTTTTAGTTAAGAACCGTCTGTGATTTATAAATATCACAGACGGTTTTTAGTTAAGAACCGTCTCGATATTATATCCTGACGGTTCTTAACTAAAACCGTCGTGATATTTATAAATCACGACGGTTCTTAATTAAAACCGTCGTGATTATAACTATCACGACGGTTTTTAGTTAAGAACCGTCTGTGATATTCTCTTCTACTCCTAAACCTATTTCGGTTTATTGGCTAGCCTCAGGAAATACTAGCCATGCCTTCTAAAATAAGCAAATCAATATATACATGTATACATCCAATTCACATCTCAATTCATTTCATAAACATAAAACATCCATTTTTATTAAGATTAGAGCCTACCATTACAATATCTCAAAACAACGGCGGGTTACACAACAAGAAAAGAGAAAAGCAAAGATCCTCTATGCCTTTTCGCCCTCGATGCAACGCTGAGTGGATGTCTTTGACGCCCACCATCGTCGGCGTTGATTGAGTGTCGCACGGTTGGCACGAGCTAGTTGTTTCTGCGATGTCTTGCCTCCCATAGAGTTATGCGTCGTGCGCAAGGAGGAGGACGACAAGGAGGAGGAGAATAGCAAGGAGGAAGAGAACAACAAGGAGGAGGACAGCAAGGAAGAGGAGACCAGCAAGGAGGGGAAGAACAGTAAGGAGGAGGACAGCAAGGAAGAGGAGACCAGCAAGGAGGTGAGTTTTGGTTATATTTATAGGGAGAGGGAGGGAGGCGGAGCTACGATCCGTGGGGTGATGATTGGTCGATTTCTATTGGCTATGATTGGGTCGAGTAGGATCGACGGGCCACATTATCACGACGGTTCTATATAGAACCGTGCATGATGAATGAATATCACGAGACGGTTCGATATATAGAACCGTCGTGAATTAGAGGACAAAATTTTATATACCGATGCAATATAAACAACTAGTCGAAAGAGAAAATAGCAAAGTTTTATATGGCTTATATATACTCATTTGAAAGGTTTCGACGAGATCTACAACTTTTCAGTTGAAGCAAAATCCAAATTCCAAAAGGAAGACCAAGATAAAGGGCAAAAACAGAGTACAAGAACATCGAAAACGGACACCGTATGCAAAAGTTATGCCCGTTTTACTGAAGGTGTCTCAAAAGCGAATCATACTCGGACTTAAGCGGAAAATATGAAATTTTGAGGATTGCAAGGCGGAAGCGTATCACGAGGCGGTTTTATTATAAAACCGTCGTGATACTAGAATATCACGACGGTTTTATAATAAAACCGTCGTGATATTCAAATATCCTGACGGTTTATAATAAAACCGTCGTGATATTCGATATCACGACGGTTTTATAATAAAACCGTCGTGATATCTGAATATCACGAGCGGTTTATATTATAAAACCGTCGTGATATTCCGATATCAGATCGTTCACGGTAAGAACCGTCTATGATACTCCTTTTCCCGCCACAAATACCACGACGGCCTCCAAATTAAAACCGTCTATAATAGTATACATCACAGACGGTTTCACAAAACCGTCTGTGATTTGGCGTCTAGTATTAGGCTTTCTGTAGTAGTGAACGTATGGTAATTTTGACTAAGATATTTAATTAAAAAATCGTTATATTTTTATAGATAATATAAAAGAAAAAGAAAAGAAAGGAAAAAGAAAAAAGATCGTATTAAAAAACCAATGTATTTAAAATGACTTTTGACTGCATAAACAAGAAGATAATATCTCAGCAGTCCTTAGATGATCGTATGGAATGCACACACGCGGGGATTGAGCTGTTGGCCTTTCATCGTTACATGTACTTGAAGCTAGGGAAGTCATGTATTATCGTCTAATTAGCGCTAGCGGCCATGAAAGATTCGACTGTGCTTATGAATCATATTAGAAAAAGACATATGATCCAGCCAAAGCACTACAAACTTCAACTGTCATCCAGGAGGTTGGTTGCATTAGTAGTAATCGCCACGCATATCGGCCGAATTACTGGCAGGACTATAGCCTGTTGGGAGAAGCCACAACCAGGAATCATTTTTTCCTGACGGATAAAAACCGTCACGAAATGTACCAAAACCGTAAGGAAACAGTTATTGGTGACGGTTTCTGTCAGGTTTGCACGATCAAGGATGGGATGCCAGGAAAAGCGACCGATGCCCCCGTGGCTAACTGCTGACGGCGTTTCCTAATGATGACCATCGTGGAAGCTTCCGAAGGAGCCAACATTGGGACTAGATGTTTCCCGACAGGGAACCGTCAGGAATCCATCGCCAGGAAAATGTTCCTCTCGGTTTTCTAACCGTCATAAATGACAAAAGAATACAAGAATGTTGCGAGAGAGATCAGCATGACAAAAACCGTCTGGGAAAAACTGGTTCTGGTAGTGAGCGGAAGGCGACGGGAAGGCCAATTGGTAGGGTGTGATGCTTGGAGTCGGTGTGTGCAGGAGAGGGAAGCGGCAGATCCATGGCGAGGATAGTAGAGTTGGTTAATCAGTTTGTTGAGTAGTTAACGAGAGTTTGTTGGATAGCTAATTAACATGCCATACGGAATTATCCATTTTTGATACAATCCTTTGTCCAAAGTACCATTTCATTAATCAACGGTTGTTAACCTTCCAAGCATTAGAGAAAGTATTGTTTCTCTTGTTAGAGATTTTGCATCAGAGAGTGTGTCTTGTTTCTCCCGTTAGAGATTTTTTAGGAAGGGAGAGTTGGAAGGAGTAGTTGAGGGGCCGGGGTGGCGTATACCATCACCATTACCATCGTCCACCGTAGGGTTTTTTCAAGTAGTAAAGATAGTCTAAATTGCTTGTCATTCTAGCAAGTAGCATATCTGGTGTGCTGATATATATCTGTACGGAGTTTTATAGGTATACTCAAGGTAACTTTTTTGTGGCATACTCAAGGTAGTACGTATATATGTAGTATGTACCTCAGGTCTGTTTGATTTAGATGTCGTTTTAATTATTAGCTCCGTGCAACAAGAAATGAGTTGAGGCCTTAGTTTCTGAACATGTTTATTTGCACCTATATATTAGCATCATTTTAATCAGCTCTATTTTGTTAGGAATTGTTTAAGTCCATCGAGGAAACTACGAGGGTAGCTTGCAATTTTTCACGCTCTATCCTACCTTTAAGTTTTAAGGCTAAAGAGATTAGGAAGTGATTATTGAACAGACGACTATTTTTTCTTTTCATCTCCAGTCACTTTTTTATCCTGTAATTTTAGGTGACTGAGAGTGCAACTTCAGGAGGGGGTGAATTAGTACACTGCAACTTTAGGTGACTGAGAGTGCAACTTCAGGAGGGGGTGAATTAGTATACTGCAACTTTAGGTGACTGAGAGTGCACCTTCAGGTGACTGAGAGATAAAAAAAATTTTAGTCGACTGTGCAATAGCAAAATCGAAGAGATTTAGTAGTTGAAGTGTTTCATGTGGAAGCAATGTACTAGAAGTAAGCATATCCAATTTCATTAGTTATTTCTAATGAAATTGGATATGCATGCATGTAGAGAGGCATCTTTGGTGAAAATGTGAATATAGTGAAAATGTGATGTTCACCAAATTTAGAAGTTTATAAAACTTCTCAAAAAACTTCCCACATGTATGGGAGGGTATGTTTTACATCTTTACAAAATTTAAAGCTCAAAATCGATCTCATTTGCGAGATATGAAAAAGGCAAATGCTTTCTGTAACAATGTTGGAATAGTGTTTTCACTGTTTCAGCAAGTATTTTATTATTTTTGTATCTCGCAAATACGATCAAGTTTGATCTTGAATGTTTGCTGAAATGTAGAACATACCATTCTTTGCATATGCTACTCCCTCTCTTCTTTTTTAGACGACGTTCCAAGAACTTATTTTTGTTCTCAAATAGATATCATTTTGTGTTTTATATAGTAATGTTTTTCCAAAGAGCCCATATTTAAAACTGGTTGCTGTGAATGTTGTTACTCTAATTTAACCCACTTATTTTTAACCACATTGGCATATTTCCAAGATGAGTTAATTCAAATTTCCCTCTATCCTAATCAAGGATCATACGAGAAGATCTAGAATAATATTGTGATGAACCATTGCAATATTTTTGGAGTGGTTATTCGAATTTGCAAAAGACTGCACTCTGTTTGGGCTGTTTGCCTCAACCACAGAAGGTAGTTAAAAGTGTGGACTACGATCGGTAGTCGGTAGTCCGATCGGCCTTGTGATAGTTAGTCTGAATAGCCTTGTGTTGGGCGGTCCGATCGGCCTTGTGTTAGGCGGTCCGAACGGCCTTGTGTTGGGTAGTCCAATCGGCATAACGACCACAGATGGTCACAACTTTAGTACCTGGTCGATGCTCGGTGATCGATAGTCGTAGACTTTGCTATCGGTAGTTGTAAACTTTGTAATCGATAGTCGTAGACTTTGCGATCGGCAAGTCTAGTCGTAGACTTAGCGATCAGTAGTCGTGACTTTGCAATCGGTTGCTAAAGGCCTCACGGTTGGTACTTGTAGGCTTCGAATGCTTTAATTCTTGTTTCCTTCGAAGTACCTCGGGTATTCGTGTTTGATCGGTTGGGATCAGTGGTCGGATCACCCGATGGCTAGTAGTCCAAAGAGTTGTGGATCGGCCAAATAGTGGGTTTTCGACCAAGGTCTATTCTTTGATGTTTTTGAGCTGTCAGTTGTGAATGATGGATCTAGGTTATTGCATGTGTGCATAGGGGTTATTGTTTAGTCCTAAGATTAGGATCAATAATTTGGTTACAAACATTTTGCATGATGGTGACTTTGTGTATTGTGCAGTGTTACATGATGGTTTGCTTGTTTGTGTTGGTTGCAGGAATTCGGAGCTTGGTCGTGTCAAGGCGTTGGAGGACAGGGACTAGGCATAGGGTGGTGCTGAGGTTCAGAATGATCAAGGAGACTCGAAGATGGTCGAGGCTATGTGGGGTGGTTGCAAGCCGGGACGACGAGGAACTAGAGCGAGAACTACCGGTGGTGGACATGACAGGGAATGGCAAGGTGGACCAAGAGTAGACTCAGAGAGGAGCCGAGGTCCTGTGTGGTTAAGGAAGTTGGGTGCTCGTCATACGCAAAGGGAAGCTTCGTGGAAACCGGTAGAGATGCATTTTGGTAAATTGCCCAATATTGAAAAAGTGGCGGTGTGTGAAACCATAACGTTGGCCTAAGTGGTTTAGATCCTGTATATGAGAAAGTAAAACCCGGTGTTATGTTGGGTTAACGGGTTTCCCTATTGTGATAGTGTGTTGGATCCACTAAGGGTTAGGTGGTTGGTTGCTCACCTATAAAAGAGGGTCGGTATGGTGACAAGAAGAGGATCCTATCTAACACATCTCTCTTGTGCTTTCTTGTTAGAGTTAGGGTTTTGAGAGTGAGTACCTTGGGTATTCTTTGTACTCCAAAGTGGAGTGGCTGTAAAACCACATTCTGAAATAAGCAATATATCAATCTTTGTGCAACTCTTAAGTCCCTCTTGTTCTTGATTGATGTGCTTGACTTTTGGTTGGTTTTGATCTGTCTTTTTTTATTCTTGTGATTTTGCTGTGCTAAGGATGTATAAGAAATAAAGATAATCCTTGTGAATACATCTCCACCCATCAAGGCACTTTGATGACAAGATTCACAAGAAAACCCGATTTCTGCGTGTTCTTGGCCTCATCGAGCGATTTATGTTTAAAGGGCTTCCTTTTTCTCCATTAACCCCATTGTATGTCGTTCGCACGATCAATCAATTCTGTTATAATCTTTTTCTTGTATATTTTCTGAAGTACAATGAGTTACCTGCTGTTATTTCATTTATTGTATCATTAGTTTTTTAGTGTATTATTTTCTAAGTAAAATTTAGAATTATGTCCACATTTCCAACACCAATACGCTCGAGGGGTGGCATTGGTTCGTTGGTTGCCATCGAAACCTGGTGCTATGAAGCTGATTCTTGGTGCCATTAAGATAGTTATCAATGGGCGTAAACATGCCACAAATTGAAGAATTAATTGCCACCTGGTTCTCTGTGTGCTAGGCTAAAACGACACCTAAATCCGAACGAAAGGGAGTACTTCTTTTTGAGCAGTTTTAAAGACCTCGAAGTCTGGTATTCACCCGATCGAGACGTCACCATGTATGTCCACCTTTTCATTTTTTACACAATTTCAGTGCTCTAAATATACAAGGGGGGAAAAGATCTTCTGCAATGTACAAAGTCTATCTTGAAACTTCAGAAGAAAACCTCCTTGTCATCCGATAGGCAACAAGCCAACAACAATTAATCCAGGTGGGGCTCTAAACCCTCCTTGTCTCCATTGAAAACCTCCGGAGGTAACTAAACAACTCCAGTACACTGAACAATACAGAAGAAAACGAAGGAGAGGAAACCATGCATGTATGCAACCGAAAGGCCGGTCTCGCTCTTGGATTCGCCATAGCCAGGGCATGCGGCTGCGAGAAACTGAACAAGCTAGCAGAGACATTCAGACAGGTGCACATGTATAGTAGGGCTGGGTGTCCTCGAGCAGGTGTGCAAGAGGACTCGCCATGCCGCCTGGTGTATCTCCGTCGATGGAGACCCGTGCAGGCGCAAGGGTGGCCTCTTCGGGCATGCTGGCCCCGCCGTCCATCGCCATCTGGGCCCACATGTCATGTCTACGTCGACGTACGGCCTGGAAATCTTGCATGGATGGACACATCCTTCACTGTTGTAAGTCAAAAAAAAAACTACTATTTTTTTGCGACTTTTAGGGGAGAATTAAGTCAAAACAATGATGATAAATTTGATGCTAAAAGTACTTACATACGCAGATTCATGCATGGAGAGTGAATTGTACATATGTATGGTGTGGTGTCATTTTCTCACGCACCAAAATCAAACCAAATGGAGTGGAATTGGCATATATGCTTTAATTCACTCTCCATGCATATATATATATATATGTACATATATGTATATATATATATATATATATACGTGTGTGTATATGTATGTGCGTGTTCACCTTGGTACAAGAAAATAGCTAACATAGCATTCTCTACTATTACAGCACGTGTCCTTGCCTTGTAACTTGATCGAGAGTAGATGTCTGCCAATCAATGAGTATTACATATCATCATATATTACACCTGGGGAAGCGCTCTGGGCAAGCCCTCCACCTCAGCTTCTTTGCGAAAAAGCTCTCTGGATATTACGAAATCACGTTCAGATCTTCGGTTCTTGCAAAAAGACTCCTGCCACGTTTTACCCCAAAAACCCCCTCCACTCCTCCGAAATTGCGTACGGGTCCTCCGTATTTTCATGAAGGCCCTCCTTTTCGCAGGATAGCACCCGTGTTTTCCAAAAAATACATATGGGTCCTTCATTTTATGTAGAAAAACCCTTGGTTTTCTCCAAAAATACATACAGGTACTCACTTTTTCACATAATCCCCTCTTACAAATTTTTGTCTTTTGTACTTCGGTCACATGATAGCTAGCGCGGCGTGACGCCATGCTTATGCTACTAGTATACTACATAGATGTACTGGTTTAGTCACCTATATTATGCAGTACAAAATGCATGTTCAGAAGGATAACATCGTTTTGATGGACACAAATTTAAGTTAGCTTGTGAGTTACAATCTCCAATTAAGCTATACAATTTGCCAGCTAATTTGATGTTTTGCCTGTGTGTGTGTGTGTATATATATATATATATATATATATATATATATATATATATATATATATATATATATATATATATATATATATATATATATATATATATATATATATATATATATATATATATATATATATATATATATATATAGAAGCCTTTTTCTACACCGGTGTAATTACACCCTATATCGTATCTCGCAATGTAGAGAGTATCTCGCGTTACGGAGGGTATATACGTGTAGTATACAAGTATTTAAGACCAACTAGGTGGTATGACGACTTTTCAGAAGTGGTATGTATATTTTTTTGACATACTCATTTTTATGTGCGTATATAAGGGTATTTACAA
This sequence comes from Bonia amplexicaulis, assembly GCA_036346245.1. Lineage (NCBI taxonomy): Eukaryota > Viridiplantae > Streptophyta > Magnoliopsida > Poales > Poaceae > Bonia > Bonia amplexicaulis. The sequence goes on along the minus strand of CM070763.1, from coordinate 9,690,903 downwards.
AATACGCTAAAAACTATGAACTACTTTACAAGTTTTTCGTGTGGTTCACATTGGAGTATCTTATAATTAGTATACAAATATACCTAAAGTGATAAAGGAGTATTTCAAGTTTGTTTAGGTGGTATATTAGAGGTGGGTGTAATTACACCCGGGTGTAAAATATATTTTCCTATATATATATATTTCCTATATATATATATATATATATATATATATATATATATATATATATATATATATATATATATCCTCAGAGTTGATCAGACCTGAACCGTATTCCCATCACTGCCTGCCTATAACTACTAGAGTACTGTACAGGTAATATCATCATGGCGCAGTCATTTTGCGAGTGATCTTATTCCCCATCCAAGCAATCAGTTACATATATAAATCATCTCAGAAGCCAGAGGTTTCCTTTTGGCAATTAATTGCTATTCCTACTTTGCAGTTTGCACAAGCCCCTGCACAAGCATGTATATGTGAACATCTCAGGTGAAGATATGGCAAACATTGACCGACCTTTTTCAGGTGAGACAAGATTGAGGCCCTTTATTTTAGGCTGCAGTTGATCGCTTTTAGTTGTTGCTGGTAAGTCTAATAAATAGTATCAACTGATAGAAGTTAAAGTAAAAAACTAGCTTAAAAACCGAAAAGAACAGAGCTTGAAGCCCTGAAACCTCCGTCCTTACATGCCTGCCTCCCTCTGTACCTTTCCAGCTGGTTTATACTCCCTTTGTCAATATATAAATATAATTTGCATGAGAGGATCCGTGCTATCAAAATTTCAAAACCTTGACTAATATATTCATATAAGTGTATAAGCATATAAATTGACTACACGATACTTTTATAATATATATTTTTGTTAGTTTTACTACTTCCTTCATCCCAAAATATAAGTCCATTATGAGTTTTCACAGTCTCCAACGTAATATTTTGACCATGATTCTGTATCATGATATACTAGCAAAAATAACAAAAAATATATATTATGAAAGTATTTTACAAGATAAATCTAATAACATTATTTTCATGTAACAAATTTATATAATGTAACATATATTACTGACTAATGTTTTAAAACTTTAACCGTACAGATCCAAAACAGATTTATATTACCAGACGGAGGGAGTAGTATATTACGACTACGTACGGTTGAAGTCCTACATTGGAAATTGTTAAAATAAAAAAAATACCTATATGCGGTGACAAAGGGACTGAAGGAAAACATGCATGCATATGGTCTTATGCTGCCTCTTAAGTTCATCTCCATGCATGTGATGATGAGATGAAGTCCAGGACAGGAATTATAGCAAGGGGGATTTGACTAGGATTTAGTCTCCTTGCCGACTTGATTCATCCATGCATGCACACTTGCTAATTAAACTATTAATGCACACTCCCATCAATTTATCGATCGTGATGGATCATCGCCCGGCCGGTTGCCCCCCCTCACATGTCAGTTTCAACGCATGCCATGCCACGCATTTCAAAAGGTTATTAAGAACTTTGTTCTCACTTAAGACTGCTGTACGAAAGTGTCAATGCAAACTTGCAAACAACAACCCTTTTCGGCTGCCAATTTTGTAGCATGGTTAGCCGCAGACACGTCATGTAGCATCGCACATCTCACTTTGTTGCTAGCATAATAGACCAGTGTGGTGATAGGATCATACTATATATGATCCATAGGATGACCAACATGTGGGGGCGGCGGCTAGTCATCTAGAACAAAGCTCCGTGGGCCCCACTGGTCAGGGTGAGAGCGAGGGGCCGTGCCCTAGCTGGGCCCCAGCTGCACAGCCATTAAACCACCTCCCAATTAGCTTATTGCCCCTGGACGCCTGACTCCTCTTCCCCGTTTACAGTGTGCGCGTGGTCCAGCATCGGTCCCTTTCGCCTGTGCCACCTGGCTGGTGGCATGCCTTGTCATGTTGGTGTCTCCCAAAGGTTTCCCACTTTGGGCAGCATTTGCCGTTAATTTGATCTGTCAGAGCACGTTGAAAACTTTAGGTTTACTGCTCTTGTTCACCTTTGCCTAATCTTATTTAGCAAGATTAGTACGTGGGACTAGATGCATGTTTGATTCCCTTACCTAGCCTTTCTTTTGGGTAAGATGAGCAATGGTTTCTTTACTTCTGTGGCCTTCCGCCGCTAGCAAGGATTGCTTTGCCCACTCTAGCAACACTATTGCAAGGCTAGCCAAAGAACCAAATATAACACCTTGCCTATCCTCTGCGCTTGAAATGCTACCATCATTGTATAATCTTACTATTTTTAGCCGCTACTCAAAATTTTAAGCAAACACTGATTTACTTACATTGCAGTGACTAGAATAACATCGTACTATTTTAACTCTAACTACTCTAGCTTACTAGTAGAGTATAAAACACACTAACAAAAATTGATACGCGAAGTGCTGTTGGTCCATGAAATTATTCATGTGCTAATCCCGCCCGTGCACGACGCCGTCAATGATCACCTAAAACAAACAAACAAAAAAACCAAAGGTGAGTTCAGAGACTTAGTAAGCACATAATAGACCGATAAACATTACCATAAGCACATGCAACAATAACACCATGTCCTTCATGTCTGTTTCAATATTAACGTAAGCACGAACATACCATAACACGATCATTCTCCACGTATCTCGATATCACATCTAAATCACTCTTAATGCAATGCAATGCTCATGATCAATTCTCATTTTCTACCTGTAGCTTGTATTGGTAAAGCAAAGAGCACACCTATTATAATGTCACCCTTTACCTCTATCCCATGGAAGTGGCTACCAAAGTAGGTCTTTCTCAAGAGCACGCCAGATTAGTCAGATAGCTTTACCCATAGCTATTGACTTTCTCACCGTCGTAGCTTGTAATGCATGTCATATCATGAATGCTATGCTCTATCATTTTATCATATATCATAATTATCATCACCAATCAAGCAGCATCAAATATTGTAAACATCACATATTTTACGACAATTACCGTCTACCGCTCTACTATGTACTTGCCTGGTTAGCCTCGGGGACGATGTGTGGATGGCTTTGAACTAGGACCTCCACCTGTATAAGCGTCAATCCAACTCAATACAGTATAGCGATACATGCGCTTATATGAGTGTCATTGATTCTACATGCAAAGCTCAATACTGGCATAAAGAAGCGTAAGGACGAGGATTCGACTCAGACATCTCAAAGCCCCCATTTTTTTTTCTTTTTATCCTTTTTCTTTTCTCTTCTTTTTTTCCTTCCTTTTCTTTTCTTACCTGGCCGACCATTATCTCTTCTCTCTCTCTTTATTTCGGATCGGCTGAATGGCCTCATCTCTTTCCTCCTCTTATTTCTCTCCTCCTCTCTTCTTCATTTTGGTGCTTCTCTAGGTGGCACGGCTGCTCATGACCGAGCTCACCGTCGGCCAATAGCCGCTTCTCATGCGCTTGCACTGCCCTAGATACCCCACCTTTCCTCTCTCTCTCTCTCCGTTTCTCCCAAATCCCCTCCCTCCGATTGGAGTTAGGGCGCTATACTTATTTACCATTTTTTGTGTATTTAAATACTAATTCTAAGATATTTTAATGCGATTTGATTGAAAAAAATTTATCGAAGTCTTTTATTTTTGCTATATACCTCGTTTTCATGTATAAAAGGAGTACGTACACAAATTATACTATAAAATTAGGCTTCGATGAATTTTTCATGGAACTTACTTTGAAGTATCTTATAATCATTATTAGAATATGCTCAAATAGATAAAGAGGTATAACAACACTATTAAAAGGAATATTAGAAATAGGAGTACGTACTTTCAAAAATATAGAACAATTTTATATATATATATATATATATATATATATATATATATATATATATATATAATAACAGGGGCACCATGGTGCCCAGACTCCTTGATTAAAACTTTCCATCCATAATTAAGACTTTCCATCCATGATTGAGGCTTTCCATTCATAATTAAGGCTTTCCATCCTGATATTATATATCATTGCACTTGCACGCATCTAAAAGCAATCTAACGGTAGGGAGACTAGGTGTCCGGGCACCCTGGTGTCCCAATTCAGCGTCCTATATATATATATATATATATATAATTTTTAAAATTTTTGAGAATTCCTGTGCATACCGGCCACCTCTCGGGTCGGCCATGTGCAGCTTGCTTGTGCGTGAGGGTGAGAAAACAAGCTAGCTAGTTACATCATTGACAATCTCCCATTTTTAATTGTTGGACAAATGGGCAGGGGGCCCACGGGCCAGGGCAGGGCATCCCAGGCCCACTGGCAGGAGACCGGGCTGAACAGGGGACAAGTGGGCCCACTGCCCCGTCTCCTATTAATACACATCTTCCTCCCATGCCAATTACTCACCACTCACTACAAACTTCTTAGTTGTTCCTCCTCTTCTCTCTCTAGGTCTTAATCATCTACTTTTTGGAGTCCCTTTCACCTTTCTTCCCTCCAATCTCTTCTCATCCCTACTCCTCAACCTAGAGAAGAGCTTGAGATCCACAGATCAAGGTGTCTACTAGCTAGGAGATCGATCAGAACCGGAGATGTCGGGGCGCCGGGCCGGCGGGATCACCGACGATGAGATCCACGAGCTCATCTCCAAGCTCCAGTCCCTCCTCCCGGAGTCCTCCCGCCGCCGCGCCGCCGGTCGGGTACGTACAAACATATAAACCCACAATGGAATGGAACTTCGTCCGCCGAGACATCCATACGGTTGGGCCACCAAATTAAACATGGAATGACGGGACACTATTTGCTTGCATTTTTGTCAATCCAAGAAGAAGAAATAGACCATGTACGTATAATGGCATGCAGCTGACGAATGATGGCTAATGTTTTTGTTGTACAGTCGTCGGCGTCGAAGCTGCTGAAGGAGACTTGCAGCTACATCAAGAGCCTGCACAGGGAAGTCGACGACCTCAGCGACCGGCTGTCGGAGCTCATGTCGACCATGGACAGCAACAGCCCCCAGGCCGACATCATCCGCAGCCTCCTTCGCTCGTCCTAGATGATCAACAGGAGACGATCGAGGCACACCACACGTATATGCATGCATCACTTAACACAAGAGAGAAGAGAAGAGGGGAAAAGAGTGATCTAGGAATCGATCTAATAATGCTACCTTTTACAAACAGGCAGCGATGTCCCTTTATTAGCTTCTTTGTTTCTTCTACCTCTCTTCTGTGTTAATTGGTTTGTGGTTAAGAGCCCTTGTTTAATTAGGAAAAGGGCTTAGTAGTGCAGTAGTAGCACGTGCGTCTTTCTATCTATCTATCTATCTATCTATCTATCTATCTATCTATCTATCTATCTATCTATCTATCTATCTATCTATCTATGCTTAACATTCCACCTGTGAAGGTATGTAGTATCTTCTAGTACCTATAAGCATGCGGACTCATGATGCATTCATTCTCCCTGCTGAGTAATTTCTAGCTAAGGTTGCTTAATTCCAATAACTGCAACAAGGAGCAGCTTGGAAATGTTCAGTGTATGCATATATGTACGTACATATGTGATGCAAATTAGGTTCGTTTCTGGCATGTATTGTTATGGCTATTTTTTTTTGTTTTGCAGGCGTGTTTATTTGGATGCACGAGAAGGATCGCGATTTGGCTAGGATTGAATTTAAATTTGGACTAAACCCCAACCACATCCCCTCTTCCAAATAGGCTAGAATGTTCGTAAGATTGGAAAACGAACGCTATGAAATTATGGGATGGATGTAAAAATAAAAATTTTCTTCGGAGTTCGTGTGTATGTAATTTCATAGATAGTTTCGTTGTCATACCACCGAGAATTAAGGAGCACAAATGTAAGCGAGGGTAAGGTAATCCACCGAAACATGATACTAGTATAATTGAGATTTTTTTCGAGGAACAGTATAGCTGAAATGTGGCATTTTTTTTAAAAAAAAGATCCAGCTTTGCTAGCTAAAATTAACAGCAGAAGAGAAAAACAAAATTTCCCAGCAAGTAATTAAGGATCATCATGGAGTTTGATCCCTTTTGTCTTGTTTGACGGCCATGACAGGATCAGGGAGTTCCACCACTCCCCTAAACCTGCACTGCAGTCGTTGTCCCGTTTTATTGGCTTGAGGTGTAAACATCTCGCCCAGTCGGCTGTTCCTTCCCAGATTATTTTCGATACCGGGCATTCCGTGAAAAGGTGGCTTGCCATCTCTATCTCCCTATTGCAGAGGGGACAGAAGTACGTAATTGTTTGACCAGCCTCTTACTGAGAATCACTACTGCAGAAAGTCTAATAGTAGATGGTAAATCACAGACGGTTTGACGAAACCGTCTGTGACTGACATTAACATAGACGGTTTTCATTTGGACACCGTCTGTACTGGTGGGGTCGGAGAAAATTAGTATCACAGACGGTTATTAACTATGAACCGTCTGTGATATTTTTCTATCACAGACGGCTTTTATTTAGAACCGTCTGTGGTAATATGGCTTTATCACAGACGGTTTCTTACTAAAAACCGTCTGTGATAATCTCATTAACACAGACGGGTCCTGTTAAGAACCGTCTGTGAAAGTTCACAGACGGTTATTAACACAAACCGTCTGTGAAAAGCCAGATAACACAGACGGTTCCTGTTAAGAACCGTCTGTAATAATCCCATGTCACTGATAATTGGTGTGTAATAATCACATGTCACCAATAATTGGCGTATACGTGATTTCGATCTCACCGTCTATTCTCTCCACATCGAATGGCTGGCACCAGTTCCTCCCACGGCCAGGCCCTTATTAATAACTCCCATCAACCTTTCCACCGGTACTAGTCACGCGTGAGTTCATCCACTAGCTAGCTTATGCGCATATCTCCCTCCGCCGTGAGCTAGCACCTTCATCGCGCACGAACGGTTCATACTAAAGAACACACTCTTGCCGTAAGTGTCGTAAGTGTGTCTTGTTTAGTGTGACCGTCGTGCCACGAAGGGTTTGTTAGCTTGTCATCCTGTAATAGATCGATCTGAATGTGTTGGTTTTTGTGCTTACCTTTGTATTTGCATGTTCCTCGACGATGCCGACTACTGTCGAGATGTGATGTCCACTCCGACAATCCTTCTTTTTCCTGCAAAATTCAAGGCAATTTTATTACAAAAGTTCAAAAAAAAGACATTTCCAGATTCTTCGGTGAGCAGCCGACATACCCGACTTCTTCGGTGAGCGACTATCCATCTGTTTCTTCCCACTTCTTTTCTTCATCTCTGGTCTCTGGATCACGTACGCCTAGAGCTGGTCAAGAACTGGTCTTCAGATGTGGCATTCCTCAAGACACAGCAGCAGGCCTCGGATGAAGAAAAGAAGTGGGAAGAAGCAGACGGTTCATACCTATGAACCGTCTGTGATACTTCCCAAATTATCACAGACGGTTTTGTACATTAATTAATCCTATGCAGCAGTTCGTATTAATGCCTCTTGAATTATTGCTCATTCTATTTTTGCAGTGCCACCAAGAGTCACGGGCAACACATGTGGATTCTATGTTTGCCACCATATGGACCTACTCCTCGATTCCTCGAGGATCACCAATTCCAAGGTTTATCAATCTTTCCATATTTACTTCATACTTATCACATTACATATATACGCACATTGATATCTCTATCCACAGGCTGCGTACATCCCGTCAACTGCATTGGAACAGCCCGATATTTCACGAATTCGAGGAGAGTTGGCGTACTTTTTGGTGGCTCAAGTCATAAAGTCGGAAGGACAGTTCCACTGCACCATGAATTTTATTGCATTGTAATGCAGTGTAATGGATATTTTATTTCAATTCAATTGATTCATTTGCGAAGTGGATACTTTATGTTTGTGAATGAAATGTGATGTGTATTGGATGTTTATGGATGCCTTATATACTTGTTCATCTCGCTTGTTTGAGAGGGCATGGCTAGTATTTCCGAGGCTAGCCAATAAATAGGAATAGATTTAGGGTAGAAGGAATATCACGACGGTTTTAACTAAAACCGTCAGGATATCGATAATCCCGAGCGGTTTTAATTAAAACCGTGCGCGATTATCATGTACCACGACGGTTTTAACTAAAACCGTCGTGATATCGATAATCTCGGGCGGTTTTAGTTAAAACCGCTCGATTATCGATATCACGACGGTTTTACTTAACAACCGTCGTGATTATCCTCATATCACGCAGCGGTTTTAACTAAAACCGCTCGTGATTTTGAGCTATCACGACGGTTGAAATACCGCCCGTGATGACCTCGTATTATCAGCGACCCATAAATTCGCACGGTTCGCAAAACCGTCTGTGATGATGTTTTCGAACCGTCTGTGATGACCTTTCCTGTAGTAGTGAATCTATCTGCAGTCCAAAGGTGATTTTGGAGCATGAACCAAATGAAGAATTTGCATATCGAGATGGCGCTCAAATTTCCCAGATGTTCTCCTGAGAACTTGAGGCTATTATTGTGCCTAGCTTTGAACTGAGCTAGGCAGGCTAGGCTCAAATTTCTCCACTTCCAAATGATGAGTCTTCGATGTCCTCCCTCAATGTGGTTTTTGCTTTAAGTAGTTTGTCCCAGATGCTGAAGTATTCGGTGAGGAGGCCCACTGTGAGTTGATGCCGTATGTCTTGGATCCAATTTCCAGCTACCATCTATTTTTCCTCCTCGAACGCCTGTAGAGTTTTGGCGCGAAGACCTTGAGAGGCATTGGTAACAGCCTGTTGTAAATAATCTTATGTAGAAGTCGTATGCAAATTTTGGTAGTAATCGAAGTTAAATTATAATCGGAATCCAAAGTCGAAAGTCGAAGTCGTATAGTTGTCGGAGTCGGAAAAATTTCTGTATTCGTAGTCGAACCCCAAGCTAAAGTCGTAGAATCGAGTACACTCAAGATTATTGGTTGCCCTAGCATATCTTTTTTTGTGGGTGACCCTAATTTCAAGGGCTCACAAGACATACAAGAAGCATATTTAATCCTATTGAACTAGTCTTCAAATTTGGCTCTAAAGGCCTTATGCATCTCATCTAAATCATCTTCAATCTCATCACAAAAATGCACAAGCATAGAATCAATGGATTTCTTAGATGCATACATGGATAAGAATTTCTCATTTTTATTTGAAGGATCGGTTATGGCGACTAAAGGAGGGTGAATAGGTGCAAATTAAATTCCCTACTCAAGTATTTCTTCTCTTGAACTCTAGTGCTATTAAGAAGACACTAAGTTCAACAACACCAACAATACACTAAAAACAAAGTGAATTGAATAAGAATTTCAGCAACCTAACCGATAAGAAACTTCAAGGACTTAAGATAAATTTAACAAAAATTAATGAAACATGGACTATAGCAAGATGAGGTCCTCAGGGTTATAATTCCAAAAGGAATTGTAAAATAAAACCGAAGAGAAAGACCTTTCTTGCTCAAAGTCCATGTTGCATCAAAACAGAAATTTCAGCAAACTTGACTATCAAGAAACCTCAATAACTACACATCCAAAATTGATGAAAGTTGAACCATACCAAGATGGGTTCTTAGGGTCATGATTCCAAAAGAAAGTACAAAATAAAGCCCAAGGGAGAGACCTATCTTACTCAAGATTCATGTTGCATCAAAACAGAAATTTCAGCAACTTGGCTATCAAGAAATCTGTAACATCCCATTTTGGGACCTTGAGTTTTACTTGCATAAAATTCAAAGTTTGAAATTCAAATTCAAAAGTTCATTTCTGAATTTTCAACTGAATTTTAAAAATTCCCGAAGCCCAATCCTCCCTTGGGCTGAGCCCAGCCCGTCTTGCCCCTTCTCTGGCCCAGTCAACCATTGGCCTAGCCCAAGCCAGCCCACATCGCCCATCTCTTGTTGTACGCACCCTCTCGTGCCAACGTCGCCTCGCCACTATGTATCGCTAGTGTGCAGCTACCCGCCCATATCGCCCATCTCTTGTCGTACGCACCCTCTTGTGCCAACGTCGCCTCGCCACTATGTATCGCTAGTGTGCAGCTACCCGCCCATATGCACCTCATGCTAGCCTCATGCCATGCCACCCTCTGCCTGCTCAGATCCCCTCCTCTTCCTCTTCTCCTCCACGCCACATTGTGCCCTTGTCTATAGCTCTCACACCCTGCCTGAGCCGCATCTCCTTGTGCCTGTAACCTCTACCCGACCATTGTCTCCATGCATCCCTTCCGCTTTACTCCTTTCATGCCACACCTCGACTCTACAACTCCTCCCTGTGCCCATGCTATCGCCCTTGAACCACGCATGGCTTTGATGGCGTCCAATGGCCATCTCTTCTCCTCTATGGCTATAAAGCCCTCACATTGTTCTCCTCGTGCCCCCAATTGCCTTTCCCCTTCTCCAATCACCTTGAGGGCCTACCCACACCTCCTCCTCCCACGGCTCCAGCTGAATCGGCCGCCGCCAATGTTGATCGAGCTCCGCCACATCTTCTTCCAATTGTCGTGGCTGGAGCACTGCAATGAGATCCCGAAGACATCTCATGCCACCCTGACCACCCCCTTCCTCTTCGGCGAGCCGCCTACGATGACCTCCTCTCCGCCGTCTCAGTTCTTCACCGTAAGCCCATTCCTCCCTTCCCCAAGCTTCGTCGTCGCCTCGGGTGAGTTCCCTTCCGCCTCTAGTTTCTCCCCTAATAGTTAATTAGGTTCTAGTGCCGTGTATCACTGTAGAACCATGCTCCGATTACTGCTACCACTTAAGTTCGCCACTAGCCGCAGCAGCACGCGCCACCTCCCCTCTAGGTGCGATTCGGTGTGAGGATCCCATTTTTAGCCTTCCCTCTGACCATCGTCCTTCCCCTTGCCGGCAACAAGCTCTCTTCTATTCAGCGGGAAAAGAAGAACTGTAGCACACAGATTAGGTTTAAAATCATAATTAGCTTAAGTTAATGACTCATTATTATTGTTCATTAAAGCCTCACTGGCGTGCAGGCCCCCCATAAGTTAACCCTCTATCTCTATGACATGTGGGCCTCGTCTACTTTAAAGCCCTATTTAACCAATTAAGTGAGTTATAGCTGTAATATCCCAGAAGTGATTCGACAAATAATCGATTAATTGGAGGAAGGGACGTTTTAGAAAAGAATTAAATAATGATTTTAGGGGGGGTTCTGAATTTTTCGGACATCCTGGGCCTGGGCCTTGGCCTAGGGGATAACTGGCCAAGGGGGGGAGGCGCCCACCTTCTCCAACCCTAGCCGCCCCTCCCGCTCCCCTTGCCCATTGCGCAGCCGCCTCCCCCTGCCCCTTGCGCGCCTCCCCTGCCCCTTGCGCCGCCTCCCCTGCTCCCTTGCGCGCCCCAGCAGCACCTCTCCCTCCGCTCTTCTCCATTGCCGGTGAAAAAGATTTCCATTCACTGCCGATCGAGCGGAGGAAGGAGATCAATCGCAGCGAGGCGATTGGATCCGGAGGAAGGGAAGAGGAAGGGAAAAAGTGGAAAAGGAGAAGAGGAGGAGTTCGTAGAGCGTTCATCGTAATCTACATCGGTTCATCAAGGGTAATCTCCGTTGTTCCCCAATTAGATGCATTTTTTACTAGTTGTTGCAATGTCGGTATTCTGGACTGCTAGAATAGATTGTGTTAGATGACTGTTTTAGGGTAATTTCGTGGGGATTCAGATCTGGACTTATCCTAGAGAGTTGTAGAGGACGTCGTTATCTTTCCATGAAGTGCTAGAATGCGTCATTCGCACCTTTGTAGCAGAAGTTATGATTTTTCTTGTAGGACTGTTCTGCAGATCGGGAGATTTTTGTTAGGTTTTGGTAGATTGGTTTGGACGATTAGAAAACGGGAGAATCAGATGATCTACATCTTATGAAAGTGGTATATAATTGTCTTAGCTTTCCAGGAAGGTCAAGAAATCATGATTCGAACACTCGGGGTGAAAGTTATGGCAATTTTAGTGCCTGTCCAGAGAACTCGACGTGAAATTGATGTTTTAGAAAATTGGATTGTACGGGTAGAATATGGCCGAATCAGGGAGGCTCACCATCTATGTTTAGATAGATAATTTAATTATCTTTCCAGAAAGTCTAAGAACACCCTATTCAGACTCCTGTACCAATAGATATGAATTTTTGAAGTTGACTGTTCACAGAGGAGGCAGGATGGCCTGTAGGATTTGGGGATTGGAACCAAGTTAGATGAATTTACTAGTTCGTGATTGTTTTTATTTAGGCAAATGTCAACTACTATTATCTTAGTAAATATTATAATTATTATTTAGGTGTATGACAGATCTCAGGGGCAGCAGCTTCTGCACGTCCCCCGTTTTCTCACGGTTAAGGCAAGTATAATGATGGTTTAAAATTGAGAGTGTGGATTGTTGATGTTTGATGAATTGTTGATGTTTGGTCTATATTATGAGTATATGTGTTCATGGTTGTGGTAAGGATGTAATGGTGCTATTTATGGTTGATTGCAATTTAAAGTGTCCATGAGTATTTCTGGTGCATAGATATTGTGGATGCAAGTTTTACTTATTAAGACATTCACGCATATGCATCATGTTGATTTATTGAAGTCTTAGTCATGTTAATGACATGACGGGCTAAAGGTCCCCATACTTGTGGAGTATGGGCAATTGGTCCTTGTACTAGATGGTACATGCATGGGTGTGCATCGACGGATGCACACTTTGCATTACCGGTAAAATGCAGAAGAGAAAGAGATAAAGAGATTTTTGATTATCATGCATAGCATGGCTTATTTATATGGTTGATGGATGGAATTGTGAAATGATGCTCATTCTATGTTCTTGTTGCCCTCTATTATATTTGCTGAGTCGTTGGACTCACTCTTGCTGTTGTGTTTTTTTAGGTACCTTTATGAGACCGGCATGCATGGGGAAAAGGAAAGATTAGAATTATTGCACTTTGCACGTTCTATCCACAATGGGAGAAACGAAGAAAATTTACTACTATTTGCATGAATTACTTAAGTAGTAGATGATTTTTGATTGCCGGATCTAAATTGTACTAAAGGATTAGAATTCTCTTATGATGCTTCCGCTCTTTATCTAAATATTAAAACTATGGATGCTCTATTAGACTTAAGCCAATTGCTTAGACTTGATTATATTACGTGATGTTATTCATTGCTCTTTCATTTATGCTTGTTGAAACCTTCGATTTAGACAGTAAACAAAGGAGGTTCTGCCGAAATTTTGAAAGACGTATTTAGTTTATCCTTGTTATGTTATTTGCTTTCCGATACGATCGTTTGAGTAGAGTACGAGGACATGGAGGAGCCACAGTTCGAGACAACTCAAGAGTTTGAAGACCAACCCGCTTGTAAGCTAGGCGAGTCAATGCTTTGATCATATTGAATCTAAATTTTATGCAACTTTATATCCGTTTAAATTATCAAATTACATGCTTTACTTGTTATGCAAATGTATGTTCAACTTAAGATTAAATACATGCCTATTTGACATTTTAGTACTATTACATTATCCTTTGGACACTTGAATCACATAATACTTGTTACCCTAAAAACTATAATGGTAACCATACTAGCTATAAGTCGTACTTAAGCGTCATGGTAGTCTTGCTTAAGTATCAGAGCATTAATTTGCTCTATCATCATCTTTTAATCAGGAAACTTGTTTTTGGCATCCATTGTAGGGAAATGGCTGATATATTTGAAATAACTTAGTTTTTTTCTTCTCAAAACCCTGAAACTTGCTGTTACCATATCTCGGCAGATGGTAAGATGGTTGGTGTAGATGTAGCATGAGAAATTATCGTTTGTGGTAAGAACCTCCTAGACAACCTTAAAAACTGAATCACGTGATAACCTCTCAATGTAAAATAGTGTAACCATAAGTCTATAATGGGTATACCTGGTTAACTAATTTGCATCCACCAATGCGGGTTGCATCATTGGAGTGACTCATGAGTCGTGTCACTGGTTTTAAACTGTCATGGATACAGGTCATGTCATTGGTGTAAGCCACCGTATGGTGCAAGATGGGGTCTTGGTGTGGTGAACGTAACCTCACTAAGATGAAACCTTAGCAAGTACAACTTACACTGGGTGATGCATTATAAAGTTCTTGTGATGATCTTCTTGATTCATATGTCTAAGGAAATATGTGAAATATAACAAGTTGATTATCTCTTATGGGTTATGTGTACAATCTCTACAGAGTATAAACTATTTGAACAACTGTGCCCACAGTCAAGGGTAGGCATGAGAACTTACTTGAGTTAGTAAATATTTCTAAAACTTTATGGGTGGGATGAATTCTTATAGGGTTGATGTAACCCTGAATTTGATTTTCCCTAGATGGATGTACCCAGTGATGATAATAGTGGATGTAATCCTAGTAGCAAAAACTAGCATATGGTAGATGAAATCATGTAATAGGTGGATAGAACCTACACTGTTATAAATATTACACACTTTTACTCTGTTTAATAAATGATAGTTTGGTTAAAATGCTAAGTCTTAGTAATTTTTAATTATTGTAGTTTTCAAATAATGCCCGTAAGCAAATAAAAGAACCCGAGTCTATCTTTGTTGAACCTTACATGTATACTATTGCATTCTATGATTGGGGGAAGTCCTCACACGAAGATGATCCATGTAATGTCTTACAAACTAATACTAAACATATTCACATCTAACTGTAAGACCATGTAGTGGTAGACCTATAAGAATGATGCGTATTTGATATTGCTTGTGCCATGTTTTTGCTATTTGAGTTTAATTTTTGTGAATTTGCATTTTGACCGGTGCTTTTCTGGTAGCATCGGCCAGACCGGCCTGGGTGGTGGTCTGACTGCTGTGTGTCTATGGTCAGACCGACCGTGACTTGGCGATGTGACTGGCTGTGGTGGCGGTCTGATCGGAAAGCGGTAGTATCGGCCCTTTGTTGGCAGTAGCTATTTTCTAGAGGATGTCTTTTAGAGATTTTTGGTCTGAGACCTAGTACGGTAGTACTTGTATTGTAATCGTGGTATGACCGGTGGGTATTGGGCGTTCTAACCGGCATGAGTGCCATAGTCAGACCAGCCCCTTGATACTTGAGTTGGTTTGAGTTGTTCTTTGTGGTGTTAGCCACAACGGAAGTCCGTGCAGTGTTAGCCATGGTGCTTCCATGCATGGGTTAGTCATGACATAGGTCCATATATATGTTTTGCTAATTGAAAGTCAAGTGTATGCCATTTGTGCTCGGATCAATTGCTTTATCTTTGGTGTGTAGGTGCTTTGATAATGGATTGCGGCTAGTGGTAAGATCGATGCTTGGTGGCCATGGAGTGTCATGTAAGTCTGAGAGGAGCATCATCTCAAGCTGAGAGCATGGGAGAAATATAAGGATCGTGAGGAGGCAATGCATTCATGTGGTGTGCCAATTGATTTTGTGTATTTTAAGTGGTGAAGGTTCTTGGAGCAGATGTACGATCTTGGAGGCAAGCATTGGCCTTCACAGACTATGGTCTAATATTGGTGTGCCACTAGACTTAGACATTTCAAGTGGTGAAGACATCGGTATAGGCGTATGATTTTGGTGACAAGTCATGGGCACCATATCGTCGTGAAGACTAGTGGGTGGCAATTGAGAAAATTATCTAAAACCAAGTAGAGTGGTGATTTGCAATACCGCGGCACTAGCCTAAGTAGTTTAGGTCATGTCTTTGTAGATGGAATGTCATTCGGCTTGTGGAACCTTTGGGAAGTCACAATTTGAAAAATGTGCAAGTGTGTGTAATGTAAAACCCATTTGTGTGTGGGTTACCAGATTTCCCATTTGTAAGTGGAGTGATCCACTAAAGAGTGTTCAGTTGTTAGGGCTAAGCGAGAGGTGAGGAGCCTCCCCTATATAAGCCTTGTGTTGAGTTGAGTCATGGGATACTCCAATATTAGCGTTAGGGTTTTCTTGTGTTGTTATCTTATTTGTGTGTGTGCTTTAGGCTTAGAGCTTAGCTATCTTAAGGGTTTGGCTATAAAACATTCCTCTCCATGTGATATGAATATCCAAAGTATGTCCAAGTGAGTGGTGCCATGGATCATCTCTTGTGTTCTTGATTTGCTTGGCTTTCTTGTTTAGATTTCTATCTTCTTGATCTTTCCTGGTACCAAGGACGTGTAAGAAGTGGATAAATCTCCTAGAGGTAAGATCCCATCCACCTAGGCATGATCTAGAGTAAGTTTTTGAGTTTTCTCGGTTTTCCTCAAGAGAGAGGTGATTTTAGTGTTTTGCTCTTATGGGTATTTCGGGTTGAATTCGTGTTGTGATTTAGTTTGCTATGATATATGATAACCCATCTAAGATCACCTAGTGCATCTAGGACTCACGAGCAAGAGCCGATCAATGTTTCTCTTTTACTCGGTTTTGGTATGACCTTCCTTCAAATGGAAAAAAAGTCACAACTTTGATAATGATTCTATGAATCAGTGATTGGAGTTGATTTATGACATCCTATAGAATGTGCATGCCAAATTTTAAGTCATCTGGACCTTCCGTGTGGAAGTTGTGTTGTTTTTTGTTTTGTTCGGTTGAATTTCCTTTGCTGATCTGAGCGAAAGGTAGCACCGCCCATTGCATGGTAGTTGTACCGCACCTTATATAGTGGTAGTACCACTCTAAGGTGTCAAGTCCCATTTGGTTCAGTTTTTCTTGAGGATTTCTCCGGGGTGATTAGACTCTAATATTTATAACTTATCATAGCTATTTGAGTGAAAAACTATATTTTAGAGAAACTGTTATTGATGTGGCTCATATTCCCCCTCCGTCGACCCCTAGACTGTAATATTTATATCTTATAGCTATTTGAGTGAAAGACTAACAATCTCGAGAAAAAAGATTTTAGAGAAACCGTTGTTAGTGTGGCTCCTATCCCCCTCCCTCTAGTCACCATCTTTGGTCCTAGACTAATAGAATTCTTGTAATGTCTCTTTGCCACACTTTGATCTTTTCTTAATATTTCGATTGGGTCAGCCATGTAATTCTATAAGTAAATTGAATCGACACTTTTTCTGCAAATATTTCCTTTATTTTTTGAGATGTAAGTTCCTTTTTTCACAGTTTAATCTCCTCAATGTTGATGCAACAACATCTAGTATTTATATTTAAGAAGTGACTGCAGTTCTTCAGTAATTAAACACGACTTTCTAGTGCTTAAGAATTTTGAGTTGTGCATAACAGGAAACAAAGATCATTCATTTCATTCAACTTTGCATGATGAAAAACAAACAGCTTCTTTCCTTCTTTCTTCTATTTTAGAGGACACACTTATACACCTTTGTTTATTAAAAGGCATCGTGCAGTACTTCAGAAACCCAATAAGAGGTATGCTTACATTTATCATACCTAATTACATTCTTATATTTAGTGTTGCAATAGAAAGCAATAACATATTGCTCACAAATAGTGATCCTTTATTAATGTTTCTACCTTGCACGTCGATATAGTGACATAATTATTGAGCTAGCTAGTAGTAGTCATTAGTCACATGCATAAACAAACATGTTGCTCAAAGTGGATTTAGAATATAGTAGAGCAACTTTGAAGAGTATTCTCCTCCATCCTATAGCATATATATGGATTCATGTGCTTCAAACAAACTACCCTGAGACATCACAAAATGGTCCTTAATTTGTGCAAAGATCCAGAAAGGAATTTTATGAGTTACAAAATCTATTGTCCATGAAAAGGGGAGCTGAAAATGAAATCCTCCCAAGGTGCCTCTCTGCTTGTGCTAGAAAGTTGGAGCAATTTAAGGACGACGTAACCCTTTGTCTTCAATCTAGGAATCTAGCTAAACCTTGTCAAACCTGGCCGGCGCCCTCGTTATTTTAGGTCCAAAAGATATGCATGCACACCAGAGATGGTATTGTTGTCAGTTCTCCCATAAGAATCCTGCAACGACAAAAAAAACATAATAGGGCATCTTCGTGTTAGGAAGAATCTTACGGCCGATATATATATATATATATATATATATATATATATATATATATATATATATATATATATATATATATATATATATATAGGAAGCCTCTTTTCTACACCCGGAGTAGTTACACCTGTATCGTATCCGCAATGTAGGGAGTATCTCGCGTAACGGAGGGTATGTACGTGTAGTATACAAGTATTTAAGACCATCTAGGTGGTATGAACAATTTTTCAGAAGTGATATGTACATTTTTTCGACATACTCCTTTTTATGCGCGTATACAAGGGTATTTACAAAATACGCTAAAAACTATGAACTCCTTTACAAGTTTTTCATGTGGTTCACATTGGAGTATCTTATAATTAGTATACAAATGTACCTAAAGTGATAAAATGAGTATTTCAAGTTTGTTTTGTAAGGGTGTAGAAGGTATTTTTCCTATATATATATATATATATATATATATATATATATATATATATATATATATATATATATATACACACACACACACACATATATATATATATACGTATGTATATATGTATACATACATATACATATACATATATGTATACATATATATATATAGGACGCTGAAATTGGGCACCAGGGTGCCCAGGCACCTTGATTTCAAATGCACGAATTCAACCCAAATTCGGGTATATTTTTTGAAAATATCAGTTTTAGGGTATATATCCATCTATAACAATTCAAATGAAACATATCCCTTTGAAAAATATACTTGAATTCAAATTTTGAACAATTTAGATCACATGCTTTTTGATTTATATATATAATCAGCATATACCTACAATCAAACTATCAATAAAAAAGGCAACTACAGTTCAAATTTCAGTTCGAACTTGTTTGAACTAGTTAGTAAACTAGTTAAACTTTATATCCAAGAAATTTTAAAATTTTTCGCACGCGATACATACCTATTTTAGACTATATGTGTGTGTGTGACGCTGAAATGGGACACCATGGTGTCTGGACACAAGTCTCTCTGCCTTTGCATTGCTTTTAGATGCGTGCTAGTGCAATAGTATATAATATATCATGCATGCTAAATCAATCATGGATAGAAAGCCTCAATCACACTAGCACACATCTAAAAGCAGTCCAAAGACAAAGAGGCTTAGTGCCCAGATACCATGGTGCCCCTGTTATTTATAATATATATAGTATAAATAACAGAGGCACCATGGTGCCCGTGCTCCATGACTGAGTCTTTTCATCTATGATTGATTCAACATGCTATTAATGACTTCCTTTTCAAATCGATGCCTTTTCGAATTAATGAATGTTAACGGTTTTGCCTGATAAATTATAAATCACGATCGATGTGTGTGTGTGTGTGTATATATAATACCTTTTACTCCTGGGTGTAATTACTCTCACCTCTAATATATACCATCTAAACAAATTTGATATACTCCTTTATCACTTTAGGTATACTCGTATACTAATTATAAGATACTCCAATGTGAATCACATGAAAAAAATTACAAAGGAGTCCATAGTTTTTAGCATATTTTGTAAACACCTTTATATACGCACATAAAAAGAAGTGTGTCTAAAAATTATACATACCACTTCTAAAAATTGTTTATACCACATAGATAGTTTTAAATACTCGTATACTACACACACATAACCTTTGTTATGCAAGATTCTCCCTACGTTGTAAGATACAACATAGAGAGTAATTACACCCGGAGTAGAAAAGAGGCTTCCTCTCTCTCTCTATATATATAATCAGCATATACCTACAATAAACTATCATTAAAAAAGGCAATTACAATTCAAATTTCAGTTCAAACTTGTTTGAACTAGTTAAACTCGATATCTAATAAAATCTAATTTTTTTTGCATATGATACATAGGTGAAATACCTATTTTAGTTTATGGTATTCAGATACTACAGTGTCTTAGTTAATTATACTATATTATATATGTGTGTGCGAGCAAGGTCCGTATAAGTAGGTAGTAGCCGGCCAGGAGGACCACGTTGCAGCAGAAGTCGTAGACCAATTCATAAAGGCAAATCTTAACCATGGTTGGTTGGTTGGTTGGCCATTTCTGCAACTATGATGGTCCTCACCATGCATCTGTGTTGTTGCTGCTCTACCTGCGCTCGTGCATTTATATACCGGACCATGCATGCATGCACGCACAAACTTACATGTACGAAATTGTAACTGTAACTGCAATTTTGTTGTACGGCTGCACGACCCATCCCCTAGTGTCCGATGCGTGTGAGGTTAATTTAGCTCTACGTTGATAGTCGTCTAGAGCGTGGAATGTCACAATTTTGTATGTAATATATGTTTGATCGATTGATCATTTACGGTGACTTAAATGCTAATCTTTTGGTTGGAGCTGGTGGCAGCCACACCACAAGAAGGATGATCACACAGAGAACAAAAGCACAAAAAAGGAGAAGAAAATACTAACACACCTCATGTAGCTTTAACTAGCTAGCTACATACACTAAACAGTTGCCAAATGTGGCCTTATCCAAAATCAAAACCAGCGCATCAAATGAAGCTCTCCAGAATTAATGCACCGCGCGGAACACTACAAAGCTAGGTACATCACGTATACTACCAGATGTTGCCAGTGTATGTACATTTGCATATATGGCCATACATGGCATGCATGCGTATGTATGGGTATCGGTCGGGAGCGACAAGAACGATCCGGACGCTAATATGTACCTCAATCTCCACTGTCCAATTCTCCTCCCGTATGTAAACAAAACACCCACCTCTCCGTTTTTTTCCTCTTGTGCTCGCCCGTGGGTGGTGGGCATCAACTCACCTCGCCCCACAAGCATATCATGCACCTCGATTTCCATTACAACCATGGTTGATCCAAAGATTCGAGAACGATGGTGGTTGATCCAAAGATTCGAGAACGATGGTGGTTGATCCAAAGATTCGAGAACCCACAAATTGAATCGTCAATTCATGTGACATTGCTGCGATTATTGCAACAAATATTAATCAAACTGAGAGCCCCTGTAACATCTCACAAGCACTTAGCATCAAACCATGGTGACAGAACAACAAAAGAAAATATTTATTACAACAAAAAATTGCTTTTATGCAACAAATAAAAAAATACAATTGCAACAAATTCCTCTTGCGGCAACACTTGAGAAGCCATGTTGTAATAAACATATTACTCTTGTACAACATACCAAAAATGCTATGGCAACAAATACCTCTTGCAGCAAACTCTAAGAAACCATGTTACAACAAAATTCAACTACTCGTATAACAATCGATAAAAGGTGTTTGAACATTTCAAGAAAATAGTTCCAACAAAAGCCTGCCGGAGAAGGAGACCATGCCTATATATGATGCCCGAGATCGCCAAAGGGAAAGGAGGAGGTTATCTTGAAGCCTCATTACCAACAAGCTCAGATCTGGCAGAGCCAAGGCCGGCCAATGGCTCATCGTCGGCATCATTGCCTCGTCAGAGGCCCTGACCGAATCCCTCTCGGTCGAAGCAGAGTCGTTGAGTACGAACAGTTGCAGCCTTAGATGGGGAGGAGCTTTGGTGCAGCCAAAGAGGTATGTAGGAGAGAGAAGATGGAGGAGCTTGTTGGCCCAGCCCAAGGTAGAAACATACACGAGTGGAGAACGAGTAAACACAGGAGAGACTTCTTTTTCGACAACACACGTATTTTCTTCTTCCTCTTAATTCACTCAGTTTTCTCAATTTACTCAATATATTACATGGCTTAATTAAGCCTCACATGGTCACATAACTTGTACTCCACTCACCCACTAAGTCCACTAGCTAAGAATTAGGATCTATTCTCATTCCACTGTCTGGGATTTCCTCCATGATTCGCATGATTTAGCCAACTCATTGACTCAAATTACGATCGTTACTCGGACACCCAGGCACGACTTACAACCACAGCTACTGGTCAACTTACGAGTATGTTTGCTACAGTACACTCTACTTTAAGACTGCTACGGTAGCTTCAAACTTCTACAGTACTCTAACTTCTTATTCGACTCGCTGCTGTGACTTCTACATATACTCGAACACACAAGTACTCGACACACGATTACACAGTACTCGACATACGACTACATAGTACTCGACACCGACTACTATCAACAACAAGATTACTTATAACAGAGCTTAAGTCACATCTGGCCATAGCCATGTGTAGGGGGAGAGAGAGGTTGTGGAAGAGCTCATCTGGCCATGGCCATATGCGGAGAGAGAGAGTAGCAGGGAGAAGACAAGAGAGAGAGAGAGTATAGTCTTATCTGTAGAGATAGATGGAGAGGGGAGTAGAGATGGTTGAGGAACAAAGATGATATGGAAATTAGATATGATCATGTACGGATGAGAATAAACCATGTCTACGTCCGGAGCAACTGCTTCACATGGAAGTATGGCTAGTAAATCCCCATAGCTATTCGATCTGATCATTGTGAGATCTAGCTTCCCTAGATGGGATCGCGCATGACCCACCAGCGCATGACACGGTCTGGGAGCAAAGCCGGCCAACATCATTGCCGAACGTGGGGCACCAGCATTCCTATGCGTATAGCGCGCCGGTGTACGCTGCAGGTCCCGTCGTCCCGGCTGGCCCTAGCTCAACGCCATTAAAACCGGTACGTGATATGTACATATACCTTTAGCAACCATCTACATGTCCCTCGATGTGGCTATGCGTGAATTTCTAGCATATACAGCAACGGTGCCTCACTGGTCATGAGCATAGAAGAACTTTGGGGTTGATATGCTTTGTGAGATGACTCTTCACATAGCCCGTTTGCACTTGTGCAACGCAAGCTACATTATCTTCATAGATAATTGTGGGGGCTTGCACAATATTCATCCCACATGACTGCTGGATGTGGTGAATCATTCGTCGGAGCCAAACGTATTCTCGTGCGGCTTCATACAGTGCTATAATTTCTGAGTGGTTCGTCGAAGTCGTTACAAGACTGCTTAGACGATTTTCAGGAAATTGCAGTTCCACCACACAAAAATACATAGCCTATTTGTGATCTTGCGGTATGCGGGTCCGATAGGTACCCAGCATCTGCATACCTAATCAAGTTCAAATCTTGATTCTTTCTGTAGAACAATCCAATGTCCTTACTTCCTTAGAGGTATCGGAATATATCCTTTATTCCCTATCAATGCCTTTTGGTAGGTTATGCACTATACCTTGCTAACAGGTTTACGATAAATGCAATGTCCGGTCTAGTGCAGTTTGCTAAATACATAAGTGCTCCTACTGCACTTAAGTATGGGAATTCTGATCCCAGGACTTTCTCCCCCTCTTCCCTAGGTCGGAAAGGATCTTTTTCTTGCTGTAAAGATCTCCCGATCATCAGTACTTTTGATGGGTATGCCTTCTCAAAGCCAAACCTTTCTAACACCTTCTGGGTGCAAGCCGACTGATGTACTAATGTTCCTTCAGGAGCATGCTCAAACTGCAGGCCTAAGTAGTATTTGGTTTTAACCAAATCTTTCATTTCAAATTCTGACTCCAAGTAAGAACTTACTTCTTTTATGTCTTCCATTGTCCCAATGATATTCAGATCATCTACATACACTAATATTATACAAAATCCATTCTGGGATCGTCGTATAAACACACAGGGACAATCTTCATTGCTCGTGTAGCCTTTCTTGCATAGAAAGTCGCTTAAGCGAGTATACCACATCGTGCCAGATTGCTTCAGTCCGTACAATGATTTCCTGAGGTTCAACTGTATAGATTTCTATTTGTTCTGTCACGGTTCGGGATAGGGATTCCTTCAGGGACCTTCATATAAATCTCTGAATCCAAGTTTTCATAAAGGTATGCAGTTACCACATCCATCAATTTCATTTCTCGATTCAAGTTTACTGCATTGAGATCAAATATCTAAAGGTAATTCCAGTCATGACTGTGAGTAGGTTTCTTCATAATCAACTCCTGGACGTTGAGTGAAATCTTGTGCTACCAGCCTTGCTTTGTATCTCACTACTTCATTTCTTTCATTTTTCTTTCGAACAAATACCCACTTATGGCCTATAGGGTGCACATGGTGAGGTGTGCGGCATACGTGCCCAAACACATCTCTTTCGTTCAGAGATAGTAATTCAGTTTCTATTGCCTTCTTCTAATCTTCCCAATCTGATCTTTTCTTACATTCAGCGAGCGATGCGGGCTCGGGATCAAGGTCAATGATTGTGGCAATTTTCTTTGTGAAGTAGATATCAACATTGACTGTTGTCCTATTCATAGACTCTCCCGTGTGCACATAATTTATAGCTATTTCTTCATGAATTGCTTCTTCTAGAGTGTTTGCTTCTTTTGGAGCTTCTCCTTGCTCATCGCTTCTTCCAATTTTGGTGGCAAGTCCCTTTAGTTTTTCGGCTCTGATGTGTGTGCACACATCTATGCCGGTTTCTCCCTCCAGGGGAATGTTCAAATCCGGTATGCCCTTTCCTGAGGGTGCCATACTGGTGCCAGGTCTGAACTGGCTCCCCTTCTGGTTCTGGAGAACTTCAGTGATTGGCTGTGATAAGTCCTTCTTATCCTTCTTCATCGGGCATCCCTAGTTACTTGGGATTCGAGGGACCGGAGTTCTCGTCCCTTTATTATGAGGCCTCTGGACGGGATTAGGGATATCTTCTGCTTTCTTTGGTATTTCAACCCTCTCCGGTGCATTGTGTGCAGGCATATGCGACTTAGTCACACTCTTCAAATCACTAAAGTGATTAGGCAGTTGATTTGCTAATGCTTGCAAATCAATGATCTTCTAGACTTTTCTATTTGCTTCACTAGTGCGCGGGTCATGTGCATGGATTACCGTGGCTTGCCACGTAATTTCCTGATTTTTTTCATCAAGGGGTTGATTTCCTCCCCCTAATGTTGGGAAATTATCCTCATCAAACATGCAATCAACGAAGCGGACGGTATGCAAATCCCCTGTCATGGGTTCTAAATACCTGATTATGGATGCACTCTCATAACCAATGTATATCCCATTGCAGTACGCCGTGGAGGGGGTATAGGTACATAAACCTTGCATCCAAACTCCTGAGATGAGAAATTTTCGGTGCTGATCCTTGCACTAGTTGCACAGGTGAATGGATGTTGTAAGCCGATAGTCTAAATTTGATGAGATTTGCTGCATGTAGGACAATGTGTCCCCAACATGTAGTTGGCAAATTACAATTCTGCAAAAAAGGTCGGGCAATAAATTTAATTCTCTTGATTAATGCCTCTGCTAAACCATTCTGGGTATGGACATGCGTACATAATGCTCAACTATAATTCCCATCGCCAAGCAATAATCATCAAATGCCTTTGAAGTAAATTCTCCGGCGTTGTCCATTCTAATGGACTTTATGTGATGATCAGGGAAAATATTTCTGATGCGAATGATCTGCGAGATCAGCTTTACGAAAGCATGGTTTCTTGTGGACAATAAATCAACGTGCGACCATTTCGAGGAAGCATCAATGAGCACCATGAAATATTTGAATGGCCCTGAAAGTGGCTGAATGTGATACGGGGAGGGCCCGATCTTCTCAGTGAGGAACTGTGGATAGTTGATGTGAAGTAGACGATGTCACTAGTTGAACACTCGCGCCAATGTACGAACCCTCAACTCTTTGGAATACGCCCAAAACACACCAGATAATTGTTCGTCGTGGGACCACAAACGACGAACGCCAAGTCCCCAATTCCCGATGGAATGACGGCTTGACCTTGAATTGCAGAACGAACAATGGATCGCCTAGTTCTCTCTCAAAGTCCTCGCATGAACTTTGGTGTTGAAAGAACAAGCAATAGCTATGTTTCAATCTTATGCATAAAATTGATCCCCTTACAATGGGGGTCTAATCCTCAATATATAGTTCCCTGTCGACCTCATGGCTGGCCAAGAGGTCCTAAACCAACTCCAACTCATCCCTACATGTATTTGGAAACAAACTCACACAAAAGAAAAAACCTAAAATTAAATCATCACAATGTTTCGGTCATAATTTTTTATCCGTGATGAATTTAAAGGTGGGGCCTAATCCATTACGTAGCCCTTGAAATTATATTTCCAACGAGTACAAGAACACCTGAATCAGACTTCGTTTGTGAAAGTTATGACCTTTTTAGTAACTGCCTGTCAGGCTGTCCCGAACTGAATCCGAATTGAATCCTGAGTTGAATCCGAGTTTGAATTGGATTGAGCACGTGAGAAGTCCGAATTTGGCTTGAAAATATTATCCATAACTTGTAGTTTAAGTCCTTGGGCTCCTCCCTTTTGCTCTCCCAAGTCTTCACATGAATCATACCTAAGAATACATAAAATACTAGTATGAGGTAGTATTCCAAGTTCATCATCAATTAAAGGAAACTCATTAAGGAACAAAAGCACCTATTTGTTTAGAAGTATAGATCTTGCTTTATAAATAGCGTCATAAGTACTAGGGATATCCTCATCAGAATGGGACCACAAATGTCTCCTTGGATGCGCTCCTAGAATGCAGGGACTTCATCCTTCACTTTCAGAGTAGAGGGTCCAGTAATTAATTTCCCGGTGGTATAAGTAGGGCACACAAAATCTTCATGATTCAGGAAATTCTTTACATTAATATTATACCCTTGTGAATTGTTAATTATATTTCTCATCATTCTAAGACCTACGTGGCCTAATCTGTCATGCCAGAGACAGAAAAGTTCAGAGCTTCAAATCATCTTCGAGGTAAGATAGGCTACTGTGTGCCTTGATGTTGGTATAGTATAGCCCAGTTTCTAATGAATGAAGTTTTTCTAATACCCTTTTTCCATTCGCTTCGCGCTTCGTAATGAGCAGGTATTCCTTATCGTACTCTTCTTCAGTATCAACGTGGAAACTGTTGGCGCGAATATCCTTAAAACTTAGCAGAGTTCTAGTCGATTCTGGGTACAATATGGCTTCTTCAATGACCAAATTTGTGCCCATTGGGAGTATAATTGTGGCTCTTCCGGAATCAATTATACATGCATTGCTACCGGCGATAGTCATAAGGCTGCTAGCATTCTTACGAATGGACTAAAAATACTTCGTCTCTCTTAAGATGGTATTTGTTGTGCCGCTGTCTGCTAAGCACACTTCCTCCACAGGGCGCCACACGTGTTTTAATATAAAGTATTTTATTAACATGTATTTAGAAGGCAATCAACACATCAATAAAATACTTCAATATCAGAACATATCATGCCATTATGGACTGAATAAATGAATGATTTATTCACATATCATCCAACCATCACGAGAAAATAACTGCTAAAGTAGCATCCATGCAAGTTCTAACTTGTCCTTTTCACACAAAATAAATGACAATTAAAGTCTAAATACATTCTATGCATTAGACTGAATCTGCTAGAAAATCAGATACTTCTTCTGCTATTTTTTTCGGGAGTGATCTGCTCTTCGAGAGAGATCATGGCAGTGGCTACTGCTAGATCAAAAGGGGATGCTGCTGCCGGAATGGTTTCAACCTCCATTAGCTCAGGCAGCTGTTCAGATCTCTTCCCCTCAATAGATGCAAAGTGGGCTTCATGTTGCCCTTTGCCATCCTTCTTCTGAGCTTGGAAGACATAAATGACATGATGCGGCTCTTTACAGATCCTCGATCAGCCCCCACTTGCCACACTTGAAGCAGCTTTGGTCCTGCTGGCCATAGGTCTTGCCACTCCACTTTGGCTTGCTTGCTTTATTCTCACTCGGAGCGTCTGACTTGCCTTTCTGGTCTGCGGTCTTACCCTTCCTTTCGCTTCTTTTCATCAAGGGCTTTCGCACCTTATAACTCCCGGCATTGGCTTCACGGCCAGAGGAGCTCCCAGGTGGCTGAGTGACGTAGTTCTTGTGGAGAACTTTGTCCTGAGCCTCCGCAACCTGCATCATATCAATCAATTCGGCATACTCTTTGTAGCCGTCTTAACGATAGTTGCATGCGGTTGTACTACACTGGGGTGGAAGGTGGATAGGGTCTTCTCAATCTTCTACTCATCTGTGATCTGCTTGCCACAGAGTTTGTAACATCCTAAATTTCAAGTGTTTAAAAATATGGAATTTTTAAAACTTTTCTCGCAATTTGCTGACATTCAAAATTTCTCCCGGAGTATTTACTTGAAATATTTTTTGCGTTTTGTAGCCTACGGACTAATAGTCAAGAATAATTCAAAATTCGGATTCCTGAGGCCCTTTTATGCTAAAATATGAATTTTCAGTGAATTCTGCAATTTCTAAGGGTCTATATGCAAATTTTCAGTTCAGAGAAAATTTTTGCGTAATTTCCTGATTTTCCAAGGGGTTTTCTGCAAAATTCGAGACCCATCTGAAAATCTAGGGACCTAATCATAATTTTCAGATTTACAAGGGCCTTTCTGCAAAATTCGGGACCCATATGCAAAACTTAAGGGCTCTTCGGTAATTTTTAGAAATTAGGGTCTTTTCGCATTTCACCGCCTTCAGCCGAGCCTTGACCATTTGCACTTGCCACCCGGTGGCCCGCTTGGCCCATGTGGCGCCCGTACCAGATAACCCACTGGGTAGGGTTTCCCACCCCATCTCCTGGTGGTGGCGGCTAGGCCGGATCATGGAGAGCCGTGAGCTCGACCACGGGCGGCCGACCTTGGTCGGGCGCGCGTGGTCGAGCCGTGAAATAGCTGTCAGGCAGAGGGCAGCCGAGCCGTGAAAATAGCGGCCGCGGAAGGGCAGCCGAGCCGGTGTCGGCGGTGGAGCCAAAGCGGCGGAACCGGAGGTCGAGGCGGTGCAGGCCGAGAGGCCGAGGAGGCGCGTTTTGGGCAAGGCCCGGGCGGCTCATGCGTGATGACCAAAGCGGCTGGTCGACCGGCTCGGGCGGTCGTGGCAGGCCGACGCGAAGAGGCCATGCGCGGGCGGCGTGCGGAAGCCGATGCAATCACGGGCGCAGCAGCGGCCGATCGGCGGCCGAGGGGAGACCGGCAGGCGGCAATGACTTCACAAGACTGTGGCCGACGGGGCCAGCCGTGCCAGTTTTTTCCTTTTTTCCCAATCTACAGTGCAATCAACATGTACTCTGTGATGCAATCTACCGATCGACATTGTGCCAACAACTTCAAGTCTGCTCGCGGTGGATTAGAGCGGATTTGTACTATAGAAAATTAATCTAGAAAGCAAAAACTGCAAATTTAGAGCGATCTAGATAGTTCAATCTATTAGAGCTTCGATGGTTACTTTCGATTCACCGGAGCGAACTCGTGCTGATAACATGTTAAGGAACCGTCGCTGGCGACTAGTCCGATCAATTCCTCTGCTCAATGCAAAACGAGATCAATCACAGAAGACAGGATAATAGATTGAAAACACAGAGAGATAGAGAGAACTCTTAGTCTTTCTTTATTGCTTTTTTGCTTGCATGTACATAATTTGTCAGTACAACTTTCTATTTATAATCTACTAGTGAGATGCCCACCATCAACCAAAGCTTCCGACCCAGGCCCAGATTTCCTAACAAATAGAATCACGAGAAGTCACCCCTCGCACCACCAGTGATCATAATTCTTAACCGCAGAGTTATCACGGTGTCCTCCGAATGGGCATCAGCAACTACCTGTTACGAAAACAACAGCACTGGCAGTCGGCACCGTCGGTAAGCCGCTTTCGTTGAAAGTACTCAGTTATATATATACACATATCAACCATTGTCGTCCACATCATCATCATCGCTGACATTTCAGGGGATCATGGTATACCCCGGGCCCGGAGACAGGGTGATCATGTCGCAGATATTGTCCAACTTGGCCAGACGTGACCAGAACATCACAAGAGATGCTTTCAAGCTGCATCTTTTACACATGGTTGCATACTTCAGTTGAACAGGCCAGCCACGTCGCAAGTTTGCAGCTGCAAGCCGAAAGCTGAACTCTGAACCTTCCCTTTCATTGGCCTGGGTTACCTTTGACAACACAACCATCCATCGATCACTCAAAAGCATCTTTCACATATATTACACCATTTAATATGTTGTCCTGAATATGACCAGAATCCTTCAAATTATTTCAATAGTTTTGTGTAGCATAGAAGTATGGTTTGGGCGAATATACGAAGTACACCCCATGGGCTGGAGGACATATCAACGGAATGAGCAGTTATTTGTTGTATTTAGTTGGGAACATCAACCGGCTCAAATCCGCTGTCAATAGAAGTTTTCACTGCATCCATCACAATCTGTGTCTTTCGGGTGATGGCTGGCCACTTCCCCTCAGGCTTGCCACAGGCATCCCGGATGTTCTGCACAAGCCTAGAGAACTCCTGGACCATGAGGGCATCCTGTGGCAGGTCTGTCATGACAACATGCTTGCTCGGCAGTGGATCCCACCCGATGTGGAGTTCGGCAAAGTTTGACTTGGAGGCCACGCTGAACAGGGCAGATTTCTCTTCATATGGGATGACAAAGTCAGTGACATGAAGTGTACCATTTGTGCCGACGACGGTAACATCCATGGTGAGGTTGGTAAGGAAAGAACAGTTGAAGGTGGCGATCTTGCCATCGGCCCAGTAGAGCGTAGCGCCACAGGCTAGGAGCACACCAGCTTGGTTCTTAACAGGGTCACGCAGCGCGATCACAGTCTTGGGCAGCTCATAGTCAACAGCCCACAAGATTGCACGGATACAGTACCACCCAATATCGCCAAGTGCACCCAGGGCATCAAGGTCTGGCTTTACCCTTATGTCATTGTGGAGGAAATCGTCGTTTGCTCGAAAGCTGAATACGGAGTTTATCTGAAGCAACAGAATAAAAAACAATGATTTAGGTTAAACCAATAACATTTTTGCCGAAGAGTTCAAAACTCCAAATTTATGTGGAAACAAGCAGTAATGAAGTTATATCAAGAACATATTCACTCCATAGAAGCGAAACACTTGAAGCCTGCTAGAATAGATCATTTCATAAGAATTTCATAATTCATATATGTGCTATGGGTTCCTGAGAGTGCAACCATTTCTAGTATGTTTCTAATAGTTCCAAAATTTCTCCACATGTATACACCAATGTCGGGCCCCGGATTTGCCATCTGGAACCCTCTATGCTTCCACCGCACTATTCACTGGATCAGTAGATAGTGCATACAGATACATTGTTGAACATCAAATACCTATTTTGAAGAAGCAAAACTAATATTATAATAGTGTACAAAACATAAATAGGCCTAACGGTCCTTGACTTACACAGGCCGATCAGGCCAAAACCTTTAAAGAGCAGTAGTGAAAATAGAAACATTACACAGGTGGGACCCTCAGGATATGCCCATACGCATCCAACTGGGGCTCACGAACTAGTTCTTGACCTCTTCATCTTTCAGTCTTGTCAATGTCTTTAGACAACCGCGAAGCTTTTCTTTGTCCTTCTTAATTACTGAATGGTAGTAAGTGAGCAACAATGAGTACGAAGGTACTTAACAAGCCGCCACACAGAGTGCAATTGTAATAAATGCAAGGCTGACAAAAGGGAGGTTTGATGTTCTTTTATTTGCAAAAGGCCACGATTGAAATACAATAAGTACAAAGTCTAAGACTTAGTATTTTATCTAACTCATGTTTTAAAGAGTGTACAAGAATTCAATAATAATCTTAGTGAATGTTCCATCCACCTTTTACAAAGCATGATTCCATCTACTATATGCTATTTTTATTTCTAGGGTTTTGTCCACCTATTGTACTCACTGGGTTCTATTCACCCAAGGGAAATCAAAGTCAGGATTCTATCCACCCTTTATTTTTCATCCCAACCACAAATATTATTTCGTAAAATAAACACTAACTCGAGGCGGACGCGCCCGCAGGTGCACAGCATGACATGGGGGCGGCATGGATGCGTGCGATGAGGTGGCGTGTGTCAGGGCACACAGATGCGCGGTTGGGCCGGGTCAGGGGTGTGGCCAGAAAACAGAGAGGGTAGGGGGGAGAGAAAAGTGTGAAAAGATGGTCTCATGGGCTAGTGGACCAAGAGGAAAAGAAAAGGAAAATTGGTCCGGGCTCGAGTAGGTTTGGAAATTTTCCTTTTTCTTTGAATTTCAGTTTTGGATTTGAATTTGGCATTTGAATTCAAATATGAATTTCATTCTTCTTCTTGCTTTCAATTTCTCATGGAATTTACCCAAGATTTAAATTTTGCTATTCTTTTATTATTATTATTATTATTATTATTATTATTATTATTATTATTATTGCTATTTATTGTGTACTTTTCCTTGTATTAATTTGATCTTGTGTAACACATATTCCAGAAAGATCCAAATAAAATTCCTGAATATCCGTATATCAACAAAATGCATTAAAAGTTTTAAATTTTTTCATACTTTCAAACATCCAAATTTTGGGATGTTACAACCAAGAATCACATCGATGTTACTATTTACTCTACCCAGAGTTAAGTAATGACAACTAAGAAAAAAACCGCTAAGAATAGCATGGTAGTAGCCACTAAGAAAAAAAGTTCAACCTTAATTTTACCATTTAAGGCTCAGCTTCAACATTTCCAGCAGTGTCCATATGTGATATCTCAATCCAAAACCGCAGAAAATTATATTAAAATTAAACCCCTCTCTCTTCTAGTAGTAGACTAGTAGTCACCACTTTACTATAGCTATTGCTCACTAAAAGGACCAAAACTACATGAACATTAATTTGTACTTTATTTATATCTTCGTGCTGATATATCTTTAGGTGTTTTCAGTATTTAATTTTCTTGGAGTTGAATTCATTTTGTTTGCTTGCTTTCAATTTTTCCATGACTAGTGTCCATGTCGAGCAATTACAAAGAACCAACCAGGGGTGATTTTTTTTTAAGAGAATGGATTGACCCCTCCCAAGTGATGATTTCAAAAATCAATGGAAAAAATCCCACCACTCAGCCGGTTCCAGTTCTTGGTGGCGGTGGCATTTTTCGCGGTCAGTAGCTGTGGTCATTTTCTTTAATATAAATCCAGTTCTTGGCTAGTAACCACCTGGAATTTGAACAGTTACTGGCTTTCTACCATTAGCATTGGAAAGCTAGAACTCAGTTGAGCAAACAATGTGGACAGATGAGAATAAAAAAGTGGTGCCAACACACAATTTTTAGTATCAGTTAGCACTAAATATGGTATTGCTGGATCCTCTAGAAATGTATATTGTGTATTAATAATAAGACAACAAAGCCATAGAACCTCCAGGTGGATATAATCGGACAAGAAAAAATGAGTATAATATGATCCATAAAGCGTCAAGAATGTATGTATTGGACGTGCAACTTGCCTAAATGCATCTACAGTTGAAATGATAACTGACGATGATGCAGAATGGTAAGAACCAAAGAACTAGACTTGAAATAACTGCGCAGAAACTAGATGGAGCCCCTGTTAGTGACCATTTCACATATGTTGAGTCATAGAGAAAATTACAATGAAAACTAAGGTGATCAACTTAGTCTTAACTGCTACACCTTTTCATTATTCTACTGTTCTTCGAGGTGCATAATTGTCAATGGAAGATTAAACCAAGCTAGTGCAGTTTCCTTTGCTAATGTAATGAGAAGAGACACAAACATCGTTAAATACGAGGGAATGAGATTAGTAGACCTTATAAGAGGCAGCGAGGAGTTGGTGCTACTTAAAAACCATGGATTAGAGTGCAGATACTCTAGTCCCACATTGTTTATTGACAGTGAGTAGCTCCATCATATAAGCATATAACCCTCGAGGGACAAACCAAACCACACAAACTGTGTTACCACTTTTGGACAAGAGGAGATGAAGCTCAAAATGTTGGTGTAGACCAACATATCTACGCAGGCATCTGGTGGGCCAGTTGTATAGCTTAAGAGGGCTTGAGATGGCTTCACTCTGCTGAAACTGACACGGAACAAAATCTTCACTAGATGGTAATTGTACAGCAGATTATGTGAACAGACATAGAAAATTATTTGGAAAACAAAATCACTAAAAGGGCCAAGTTGTTTATATTGGCAGAACAATATCTTAATCATTAGTAATTATAATGTGTAAAATTGCATGGAACTTGGAAGAACTGCTGCAAATTCCTCAGTTAAGTAAAGAAAGAAAGCCAGTGCGATTGTCAAATGACTTGTTCACATGCTCATGAAAATGACTTGAAAAATAGGAGAGTGGAGTATTTAGAACATATTGTCTTAATCATTAGTAATTGTAATGTGTAAAATACTAAAATTGCATGGAACTTGGAAGAATTGTTACAAATTCCTCAGTGAAGCAAAGAAAGAAAGCCAGCGCACATGGTCAAATAACTTGTTCACATGCTCATGAAAATGACTTGAAAAATACAAGAGTGGAGTATCTAGAACATATTGTTATAAGAATGCAAGATGTGACAGAAAAAGATACCGGGCAATCATATAATGATGGTCAGGACAAGGACCTTCAAGGAGTTTTGGACAAAGAAGCAGAATAAACAAACTCTACATCTCAATCAAGACAGTGGTCCCAGTTGCTAGCAACAAGACATCCCTGTTCCTTCACTTATACTAGGCAAGGGAGACATGGAAGCTTAGAATGATAGTTTCTATATTAATAAGTAATAATGATTTCATCAATTTATTAGTTAGAGCTTCACGATGACAAGGGCCTTCCAGGTATTTTGGTAGTTATAATTGCATGATGAAAAGGGCCTTCCAGGTGCTTTGGCAGTTCAAATGCTAGCAACAAAATATCGCTGTTCTTCCACCGTGGTCAACTTGGTCATCAAGACATGGAAAGCTAGATGCCCTGCCTTGCTTAATAAAAGTTTCATCAATATATTGGTTGGGGGTTTGGAGTTTAACAAGGACAAGAACCTTAAGAGGAACAAAACCTTCATTTTAAGGAAGATGATAGTACAGACTGCTAGCAACAAAATATAGTTATTCGCGATGCTTTTACCGTTGTTAATTTGGCAAAGACATGGAAAGGTAACTATTAGTGTTGATTATTGCAAACTGAAAAGGTTGCTCGTGCAGTAAGCAATGAATTAAATCTTCATATCAGGTTGCATGTTCTATGGTTTCTGTAAAAGCGATGCTTTTTTTGTTGAAAGAACTGAAAGGACTTCTTTTCTTGGAAGAAAGGTAAGGGCATTGTTTGATCATAGACAAACAAAAAAGGAGTACTTTTCCAACGTAATTTTTTCCAGCACTCCATACCCTGGCACAAGTTTGAAACTATCCTTTCTCTTCTACCGCTATTTTG
Organism: Bonia amplexicaulis; assembly: GCA_036346245.1. Taxonomy (NCBI): domain Eukaryota; kingdom Viridiplantae; phylum Streptophyta; class Magnoliopsida; order Poales; family Poaceae; genus Bonia; species Bonia amplexicaulis. Next base: position 9,655,713 of record CM070763.1, on the reverse strand, counting down.
CACCAATAGTTCAGATTGTTCAAACGTCAAACACATCTCATCCCAGTAAGGTTTTGTGTAGCAAGAGTGCAAGCATGCCCTCCCTAACGTTCCTAGTTTTAACTACCAACGAACAACTAGCTCTTGCCAGATACAAGGATAAAGCATAATTAGTATACTCACACTTCACTAGAGAATCTTAAGACACTTGAGCATATGCAATAGATTAAGGAAAATTAAGGCAGAAAAACACTACATCGAAAAAAGAAATAACGAAATGGTATTGCATACGAAAAATGAACAATATTAAAAATAAATATTTTTTCTCGCAAAACAAATAAATAAATAAAATTTGTCTATAAAGCAGCCCTTTTACTCCGAATTCCAATCATTAATGCGAAATGGAAAGAAGTGAGCATCCAAAGTTCCAAACCACTCCCCACAACTAGGGGTGCAAACGGATCGGATTCGGACGGATATTGCTGTTACCATATCCTAACCCATATTTTTTTTCGGATTCGGTACCAATCGGATTCGGTGCCGGATCGATCGGGATTAACCTGAGCCGTTTGCACCCCTACTTGTTTGTAAGGAATGCATGCAAGATAACAAATGGAGTAGGAGGACGATCGTCAAGAACTTGATGTTACTACTTAATAGCTGATGTGGAAGATTTTATTTTACCATTGCAAAAGAAAATGAAACGTCAAATAGTAGCACTAACCTGAAATCAAACATGAAAACGTATCGGATTCGGAACGGATATTGTTGTTACCATATCCTAACCCATATTTTTTCTCCGGATTCGGTACTAATCGGATTCGGTACTAATCGGATTCGGTACCAATCGGATTTGGTGCCGGATCGGTCGGGATTAACCCGACCCGTTTGCACCCCTACCCACAACCCAACATGATCAAACTAAAATTAATATTTCCTACCCAAAAGCACTTCTTTCTAAAGATTCAGTCTTTCCTTAAATAGTGACCAAGTAATGTGCAACTTAAGCTTACTACCTAAAGCAAGCCGAGACTTCCAACCGGATTTAGCAGGAAGGTTCCAGGAACTCACCACCCTGACGCCGCCGATGGTACCCTGGTCGGCGACGAGCTCGCGCATCTTAGCGGTTCGAGGGTGGTGCATCCACATGGTGGAGTCCATGAACTGGACGCCGTTGGCCTCGCAGGCAGCGAGGATGGCGTCGAGGTCGGCGGCGCAGAGCGCGGTGGGCTTCTCGAGGAGCACGTGCTTGCCCCGCGCGGCGGCGGCGGTGGCCCACTTGACGCGGAGGCTGGTGGGGAGCGGGAGGTAGATGGCGTCGACGCCCGGGTCGTCGAGGAGAGCCTCGTAGGAGCCGTGGAGGCGGGTGCCCGCGGGGAGGCCGTTGTCCTCGGCGAAGAGGCGCGCTTTGCCCTCGGAGCGGCTGCCGACGGCGGCGACCTCGGCGGCGGGGGCGAGCAGCATGGCTCGCGCGAGCTTGCGCGCGATGAAGGCGCAGCCCATGATGCCGAAGCGCACCGGGCGCGGTTCCTCTGGCGCGGCGGCGGACGACATGGAGGCGGCGGGCAGTTCCTCGACCGCTAGGCTGGGCGCCGGGTGGGCTTTCGATTTCGATGCGTGTGGTAGAGAGTGTACACTGATGAGTGGCCTGTGTTGTTAAGTTTGTTTCTATTTTCAACCAATTTTCTTCCGAATAGAAACCTGCTACTCGCACCGATGAGTGGCCTGTTGAAGTTATTCGAATTTATTCTGTATCTATATACGATATTTTATTATCTTATATTGGATATGGTATGATAAGTGCCGGGTGTTGTATTAAATATGATATCAATCTAGAGAACTCACTCAGATTCAAATTTTTCTTTTTGTAAAAGTTGTTTCGCTTCTCGAAAGACGAAACGCTCTATTATTTTCTCTTCTCGAAAGGAAGATTTAGGGCATCCACAGTGTGCAAAAACAGGGGGTCTTAAGCCACCTTAAGGTCGACCTTATACATTATAGGGGTGACCTTAAGCCATATAAGTTAAAAAACCTTAAGACCAGCCTCAAGCTAAAGACCTGGCCATAAGCATTAAAATACATTTTTTCTTTATCTGACAAGTGGGACCATCTTAAGGTCTAGTGGGTTATATACATTACAGCATTGGCCTTAAGGTTTAGATGAGACCCACCTTAAGACCTCTTGGGTCATATACACTATGGATGCCCTTAGGAGAGAATAAAGTTAGCACGGAAACCGAGGCCAGGGAAAATAAAAAAAGGGAGCGTGTCAGTTGATTTGTTTCTGTGAATATTTTTTTGCGAAATTGCTACGTGCGTTGAGAGTATACCAGCAGTTTTCAGTTCTAAGAATTTTGCTAGGTACATCACCCCTATTACGCCCGCAGAAGCGCGCGGAGGGCGCCCACGCCGCCCGCAGCGAGGAGCGCCCACGTCGCCCGCGCGCGCCGCCGCGTGTCGGTACGAAAAATGGTACTACGGTACCGAGGCGGTTTCTGTGTTTTCTCAAAATTGCGTCATGTGTCCTTCGCTCGCGAAAAGGTCCCCAATTTTTAGCCCTCCGCTTTGCGGGATGACCCCGCGGTTTCGGAATTGCGACGGTCCCGTTTTCACGTCTGGTCCTTGATTTTTTTCAAAAAAAACCCTTTTCTTTTTCCGAATATGCATTTTTGCCCCCGGTTTTTTTTATAGGTCCTTGTTTTTTTCGAATAACCCCTTCGCCTTTTCCGAAAATACGTTTTTTGCCCCTGGTTTTTTAAAAAACTCCTCACAAATTATCATCTCTTTTATTTTAGTACGTATGGTGGCTGGCGCGGCGTGGCGCCGCGCCTATGATTCTAGTATAATTCATATCAACAAAATTTGGATTTCTTTTGTATGACTACTCTGAATTATGATATTTCGTTGTTGAATCCGTTGATGAGAAGCAACGTAAATATCGTAAGGTCTTATCTCAAATCCATCTTTATCTATCAAGTAATATTATACATAATGTTTTGGAGGAGATATCCGTCGTCGTATTATGGCTAAAGATAGAGCAGATTTGAATAACTAAGAATCTGACCAGCAAGATATATATGAAGCAGAAGCTTTATTCCTCATTCGATGGCAGAGGGAGCCTCATTTTTGAACCACCTGACAGCTTTCAAGAAAGTTATTGCAGGCCTCGAGTCTATAGAGATAAAATATGATGATAAAGATTTTGGTCTTATTCTACTATGTTCTTTGCCTAATTTGTACTCTGCTTTCAGAGATACTATTTTATATAACCGAGATACTCTTACTCTCAGTAAAGTTTATGAAGCATTGTATGCTAAAGAAAAGATAAAACTTATGGTTTCTTGTGAAAGTTTAAGTACGCATGCAGAAGTTTTGTTTGTTCGCGATAGGCAATACGAGAAGGGTTCAAACGACGATTTAAGAGGCAGAAGCAAAAGTAGATACAAAGGCAGATCTAAATCCAAAAACAAGAAGTCATGCAAGTATTGTAAGAAAAATGGCCATGACATATCTGAATGCTGGAAGTTGCATAACAAGTATAAGAAGAATAACAATTTCAAGAATGGTCAACAAGAAAATAAACATAAAGTCACTGTTGTCACTAAAGAAGATTTTGATGGAGCTATTTTCATTGCCTTTACGAGTGATTCCAAAAACCGTGGATGAATAGATTCTTGATCCAGATTGTACATTCCATATGAGCCTAAACCATGAGTAATTCGTTATCTATGAAGCTACACCATATGGATCCATGTTAATGAGTGATAATACACCATGCAAAAAATGCATGTATTGGTTCTATCTAGATCAAAATATTTGATAGCACTATGAGAACTTTGTAGGAGCGGAAGGTAGGCGGTGTCGACACCCGGGTCATTGAGGAGGGCCTCATAGGAACCGTGGAGGCGGGTGCCTACGCGGAGGGTGTTGTCTGCGGCAAAGAGGCGCGCTTTGCCCTCGGGAGCGGCTGCTGACGATGGCAACCTTGGTGGCAGGGGCGAGCAGCATGGTGCGAGCGAGCTTGCGTGCGATGGAGGCGTAGCCCATGATGTCGAAATGCACCAAGTGCGGCTCCCCCAGTGCAGCAGTGAACGACATGGAGGCGGTGGGCAGGTGGCATGGGCTAAAACTCGCTAGAGGCGATGAATCGATGACGGAAAGCAATTTTGGCTAACTTTGGAAAAAAAAACCTGATTCACAGCTATTCCTTGCACCAAAACTAAATTAACTTGACAAGAAGGTGGAGGATATATGGAAACACAATATGATGCGAAAGGATTGTAAAGATTTTCATCGGAGTGCTTGAAACACGAGTTGGGAAGAAGATCGGTTTCACGAGCGATATGCTCGCGGATACAAAATTAAAATAGGTTTTTAATTAATTAAAGTTTACTTTATTCGTATTAAATAATTTTAATTTTACAAAATTCATATTAACCTTTAATTAATTCAAGAAAAATACAAATACTTTTTTTATTTTAAAAACTTCAAAAATGCTATGAAAATCAGGATGTTACATACAAGACATTATAGCATATAAGATTTCCTTTGTGATTTTCAAATATTGTAATTTTGATTTAGCAAACAAAATACATTTGAGATATTAAATTTTATATTTTGATATCTCTCTCTTTACATGAAAGAGAGGAATGGGAGATGTGTCGGTCTAGCAAATTTACATATTTCATTTTTCAACAGCTCATATCTTCACATTTGCGCTTGCTAGATTTTGCAATTGTATTTGCAATTCCGCATATAACTCTAGATGAGATCTGAATACTTACCGTTGACAACATGGTTTCCTTCTCTTGATCAAGATTTTTACTAAGAGAAGAAGGGATCCCAAAAATATCACAAGAATCTCATGTATTGGTCCTTGTAAATCCATTTTAGAAAAAAAAAAGAAATCAAAAGTATGAAATATTTCGGAAATCTCATGGTTGCTCTTTCATTATGATTACCCATCAATCGATATCCTCTATTGCTATACTTTTCATGATCACCTATTCTTTGCATGTAACTCGCATAACTCCATCTCGAAGTGATATCTACAACCTTAAAGTTCAAGCGGCCTCAAAGATATTAGATTCTTTTTAAGCCGGGAACATACCAAACTTCTGTCAATGTACTATGTGCTCCATCATATATCTCTAATGTAATTGTTCCTATCTTAATACTCTCTCTAGTCACAAATACATATCGTTTTGGGAATGTGCAATCAAACTTTCAAAACTTTGGCTATCGACATCTTCCTAGATATTTGGAATAGATACATGAAATTATATGTGTAGTTTTGTTATAAAAAGAACTTTCATAATATTATAATTTTGTTAGGTTTATAAATATATTACAAGAGAAATTAGTGATCAAAGTTGCATTTTGGAAACCATTTTGATGTCTAAAACGAAATATATTTGTGACTAGAGGGGGTAATTGCATACTCCTTGCAAACTGCCAAGTGAATAGTTTGATGCACCGGGCGTAAAGGTCATTTGTCGAACATATCCCTCACCAAAAATATATAGAAGCAACATCTTGAATTTAATATCCATTCATGAATATTAAATTCATCTTTCGCTATCACCACTAAGCATGCACCCCTCATTTGCTTCAAACTTGGACAATCTTTTATCATATGACTATTCTCGTTACATAGATAGTATACATGTGTGCCCTTGTTCTTGCCCTTTTTATTCGTATGACTCTTGCTTTTGCTTGCAACACCAATGATAGCCAATGCTTGATCATCCATAGATGAAGATGCCGATAACTCTTTTAAGGACTCTACCCCTAATAGATATGCAACTGTATTATTGAAATTGAGTGTGCTTTTTCGAATGAGAATATTTATCACCAATTACTCCCATGATAGTGGTAGAGATGAAGCCAATATGACGACTTGTCTCCTCAAGTTTCTTTTCATCCACACTAGCCAGTTGCATGATAAACTTATTGAAGACATTGAGATCGCTAACAAACCGTGTGCCTTACTCTATACACAACCTATACAATTGCTACTTTAGCACCCACCAGTTTGTCAACAATCTCTCCATATACAACTCTTCTAAGTAACTTCATAATTTCTTTGGTGATTTTTTTTATCATTGAGTACTTTACCTGACCAGAAAGGCGTAAACAGATTGTACTGATAATCTTCCATTGCACCACCTTCCATTTTTCAACAGATGTCTTTTTAGTCTGTCCCCTTCAAGAACATCTGTCAAGCACTTGCTGGACAAGATCGTCCTCCACCACACATATCCACATACTGAAATTTGCTCCGTTGTCTAATTTCTCTACTTGATTTTACATCGTCGACATCGATGTTAATCTTTTGCTTCCTGATGCTTTGCTGACTTCTCAAAAATCATATTATACTGGCATTGGCTTTAATACCCCTCATTATGTACAGCAGCCCCTGAATTGGATCAAAGTTGTCAAATACGATACGAGAATGCACGGGATGAAGAACAAAGCAGATGAATTCCGCAGAGAGAACTAAAATAATGACGTTGAAGCAATCATGATGAGAGAGAAATATTTAGTGAAATTGACAGCAAATTACTTAAGTACAATATCAAAAGAGTAAAAGGTATTGTTGCTCTCTCACAACCCATTCGAATCTTTTAGGACCATCATATTCTTACTCTATACAAGAATCTAGTACTAAAGAATAAACTAACCTTTAATCCTCTAGGGCATCTCTAACTTGAATTGCTCGAGTTCTCTGTGGTCACACCTTATAACTTTATATATTTTTTCCTAGTTCTTCTCTAAAATAAAGTAGAAATCCTAAACCAGTACCATTTACCGGTAGAACATCTTCACGTCCTAGTAGGTTAGAGTACGTGTCATCCTATCTAAAAATTATACCATTTATTGGTAAGAACATCTGACTTGATACACTGTAGTATTGTCCCGAATATGACCAGAATCCTTCAAATTATCTCAATAAGCAGTTCTGTGTAGGATTCAGAAGTATAGTTTGAGCAAATACACGAAGTACAAGACATGGACTGGAGACATATCATCGAAATGAACAGTTATCTGTTGTATTTTGCTGCAATATCAACTGGCTCAAATCCGTTGTCAATGGGATGCTTTCACTGCATCCATTACAATCTGCGTCTTCCGGTTGATGGCCGGCCACTCCGCCGGCGTCCCGGATGTTCTGTACCAATTCCTGGACCATGTGAGCCTCCTGTGGCAGCTCTGTCGCGACGACATGCTCGCTCGGCAGCGAATCCCATCCGCTCTCGAGCTTGGCAAAGCCTGACCTGGAGGCCACGCTGAACGGGGCAGACTTCTCTTCATACGGGATGACGAAGTCGGTGACATGAAGTGTGCCGTTTGTGCCAACGACGGTCATGTCCAGGGTGAGGTTGGCGAGGAAAGAACAGTGGAAGGTGGCGATCTTGCCGTCGGCACAGCAGAGCGTCGCGCCGCAGGCAAGGAGCACGCCGGCTTGGTTCTTGACAGGGTCACGCAGCGCATCACATTCTTGGGCGGCTCATAGCCATTAGGCCACAAGATTGCACGGATGCAGTAACACCCGACATCGCCGAGTGCATCCAGGGCATCAAGGTCTGGCTTTACCCTGATGTCATTTCAGAGGAAATCTTCATTTGCTCGAAAGCTGGTCATGGTGTTTATCTGAAGCAAAAGAAGAAGAAACAATGATTTATAAACTATACTATTTTGCAGAAGACTCCAAATTAAGTGGAAACAAACATACGGAGTTATATCAAGAAAACAATCACTATATGTAGTAGCGAAACACTTGAAGCTGGTAATGGGAATAGATCATTTCATAAGCATCTAATAATTCAAATATGTGCTGTGTGTTGCTGTGACTGCAGCCATTTCTGAGTCTGTTTCTAATGGTTCCAAAATTTCTCCATACTCATACACCAAGAACCACAATGATACTTTGCAAACATCCTGTGATCCATTATCCACTGCCTTAAATATATGTTCAGAGCTGACGTGTTCTTCACAAGCGAACACAACAAATTCAAGCTTGAAATACCTGAAGTTCTGAACATACAATACAAAACCAGCCAAAACAAGTTACAGATTTGGATTGAACTTCGGTACATAACAATCAGCAATGAGGAGGAAAGCAAATTTCAGAACTGAAACTTGTTAGTTCTGCAAGAAGCAGTTTCACAAACTCTGAACACAAGATACAGCAAGATTCTATCTCGAAACACACATTTTAGCTGTGAGATCATGTAGAGGTCACCGTATGGTTGTGATGAGTTATTGAACTTTGGATTAGAGTATTTGTGGTGTTTGAGTTTGGTTTTGGAGGATTTTACAAAAGACTGCATTCTGGTTGGTCTGTCTGCTGAAATCTTCAGGTCAAGCGGTCTGACCGCTTTGTTTTGGCGGTCTGACTGGCAGACTTCGACCGCTGATAGTAGTCGAAGGAGTGGTCCTCGACTTTGTAGTAGGCCGGTCCGAACGGCCGTGTATTGGGCGGTCCGATCAGCAGATCAACCACGGATGGTCGATGGTCGATAGTCATAGGCTTTGTGATTGCTAGTCATAGAATTTGCGATCGGTAATCGTAGAGTTCGTGATCGATAGTCGTGGGCGTTGCGATCGGCTGTCGTAGACCTCGAGTACTTGTGTCAGACCAGCCAGTAGTTTGACCGACTGATACTTGAGGTCTCGACGCCGAAGATGACTGATACTTGTGGGGTGGTTGCAAGCCGGAACGACAAGGAACTGAAGCGGAAGCTACCAGTGATGGACATGATGGGCAATGACAAGGTGGACCGGGACTAGGCTCAGAGAGAACTCAAGGTCTAGAAGGTTTAGATTGAGCTATGCTAGTTCATTAATGAAACATGGGTTAGTATTAACTCTTTGTTCTTGACCTAAGTTAAGAAAGTGCAAAAAATCTCTTTTGTGCTAAAAAACTGATCTCACCAATCCTTTCTCATGAGACAGCTCATTATTGCACTAGGCATGAACTCAGGGGAAGTTTTGGGTGACTAAGATTACTTCCTTAAGCTTCTTATTTGGAGTAATCGCATAAAGCTTGAGATCTAGCACATGGCTAAGAAAATAAAATCTTGTGAAAAAATGGTTGAAGCCAAACATGAATTTCTGAAAATGCCACATGTGCTAAATTTGCTCAATTACAAGAGATATCTAATGCTTGAACACAATGTCTCAATCTTGAATTTATAGCACTCTAAATTAACTCAATTATAGCTTCTTGGTTCCACTTAGAATATTGACATGGTTTGACTCATTTTTGGATACCTTTAACTAGATTATAATCTTGAGTAGCTTGACATGTTAAACAATCCATTTAATTTCAGATTATGGCTTATTTGGATTTAGCTTGACTATACATGGTTTGCCATGATCTAAATAACACTTTCACTTTTTTGGCTCAGAGTAATATTTGGAAAGTCACTTTGGATAGTTTTCATGGCTCCTAAATGCCTAAAATAAATAAAATACAGTCACTCCATTTCATTCATGTTTTATCTTCTTCCATGCATCTTGATGACTCTATTACTAAAGGGGGAGAATGATTGAGAAAAAGACATTAAGGGGTGCAATGGGATGCAAAAGGCATTAAGGGGGGAGAATGCATGGGATGAGTTGCAAAACTTGCTAATTGGAACCTACAAATGTCAAATGAGATATTTGAGTGAGGGGAGCTTCATTGTATATCATTTGCTCTCTTTTGCATTTTTGGCTCATCATCTTGCTATGAAAATGTCATGGTGAGCAATTGCTCTTTTCTTTAGACCTTGAGCAAGATTGGGCTTTTGTGAGGTTTTAGGTGTGATTCAGAGCTTTTATAGAAAACTTGTTCATTTCTGTTATTTGCTCTATTTCACACTTTGCCAACATGGCCATGAGTTCCTTCTCTTTGTCTATTGGACCATGTGTGGTTTTTGCATATTCTTGCTTTTCTTTTCAAAAACAATCTCATCTTCGTGCCTTTTCGGTGTTTGTCAATGCACTCATCAAGGGGGAGATTGTGAGACCATGTGGAGGTCACCTCATGGTTGTAATGAGTAATTGACCTTTGGATAAGAGTTTTTGTGGAGTTTGAGTTTGGTTTTTGAGGGTTGTGCAAAAGACTGCATTCTGGTGGGCTGTCTGCTGGAATCTTCTGGTTAAGCGGTCTGACCGCTTTGTTTTGGCGGTCTGACCGATAGACTTTGACCGCTGACAGTATTCAGAGGCGTGGTCCTCGACTTTGTAGTCGGGCGGTCCGAACGGTCGTGTGTTGGGCGGTCCGATCGGCAAATCGACCACCGATGGTCGATGGTTGCTAGTCGTAGGCTTTGTGATCGGTAGTCATAAACTTTGCGATCAGTAGTCATATACTTCGTGATTGATAGTCGTGGGCATTGCGATCGGCTGTCGTAGACTTCGAGTACTCGTGTCAGACCAAGCAGCGGTCTGACTGGCCTGTGCTTGGTGGTCAGACTGGCTTCTCTCGGTGGTCTGAGGTTGTTCTCTGGAATTCTAGGGGTTTTGGTCAAGGTTTGACCTGGGTGTTATTGCTAGCGTGCACATGGGTTTATTGTTTGGTCATAAGCTTAGGATCAGTATTTTGGTTGCATATTTTTTTGCATAGTGCGTTGTATGGATTAATTGCGCAAATTGAAGACTTTGTGTATTTTGCGGTGCTACGTGACGGTTTGCTTATTGGTTTTAGTTGCAGGACTTCAGAGCTAGGTCATGGTGAGACGTAGGAGGACCTGGACTAGGCATAGGGTGGTGCTAAGGTCCAGAATGGTCAGAGAAACGCCGAAGATGATTGAGGCTTGCAGGGCGGTTGCAAGCCAGGACGACGAGAAATCGAAATAGGAGCTACCAGTGATGGACATGATGGGCAACAACAAGGTGGACCAGAACTAGGCTCAGGGAGGAGTCGAGGTCCAGACGGTCAAGGAAGCCGGGTGTCATCATGTGCGAGAAGAGGCATGTGATGCACCATGTGACTTTAGCCGGTTGCAAGCGAGGACGGTTCGGTGGCATCCGGACGTGTGAGAAGCTTGGTGGCAAGTTATTGGGGCCACGTGGAAGATGGCGAATCACGGGCGATGCTTCATGGAAAAGGAAGCGAGAAGCTTCGACGAAAGTGATAGAGGGGTATATTGGTAAAATTGCTACGATTGGGGTGAGGATTGGTCGATTTCTATTGGCTATGATTGGGTCGAGTAGGATCGACGGGCCTGATTATCGCAGCACGGTTCTATATATAGAACCGCTCGTGATGAATGAATATCACGATGGTTCGATATATAGAACCGCTCGTGAATTAGAGCACAAAATTTTATATACCGATGCAATATAAACAACTAGTCTGAAAAGATAAAATAGAAAAATTTTATATGGCTTATATATACTCATTTGAAAGGTATCAACGAGATCTACAACTTTTCAGTTGAAGCAAAATCCAAATTCCTAAAGGAAGACCAAGAAAAAAGGCAAAAACAGACACCAAAAACTTCCAACGCAGGTTTAGGTCCAAAGATGGCCGATTTTGGAGGTCTTGGAGGGCGACTAGCGCAAGCAGGTCGTTATTTTTGGATCGGGCTCGTCGTTAGCTTTCCAACGAGTACAAGAACGTCGAAAACGGACACCGTATGCAAAAGTTATGCCCGTTTTACTGAAGGTGTCTCAAAACTGAATCATACTCAGACTTAAGCGGGAAAAAATGAAATTTTGAGGAATTGCAAGGCGGAAACACATCACGCACGGTTTTATTATAAAACCGTCAGGATACTAGAATATCGAGACGGTTTTATAATAAAACCGTCGTGATATTCCAAATTATCACAGACGGTTTTATAATAAAACCGTCAGCGATATTCTAGTATCACGACGGTTTTATATTAAAACCGCTCAGCGATAATCAAATATCACGACGGTTTATATTATAAAACCGTCGTGATATTCAAAGATCACGCATCGCTCAGCGGTAAGAACCGTTTATGATACTTCTTTTTCCCGCCACAAATACCACAGACGGCCTCCAAATGAAAATCGTCTATAATAGTATACATCACAGACGGTTTCATAAAACTGTCTGTGATTTAGCGTCTAGTATTAGGCTTTCTGTAGTAGTGTGACTTCCATGCTTATATAACATCAAAATGGCCCTTTACTCCACGAGCTAACCCATGACAAATCACTCAATAACAATGCCTGAAATATGACTGAATAAAATTAGCATGGATCTGAGTGAATAAAAGAATGCATCTATAATAGTAAACAAGCAATATGTTGCTTCTTTCTAGTGTTCTACAGCCATCAGATGTTTGCCTTATGCTAGCAAATAAGAAACCACATTGGTTAACTGGTTAATCACAAATTAAGTTTGCATGTATATGAAATATGTGTTTTAGAAGTAAAGTACAGGAAATAGCAATAGTTATTATATCATGGTCCAGTAGTCAATCAATCTTTTGAACTGCCGTTTGTTATAGACTCTCAAAAATCACACAAATTTATTATTTTTGTGAACAAATTGTCTACATGGAAGAAATGCGTACAATAGTGGATTGCAGTGATCCTGTAATAGTTGCCTTGTCTCTTTCTTCAATAAGAAATGCGAAAACAACAATGGATGACTGGTTGCATCAATTTTACCTAAAGTCCTAATTTACCAAATTCGTGATTTACCAAATCCCCAATTTAGAAAATTATAGTACCTAAATCAATCCCTAGTTTTTTAAGGGAATTAGCCAGTAGCTAGGGTGAGAGGGATGGGGACAGCGGCAGCGGGTGTGGGAAGAGGCGCCATGCAAACAAAGGGTTTGCTTGGGCGCTTGGGGTGGGCTAGTTCGATGGCAAATTATAAGTAATTTCCTTCGGCTTCGGAAGGTACTTTTGTTTCTAGTAGGTTGACTTCCCACGATAATGCAAGGGAAGGTTGTTTCTTCTTGCTAGTTCATTTCTGAGATAACTCCTCGTGACAAATAGAATCAGATTATTTTAAAAAGCTCTAGGTACTCCTACTCGCTTAAAAGATCTTCTAGAGAAGGAGGGGGGACATGGCCCCCTTTAGCCCTCGCGAAAGCTCAGCCTCTGCCAAACGAGGCCTCAGCCTAGTTACATGGTGGATCACATTCCTTCGATCCTTCTTGTTGGTTTGGGAGACTACGACGATTCAGAAAGTGGAGCGGTTTGAAACGGACACTGGAAAATGGAAATGCATGTGTAGGATGTGGGCCGCTCTTGTGGGCGTGGGCTTTCCCAGCCCATTCTTCTTACGAACGTACGTGCAACTAACCGCGTGACTACTAATCCTTGACCATCGAAGGCGACTCGCTGCCTCTGCATGCTCCTCTTTCCCGGACACACTGCAGGCATATACTTATATATTCATGCGATTATTGGTCTACAAGCCACTACAGATCCTACCAAATCTGTGAAAGGTGCAGATCTTCGCCCGGACAACGTACTCCAAAAACCGAATCAATGTGCTCCCAAAGTCCGCTTTACAGTATTTATCTACAGTCCACCATGTGCACGGACCAAGACGAAGCACTAAATCTGAAAAAAAAAATTAAATAAGAAATGTCCACTTATATCCCTATTAAATAGGATATTATAAGCACGTAACCTATTCCAAAATATTTAAGAAGTAGAGAGTGAATACTGCACTCTCGATTTCCACAATTGATAAATATTTTGAAAAGGGGAGCAGTATATGGGTCTGTTTTTTACAGCTTTTAAAACTGACTTTTGGTTTTTGTTAGAGATAGCATGTAATCCTCTATCTTTAGCATTGCTTCTTCTATGTTTGGACTATAGAGATTGTATTGTAATCCTTCCCGGTTATCTCTTCTCCGGGTTATTTAATTGACATTGGCCCGTACTGTTTGTACGTGAGCTGAGCCAAACTCCTCTTTCTCATTATGTTCGCTTGGTATCAGAGCGGATAAATCTCGCCGTTCTTTTTTTCTTCTCTTCCGCTGCACCCATGGAGAATCCCTCTACACAGCTTCCCACCGGCGGCACCATTACACCTCCACCTCCATCTTCCCAGGATGCTGCCGCCAACCTCGCCACGACCCTTGCTGCCGCCCATGCCGCGGCTGCAGCCGGCAATCATGAGGATCTCCTGGCTGCCCTAGCCACTGCGCAGGTGGCCCAAGATGTCATCACGGCGTCAACCTCAGCACCATCACCAGACATCTCCACGGCCATGGTGATCCCGACACATGCGCAGAACGTCGCGCTCGCCGGCGCGGCACCTGCGCCCTCTCCTCCGACGGTCGGCACCCTCAGCATCCCTAACGTCATGACGCATGTGCCCGTCACGCTCGACATGAAGAGTCCGAACTACACCAAGTGGAGGACCTTCTTCGTCGCCTTCCTCGGCAAATTTGGTCTGCTAGGCCATATACTCAACCCTCCTCCTCCGGTCGATGCCACCGGCACCTGGGTGCAGGAGGACTTCGCCGTCCTCACCGCCCTCTACTGCTCCATCGCCCACGACGTCCTCGACATCGTCATGGAGCCCACACAGACGGCTCGTGATCTATGGGTCGCCACCGAGAACGTCTTCTGTGACAACCGCGAGACGAGGATCATCTATCTGGAAACGGAGTTTCGGAGTCTTCGTCAGGGCGACATGTCGGTGACCCACTATTGCCGGCGTCTCAAGAACCTCGCCGACTCTCTCCGGGACCTCGGCGAACTCGTCTCCGACCGCACCCTTGTCCTCAACCTCATCCGTGGCCTTAGCTCTCGCTTCGCCACCCAGGCGAAGCTGCTGCCCCTTCAAGTCCCCTTCCCGACCTTCACCAGCGCCCGTTCGTCCCTTCTCCTGGCAGAGATGCGCCACCCCGCAAACGGCATCGCAGCCGACAACGACGTCGCCCTCTTCGTTGCCGCCCCTTCAAGCCAGGCAACCTTCCACAACAAAGGCAAGCATGGCAAGGGCAAAGGAGGCAAGGGGAAGAACGGAGGTGGCGGCGGCAACGACCGCAACAGCGCTGGCGCTAGCCGTGGTAGCAATCGCTCTGGCTCTGGTGGCTCAAAGCAGACGCCGCCCCCGCCATCTGGTCCATGGGTGATGATGGCACCGTGGTCTTCTGCGCCGTGGGTGGGTCCACAGCCGTGGGCTGCCTCTTGGAAACCTGCCAGTGGCCCCAGACTTCTTGGACCGCGGCCCAACCTTCCGGTGCAGCAGGCTTTCCACATGCAACAGCCTCCCCAAACATCCGTTGCTGGATCAGAGGTGCCGGTCCAGCCCAACTGGGACCAAGCCGGCCTCGTCGCCGCACTGAATAACTTGCACATGCAGGGCCAGCCTAGTGGCGGCTGGGTACTGGACACCGGCTCCACCTCCCATATGGCTTCATCCGACGGTATCCTTTACTCGTCCCAAACAATCACCTCACCCATGTATGTTACCGTTGGTAACGGTTCTTTGATTCCAGTTTCTCGTATTGGTCATACTACCCTCTCTACTCCATCCTCCTCTTATGCCATTAACAATGTCCTTATTGTTCCATCTCTCATACAAAACCTTCTTTCTGTCCGTCAATTTACCCGTGACAATTTTTGTTCCGTTGAATTTGACTCTTATGGTTTCTCCATTAAGGATCCACGTTCGGGGACCGTGATTCTTCGCTTCAATAGCTCTAGAGACCTCTACACCATCCCGGCTACCTTTGCCTCTACTCGTCCACATGCCCTCTTGTCGACTACAACTCTCCCAGCTGCGTGGCACCACCGTTTGGGTCATCCTGGCCGGGATGTCATCCATTATCTACAGAAAAGATTTGCTATACCCAGCATTGTTTCCTCTTCCAGCTGTCATGTGTGTCGTTTAGGCAAACTTGTTAAGCTTCCCTTCCCTCGCTTTCATAGCATCTCCAATGCACCCTTTTAGTTATTACACTGTGATTTATGGACATCTCCCGTTTTGAGAAATTCAGGGTTTCGCTATTATCTTATTATTGTTGACGACTACTCGCATTACTATTGGACCTTCCCTCTCCGCCAGAAATCTGATGTGTTTTCTATTCTCCAGACCTTCATTCCGTATGTTCACACACAGTTCCAACTTCCTCTCAAATGCTTCCAAACCGACAATGGACGCGAGCTCATTAACTGCGCTGTCCTCTCCTTCTTTAATACTCATGGCATCCTCCTTCGCACCTCCTGCCCTTACACCTCGCAACAAAACGACAAGGCCGAACGATCCATTCGTACCACCAACGATGTCATACGATGTCTTCTTCTCCAGGCCTCTATGCCTCCCTCCTACTGGGCAGATGCCCTTCCCACTGCCACATACCTCCTCAACCGTTGTTCTTCCCAACCTCTTGGTTTCCTCACCCCCTTTGAAAAGCTTTTTGGCACCACCGCCGATTTGTCTCACCTTCGTGTCTTCGGTTGTTTGTGCTACCCTAACCTTTCAGCCACCGCATTACACAAGCTCGCTCCCCGTTCCACCGCCTGTGTTTTCCTCGGTTATCCCACTTCCCAAAAAGGCTACAGTTATCTCGATCGCTCCTCTAACCAAGTCATCACTTCCCGACATGTTGTTTTCGACGAAACGGTTTTTCTTTTTCTACAGATGACTCAGCGACGGCCTCCTCCGACTTCAATTTTCTGCTTGACGATATCGAGCCGCCAGCGCCCGTCATGCGCGCTCCAGCCATGTGCGGCTCGCCCCATCCTCCTCTCCGACTGGATCCCACGCTGGGCCCCACGGCTCGGCCACACTGTCACAGCATGGATCGCCACAGCGGTTGTTGCGCCTTCCTCTCGGTCGGGCACCATCTCGGGCCGCCTGACCGGCAACGCCTCCTTCTCGGACTGGGCTGCACGCTGGGCCACCCGCCTTGACATCATCTCCACTTGCAGGGGCCCGCGAGACTTGGCAGCCAGTCTCACCATCCTACTCGCCCAGGTCGGGCGACGCTGGACCGGTCTTGCCTGCGCCGGCCTCACACGTGGCACCCTCTTCATTGCCCATCTTCGCGCCGAACTCGCCCGAGTTCCCAGAGGCAACGGCGGCACCCTACCAGCGCCACGCTCTGTCGGTCTCCCGTCCGGCGCCCGGTCCCCATCCTATGATGACCTGCGCCAAGGTCGGTATAGTAAAACCAATTAACCGCCTTAATTTGTCCGTGTCCCGTTCTCCAGCTACTTCACCACTTCCAAAGACATACCGCACAGCTCTTCAGGATCCCCAGTGGCTGCACGCCATGCGCGACGAGGACGAGGCTCTCGTTCATAATAAAACATGGACCCTTGTACCTCGTCCCCCTGGTGCAAACATCGTCTCCGGCAAATGGGTCTACAAGCACAAGTTCCACACCGACGGCTCTCTCGCCCGTCACAAGGCTCGCTGGGTTGTCCGCGGCTACTCCCAGCAACCCGGCATTGACTACGATGAAACTTTCAGCCCCGTCGTCAAGCGGCAACCATTCGGTCGTCCTCGGCATCATTGTCGGCAAAGTCTTGGCCTATTCATCAACTCGACGTAAAGAACGCCTTCCTCCATGGCACCCTCGACGAGACGGTCTACTGTCAACAACCGTCCGGCTTCGTCGACCCCGACCATCCCGACTACGTCTGTCATCTCCACAAGTCTCTTTATAGCCTCAAGCAAGCTCCACGAGCGTGGTATCATCGCTTCACTACCTACGCCCGCTCCATCCGCTTCGCTTCGTGGCTTTCCGACACGTCGTTGTTCATCTACCGCACCGGCCCCGACATCGCGTACCTCCTCCTCTACATCGATGACATCATCCTGACGGCCTCCTCCTCACGTCTCCTTCGCCACCTTTCGACGCGTCTTCATGACGAATTTGCCATGGCTGACTTGGGCAATCTTCACTACTTTCTCGGCATCTCCGTCAAGCGCACCACCGCTAGTCTCTACCTCTCCCAACGACAGTATGCGGTCGATCTTCTTCAGCACGCCGGCATGGCCGAATGCCATCCCACAGCTACACCGGTCGACACCAAGTTCAAGCTCTCCGCGACTGATGGTATTCCTCTCCGCGACACAGAGGCGACTGAGTACCACAACCTTGCTGGAGCACTGCAATACCTCACTCTTACCAGATCGGATCTTTCCTACGTCGTCCAGCAGGTGTGCCTCCATATGCACGCGCCGCGGGATGTTCACATGGCATTGATCCGACGCACTCTGTGTTACGTCAAGAGTTCGCTAGACCATGGTCTGTTTCTACAGCCTCTCCGTCCTCTTCGCTCACGGCATACACCGACGCGGACTGGGCGGGATGCCCGGACTCCAGACGTTCCACTTCTGGCTACTGTGTCTTCTTCGGCGACAACCTAGTATCTTGGTCCTCCAAGCGCCAGGTCACCGTCTCTCGCTCTAGCGCTGAGGTGGAATACCGAGCTGTCGCTCATGCCGTCGCCGAGTCATGCTGGCTTCGTCTACTCCTTGGAGAGCTCCACGCTCCCCTCACCTCCGCGACGGTAGTCTTCTGCGACAACGTTAGTGCCGTCTACCTCTCAGCTAATCCCGCGCAACACAAGCGCATGAAACATATTGAGATCGATATTCACTTCGTTCGCAAAAAGGTGGCTCTTGGCTAGGTCCGCGTTCTCCACGTGCCCTCCTCGCACCAGTTCGCCGACATCATGACTAAAGGGTTACCTGTTCAGCTCTTCGGGGATTTTCGATCCAGTCTCTACATTCGGGAACCTCCTGCTGTGACTGCGGGGGAGTGTTAGAGATAGCATGTAATCCTCTATCTTTAGCATTGCTTCTTCTATGTTTGGACTGTAGAGATTGTATTGTAATCCTTCCCGGTTATCTCTTCTCCGGGTTATTTAATTGACATTGGCCCGTACTGTTTGTACGTGAGCTGAGCCAAACTCCTCTTTCTCATTACGTTCGCTGTTTTTACTATAGTACCTAACTTTTAAATGTTGTATTTTCTCTAGACAGAATCTACAAGTTAATTGTAGTACACGTTAAAAGGCTAACATCTGTATCAACCAAAATCGTAAGCAAGTATCTCTCTTCGCAATCTCTGTCACAAATAACCAAAATTTAAAAATTTCAACAAAAACTATAACCCGCAGCTAAAAATAACATGCCCCGTACCAGATGCTACGTACTGCGAGAGCCTAGCTAACTAATCACCACACTTAAGTAATTGGATTTATGCCTTTGAAAAAAGCCAATGGATACTTCGAGACAACAGACAGTACTTGGTTTCAGTAAGCACCGCGTGTACGTATGCACGAACATCAGAGAACGCGGTGGCGGACGGTGACCTTTGACCGGGGAGACAGTGAGCTCATCCGAAAAGCTCGGCGGTGTCGGTGGAGACTAACTAAGCATGTCTGCGACATATAGAGCACACTAGTCCAGCCTACCAAGTAGTTGTATCCGGTTAGTTAGCTTTTTGATTAATTAACTAATCTTTCGTGTTTCGCTGCCTGCCGTCGGAGCAGTACTACTCTTCAAAGCACACATGCCTTGCAGCTAATTTGATTACTTCGATATATGTTAAAGCCTTAATTAAGCGCATGGCTAGCTTAATTTGACCAACATTTGTGGAAGATCCTATGGAAGGGCGGTTGTTTGCGACCTTTTGGAGCTTAGTTGTTAGGACTTTGTGGAAAGATTCGGTCGATCTCACGCATGGGGAATGGCAGATGCTAGCCAGCTAATCTGTCCTTCCATTGTGTCATTAACTATAGATGGTCGCACGCGGTTTGAGAGTATAAGGCCCGTTTAGTTGGCCAAATTTTCGTTAAATTTCTGAGTGAACTGTATTGTTTGCTACGAAATTCCTATAAAAATAGCCCATAAGCTAGCATATTTAGATGTGATTTCAGATCCATTGCGCATAGAGCAAGGAAAAAATGACTCGTGTTTTAACATGTGTTGTTTTAACATGTGTTTGAGTCAGAGAAAATGTTATCGGCGAAAATTTCGCCGGTAACCGTCGGTTACCGGTCTTACCGGTGGGGATCAGTAAAATTCTATATCGGACAAAAATTTCAAATTTATCAAAATTCAACTAAAAACTCAAATTTAAAATTGTCAATTCCAAATTTTTGGCTGAAAATTTTTGAAATTTATCTCGAACCTCCGATAAATTTTTTGACCCGATAGAATTTTCCCCAAGGGATATATTGGGAGTAGCTTCTATGTTTCAATCTTTTAGAACAAAAAATTTAAATCATGAACGAAGAGTGGATTCTAACTGCTCACAAGATCTGTGTAGCTTCAAATCGGAGGGGAATTTGGTGTGGTGGAAAACGGTGCATAAAAAAAAATCAAACACAAATAACCAAAACCAGTTTACTAGAACGACATCTACTGGCAGTCAATATGTTCAGTGGCTCAGTAGCATCTGATTGTTAATTAGTGGCAGGAGTCTCCCAAGCGGCACGCTGCAGGCCGTATCTAATTAACTAACCTTCGATGTTTGCCTGCCTGCCAGTCTGTCGGAGAGGATGCAGTACAGATGTTAGCTGTGCTGTGCTAGTTGCATGCTTGCCGTTGCCTTAATTTGACCATTTGTGGAAGATCCTAGGAAAAAGGCGGTTGCTGCTTGCTCCCTCTGGGTAGTACTAACAACTTTTAATACTGGTTACTTAAGGACAAGATTACCTTTTTCTATGAGAACTTTAAGGACAAGACTTCCAAGCAGCTAACCTCTCCTTCAGTCCTCTCCCGTTAACCAAGGTATAGGCTCATTAGCGATGCTAGTCAGTCAATAGTGGCCTAATTAGTTTACACTACAGTCGTTTTCACACCATGCATATGGCTAATATCCACAGTAAGTTATCCCTAAATTAGTATTTGTTGGGCAAAGCAGTAGTACCGCTTGCTGGCTTAATTTGCTGGGTTGTCTAGGCAGTAGTACCGCTTAGCAGTTGGCATGTGTCTTGATAGCAGTAGTACCGCTTAGCAGTTGGCATGTGTCTTGATTTGCAAAGTGTTGGGATGGGAGCTACATGTGAAGCATGCATACATGCAGGCTCTTGTGGGCTTTTGGGTGGTCCCGATGGGCAGAAGACGGTGCCTCGAACAACATTATTAGTAGCATTAGACTATTCCATCTATATTGGTACTGCTTCGATATAGGCTGATCACTGTTCAAGCTGCAAAAGCTTAATTTGCTGGGTTGTCTAGGCAGGTATAGCATAGCTATCTTAATTGCATATATATCCTCAGGCTGGCCAAAATTAAAGACTAGTGACATTTGGGCAGAGGAGCTTGTTAGGATACATGTATACTATATTAGTGTAGATTAAAATTTTCTACCATATAAATCAGGAAACCATACGAATAAGAGATCATAGAGCTTACCACTGAACGTGCAATACAACGGAAGTAGAGTTGAAGCGATTGGTTTAACATAACACGCGTCGATGTAATGGAAGTAGTTAATCGTCCTCTAGCCAACCGTCTCCACCTTGCTATCGTCCCGATCAGCACCTCAGTTGCAGCAATGCGTCTATCAAAGTTTACACATCCGGTGATGGAACATCGTGTGTCAGTGTGTTAGCACCAGTGTGCACAACAGAGGCTTTGATAGATTGCGGCTAGGATTTCGATGGGTGTGTCTCGAGATACCTCCCTCAACCACTGCGCCTCTCTTTATATAGCTTCCAATCCGATTCTTATCCAATACAATCAGATATCGTATCCAATACAATGAGCCTCTGACTAGATCCTTATCCAATACGAATAGAGATCGTATCTCACTCGGAGACTATCATCCGAACCCTTATCGTTCTAACCCGTTAAGTATGTGACCCTACAGATCCATGTATATTCGATCATGGGCCAAACAACTCATTTTCGGTCTATAACTCGATAGCGGTCCCTAATAGGATCATCATGGACCAAGCCATATCTAATAGGAACATAAAAGCATTCATAGATAATCATATTAAGTTGTGAGATAGTATGATCCTTAGCATGACAATCTCCATCACCACTCTTCTTGTTCACCGATCCATCATGCTTGAAGTCACCATATGGATCTATTAAGCTATTACTCCTAGCAGCTAATAGTGAATTGCATATGAGAACATTAAGCATCACAAGTCGACACATAGACCGTTATACAATAATATGTAGCCCATGACTATAAATTAGCATGACTCATAGGTTATGAAAAACTCTGCAAAAATGAGTTATGCATAGACCGTTATACAATAATATGCAACCCATGGCTATAAATTATATACACAATGAACCATATTATTCACACAAACCCTGCAAAAATGAGTTATGCATAGAATGCAATTCTATCGCACAACATGAACACATAATATCTATAACGTGCGGTATGATTTCCTAGCAACCCGATCATCTAACTTTACACGGTTGTGCATCGCAATCTACCCCGATGGCGGTGTCCCGACCGGTAGGGGTAATGTGCAATGTTACCGTGAACAAGCACAGCTAATCACACGGTGTTATTAATTCATATCTCCACAAACCTATCTACTAACGTCGAAGTTGATTGATCTCATCAATCAGTACCTAAACCAATCCATTAATAGCAATGGATCTAAGCTATTATATTAGACCAATAATAGATCCAATCTACTACTACCATATATCAATTATATACGACCAATCTAGATCAAATACTACACAACCTAGCTCTGATACTATTGTTGGGATACGGGTAGTCTACACTAGCGTAGATTAAAATTTTCTACTGTGTAAACCAAGAAGCTATGCGAGTAAGAGTTCATAGATCGTTACCACTAGACGCGTAACACAGTTGAAGTAGAGTTGAAGCGGCCAATTTAACGAAACACGCGTCGGTGTGGTGGAATTAATTGATCATCCTCTGGCCAACAGTCTCCTCCTTGCGATCATCCCGATCAGTGCCGCAGTCAAAGCAGCTCCTCTACCAAAATCCACACATCCAGGGATGGAACGTCGTGTGTCAGTGTGCTAGCACCAATATGCAAGGAAAGAGCTTTGCGAGGTGGCAGATAGGGTTTCGATGGTGTATCTCGGGATACCTCCCTTAGAGGTGTCCAAGCGGGCCGGCCAGTAGCAGCCGCACCGCCGCCCGCCATTGTTGGCCCGGCTGCTTTCTGGTAATGCCCGGCCGCTAAGCGGGCGGGGTAAGACCAAGACGACCGACCGGCCGTGCTCGGGCTGAGGCGCGGACGGCGGTCAAGACGCAAGCCGACCCGCTTAGCATCGGGCCGTGCTTGCAAGACCGGCCCGCCACCCAACGGCTCTAAACGGGCCGTGCCGGCCCGGCACGGCACGGCCGGCCCGTTTATTTCGAAAAATAGCCGTTTTTTTACCGTTAGGGGAAAAATTCGGAAAAAATAGCAAAAAAATCGGAAAAATCTGAAATTTTTTCTATAAATAGGGGGCATCCGGCCTCCATTTTGCACACCTCAAACCTCACTCTCATCTCTCGGTTTAGCTGTGAAAAATCCGAAAGTGTTTGCGCAAATTTGGTGAAAATTTGGGCAAAATTCCGAAAATTCAAAAATCTTCAAAGATTTTTGTAGGAGCTGCAAAGGAGGTAGTAGTGCTGTCTTATTTTAATTTTTTGGTATTATTTGTTGATTTAATATTAAGTTAATCGTTCTTTCATATTTGAATTTGCAGTTGATTTAATGGAGAACTACGATTTTGAACTCTCCGAATTCGGCCTCTCGGTGGAGGATATGCAATCGTTTCAACAAGCGTATCCATCCACGGAGGATATACAACAAACTGGAGAGGCCCCGGTGGAGCATATCCATCCATCTTCTGCTGGCTCAACAAGTGCATCCACAACGCAAAGCACGGGTGCAAAAAGAACAAGAGCCAGTACATCGGTAGTTTGGAATGATTTCGACAAGAAGTTCAAGACCGACGATGATGGAAATTCAGTGAGGTATGCTGTTTGTAAAATTTGTGGTAATGAACTGACTGCAAAATCTTCAGGTGGGACGGGTCACCTACAACGACATGCGGCAAGCTGCAAAAGAAGGCAAGGAATACAAATGCGCCAAACACAGCTGCAATATAACCCCGACGGCTCGGTACGTACGTGGGAGTACAACCCAGAGGTAGCTCGAGAATCTCTTTGTAGATTGATTGCTTCTCAAGATTTACCTTTAAATTTTGGTGAGTCAGATGCTTTTCAAAAATATATTAGGAATGCTCATAACCCTCGATTTAGTTCTGTATCTAGGCAAACAACAACTAGAGATTTAATTAAATATTATAACAATTGTCGTGATAAATTGAAAGAAATGTTTCATACATGTACATTCTCTATTGCTTTGACATCCGACATATGGAGTGGTAGGGCTAGAGAAGATTATATTAGTGTTGTTGCTCATTATGTTAATGATGGTGGATAATGGAAAAAAGAATTATAGGATTTAAATTAATTAATGTTTCACATAATGCTGAAAATATTGCAGAAAGTATTATTAGAGTTGTAGAAGATTTTGGCCTTGCAGATAAGATTTTTTCTATAACTTTAGATAATGCAGCTGCAAACACTAGAGCTATGGAAATTCTTACTCCTATGTTTAATTCTTATGCACAATCTTTTTTACTGCATCAACGTTGTGCTTGTCATATTATTAATCTCATTGTTAAATCTGGTTTAAAAAGATTAAATGCTTGTATTGATTTTTTTTAGGGATGCAATTTCATTTATTAATTGTTCTAACCAACGAATAGTCGCATATAAGAGTTTTTATGTAGCAATGAACGTTCGTCCTAGAAAATTTGGTTTAGACATGCCTGTTAGATGGAACTCTACTTACCTTATGCTTAAACATATATTGCCATATAAGAGCACATTATCTGTATTCCTTCACACCCAAAGCCATCAATCTCGTAGCTCCTCCAGTAGAACCCAAGTTAGAAACCCTGAACTTACTGAGGACGATTGGGTTGTTGGTCAAAAAATATTTTCCTTTCTAGAACTTTTTCATAAAGCTATAGTTTGTCTTTCTGGAGTATACTACCCTACATCTCCTCTAATTGTTCATAACATTCTTGAAATTGCCACTCACCTAAAAGCTTTTGAAAATGATCCTATACTACGGAATGTCAGAGTTGCCATGAAAACTAAGTTTTAAAATATTGGAGGAAATTCTATTTTATATGCATTCGCCTTTATTTTGGATCCTAGGGCCAAACTCAAGGATTTATAAATGTTTTACAACTTTTAAGTGATGCTACCGGTTTAGACTACTGTACATACTATACTACTGTTAAGGATAAATTATATGAGGTATATGATAAATATGAAAATAAATTTGGGTCTGTGCGTTTGGAAAGACCCCCCGTAGTCCCTAGCACCTCTAGGGGGACTATGCAATGGGGCAAGATTTTTGGTTCTTCGTCTAGAGATTCTCGTGCAGGTGCAGGTACACATCAGTCAGGAGGAGGAAGGCGGCAAAGCACTGGAGACCTATCAAGCTATCACAACAGTGATAGCATTAGCTTCGAGCAGGAGTTGAACATCCTCTCGTGGTGGCAAACCCAGAAGGTATCATATCCAGTGCTATCCATATTAGCACGGGATGTGTTGACTATTCCCGTCTCTACAGTCTCCTGAGTCAAGATTCATCTATCTGGAAGAATAATCGAGGAGAGACGAACAAGTCTCTCCAACGAGATGGTCGAAGTCCTTATGACCGTCAAAGACTGGAAACAAGCTGAATCAAGACTCCAACATACTACGGATAATAAAGATTTGGAAGAATCTTTTGAGAATTTATATCTTGATAGCAATTAATAGGATTTTCAATATTTTTCTTCACATGTAGTCATTAATGAGCTTTACAGTGTACTCTTTTTCTTTACCAAGGTTTTCTCAAGTTGAGTTTTTACTTGGTAAAATTTTTAATGAGGCAGTCATCCCATGTAATTTAACAAATTAATAAAGCTCATTATGCTATTGAAAACATTTATTTTCATGATTAACAATGTCTACGGTTTTCTATAATTTTTCTGATTTTTTTCTTAATTTTCTACAATTTTCTTAATTTTCTACATTTTTAAATTTTTCTTTTTTCGACTTAACGGTAGGCCGGCAAGACGGTCCGTTAAGCCTTACACGTGCTCGGGCGGCAAGACAAGACGGCCTTCGTGCGTGCAGGCAGACCGCTGCCGCTGCCAAGACGCAAGACGACCCGCTTATTACGGGTCGTGACTAAGCGGGCGTCTGAGCCAAGACGGCCCGATGGCGACTCTAACCTCCCTCACCCATTGCGCTCCCTTTATATAGCCTCTAATCGAATTTTTATCCGATATGATCAGGTATCATATCCAAATCGATGAGACTCTGACTAGATCCTTATCCAATACGTGTATAGATCGTATTTCACTCAAAGACTATCATCTGACCCTTATTGTTTTAACCCATTAAGTATGTAACCCTGTAGATGCATGTATATTCGGTCATGGGCCAAAAAAACTCATTTCCAGTCTATAAGTTGGTAGAGGTTCCTAGCAGGACATAACGACTCTCAAATATACATAAAAATCATATCGGATGAGCATATATAGTGCTTATATACTGATCCTTTTGCCTCATGATACCAGATCGAACTCATGATGAGAAGTGTGCTATCCTATGATATCTTGATTCTTTACTCGAATATGCAATGGATTACTCAGTTATGGTTGACTCCTCGATCACATTCGGCATGACCATGCAGTTCTTTATTCCAACCGCATCGAGGGGCGTAAAGATATCTCTCATGTTATATAGGAGGGGCAAATTTCATCTTAATTGTTCACATTCCTCGACATGTTTCATAGTAAACCCATAAACTGCCTTTATGACCACCCAGTTACGGAGTTGTGTTTGGTAACTCCTAAGTAAACTATTACATATGTAGAAAACTATGACGATCTCAAGTCTAAGTATTCTATATACACTATTTATGGGACCAATTGATGACACTTAAAAATATAATAATTTCCACAATATCTTATAATAGGTCAATCCAACGCTATGTTCTTTAATATGTATCCATATTATTGATTTGACATCTCTACGTCTATGATCTGTGAAACATGATCATCAATCAATATTTGTGCTGATCTATAGATCATAATTATCACACATAATGACATAAGATCAAGAATAATTTAGAATAACATCAAAACATGAATAAAAGTTCCACGAATAAGTCACACACTTGTTGATTAATATGAAAGATATTTATTTAAGAGATAAAATAATATTTTATTTAAAAGATCATAAACATAAAAATGATACAATATTTTCATAATCGTATCTAGAGCATATCCCTAACAGTGCTCTCTAGGGGTTGGCTAATCTTTGTTTCAGCTCTGATGATATGTAGCATCAACAGGTGTCCTTAGCGTTGTGTTCTCTGATGAAGTATTCCTGTGATATGAAAACTGAAAGAAGAGAGAATGATCTGCTAAGCCGGCCTACTGCCGAACTTAGTTGTGCTATTTCTAGCTATCTAGTGCGGTTTGATTTCTTGCATGTGCATGAGGTACTATCACTTGCAATGTTTTCACTTTTGATTTTAGTTTATCTTTTTCATTAAGTTGTGATGAAAAGGCCGCAAGGTTATTCCTTAGTATAATTTATTTATGAAGCTAATTAATACCTCCGACAAAACTACATAAATGTTACAATAACAGTAATTTAGAACCTTCTAAAAGACTGTTAGCATGTAATTGTGAAATTTTAAATATTGTCTACCAGAATTATCAATTTTATATATCAACAGAAGATTCAACATTGTTTTGAGAGACAAACACATGCTATATATAATAAAAACCCTTGCAGAGGCGCTTTTCTAGAGGCGAACTTGTCTCTAAAATCTGGATTTTTCTTTTCTAAGGATGTTTTTGAGAGACTTCAGAAATTGCCCCCAAAGTTTTCATCTAGAGACGATTTTTAAAGATGTTCACACTACTATAGAAAACCGTATTACAGACGGTTCAAAAACATCATTACAAATGGTTTTCTGAACCGTCTGAATTTATGGGTCAGTGATAATAGAAGGTTATCACAGGCGGTTTTCGAACCGTCTGTGGTGTAAATATCACAGATGGTTTTTAACTAAAAACCGTATGTGATAGACGATAATCACATATGGTTTTTACATAAAAACCGTCTGTGATTATTATCTATCACAGACGGTTTTTATTTACAAACCGTCTGTAGTATTCTTTTCATTTCACAAACGTAAAACATCCAATTCACATCTCAATTCATTTCACAAACATAAAACATCCAATTCGCAAATCAATTAATTGAAATGAAAACAAGCAAATATAGCAATTAATTGAAATCCAATTCACATCTCAATTTATTTCACAAACATAAAACATCCATTTCCCAAAACAACAACCAGATTGCCCATCTAGATAACACAATAAGAACAGAGAAAAGCAAAGATCATCTATGCCTAGGCCTTCTCGCCCCGGATGCAGCGCACGAGCTGGATGTCTTTGACTCCCACCATCGTCGGCGTTGATTGAGCGCTGCCGTGTACATCGTCTGCTTCGTGGGGCTATTATGGAGGAGGAGGAGAACAGAAAGGAGGAGAACAATGAGGAGGAGAACAGAAAGGAGGCTGGGTTCGTGGGTCATTATTTATAGGGGAGGGAGTGCGAAATTTTTTGGCGTGGGGACGGAGAGGTGGAGCTATGATCCGTGGGGTGAGAATTGATGGATTTCTATTGGCTAGGATTGGGTTGAGGAGGATCGACGGGCCCAGCGGTCAGATTATCACAGACAGTTGATAGCTAGAACCGTCTATGATGAATGAATATCACAGACGGTTCTAAACTAGAATCGTCTGTGATATCATTAATATCACAGACGGTTTTTACTTACGAACCGTCTGTGATAATGCAAAGTCAGAACGTATCTCTCATGTTTTGTCTAACGTATCTCGATCGTTATACGAAGCGTCTATATCATTAATGTTTGGTATACGAACCGTCTGTGCTAAAGGTTAAATATACGCGCCTAATCCAGGTCTTCTACGTACGTACGTACTGTCCTCTAGCTACTCATCTTCTTCTCCAGAATTCTCAACGTACGTACAATATGGATTCTACTGTTCTTGTGATCATCTCCTTCCTCTCATCTGCTCATCAAGAGTTGTTCGGCCGGAACCTTACATAGGCAGCCAGCAATTTACATCTTGAGCAGCTTCTCCAGACATGCCCTGCTCTCCTTCCTCGACTTTCTTGCATCCGTCAGCTCGACCTGATCATCCGCCGACGATGGAGGCGTCTCGCTGCTGCTCAAGAAAGGGAAACAGCCTTCACCCTGGTTCTTATACACAATATGCACAAAGCGGAAGAAGCAATTGTGGCATTAGAGAGACTGATGGATAGCATTGCCGATCAAGCAGAAATGGCAGATTCTGAGGAATCTTATAATGCTATCCTCTACGAGATTATGGGCTATGCTACTGATCATTTGCCCGTGTTGGAGGAGGAAGTGCTGAGGACAAGGACAATCTTAACGGCGTTTGAGAACTCAGTGGCTGATCCTCCAAGTCCCAAAGTCGAAGAAGAAGCGTACGAAGCCCAGAAGAATAGAATCTGGGAATCTCTTTATCCCTGCGACTTTTGTAATAAATTTGTCTTGAATTGAAATTAATAAATTTGCCTTTAATTTGTGATCTCTTGTCTCTGTAGTTAAGTTATTAGCGTCATTTTCACAGACGGTTTTTTATTACAAACCGTCTGTGATAATTCCAGATTATCACAGACGGTTTTTAATACAGACAGTTTGTGATACTAAAGTATCACAGACGGTTCATCGGTAACAACCGTCTGTGATACTCGTTTTCTTCAACGCCGCCAACACAGACAGTGTCCAAATTAAAACCGTCTGTGTTAGTGTCAATCAAAGACGGTTTTATCAAACCGTCTGTGATTGGTCGTCTAGTATTAGACTTTCTGTAGTAGTGTCATACTTCTATCTTGTAGAGACCTTTTTTTAAAAAACACTTTCTAAATCGCAAAAAAACCTTGTCATGTAAAGACGGTTTTGAAACTTTTTCTACCACTCTAGAGACATTTTTGAGGTGACTGATACATGTTAAAAACTACATATAAAGAATGCAAAATATTAATAATCAAATTATGCTGTGATATTGAGATGGTTATTCCAAGTTGTCTATGACTTGCTTTTCGCATGAGGTCGGTTTCGAGTACTGGCTCTTGCATGCATAGTGTGCAAATTTTTAGATTTATTTTTTCTCAAGTTTTCCATGTTAGTAGCACATTATAATGCCACTTCGTAACATCTCTACCTTTACAGAGACACAATAAAATGTCTCTATAATTTGCTACAAAAAATATAGAGACCCATTGATAATGTTTCTTTAGTTGTAGCAACGCAACATGTGGCACTTTTGTGTCGTTTTAATATTAGAATAATGTATCTACAATAATATGGTGACATGAAAATAATTAACACCTCTACTATACTAATTAAGAAAACGTCTCTAGATTTTGTACTTGCAGGCTTTTGCTAGATTTACTGCAGCATGTTTTTGTATATGAAAAACGTTACAGTCTGTAAACACATAAATTTTAGACTTAATTAGCCATCGAGAGGCTATAGGCAGTGACAGAACACATTTTTAGATTTATTTTTTCTCAAGTTTTCCGTGTTAGTAGCACATTATAATGCCACTACGTAATATCTCTATCTTTACAGAGACACAATAAAATGTCTCTATAATTTGCTACAAAAAATATAGAGACCCATTGATAATGTTTCTTTAGTTGTAGCAACGCAACATGAGGCACTTTTGTGTCGTTTTAATATTAGAATAATGTATCCACAATAATATGGTGACATGAAAATAATTAACACCTCTACTATACTAAGAAAACGTCTCTAGATTTTGTACTTGCAGGCTTTTGCTAGATTTACTCCAGCATGTTTTTATATATGACAAAGGTTACAGTCTGCAAACACAGAAATTTTAGACTTAATTAGCCATCGAGAGGCTATAGGCAGTGACAGAACTATGATTTGGCGACGTTCCGGGCTAAACTCTAATCACATAGAACTAACGTCAATTTATATCCACACCATAGCATAATAAAAGTACATCATAAATACATCATTTATATAAAACTTGAGTTCAACGCTAAACACATAAAACATAATACGGAAAACATGTCAAAACATAAATGTGAGAGATGATTAAGACTTACAAATCATTAAGGAGGAGATTAGCTAGGACATTGATATAACCAGTAATTTGATCGTTGCTCTGAGGAGAACAAGACATGGGTTAGATGCATGACACTCTAACAAGATATGTCTAGGAGATAAAATAAATAAATCTATTTCTTACAAATTTTTAAGGCTTGACAACGCTGTGAAGCTTTGTAGTAGGTGACTGGTAAGAGAATTAAAGGAGAGATCCCTGAATCACATTACATAGGAAAATAGTGAGAGAATCAAAACATCATGAATATGAACAAAGATGAGGGATTTTACAACACAAGTTAAGATCCATCTGACAATGCACAGTGTTATCAAACTATCAAGGTTGACAAATACATTGGTCATATTTCCTTGTAATAGGTTATGATTAAGATTTTTGCATAGGAGGGGGCTGGTGCAGGGAGGGCTGGAGGGGGCCGACTAGGAGGGGAGAGACGCAGGGAGGGGGAGGCCCCGAGAGGGGGCTACGCAGGCGTCACCGCGTCGGGATTGTGGCATCGGGAGCGCGAGGGTGGCGGCCGGCAAACATGTGGTGCGCGCAGGCGAGGGCAACGGCCATCGGTGGGGGTGCGGATCGGGGGCTGCGGAGGCAGGGGCGCACAGGTGAGGGCAGTGGCTGCCCAGCTGAGTGGCCGCTAATTTGGGGATTTCCCTAAGGGTTTCCTTTCTCACCGAGTCGTTTATTTGTTGGGCTGAGGCGTGCGCGCTGGCTACCATCTCTGTTGCCGGGCTGCTGAGTTTCGGACCTTGGGTTGGGTCGGTATGACATACACACACACACACATATATATATATATATATATATATATATATATATATATACATACATCATATGTGTGTATATATATATATATATGCATATGTATACATATACATATATATACACACATACATACATACATACACACACACACACACACACACACACATATATATATATATATATATATATATATATATATATATATATATATATATATATAATGTGATTACAGTCTGTTAACACAGAAATTACTCTGTTTAAATTTCCTCCGGATCTAGTCTATGAACCCTACCATATATTTACTCCACCGCCGTGCTGCTCCCTAGCTAGCATACGTGCACCTCGCTATCTCTCTGATTAAACATAACACAAGTACACCATGGAGTGGATTAGTTCTTAATCGCTCACCGCTCGGACATTCCTTTCCGATGCCTAGACTAGATCCGGAGGAAACATATCATACACATTTAAGTTCTTATCCAGAATGTCCACCTGGCACTCGCTCGCACACGACACGTCAACTTAACAACCATCTGAACCTTAGAATACTTGTAGCAGTTTCTACAACACCAGTACTGGTCAGCTCTTGCTCTTGTTTACAAATTAAGCTGCTGAGATTATTGCGCAAGGCTTATAATTAAAGCATCTCTGGTTCTAGGGTCTACTGCTTGCCACGTAATGGTGGATGTAAGAGCCATGTAACTAGTTCTTCATTGGCTCTGTTTTTCTTCAGACATTGATATGATAGTCATGCAGTATGTAGCTTGATTCGGTATAAGTAGCCGTCAGTATGATCTAGAGGATGATCATGGAGATCATTTTTAATTTCAAAGGCTATTTATTTATGCACCGGCAGCGAAGTGACGATTTTTTCTATTGTGATGTGTGTTTTGTACTGTTGTTTTCTCAATAAGATAGTCACAAATTTTAAAAGAGTCGTGGCTACTGATTGGAGCAAAATACCAACCATGCATACTGGTAGTATAAAGTTAACATGCTGCAGGTTGATATATATATTCCCTGATGAATTGTGCTAAATTAACTTAGTTTCCTTTTCTTTTGATGAACTTAGTGTCTAAATTGAGATGTAATTAGGGTCTACCAGATTGACGACCGTTGTTCTATTTTTTGAGAATTTCTATTACAGATCTCTTTCCCTAATAGTATCTAATGACATCTATAGTTCATCTTTAATTAGGATCCACTGTATTGGTAGCCAGATGGTTTGCTTTTTTGGAAATTTCTAGTATATTTATCTCTTTTCTTAGCAGTTGTTCAACACGTGCATTGGAATTCGGAAATGGAGAAACAGGAAACTAATTAAACAAAATTTAAAAATTCCACCGCTATATATAGACATCGGTCATGTTTAAGTTTCATCCGGTGACGAATTACTGGTACAGCAGCACAGTGCTGCACCGACAGCTCCCGGCCCAAAACCACGCGACAGCACCGACAGCTCGTATTTTAAAATTAGACAGATCGTCCCCTGCAAATCATATTCACATCATCACCCTTTTTTCTTTATTTTGAGATCATATCCAAATCATCACACTAGTTTAGTCTCGAAAGAAAATCATCACATATACTTCTGCACTAATATTTTGTCAAATCTAATTAGATACGCGAGCTAGCTTCGGGCTACCAGAAAACATATTGAGCAAGACCATGTAGTAGGCATATCCCGGCCGATTAGTAAACCGGAAAGAGGGGATTCATATGATGTTTATCAATATCTTTTTTGGATGTGTATAGGTATCACTCGGATATTTTCTTCCTAACAATTATCCAAATTTCGGATTGTTGGATTAGAGATCCAACGGTCTCTTTTTTTTTTTGGAGAGGAGAGATCTTTTTTGGAGGGGGCGGGGACAATTCGTGATTGTTAGATCTTTAATCCAACGGTCACAAATCTAGATGATAGCTAGAAAGAAAACATCCGGATGATGTTTATCAATACCCTTTTTAAATTGAAACCAAATCCAAAAATTTCTAAAGCAATCCCCCTAGTTCCAAATGGGAATTTTTCATTTATGCCATTAGTTAGGGTTCACTTCTCACTTTTGCCCACTAATTTTTTTCAGTCTCTCACTTATGCCATCCATCTGTTAGTGTCTTGATTGCTTTTGCCATTTTCAGTCGTTAGCATCTCAGATTTTTCAAGAAACCCCATAATACCTTTTGCCGCTGACATGCTTGCCAATTTCATATCTTCCAATCGTGATTGAGTTTGATATTTGTTAACTTTATTTTAAGAGAAAACATACACATCGCAAATAAACTAAGGGCCTGTTTGTTTTGGATTCTAGACAAGCTAGCTACTTCTAGTAGCCAAAAGCTCCACCAAACAGTCCAGCTTTTAGGCTAGCTTCTGAGAATCTGAAAATCTAGTAAAGCACAATTGTACTAGAATCCAGAAGCTGCAATAGATGAGCTTCCCGCAGATTCTACCACTAAAATACCACTAGAATTTGAAGCTAATTACCCGCAAATACCACTGCATAAAAACCCCGTCCCCGCCCCTCGCATTTCCCTCCCGAGTGCCGTCTCATTCCTCTCCCGACCCCGCCCCTTGGCGCCTCCCGCGTCGTTCCTCCCCCGCCGCCCACCCGGCCCCTCCTCCCCGCCCCTCCTAGAACCCCCGCCGCCCCGCCTCTCTCCTCCCCTCCCCCGCCGCCCACCCCGGATCCGCCGCCTGGATCCACCGCCCCTCCTCCCCACGCCTCTCTCCTCCCGCCGTCGGCCATTCTCAGTCCTCGCGCCGCCCCTCCTACCCCTCCTCCTCACGCCTCTCCCTCCTCGCCGACCACCCGGCCCCTCCCGGCGCCCGCCCTCTCCTCCCCTCCC
Source organism: Bonia amplexicaulis (assembly GCA_036346245.1). Lineage (NCBI taxonomy): Eukaryota > Viridiplantae > Streptophyta > Magnoliopsida > Poales > Poaceae > Bonia > Bonia amplexicaulis. The sequence continues at coordinate 9,620,922 of CM070763.1, read as the reverse complement.
GCCGCCCACCCCGGATCCGCCGCCCCCCTCCTCCCCACGCCTCTCTCCTCCCCCGTCGCCCATCCTCAGGTAATCCGAATGGAGGCACATGTCTTTCAAGTTTTGTGATGTGATCATGAGGAGCTACAGAACTGCAGTGTTTATTTGTGATATGATTTGTGATATCTGAGTTTGTGCAGTGTTTTACTTCAGAACATCCATGATTTGTGACATGGAATGAGATGATATGTTACTGTGAAACTAGGACAGAGATGTGCATACATAATTGTTATGATGATGATATTGTTCCCTAATTGATATGATGATTTACCACATGTGTTTGACATCATGAGAGATGATATGGTTCCTTTTTCCTTCGATGATTTACTTATGTTGATCATGAGAGATGATATGGTTCCTTTTTCCTTCTGATGATTTACTTATGTTGGTCATGTCTATATGGTATGTGCCATGCTATAAAGGACAAACTAATCTTTGTATTATGCTTGGCATCATGATAATTAATATCATGAATCACTATAGGGAAAATTACCTGGGGGACAAGAAGTTGCCGTGAAGAGGCTTTGTAGGAATTCAGTTCAAGGCCTTGAGGAGTTCAAGAATGAGGTCATACTGATTGCAAAGTTGCAGCAACATTCTCCTAGACACAGACATGAACCCCAAGATATCAGATTTCGGAATGGCAAGGATGTTTGGAGGGGATCAAAACCAAGTCAATACGAATCGTGCTACCGAGACGAGCAGATCAAGTGTGGGGGGTTGATCAAATTTGAGTGTTGGAAACGTGGAACACAAATTTGCTTCATGTCATTATTTTCCCATGTAATAGGTTGTTGAGATATTCTTTTACCAATTTTCTAAATGTATGAATTGCATGTAAAGTGTCATGACAAACGCTCGAATGCTTTTTTTAACCGATGGTTTTTATAGCGCTTCACTGGGATTTTTGTTGCCTCATATTTAAAATTACGATTTGGAGTTAAATTTATTGTCATAAAATTTTAATATTAGTTTTTCAATGTCTGAACTAAGTACTACAAATTTACAGCATATATATCTCTTCTATCAATACATAATCAGGACATCAACTCACCTAAGGGCATTTTAGTCAATACATCTATCAGGATACCAGCTGCACAGCTAGAATCCAGGATGCCAAACAGACTAGCTACTCAGACCAGCTGCTACTCAGACTAGCCAGCTACTCAGAATCTCCAGCTAGCTACTCAGACTAGCTAGCTACTCAGAATCTAAAGCTCCCCCAAACAGGCCCTAAGAAAACATAGGAGAATTTTTAAATTTCCCTATTATCTTATTTTTCTCCTTCTTTTCTTTACTTCTGTTCTTACAAAATTGGCTACAAGCCTCCTCAATATATAGGCTAATACTTTCCTACTAGCATACGTATTCGGACATCAAGTTGGACACAACTTCAACTTGAGTTATACACGGAGATGGAGTCTACTACGTCTTGGACTCTAAGTCAAGATTAGATTATTTCTAATAATCTCCCCCTTAATCTTGATCTGACATACTCTAGTTTTAGTCTTAATGCATTATGAACTACCAGCCACACCTCCATATGAAGCGTTCTACATGCAAGCTACATATAGAAGCTCAACTCAACTGGTACGGGTCCATCTAGATGCAAGGATTCTAAAACATTGAGGCAGTCTGTCTCAACTACGACTTACTAAACTTAGATGTGATTGTTTTCCTCCTTGCTGCAGAAACGTGTTCTGTTGCTTGACCGACGGATGTGCCACACGGACGAGCTGCTGAAATGTGATGATGGTAGAGCAATTGTCTCGGGAGCGCTGCGCGAGATGAGTGCAAAATGGAATCGCCGAGACGATTTTTTCAGCGACTCGCTTTTCGCGTAGGCTCTAATACCACTTGTTAACTTTGCTCCAGGAAAAAACACACACATCGCAAATAAACTGAGAGAACACAGGAGAATTTCTGAATTTCTCTATTATCTTATTTGCTTCCCCATTTCTTTACTTTTGTTCTTACAAAACTGGCTACAAGCCTCCTCAATATATATGCTAATACTCTCCTACTGGCATACGTATTTGGACCTCAAGTTGGACACAACTTCAACTTGAGTTACACACGGAGACGGACTCTACTACGTCTTATACTCTAAGTAAAGATTATTTCTAACAATATTGAATTATTGCATGGCTATAGAATATGCCCCTACGTCTCTAAATTTTGTGAGAATTTCTAAAAACTTTTACACGTGATGGAATTGACGAAAACTGATTGGAGTGGCATTTCTAAACTTTTCCCTAGGGGGTTGTCAAAGATAAGGGCCTTTTGGTCTTTTTGTGTTGCCGTAATGAATAGAATTGACAGAAAACGGACTGGAGTGGCATTTCTGAACAGAGCACTAAAGGATACATGGCATGATGTAGCCAAGAGTGCAAACACTACTTTAATTTGTGCTTCAGCATTACAAACTGAAGCTACAAAGCTTGGTAGTGCTAAATTGAGCAAATACGAGTTGGCCAAGAGAGAGAAAAGGGAGGCCGCCCAAGGGGAGAGAAGTGAGGCGCATGAGAAGGCATCAGCAGCATCCAGCCAAGGAAGAAAGCTTAGAAGCCTAGTGCATGAGGAAGAACTTGGGTCCGGTTGTGCACATGATCTAAGGAGGGAAATTAAGCTGCATGCAGTAACTCACACTACTACAAAAAGGGTTATTATAGACGGTTCAAAACTGTCATCACAAACGATTCAAAATTGTCACCACAGACAGTTTTTTGAACCATCTGAATTTATGCGTCAGTGATAATTAGAGCTTATCACATACGATTTGTGAGCCATCTATGATAAATACATCACAAACGGTTTATAACTAAAACTATCTGTGATACGCATACATCACAGATAGTTCTAGCTACCAACCATCTGTGATGTGTGAGTATCACAGACGGTTGGTATATAGAACCGTCTGTGATACTTTTCCATCACAGACGGTTTCTGGTTCAAGCCGTCTGTGATAATTCTTCATAGACGGTTTATACCACAAAACCGTCTATGATAGTTCATTCTATACATATTTTTTTTCTATTTTTCGGTTAGCATCAGAAAATGTTAACTATATCATTTGAAAACAAACAAATACAACAATAAACACAACAACATATTATATTTCCATTAAGATTAGAATCCACCATTACAACATCACAAGATATCGAGTAGGTTACCCATAGCACTGCATACACAAGAGGACATTTATAATTTTACAAAGATAAGCTTCACGGCTACAAATTCAGAAAAATGCATACACTACAAGAAACTTTAGACTAATACAAGCTAAACTTACACATCCTTCATTAAACTACAATCTAAAACAAGTGGTGCAGGAAAATTTTCAAGTAGTAGAAACAAAAAGGTAACGAACACAATTTTCAGTTTCTATGACAAAATCAACAGCTTTTATGCCGACGACTTAGAATAGTGTAGATTTGCCATTCCCTTCTTTCTTTCCATCTTACTTCAAGCGAAATTTCAGTCGCCCTTGCCGAATCCCTTCCCACCCTTGTTACGCAGAAACGAGTTGGAGTAGTACTATTGGAATTAGTTCTTCAAATAGGGAGAGAGGGTTAATAAGGGGCGAGAGGTGGGGAGGACGACGATGCCTACCGTTTGATGCGGAGAGAATGGACGGGTGAGATCGGGATCTTGCGGGATATGCTGCGGATCAATGACGTGGCGGGACATCACAGATGGTTTGGATTACAAACCGTCTATGATAGAGATATCACCGATGGTTTATAACAAAAAACCGTCTATGATAACAGGAGATATCACAGACGGTTCATAACAAAAAAACAGTCGGTGATAATGGTGTCACAAAAATAATATATCGGTACAATATAAATAGCTAGTCTCAAAAGATAAAATAGCAAAATTTTATATGGCTTATATATATTTGTTTGAAAGGTTTCGACGATATCTAAAACTTTATAGTTGAGGCGAAACCCAAATTCCGAAGGGGAGATCAAAAATTTTGGCAAAAACAAAAACTTAAAACTTAAAACGCAAATTTGGGCCTAAAGATAGCCGATTTTGAGAGTCTTAGAGTGCGACTAGTGCAAGTAGGTCATTGTTTTCCAATCGGGCTCGTCGTTAGCTTTCCAATGAGTACAAAAATGTCAAACAGACACTATATGCAAAAGTTATGCCTGTTTTACTAAAGGTGTCTCAAAACTGAATCAAGAAAATAATGCAAGGAGGGGAACAATGGAGACTGAATCAAGAAAATAATGCAAGGAGGGGAACAATTAAAACTCTAGTTCTTGTTTTGCTGGCTGAAGCAAGAAGGAAGATCACCTGAAGCCTACCTGCAAGGGGAGAAGAAGGAAAGCACATCGCTGAATGTACCGTGAAAATCAGGACACCCTATGCATTAGGTAGTTAACTAGTTAGTTTGTGGGATAAAGTGAGAGGCCGAACATATTAGTGGCAAAAGTGAGAGGTGGACCGTAACTAATGGCATAAACGAAAATTTTCCTTTCCAAATAGGCCCTTAAGGTGACCCAAAATGACTGAGTGCATGTTATGGTGTGGATTGTTCCAAGTAAAAAAATTCTAGATGAATAAAATAGAAGATCTACACTGTAGCATCCTGTTTGGAACTTATAATTTTTTTCCAATTCCTGTAGGAAACGAATTATTCCCTTGAAATTCCTGCATTGCCAACAAGCCCTAAAGTTGTATAACTAACGGCTAGTATGAGCATACAAATTTGAGGCACTTTTATCTCAGGTTTCCTATTATACCCTTTGTTAAATGATATTGTTCATATCATCGATAAATAAGGCATCTTTCCCGATCTCTCTTTCCCACACATAAGATAAAAGGGTAAATGATAATTTGCAGATGCCCTTAACTTCATCAACCCGCGGACACCTGCACCAGCCATTAGATCCGCTTCATAAGATATCATAGCCATCCGATCCTCTCTTTTTTTGTCACGTAGTGGCATATGTAAATTCCTTTGAGAATTTCTTCCACATCGCACTGACAAGTCAACATATGTCGTCATCCTCCTCTTATTCTTCTCCTCCTTCTCCTGCTCCATTCCTTTTCTCGTCGCCGTCCTCCTCCCATTCCCCTCCTCTCCATTCCTTCTCGCACCACCATCCGGGATGTCGCCGCCTATTTCCCACCATGCTCATTGACCCACGTTATGTGGATCTTGAGCCGCACCGCCGCGCGTTGGTCCATGTCGAGCCACGCATGTTGCCCTATTCTCATGGTGCGTTGCAGTCGATGTTGGGTATCAAATCCGATCACGACATGCGGGGGCCACCAATCTGGTGGCGGCTGATGAGGCTACTGGCCACTTTTTTGAATCATTTTGAAAGTCTTTCAATAAAAAAATTTTCAAGGCAAAAATTTTTGAACTGAAAACATTCCAAACCAAAAGTTTTTAAAATTTGCACCGAAAGCTTTTTAACTGAAAAGTTTTCAACCGAAAGTTTTTCAACCAAAAAATTTTGAATAAAAAATTTTCAAACCAAAAGTTTTTGAACCAAAAGTTTTCAAATCAAAAGTTTTTGAACCATTTAAAAATTTTGGATCAATTTTTTTTTAATATTTTAAAAGTTTTCTAATGGAGTTGATAAGGCATCCGTGAGTTGATTTGCTCACGGGCGTCCTTAGGATAGTGATTTCCAGAGAAAAGTGGTAAAGTTTGGGAATAAATATGAGCAATGAGTCACTGTACTTTATCTTAATTCTTGTACCTAAAGCTAAATCGATTTATATATGCAACCAAGGGAGTATTTTGCAACATCATTTGTAGAAGGGAACAAACCAAACACCAAAATATGTGGAAACGGTTCCACGAAAACGAGGTTATATACTACTGTAGTGCAAAAAAGAGTGTGTGCACAGTTAACTTTCAAACGAAATATTCTTTTATAATAAGATATATAAATTAATTATAATACACACCGTAACAATTTTATTTATATTGACTAAAGTCACATGCGAGTTTTTATTTTTCATATTCTTTTTACAAACAGACCAAAATATATAAACCATAGCTATAAATCATAAACCAAAATAAAAAAGGAACAGATCCTTCACCATGGGACGCGCAACCTCTGTGGTGCCATACAGAAGGCACCAACGGCATGGCATGGATCGCCGCTGGATACGATTCCGATGTCGCGAGATAATCACAATTTTTTTTTGTTCTACGTTGGTACTAACCATCCAAGTCTGGATCCAACGGTTGAAAAGTACCAAAAGTCACTAATAAAGGCAGAGGGATAAACTTTCTTACCACTTTAAACTTTGCAACATTTTTTTTCTTTTGATTTCTGTTTAAAGAAATCAGAAACTAATATAAATATCTGGTTTCTCAAAACGACTTTCTCACTCTGAAGATAAGTCAGGGTTACGGACATATCACGCACTACACTCCTCTTACTTCCGTCTCACACACGCATCTCCATCACTTTCTCCATTGCTCACATTCTCCTAAAAACCATTTCTTTCAATCACTACTATTCATTTTCAGTTAAATACTATTTATTTTTAGCCAAAAAACCATCAGCGACAAGCCAATATAAAGGGCTCCTACGGCTCACCCCAAATTAAAATAGATCTGAGCCCATTTATATTGGTTTTTACTGATGATTTTTGGTTTTAACTTATGAATAATAATAGCTTGTAAAGAGTCGTATGAAGAGAGATAAACTCACGTGCTATTTTTAGTCGATATAAATGATGACACTATAGTGTGTACTACAATCGACTAGTAGACATCGGCTTGAAAAGATACTCCGTTTGAAAGTTAGGTACTATAGAAAAGCCATTTACTGTAGAAAAACAGTTTTTAAAAGCCAATATGAACAACTACTTGATCTCACAGTCACACGTTGGCCACCCCACTCCTCTGACTATGGCTGGGTTCAAAGGTGCTTATTTTTGGCTTATGTTTGTATTATCTACGGTAACTAGTTTTCAAATGGTGCGTTTTTTAATATAGAGTTAATTGAAAGATTGTATAAAAAATTCACTGAGTTCAGCTGTTCCGGTTAAAATTATATACAACTATTTTACTATATATACTACCCCTCACGAATAATTAGAATTCGAATTCAAATATTTAAGGCATTCACCATTAGGGGTGAAAACGGATCGAATTCGGACGGATATTGTTGTTACCATATCCTAACCCATATTTTTTCTTCGGATTCGGTACTAATCGGATTCGGTACCAATCGGATTCGGTGCCGGATCGGTCGGGATTAACCCGAGTCGTTTGCACCCCTACTTGTTTGTAAGGAATGCATGCAGTACAACAAATGGAGTAGGAGGGCGTACTGTCAAGAACTTGATGTTACTACTTAATAGCTGATGTGGAAGATTTTATTTTACCATTGCAAAAGAAAATAAAATATCAAATAGTAGCACTAACCTGAAATCAAACTTGAAGACGTATCGGATTCGGACGGATATTGCTGTTACCATATCCTAACCCATATTTTTTTCTCCGGATTTGGTACCAATCGGATTCGGTACCAATCGAATTCGGCGTCGGATCGGTCGAATTATCCTGACCCGTTTACACCCCTATTCACCGTTAGGCATCAACCAAAAATCGGACCAATCGGACCCTATAAATAGCGGCTCTCCCACTGCACCCTCTTCACTCATCTTTCACGAGCCTTACAGCTAGAACCACTCGCTTCTCCAAGAACAAACACCTTGTCCACAGCAATGGCCACCGTCGCCGCCTCCTCGTGCCCGGACGCCACGTGGTGGGCGTACGCTCTCCCGGCTCTCCTTGGCGCGGACACCCTCTGCGCGCACCCGGCCCTCTTCGCCGGTGCTCTCCTCCTGGCCTTCGTCTCGGCGGCCGTGCTAGCGTGGGCAGCGTCGACCGGCGGGCCGGCGTGGGCACACGGGCGTGGTCGCCGCGGCAAGACACCCATCAGTGGCCCCCGCGGTCTTCCCGTGTTCGGCAGCATCTTCGCGCTCTCGCGCGGCCTCCCGCACCGCGCGCTCGCCGCCATGGTCCGCGCGGCGGCGCCTGGGGCGAGGGAACTCATGGCGTTCTCCGTCGGGGACACTCCGGCCGTGGTGTCGTCGTGCCCGGCCACGGCCCGCGAGGTGCTCGCTCACCCGGCGTTCGCGGACCGCCCGCTGAAGCGCTCGGCGCGTGAGCTGCTGTTCGCGCGCGCCATCGGGTTCGCGCCCAGCGGCGAGTACTGGCGTCTCCTCCGCCGCATAGCCTCCACACACCTCTTCTCCCCGCGCCGCGTGGCTGCGCACGAGCCCGGCCGCCAGGCCGACGCCGCGGCCATGCTCCGCGCCATCGCCACAGAGCAGTCCACCTCCGGGGCCGTCGTCCTCCGCACCCACCTCCAGGCCGCGGCCCTCAACAACATCATGGGCAGCGTCTTCGGCAGGCGCTACAATGTCTCCTCCGGCGCCGGCGCCGCCGAGGCCGAGGACCTCAACAGCATGGTGCGCGAGGGGTTCGAGCTCCTCGGCGCGTTCAACTGGTCCGACCACCTCCCGTGGCTCGCCCACCTCTACGACCCGGGCAACGTCACCCGCCGCTGCGCCGCGCTCGTCCGGCGCGTCCAATCCTTCGTCCGCGGCGTCATCGACGAGCACCGCCTCCGCCGGGAGAACGCCGCCTCCCCGGACGACAATGCCGATTTCGTCGACGTGCTCCTCTTCCTCGAGGGCGATGAGAAGCTCGACGAGGACGACATGGTCGCCGTCCTCTGGGTGAGTACAAATCGTTTTCCTTATTTTTAATGGCTTGCGTCTTTCTCGGGTCTACACTTGTGTCAGTTGCTAAATATTTTCGTTTCTCGTTTTGTTTTCTTTTAACGTCGTTTGATGCAGGAGATGATCTTTCGCGGGACGGACACGACGGCGCTGCTCACCGAGTGGTGCATGGCGGAGCTGGTGCGCCACCCGGCGGTGCAGGCGAGGCTGCGCGCGGAGGTGGACGTAGCGGTGGGGCCGGGGTGCTTCCCCACCGACTCCGACGTGGCTCGCATGCCGTACCTGCAGGCGGTGGTTAAGGAGACGCTCCGGGCGCACCCACCGGGGCCGCTGCTGAGCTGGGCCCGCCTGGCCACCGCCGACGTGCGCCTGTCGAACGGCATGGTGGTGCCGGCGGGCACGACGGCCATGGTGAACATGTGGGCCATCACCCACGACGCAGCCGTGTGGGCCGACCCGGAGGCGTTCGCGCCCGAGCGGTTCCTGCCGTCGGAAGGCGGCGCCGACGTGGACGTCCGCGGAGGCGACCTCCGCCTGGCGCCGTTCGGCGCCGGCCGCCGCGTCTGCCCCGGCAAGAACCTGGGCCTCGCCACCGTCTCCCTCTGGGTCGCCCGCCTCGTGCACGCCTTCGAGTGGGCCCTGCCAGAGGGCGCGCCGCCGGTCTGCCTCGACGAGGTCCTGAAGCTCTCGCTGGAGATGAAGACGCCGCTCGCCGCCGCCGCCGTCCCCCGCTCACTCTGATCGCGCTACTCATGGCCGGCGCATGCATGCAAGAAGCTAGCGATGGTGTCGTATGGTTTGCTCTTCTAGTTAAGCTGCTTGTTTAGTAATTTGATTAGTTGGTGTTCCGGGGCTCCAATTTTGTCAACAAGGTGCGTGTTAGGAGTAAACCCCTACACATATATAAGCTTGTGTTTAATTAGGGCTTGAATAGTGTGATGGTGTTGCGTGGTTCTTTTGGCTTGGCAAATGGCTGGCTGTTGCTAGCATGCTCCCTATGTATTGTAATGTGATGATCACGAATGCTATATATCGTGCTGTTTTATTATTGTTATACATAGAGAGTTGCTTGTGTGTTAATTATCTGCTGATTTGATGATCGTCTTGTAGCAATATGTATGCATATGTCATGAGCAATGCCGATGTTACTTTGCCTTTGCGACCGCTCTCTCCATGCTTGCCAGCAAAGCTAAGAACCTATAACTATTTTCTAAAAAAAATTAGTTCTAAACATCTGCTTTTACAAATATAATTCTCTTCATATATCTACCGATCTTGACAAATACCTACCAAGCTAAAGAAGCTCGGTAGGTCATATGCCGAGCTAAGTGACCTACCCTAAGTGGCACTGTAGCACTCGGGCTTGCCATGTGACCTACCGAGCTAGGAAATCTCGAAGCTCGTTAGGTCTATGAAAGAGATTGCATATGTAAAAGATAGTGTTTAGAGTTAATTTTGAAAAAAAATATCTACCACGTCATTTGTGAGAACGGTTCCAAAGCTAGTGGATTTTTGTTTTTATTTTTTTAATGGAAAGCTAATGCCATTTTTCTCCAAGTCGATCGTAAACCAAATGAACTAGCCCGTTACCATTTTCTGAACATCCCATGCATATGAGTGTGGCGCTACTGACTATTGACCATTGAATCTTGGAAAGTTTCAGATGGCTCGTTCCTAGCTGTATTCCTATGCTCAACCTTAACTGTCTAATTTCATTCATGGTCTTCAACAAGCAATTTGGGGAGCTGATTTGGTCCTAACATATTATTGTCACTATATGACCATGGAATAAATTGACGATTAATAATCTCATTTGATAATCATGCTATCAATATAACTAGTTGTAAATATAGTAGTCAAATTAGAAAAGTTTACTTTTGCAGTGCAGATTAAGCGAGAGAAAAGAGAATGATCTACATCTGCCGTTTATTTCGTGGGTGACGGGGATGGATTCCCCGCTCGGTTGGGCTAAAAACATAGTGGCTTATAACTGAAATTACACTGTAACTGAAGATATTTATTTGGCGTAATTAAATTTAAAAAAATTTAAAAATAGAAAAAATATGTTAGTTCATCACGGACAACGCAAATGAATACGGAAAAAAAGAACCGGCAATAAAGCTCAAAAAAGCCAGAAGTTCAAAAAAAGACGAAATTTTCGAATAATGAAAAATAAGCCAAAAGCTAAAAGTTCAAGCCGAAATAAGCGGGACGTAAGGCCCGTTTAGACTTTTAGAAGGGGGTGATTTTTCCAAAAACCATAGGGGCGGCGTTTATATTAGTTTTTGTAAATGGCTTTTAGTTTTAGTTTATAAACATAACAGGTTATATAGAGAGACTCTCGTGTGTGATTTTGATTTATATAAATAAAATTACTATAAGGTAAATTACAATCGACTAGTAGACTTCGCCTTAAAATTATACTTTGTTAAAATCTAGATACTATATAAAAATATTTTTTTATAGAAAAACAACTTTTAGAATCAAAGAGGATAGGGCCATAAGACAATGGAGTGGTCATGTGAAATTCGTACGGTCCATACAGTCCCAAAATATCTACTATAATATTTCCAGATGCATAACTAACAGACAAAGTTGTGCATGGAAGACTCATGGAATACTGGAGGATTCTTTTCGGCTATGATAGATGATTTTTTATTCTAGTATAAGTATTTATGTAAATAAACCGAATATTGATAAGCCACGTCAAAAAAGCTACCCTGATAAACCGCTTCAAAAAAACAGTGCAGAAATTATCTAATCCGTTTATTTGGGGAAAATCATAAACTAAAAAGAAAGATCCACAACCTTTTTTTTATGGCAAAGGGGCTATGTACTAGTGTTGTCCAAGTAGGCCAGGTCCAACCGTGCCGGTCCGTGGCCCAGTACTGTTGGCCTGGCCCAAGCACGGCACGGCCCAGTCTATCGGGCCGTGCCTGGGCCGAGACCGCGGCACGTCGGGCTGGCACGACATGACCCATTTGCGTCGTGGGCCATGCTGGCACGGCACAGCCTAGCCCGGCTAATATAGCCGTTTTTGACTGTTGGGGTATAAAAAATTCAGAAAAAAGCAAAACATTCGACTCTCTGTTTAGCTGTAAAAAAATCCGGTAGTGTTTGCGCAAATTTGGCAAAATTAACGAGAAATTTGTGCGAAATTCAGAAAATTCAAAAATCTTCAAAGAATTTTCTGTGAGCTGCAAAAGAGGTAATAATGATGTCTTATTTTAATTTTTTTGCTATTATTTGTTGATTCAATAGTAAGTTAATTGTTCTTTACTATTTCAATTTGTAGTTGATTTAATGGAGAACTACGATTTTCAACTTTCCGAATTCGACCTCTCGGCGAAGGATATGCAATCCTTTCAAGAAGGATATCCATCCATGGAAGGCCCACATCCACAACAAACTGGAGAGCTAGAAGAAGCGACGGCCCCGGTGGCGCAGGGTCCAATCGATCCATCTTCTGCTGGCTCAACAAGTGCATCCACAACCCATAGCATGGGTGCAAAAATAACAAGAGCTACTACATCAGGAGTCTGGAACGATTTCGACAAGAAGTTCAAGACTGACGATGATGGGAATTCGGTAAGGTATGCTGTTTGCAAAATTTATGGTAATCTCGTAGTTCCTCTAGTAGAACCCAAGTTAGAGATCCTGGACTTACTGAGGATGATTAGGTTGTTGGTGAAACAACATTTTCCTTTTTAGAATTTTTTTTATAAGGCTACATGTTGTCTTTCTAGAGTATATTATCCAACCTCTCCTCTAATTATTCATAATATTCTTGAAATTACCACTCACCTAAAAGTTTTTGAAAATGATCCTATACTACGGTATGCTATAGTTACCATGAAAACTAAGTTTTTAAAATATTGGAAGGAAATTCCTATTTTATATGTATTCGCCTTTATTTTGGTTCATAGGGTCAAACTCCAAGGATTTATAAATGTATTACAACTTTTAAGTGATGCTACCGGTTTAGACTATTGTACATATAATAGAGTGGTTAAGGATAAATTATATGAGATATATGATAAATATGAAAATAAGTTTGAGTCCGTGCGTTTGGAAAGACCCCTGGTAGCCCCTAGCACCTCTAGGGGGACTATGCAATGGAGCAAGATTTTTGGTTCTTCCTCTAGAGATTCTCTTGTAGGTGTAGGTATACATCAGTAAGGAGAAGGAAGGCGACGAAGCACTGGAGACCTATCGAGCTATCTCAACAGTGATAGCGTCAGCTTCAAGCAAGAGTTGAACATCCTCTTATGGTGGCAAACCCAGAAAGTAACATATCCAGTGCTATCCATATTAGTGCGTGATGTGTTGACTGTTCCTATCTCTACAGTCTCCTCGGAGTCAGCCTTCAGTCTATCTAGAAGAATAATCGAGGAGCGACGAACAAGTCTCTCGAATGAGATGGTCGAAATCCTTCTGACCGTCAAAGACTGGGAACAAGCTGAATCAAGACTCCAACATACTGAAGAGAATGAAGATTTAGAATAATCTTTTGAGAATTTATATCTAGATAGCGATGAATAGGATTTTCAATATTTTTCTTTACATGTAGTCACTAATAAGCTTTATAGGCTATACTCTTTTTTCTTTGTAAGGTTTTCTCAAGTTGAGTTTTTACTTGGTAAAGTTTTTAATGAGGCAGTCATTCCTTGTAATTAACAAGTTAATAAGGCTCATTATGTCATTGAAAATAATTATCTTGATGATTAGCAATGTCTACAATTTTCTGTAATTTTTCTGAATTTTCTACAATATTTTACTTTTTTTTCTTAATTTTCTACAATTTTCTGAATTTTTCTATTTTCCCGCTTAATCGGCCGTTGGGGCAAGACGACCCATTAAGTCAGTCGCGTGCGTAGCGGCACACGATCGTGGGTGTGCTCGGGTGAAAGATCAAACTCTGATTAAGTTGATTTTGATGTCAATGACAAATCCTTTTATAATGTGTTGTTGTTAATTACAAATAATTTTATATTGTATAGGTGATAATGACAAATGTTTATATGAGACTAATATATTTGCTTAACTATATTTATGCTTAGTCTCATTTAAATGAAAATATGAAATCATTAAGAAATGCAACAAGACATTTCTTACATCCAAATATATGATTAAATGATTAATCTTTTATGAGACTAATATGTTTATGCAAGTATACTATAGTTTAGTCTCATTTGGATGAAAAGGTGAAATCAAAGAGATATGTATTTGAAATCATTTTCTTACATATTAATGCATTCTTTTGATCCAAAATATAGATTGAACTCCACTAATAGTCCAAAATGAATATGTACATGTCTTCATTATATACACTTGTATGCACAAATTTAGGGGGAGCTCTATTTCTATGTTTTGGAGTTTCATAAGTATTGATCCATACTTCCTTTAATATGCATATTCACGATCTTTACTTTGAAAAAACATTCTTGAGTATATATAGCTTGTGTAGTTCATATATACTCATGTGAAATCGGGTTGTCAACTAACTCCTCCATTATATGTTAATGGTTGGACGGTCAATGACAACCTGATAAGTAAGCTTTGTCTAAAGCTTATTTTAGAGTATACAAATTATTGTGTACAAGTTGTATATTCGCAAATCATCTTTTATATCTCATTATTTATTAAGATTATCACGAATTACCAAAAAGGGAAGATTGTTGAATCTGGTCCCTCTATTATGTGTTAATGGTGAAGTTTGGTAATTGATGATAATTGCTTTGTGGACTAACATTTTCCATGAGTTGGATGAATAGGTTAGGTTCCACAAATGAGGATGACTTGGGTTGACTTCATGTATTGAAGATCATCAAGTCAAGATGCGAGAAGAAAATAGCTTCATGTGTTAAAGGCTATTAAGAAGATAGCTTCATGAGTTGAAGGCTATCAAGAAGAAGAAGGCTTCATGTGTTGAAGGCCGTCAAAAAGAAGATGCATCATGAGTTGATGAATGTACAAGATGATCATGTTGATCAAGTAAAGACCATCATGAGTTGATGCATATCAAGATGATGACCCAAGGCAAAGGTATGAACTAGCTAAGGCTAAGGATGTTTTTCTAGTGTTTTACCAGTCTTGGTGTTTGGTTGGAAAACTGGATTGCTAATATAGATTTATTGGGGTCATGTCTAGTAGTTTGAGTGTCATCATGTGTTGATGGCTCATTCTCACCTCGTCTAGCTCATCTTGACACGAGACTTGCATTTGTGAATGTATTTTGCAAATGGCTAAAGCTCATGTGTTGATTCTCGTGACATGGGACTGTGCATTGCAAATGTGTTTTGCAAGTGCATGAAGTCCATGTTTCTATTCTTTGTGATATGAGGCTTATATTTGCAAATAGTTGAAGCTCATATATAATCCTTGTGGCATGTGACTTAGGTTTGCGAATGCGTTTTGCAAATGTGAGAAGTCCATGTACCAATTCTTTGTGTCATGATTCCAAAAGTGTGCAAATGTGTTTTGCAACTTATCGGGAATCATATGTGATCCTTGTGTGCATGATATCGTAGTTTGTAAATGTGTTTTGCAAAATCTGTTGAGATATCTGCATTTTTCAGAAAAAACGGAAGTACCAGCTCTGTAAGCGGTACTACCGAAGATTGCGGTCTGACTGGCTTTGTGTAAGTGGTCAGACCGGCCGGCGATCATAGCGGGATAAGACCTATGGTCTGACTGGCGAGGAAGCAGCGGTCTGACCGGCCATCACGTGGCAGTCTGACCGGTGTGCAGTGAGCGGTCTGACTGGCCTACGGTAGTTCCGTTCATCTCGTGGAACCTTTTTTTCTAGAGAGTGACTCTGCGGATTTTTTGAGAGCGGTCTGACCGGCCTGTGTAGCGGTTTGATCGGATTGGGCGGTCTGACTGCGCCTGTGTGGGCGGTCTGACCGGGCCCGGCGGTTTGACCGGCTCTGTGTGGGCGGTCGGACCGGATTTTCTTCGCAACAGCTATTTTCTAACCGTTGGTAAGGTGAGCGGAAGTACCGGCCTTTGGCTGGTGGTACTTCCGTCCATCCTGATTTTTTTCAGGAATTTGGCTCCAACGGCTAGTTTTTTGGTGTGGGGTGTAAATACCCCCTTGTGGCCGGTTGAAGATGTTGTTGCTTGACTTGTTTCTGTATTCTTGAGCTAGAGTGAGGCTCTCCACTCAATTGTGCATGTGTTGCACTTTGTGAGAAGAGAGAGAGAGGTTCTAGATTGCATGTGTTGCATCTAGAGGTGGACTTTGTGTCCAAGTGAGCTAGTGCATTTGTTGAGGGACTCAAGTGACAGACTTGACTTGTTACTTTTGGAGTTTGCCGACTCCTAGACGGCGTTGGAGGCATCGTGCGCGGTGATCTTCTCAAGAAGGTTGTGAGAAGACCCGGCGAAGTGTGAAGGTGGAACTCACCTACCCGGAGCGGGAAAGACCTACCACTAGTGGAATTGAGGTGGAAGGCTTAATTCGTGGAGCCGGTCTGTTTTGTTCAGGCTTACCTCAATGTGGACTAGGGGAGACCAGCAAGTCTCCGAACACCATGGTAAAAAGAGAACGTGTCATTTGCAGTTTGCTTTCTTGTGCTCTTTTTACATTCAAGCAATTTAGTTATTTAGAATCAATTTGATTGCTTGACAACCTAGAATTGCAAACCTTGACCTAGGCTATATTTGTTGGTGCACTTAGGCGAATTAATTTGTTCTAGGTGCTATTTGAGCTAAACCAAATTGATTTAAGCTTCCGCATTGTATACTTGGTTTAGGCAAATAGAAAAGGTCTTGAATTGTTAGTATTAATTTGTAGAGAATTTTTAGACCGTCTATTCACCCCCTTGTAGTCAGCCTCGTCGATTTTACACTGGGCTCGGACCGCGGCCCACGGGCCGGCACGGCATGGCCCGTTTATTTAGCTGGCCTTAATGAGTCGTGCCGCTGCCGAGCCCATGCCGTGCCGGCCCGGCACGGCTCATTGGCCACCACTAGTATCTACCAACTATCGGGTCAAACTATGGAAAGATCTACAATGTACTGCTTCTGCTCCCACCTGTTATTGTGCCTCCCGCACCAATTGGCTACCTACTGTTTGCAAGGTTGGGGGACACAGTGAACCCATGAATTCTTTTTAGTTTTTAGCATTTTTAGACCATATGGTTAGGTCGTGCATTTAGTGATGATGAATAATTGATATTTGGGTTACATTAAAATTTATGTTTATGAATGTTCTGGTCGATGCACAATTATTGTTGGAGTTTTCAGGGTAACAGGTCTGGTCGACAAGCGTTGACCACGACAAATCAACCATTGCAGACGATCAAGGCAAGTCGACCACACCAGAAGACCAAGACAAGCCGACCACTGCAAGTGCAAGTGGCAGATCGACCATGACAGGTTGACCACTGCAGGTCGAGCACACCTGAACGACCATAGGTGAACGACCAAGTCGAAATGACCTCGGTCCGGAGTTTTTAGAAGAGTCGGAGAGCGGTTAGGAGGGTCGAAGATCCTGAGGCGGATACTCCGGAGAAACCGGTCGTAGCTACAGTAAACCGGTGGACGGTCGTAAGCTAAGAGGAACCAGCTGTATGCTTCAATGTAATCAGTCATAGCTACAGGGAATCGGTCGTATGCTACGGAGAACCGGTCGTATGACATAGTGAATTGGTCGTAAGGTACAATGGACTACGGTCGGTAGTCAGTAGGCTTCGACTAGGATGGTTGGGGTCATGATCTTCAGTGGACTGGTCGAAAGTTACAGTACCTGGTCGATACTTGGTACTGGATAGTCAATGCTATAGTACCAGGTATGTACCTATTGGTCATAGCTACAGTACCAAGTTAGTACTCAATAGCCTGTAGTCGGTGCTACAGTACCCGATCAGTACTTAGTAGTCGTTGCTGCAGTGCCCGATCAGTGATGGGTAGCTGTAGACTTTGTGATCGGTACTCGTAGACTTAGCGATCAGTTTACTTAGACTTTGTGATTGATAGTTGGTGATCGATGGAACTGTGACTGGTTGGTGGTCGGTAGTACGATACTTGTGTTTTTGCGAGTGTTCTGAGCGGAGCGATAGTAATTCTCGAGTACTTATAGTTTTTGAGTACTCGCTGAGCCAGAGGTCTGACCGGCCTATGCATGGCAGTCATAGCGGTCGTAATGAGTTATCTAAGGATAATTTCTAGAAAGCGGTAGATTTTCTGGTCATGGCTGACCTGCTTGATGTTGATGGATATATAAAGGTGTGGTTTGAGTGTGTGGACTAATGTCGGTCAAGTGGGGAAGAACTTGTGCCAAGAAAAAACGTTCTTTGGTCTTTGCATATATAGGTTGGGCGTGGAGACAATCATGGTCAGTGACGAGGAGGACCGGGACTAGGATGGGAAAATCTGAGCTACAGGTGGTCAAGGATGTCACGAGGTGGTCAGGCTCACAATAAAACAGTGAAGATCAATGGTGGTTATGCGTAGAGAAGCTACGGGAGATGTAGACCTGGAGGCTTCGACACGTGAGGTTGATGATGTGTGGAGAAACTACAGGAGGTGCAGTCCAAGAGGCTTCGACACGTGAGGTGGATGATGCGTGATGAAGATACAGGAGGTGCGGTCTTGGAGGTTTCGTCACGTGATGAGATTGGAGAAGTTATGGAAGAAATCCGTAACTTGGAAGGTTTAGAGATTGGTTAAAACCCGTGTTTGGAAGGGTTTCGGGTTCCTTGATTTCTGGAACAGATAGAGTATGGTTTTCGTATTTGAGTTGGACACGGTTTGGGGCGTTAGCCTATAAAAACAGGGAGAGGCTAACGGTTAACGTGTGGTTTTGTAGGGCTTTCGGGGAGAAAGCTTTTAGAGGTGTTGAGAAAATTGGAGAAGGTCTGTAAGGGCTTTCGATAGGAAGGCTTTTAGGGGTGTTTGTAAGGGCTCTTTGTAAATCCATAAAAATCCAGCAATAAAAATCATGAATCAATCTGGTTCGTGATTTGCTCGAAGAGTACTTGTGATTGCAAGTGGTTTGAAGATTACGACAACGGGTGAAAGTATTCGAGAGGTTTGCCTTCTGGTGTTGAAGAGTGTGACCACGTGCAAGCTGGTTGAAGATCCTACAGGTTGAAGCGGTCGAGCGATCAAACTCTGATTGGTCAAAATCATCTTAAAGTATACAACGACCAAGCGATTCAGTGTTGAGTGGTCGAAAGCTTCACCAATCACTAGGAGACTCCAAAAAGCAGCGACAATCATTTACCCCCCTTTGATTGTAGTATTCGATCCTATACATTTCTCTTTTTTCCAAATCTAGGTACTAGTACAAAACATCCGTTCACCCACATACACCTACTTCTGATTGATCAGCTAGAGCTGGGATAAGACTATTAGGGTGACATTTGGCTGAGCTCCGAAGCTGGGCTTTTGGAGAAAAGCTCTAGCCACCAAACCAAATGTTGAGCACCGGAGCCCGAATCTACAGGTGCCTAATTTGCACTACGGAAGAGAAGCAAGTGAATGGTGGCTCTCCTAGGGCTCCTAGTAATTTGGTGGGGAGAAATACTAACATTACCCTTGTGGGAGAAGACATTTGGGCCAAACCACTCTATTTTTCCTGGCTCTAGTGCTGGCTTCTATTCAAACCGTATGCTTCCGCCAAATAGAGTATAAGAGCATGTACATTGTTTGGTACGACCAAGGGGACCTAAGGTGGGACCTGCGTGGGAGAGTCAATCTATGACAAAATGCTCCAATGTGTAGTACCTGGGCCCACACCTAAATTAAAAAAAGAAACAACCCAACAAGCCCCTCCCATCGCCATCTCTCCCATGCCCATTGCTCCCTCCCCCATCATTGCGTTCTCTCCCCTCTCAAACACCATTGGCACCGTCGCAAAAATAGGCCATCTCTGGTGGTCTCCTCCACCTCTGGTGGCATCTACAGGCACCTCTCCACCCCTTACCATATCCCTCACTTGATAGTGGCCCCGCCGCTTAAATCAAAACCATCAACAAAACCCTAGCTCCATAACCACAGCCATCAGCAACAATGAAAAGGGAGACGGCGGAGGCGGTGGCACGCACTTGCTTAACCTCGGTCCATATGGAACATGGATTGAGGAAGATTGAAGCGTATTAAGGTGGATCGCAATGAGATCGACTGTGTAGTTTGTGAGCTACAACTAACGGGTGCGACAACATGTGGCAGTAGAAGTGAAGGAGGTAGTGGTGTGGTGCGGCGGAGAAGTCGACGGTGAAGGCAGTGACTACTACAGCTATGCGATCATGGCAAGGTGCACGACAACAGCCATGCGCGTGTATGACAGGCGCGCTGGATGTTTTCTTCGCTTGGTACCTGTCCCTGGCTTGGGCACCGGTCCATTCTTAGGTCCACCTCCGAAATTTTCTCCAATGTATAGTACCGGTTGTAAGATCGAGGTGGCCGACTAGAGGGGGGTGAATAGGCTGTCTTTTATGTTTAATGCTATGGTTGAACTATGCTTACATAAATCTGAATTGCATGCATCTTGTGTTAAAATTTGTCATTTCATATGTTTGAAATGTATTTATAGCTCATATGAAGATGACAAAGCAAAATAATCCATGAAAATCCAACTGGTTTAGATGCTGAACATTTGTTGCAAAATCATTTCATCTTCTTGCTTCCAAAAAGGGCTTTGTGCCATATCTTTTCATTGGAGAAGTATTTTTCAAAAATTCATGCTGGAGAAGGTCACTAATAACATAAAGTTTATATCTGCAAAATTTGAAAACATTTCAAGTTAATTTGTAAAAGTTTTGACCTTTTCTCTCTTTGAAAAATGGCTGAAAAATCAGAACTTCCATGATTCTGAGCAAATTTGTGATTTTTGTATCTTAAACTGAGTTCGGATTTAAAAGAAGTCACAATAATGAAAATTAATCCTCTATAGTTTTTCTTCAATGTCAAATTTTCTAAAAAATTTTTAAAGAACATTTGATCAATTTTCCATCTCTCCCTAAAAGCTTATGTGAGATGCAAAAGTCTGAAATTTTCAGACCTTCAGTTTTCTGAAAAGCTACGTTTTGTGCTGTTTTATGATTTTTGTATCTTTAAGTAGGATCAAAATCTGAGGAAGCTATAATTGAAACTTTTGATCCTCAGACATTAATCTATACTGACAAATTTGCTCAGATTTATTGGATATTTGTAAGTCAGTCTTTCACGAAGCTTTTGAAGGCTACTTGGAATGCAAAATCAGGAAATGATCCACATGTTACAAGTGCTTTATATACACATGGTATCAAGCTCCTCATGCCCTTAATTGATATTAAACCCCTCATAATGCAATAATCAATGCTATTTATGTTAATTGACTCTTTTTTGGTGGTTAATGCCAAATGGGGGAGAAATTTGAGATAATAGCTTTCTTGATAATGGGGGAGATCAATTTTGTGATAATGTGTTTATCAAGGAGGAGTTAATTGAATGATGCCAAAATGTGAAAAATTCTAAAATTTTAATGTTAAATGTTGATTAATGATTTCACCTTCTCTCATGCGCTAAATTTTTTTATATCATTTAGTCTTTTTCACCAATATGCTATTATCATAAATGGATTTGTCATAAATCACCAAAAATGGGGAGATTGAAATATCAAACTCCGTTTAAATTGATTTTGGTGTTAATGACAAATATCATAATGTGATTTTAATGATAATATCATATTCCATTATGTTGTTTTAATGATATTAACAAATGCATATATGAGACTAATATGTTTGTTTAAGTTTATTTATGATTAGTCTCATTTGGATGGAAAGGTGAAATCAAAGAGGTATGCATTCGAAATTATTCTCTCATATATTAGTGCATTCCTTAGATCCAAAATATAGATTGAACTCCACAAATTGTTCAAAATGAATATGTGCATATGTACTCAATATACACACTTGTATGCACACATTTAGGGGGAGCTCTTTATATATTTTGGAACCTCACAAGTAATGATCCATGCTTCTCTAAATATGCATATTTGGGATCTTTACTTTGAAATACATAGTTGGGTATACATAACTTGTGTAGTTCATATATATACTCAAGTGTAATCGTTGTTGTCAACTAACCTCTCTATTATATGTTAATGGTTGAATAGTCAAATGACAACCAGATAAGTAAGCTTTGTGCTTATCTTAGAGTATACAAATTGTTGTGTACAAATTGTATACTCGCAAATCAATTTTTATATCTCATGATTTATTGAGATTATCACGAATTAAAAAGGGAAGATTGTTGAATCTTGTCTCTCTATTATGTGTTAATGGTGAAGTTTGGTAATTGATGACAACTGTTTTGTGGACTAATAGTTTTCATGAGTTGGATGCATAGGTTAGGTTCCACAAATGAGGATGATTTGGGATGACTTCATGTGTTGAAGATCATCAAGTCAATACACGAGAAGAAGATAGATTCGTGAGTTGAATGCTATCAAGAAGATGAAGGCTTCACGTGTTGAAGGCCATCAAAGTGATCATGTGTTGATCAAGCAAAAATCATCATGTATTGAGGGAGTTAATGTGAAAGATGTATTATGTGTTAATGCATATCAAAATGATGACCCAAGGCAAAGGTATGACTAGCTAGAGCTAAAGATGTGTTCCTAGTCTTTTACCGATCTTGGGTTTGGTTGGAAGACCGGATTGCTAGTATAGGTTGCCGTACTATTAAGAGGGGTCATGTCTAGTAGTTTGAGACTCATCATGTGTTGATGGTTCATCCTCACCTCGCTAGCTCAAATTGACATGAGGCTTGTATTTGCGAATGTGTTTTGCAAATAGTTGAAGCTCATGTGTTGAACTTCATTATGACATTGGACTATGCATTGCGAATGTGTTTTGCAAGTGCTTGAAGTCCATGTGTCTATTCTTTGCAATATGAGGCTTAGATTTGCAAATGTGCTTTGCAAATGGTTGAAGCTCATATTTAATCATTACGTCATGATTTCAAAAGTGTGCAAATGTGTTTTGCAACTTGTTGGAAATTGTGTGTGATCCTTGTGTGTATGATATCATAGTTTGCAAATGTGTTTTTGCAAAATCTATTGAGATATCTGCCTTTTCGCCAGAAAAATCGAAGTGGGGTTGTGTGAGCGGTACTACCGTCGAGCGGAAGTACCGGCATGTGTTGAGCGGTACTACCGGCTCCCGGAAGCTCCGTATCCCGAGCGGAACCTTTTTCCAGAGAGCGCCGAGTTTGGGCTCGACTCGAGCGGAAGTACCGCGCCGACTTTGCAGTACTACCGGCGAGAGGAAGTACCGGAAAATGAACGGCGGAACTACCGCTCTTATTGTGTAACGGCTAGTTCAGAGGCTCTGACATAGCCGTTACAGCGCGTCAGAACTGGAGCGGTACTACCGGCCGTTGGCGGCAGATACCGCTCGTCACGAATTTTCAGGACTTTGCTCCAACGGCTAGTTGTTTTGGTGTGAGGTATTTGTACCCCCTTGAGGCCGGTTGGAGAATTGGCTGGAGTATTCATTTGTGAACCCTTGAGCTAGTTTGAGGTTCTCCACTCAATTGTGCATGTGTTGCACTTTGTGAGAAGGGAGAAGAGGACTAGAGTGCATGTGTTGCCTCTAGGTGAGGACTTTGTGTCCAGCGAGCTTGTGCATCCTTTGCACGTAGTGAGAGTCAAGCGAGGGGCTTGGCTTGTTACTCTTGGAGTTTGCCGACTCCTAGACGGCGTTGGAGGCGTCGTGTGCGGTGATCTTCTCAACGGAGATTGTGAGAAGGCCCGGCAAAGTTGTGAAGGTCGGAGCTCACCTACCCGGAGCGGGAAAGAGCTACCACTAGTGGATTGAGGTGTTTCGGCTTAATTTGTGGAGACGGTTCGATTTGTTCGGGCTAACCTCAACGTGGATTAGGAGAGAGCGGCAACTCTCCGAACACTATGGTAAAAAGAGACCGTGTCAAATTGTGGTTTGTTTCTTTGTTCCTTATTTACATTCAAGCAATTTACATTCATAGAATTAAATTGATTGCTTGTATACCTAGAATTGCAAACTTGACTTAGGATAGAATTTGATACCTTAGTCGATATTCTTGTTGTAGGCGCTATTTGAGCTAAACCAAATTAATTTACGCTTTCGCATTATATACTTGGTTTAGGCAAAGAGAAAAGGTCTTGAATTGCTAGTATTAATTTGTAGAAAATGTTTGAGTTTTTCTCTCTTTGAAAAATGGCTGAAAAATCAGAACTTCCATGATTCTGAGCAAATTTGTGATTTTTGTATCTTAAACTGAGTTCAGATTTAAAAGAAGTCACAATAATGAAAATTAATCCACTATAGTTGTTCTTCAATGTCAAATTTTCTCAAGTTATGTATACCCAACAATATATTTCAAAGTAAAGATTCCAAATATGCATATTTAGAGAAGCATGGATCATTACTTGTGAGGTTCCAAAATATATAAAGAGCTCCCCCTAAATGTGTGCATACAAGTGTGTATATTGAGTACATATGCACATATTCATTTTGAACAATTTGTGGAGTTCAATTTATATTTTGGATCTAAGAAATGCACTAATATATGAGAGAATAATTTCGAATGCATACCTCTTTGATTTCACCTTTCCATCCAAATAAGACTAATCATAAATAAACTTAAACAAACATATTAGTCCCATATATGCATTTGTTAATATCATTAAAACAACATAATGGAATATGATATTATCATTAAAATCACATTATGATATTTGTCATTAACACCAAAACCAATTTAAACGGAGCTTGATCTTTCACCGGTCCTATCCTCATCTCCCGACCTCCTTATTCCAACATTATGCATGCTCTAATAAAGCTTAAGCTAGGGCGGCGAGCACACATGTAAGGATGGGAAATGGATACGAATTGTACGTATTATCTGGCTATCGTATTTGATAGGATACACAAACTATATAGATTTTTCCATCCGATTAATAACTTCCCTCCTATTCATATTCGTATTCAAATTCGCATAAAAAATATAGATATGAATACGGTATGGACTTTTACCAAATGTTATTTTATCCAAACTATTTGTATCCGTATTCAACAAAGCAATATACATATTTTTATTACAATACGACTAATTAGTTGGATATGTTTTTTAATTCAATATTAATTCATGTTTCTTTAGATGAAGTAAATGAATTAGAATAATTAAATGTGACTATACGAGGATAAAATGTAACTAATATCTTCATAATGCATAAGTTATGAGGATATCCGAATCCGTTCGGATTAAATAGATATTTGATTCGAATGCATATTTATTATAATATCCGATTTATATTTGTATTCAAGAATATATGAATCCATATTCATATCCTCTTACAAAATATAAATAGGAACATGGTAAAAGTAAGTGCCCACACATGCGCACGACACCGCCGGCTCCAAAAGACTCACGACCAAAAAGCAAACTTTCTTGCATTCCATCCACAACGTACTCGTACGTAAGTAGCCACAGCGCGCGCGCGCGCTCTTTTTCTGGCTCTGAGCACAGTATATATACATCTAGGAAAGGCTACTGCTGCTACTTGGCTGCTGGACGCAGCTTTTGTAACGCACCATGCTTGTCGACTCGACCAATGCAGAGCTAGCTAGTTTCTCGCTGTCTCTCACATACACACACGTAAAGACACAAGCACGCCTGCACGGCTGCACAAAGCATACACGCCAATGCATAGGTGAACCAGCTATGCTGTAGCTGTGGACGATCTGTACGTAGAGTACAGATCCTACATGCAGGCTACAGGCGACTTTAGCTAGAGCTAGCGTACTTGAAAGCGCACGTAACGACAAACAAAAAAATAGTGATTTATAGTTAAAATTATACTATAAAATAGTAATTTTTTGACATAAGTAAATTTAAAAAATTTAGAAATAGAAAAAACAGTTTATCCTATTATGGGTAATATAAACGAATACGAAAAAAGAACTGATAAAAAAGCTAAAAAAAATTAAATACCAGAAAAAGACGATATTTATAAATAGTAAAAAATAAATTAAAAGTCGGAAGCTATGGACCAAACGGGACCTAAATTTGTTGCGCTCGATGGTTTGTGTCACGACTTGTCGATCAAAAGGCTGCAGCGATTCCGTGTACCAGCTTTACAGCGAGCAATTGTGCAGCAAGTGCAAGCGGCCGACTAGCTAGTAGCTTTTATATGCCACATTCCACTAACTGCCACCAAGTAGTGGACTTTTTTTTAGCACATATGATATTTTTGAATTTGTATTTACAAAAATATCAGTATACATATGGTATAAATTAAAATGGTATTTTTGTTGTCTGGCCACCGGACGGTGACGCTGTAGAGCCAATGTGCAACCTACCGTCCGGCCACCATGCGACAGGCAACCTACCGCATGGCCACCGTGCGGTAGGTGGTATGTGCAATCTCCCGACACAATGTACTTAATTGTATAATTTTTTGATAAATTTATCCACTCTGAATGTCGCTCAAAAATTCATATGATTATGATATTTGTAAAAGTTGTTACATATAGTAAACGTCCTAATTGTCCATCTTTTTTGAAATTTTGTGCATTATGAATTTTATGTGCAGCCTTCCGACACAATCGTCCTAATTGTCCATTTTTTTCGAAATTTTATGCATTATGAATTTTGCTTGACAGATTCTGGCGCGCCCAAGTCCCGCACAGGTGGAGCCTGTAAAACATACGTTTTTCAAGCAATTCCCTAGGTGGTACGGCTTGCCTGCCACGTGTCATGTCGGCCATAACTAAACCCCCTCCTGCACAGAGATGGTCTGGCACGCGAGGACTCGACCGTCGTACGGCCCCTGCGCGTAGCTGCCGCACTGCGATGTGTCAGGTCGCATGTCGTGGCCCTCCACGCGCTGTGGACGTTGTACGCGTTAAAATGCTCCCGACAAGGGCCTTTCACTGGCACCGGATGGGAACCGGCCGGTGGAGGAGCGCGGATTCGGTCAAGTTCCGGTCTATCTTCACGCAGGTGGAGAACCTGCACCAGCCTGATATGGAGAACCTACACATGGGGTCAGAAAGTTTCAAGTTACCAGGAATGATCGACAGGATGATCCACTGGAGGCCATGGAGACTCAAACGGATCAGGGTCGGCAGTAGTGTTCGTGATGTCATCTCCAACGTCGTCACCGCCTTCAGCAAGAGTATTTACAGGAAATGGTGCACCACCACCACCTGCAGCTGAACAAGAGGTTCCCTACAAACAAACGATGCCAACAAATTAAGAAATTTCTTAAAGAAGTTCATTGAATTTAAAGGAGTTTAGCACGGTTGAATCAACTTATCGGTAGAGATGAATGGCCGGCGACCGCACCAGCTTGTAGTGGCAGCAGAGCCGAGACAAACTCGAGGATGTTGAGCTTCTCGACAATGGACTGCAGCATTGAAATCAACAACGTGAGGAGCGGGAACCTGGCAAGCCCCTTGCGCATTTCGTCATCGTCGACGTGGAAGGCCACGTGGTACGCATGGATGCCACCCTCGACATCGCTCAACAGCCACCAGAGCTCCTCCGTCTAGGCCCTTGCCTGCGTGTCTGTCGCAGACACCTTCTCCAAGAAAGCGCGCATGCTCCCCAGCTCGGCTGTTATGCCCAAGCGAAAAGGGAACCCGGTGCGCTCACCCCGCAAATTAAAGACTCCTTGTCGGCGTGCAGCACTTTGAGCAAGGGGGACGGTATGATATCACTGACAAATGTGGAGATGAGAGAGCCGACGAGGGTGGATGGCACTGAGATAACGACATCAGTGCGGACAAGGAAGCGCGTGAGGGGGGACGATATAGATAGAGTGACAATTATGTGAAGGACACAGTGGAAAAGGAAAGATAGCAGCAATAAGACGACATATGTGCGAAGGACAGAGGTCACACATTGCAAAAGATGCCTGAGCATCACATATCGCTAATTGTGATTAAATTAACATGAAGTAACATGGCAAATTTGTCGCACATAAAATTCCCAAAAAATTACACAATTAGGTCGACTTTGTTGAGAGGCTTCACATAAAATTTTGGAATTTTTGGAGCTCGTTTGCTACATGTAATAACTCGTAAAATATCAAAATCATAGGAATTTTTTAGCAACATTCAGAGTGGATAAATTTGTCAAAACATTATGCAATGAGGTACGTTGTGTCAGGAGGCCGTACATAAAATTTCATAATGTTTCGATCTCATTTGCTATATTTAAAAATTCAAACAAATATGACATATACATTACGAATTAAGGCAGGTAATTAAGCCTGCTAATTAGCCAGCTTAATTACATACCGTTTTATGGAGGACGGTAGGCCACCTGTCGCTTGGTGGTCGGGCGGCAGGCGCGCGGCCACCCGGTGGCCGGGAGGCAAGCGTCTGCCAGCGGCGGCCAAGCCACGTGTCACCTGCAGGGTGATCGGCGCAGAAACACTATTTTTGTTATTCTCGCGCGCATATGGCTATTTTTGGAAATACGAGTTGAAATCACGCTATATATGCCAAAAATATAAAAGAACGAGTTGGTGATTGTACGTCCATTCTCCTCCAATCATTCTATTCCCTCAACTTCTCACCATTCTCCACTTTCTAACCGATCAGAGCAACTCTCTTCTATAGCACAATTCTTTATTCATTTAATGAGTTCTGTTGTAACGTATGGATATATAACTAGTATGCCAAAAATTCCAAGTAATGTGTAAGTGTGTGTACTGTATAGCCTCGTATGTATATGTTCAAATTCATACTGTGCCTGCATGCAGCCTACCACTTCCACCACAAATATCTGGATCATCCATATGTATACAAACACAAGTACAATGCCCTCCAATTTGCAATTTTGCATCAACATATACACATGTATATTTTTAAGGGATTGTCTATACTATAGTCGACTGAATCCAATCCCACAAATACTCGAATTCTGGAGTATGCAATCTCCCCTGTTCATATTGGCTTCTAAATGCTGCTTTTATACAGTAAATGCTTTTCTACAGTATCTATTTCAAGCGGAGTGTCCTTTCAAGATGGGGTCTACTAGTCGATTGTAATAAACACTGTTGTGACTTTATTTATATCGATCAAAATAGCACATCAGTTTATCTCTATTCTACGGTTTCTCTACAAGCTGTTACTATTCATAAGCTAAAACCAAATGCCATCAGCAAAATCCAATATCAACACCCTCTAAATCGAATGATTAACATTTCCCTCTCCCAACTATATGCACGTTCAGGTTCAGATCCAACCCAACAACATTCATCGCAAGAACCCCCTAGAGCTGCCACTCGAATTGCCCCTCCACCTCGCTTACCGCCACCTACCGCCTAGCCGATGTTGCTCCCGATGCTGGTGAGACTCTTGATACCACCCTCCTCCTCCGTCACTGTAGGACCACAATGACAACAGCGGGGTGAATAATACCTCACAATTTTTCCTAAGTATTATAAAACTCAAAGCAACAAAGTCAGAAAAAACCAAACAACTAGCTCTTGCACCTCGGCGGTATGACTACCCACTAGGGTGCAGTATGACCGTAGACAACATAGCGGTCTGATCGGCAGTACCCTTGTGGTCTGACTACCTAGCGGTCTAATCGCAGCAAGATTGTGGTCTGACCGCAACCGGTACGACCGAGCCAAGGAGCGGTCTGACCACACCCCTGTTCTCAGAATAGAAAATCAGCACGAATTCAAACCACTTTTGGTGCAACTTCAAAAAAATCATAGCCAAAGAGATAAAATTTTGCACACACCTTGCTTAAGATTGTCGAAACCTATGCCGTCCAAGGATCGCTTGAATCCTTATTAAAGTTCAGACTTTTTCAAGAATAAACAAAGTTCCACCAAAACTAAGCAAAAACCGAAAACTCTGGATATGACTTGCACGAGGGCATAGAAGAGCCAATATGGCTTTAAATGTATTTTTACATGTCACAGCAAGCTAAAACTCTCAAAGATTTGAAGAAAAATCCTTGAGAACAACAAACTTCAAGATTAGGTCAAAACCGAGCAAAACCGGGCAACTTCAAAATCCTGCAAGACTTTGTACCTAGATGGATGGGATATAAACTCCATGAGTCATCTCCATTTCTTATACATCATTGGCACACAAAAAGATCAAGAATAGAAGAGAAGAGATCAAAACCAATAAGAACAAGAGGAACAAGAGCAAATCTACCAAAACAAGGAGACACTATGCGAGATGAACAAAGTTCATAATTTCTATTTAAGGGTGAAATTTTTACACCTCTTCCATACAACTACTCCACCTGGAGGACAAGAGAGCACACCACAACACTCATACTTCTCAAACTCGAACCCTAAAACACAAGATTGGCTAGACGGTTGGATGGTTAGCTTGTAAGCTTCCATCCCAACCCGTTCAATAAACGAGGCAACTAACTCACATATAATACTAATGGATACTATCAACTAGTACATATGAGAGAAACCCGTTAACCTCACACAACATGGGTTTTACTCATACATTTAACTTATGCACGCTTTTTAAAGCACATGAGCCCGAAATCACTAAGTCTTCATCCTTTGATCCAATCGATCTTCTCAGCTTCTCCTTGACCTAAACCTCTTTTCTAAGCACCGCGGTTTTGATCCAATACAGTTTTTAGCATTTGACATCTTTTACCAAAATACTCTTTTTGACCCGATCTTCATCTTCCCCTTACAAGCAATCACCAAGCTTGTCATGTGTAGGTGTACCAATGACTTATCATGTATCAGTAAGGCTCACCCATTCCAGTTCCACTGGACAATGTCCCACTTGGACTGACCAAGCCACTTCGTCCAACCCATCGCTTGAACATTCCCTTCAATATCTCCCACTTTCCTTGTGCCATGCTTGCATTCAGCCATCTCACCCAGCATCCTTGATCGTTCTATGCCTCGGCTCTTCCATGAGCATAGCCCCAAATTTCACCATTGATCACGGTTGACTCCAAGCTTCTCTACACATCAAAATATAAAGAAATTATTAATGCATTGGCCAAATATATATCAAATTATCTTAAAACCAAATTCACAAAATTTGAGAGATGAACTTCAAGGCTGATCTAACTGCCAACCAGAGACCGTTCGGACTGGTTGAACAATATGCAACTCACCCTCTCTAGAAAATTGCAGTGGCCAACAAAACACCGGTCATACCGCTCGGTGGTTTGACCGCCGTGGTCATACAAGCCAGTGGTTAGACCGCCGTGGTCATACAAGCCAGTGGTTAGACCGGTGGTTAGCTAGCGGTCAGCTCGATTTCTCTAAGAACAAACCTAACTATTGTACCATGTGGAGTGGTCATGAATTTAGAGATGATAAATAATTGATATTTGTGTTGCATTGGAATTTGCGTTTGTGAAAGTTTTAGTTGACGTGCTTTTGTAAAACTGGAATTCAGGTTTAACGGTCTGACCGTTTTGTATTGGGCGGTCCGACCGGCTGGCTTCGACCACGCTCAGTAGTCGATGGTCCGAACGGCTTTATGTTGGGGGTTCGATCAGTAGGCGTTGACCACGGCAGAATTACTATGGAAGATCAACCACGATATTTTGACTATGACATTTCGACCACAGCAAACAACCAAGGCAGGTCGACTATGACAGATCTACGAAAGTTGACCACAGTAAGTCGACCACGGCAGATTGATCATGGCATTTCTTTCATTGCAGAATGAGCTCTGTCTGGAGTTTTTAGAGAGGTCGAATACCTCAGAGCCAAAGGCTT
Source organism: Bonia amplexicaulis (assembly GCA_036346245.1). NCBI lineage: Eukaryota > Viridiplantae > Streptophyta > Magnoliopsida > Poales > Poaceae > Bonia > Bonia amplexicaulis. Next base: position 9,589,436 of record CM070763.1, on the reverse strand, counting down.
TGGAGAAACCAGTCGTAGCTACAGTAAACCGGCCGTGGCTATAGTGAACCAGTCGATGGTCGAAAGCAAAGAGGAATCGGTCGTATGCAATAGTGAACTAGTCATGAGCTGTAGTGAACTAGTCGTAGACTTTGCAGTCTGTTGTCATAGTCATAAACTTTGCAGTTTGTTGTTATAGTCATAGACTTTGTAGACTATTGTCATAGTCATAGACCTTGCAGACTATTGTCATAGTTGTAGACTTCACAGTCTGTTGTCGTAGTCGTAGAATTGGTGGATTGTTGTCATAGTCGTAGGCTTCGTGATCTGTGTAGTCTTAGACTTTGTGATCTGTTGTCTTAGGCTTTGCGATCGGTTACCATAGGCTTCATGGTAAGTACTCATTGGCTTCAAGTACTTTAATTATCGTGATCTTCGAGTATCTCAAGTACTCGTGTCTGATGGATCGTGAGTTTTAGTAGACCGATCGAAAGTGACAATAACCGACCGGTGGTCGTGCTACAATACCAGGTGGGTACTCGATAGTTGGTGCTATAGTTCCAGGTCGGTACTCGGTAGGTGGTGTTTTAGTTCAAGGTCGGAATTCTATGGTCGATGGAGCTATAGACTTTGTGATCGATAGTCGTAGACTAGGAGTTTTATGATGCTTATGTTTTGTGAGTGTTTTGAGCGGAGCGATGGTAATTCCCGAGTACTTGTGGTTTTTGAGTACTTGATGAGCTAGCAGCAGTAATGAGTAGTCTGAAGTTAAATTTCTGGAAAGCCATAGAATTTGTAATCATGGATGACCTAGTTGATGTTGAGTGATGGTTAAAGGTGTAGTTTGAGTGTGTGAACTAATATCGGTCAAGTTGGGAAGAGCTTGTGCCGGTGAAAAAAGTTCTTTCGTCTTTACATGTGCAGGTTAGGCGTGGAGGCGGTCATGGTTAGTGACGAGGTGGACCGGGACTAGGATGGGGAAGTCTGAGGTCTAAGCGGTCGAGGATGTCATATGAGGTGGTGGGGCTCATGCTGGAGTATATGGAGATCAAAGGTGCTGATTCGTGGAGAACCTACAGGCGGTGTGGTCTAGGAGGTTTTGACACGAAAGGTGATGATGCGTGGAGAAGCTACAGAAGTGCGGACCTAGATGATTCGACACAGAAGTTGATGAGGCATGATGAAGATACAGGAGGTGTGGTCCTAGAGGTTTCGTCACGTGTTGAGTTAGGAGTTATGGAGGGAGTTGATAACTAGGAAGAGCTAGAGATTGGATAAAACCCTTGTTCAGAAGGGTTTCGGGTCCCTTGATTTTCAGAAGAGATAGAGTTGTGTGTTCGTGGTTGAGGCGGACACAGTTTGGACATTAACCTGTAAAAGCAGGGAGGGGCTAAGGGCTAACGTGGTGGTATTCGTAGGCTTTCGGAGAGAAGGCTTTTGGTCGGTTTTGAGATGGCTTTTGTCGAGAAGGCTTTTAGGGGTGTTTATGAGAGCACTTTGTAAATCCACGGAAATCCAGCAATAAAGGTTATCTTGAATCAATCTGGTTCGTGATTTGTTAGAGATTGCCAATGATTGTGGTTGGGTTGAAGCATACGACCACGTGCAAAGGTGTCGATTCGCTGCTAGGAAAACAAGGAATTACGTAGTACGAATTGGAGTACGTACAAACCATTCATAGATCAATCGAACATAGCAGTCGATCGAGCAACTGGTCGAGCAGAATGGTCGATCAAGCTATCGTACGTTGAGCAGTTGATCAGGCGATTGATGACCGAGCAGTTGAAACCGTCACCGACCGTCATGAGACTCTAAAAAGTGGCGACAATCATTCACCCTCTTTGATTGTAGTATTCAATACTACACTAACCAAAATGCAAACTTTACAAAATTCAAATTTCAGCTCTACAACTTGGCAATGGTCCATCACAATATTATCCTAGAGTCCCTCATATGCTCTCTCAATTTCCCACTTCACGAACCCATTGCTAATTTATCAAAATGCAAATAGATTGTGTTTTTAGAAGTAAAGAAGGAATTTTGTTAATAGAAGCTCAAAAATGGTCAAAAAAAGTTGGAAAGACTAAAAATAACCATATGTGCCAAAAATAGAGTGAGTTACCGAATAGATAAAGTTTCTACAAAAATCTTCATTCCACCAAAGGAATTTGGAAATCTTATTCTAGGTGCATATGAAAGAACAATTATTCTATTTAACCTTGGTCTTGGTAAGAAGAGATTAAGAGATCAAGAGCATTACAACAAAGTACAAAAGCTCTAATTTAGCAAGAATTTGTATAAAAACTCAAAATCATGTTGTATATATGCATTTTTACCAATCTTTCTCCCCTTTGACAATGTAGTCATCAAGATGCACAGAAGAAGATAGAGCGCGAAAAAATGAAGTGACTGCATTTATTCAATTTTAGCTTGATAAAGAGCTCTGAAAATTGTTGACAGTGATTTTACAAGTATTACACCAAGCAATGTAGTGTGAAGTAGCTATCTAGATTATAGTAAACCATATATAGTAAAGCTAAGTCAATTTAGTAAGAATCTAAACTTAAATGGATTTCTTGGCATATCAAGTTGCTCAAAGACATAGATTACACAAAGGTATCCAAAACTGAGTTAAGTCATGTCAATAAACTAAATAGAAATACAAAGCTGCAATTGAGCCTATTTAGAGTGCTACAAGTTTAGAATTGAATTATTTTGTTCAAGTACTTGAAATTGAACACAGAGAAGCATATTTAGCACTTTCTGAAATACTTTCTTGGTCTTATCTTAGTAAATCATGTCCTGGACCAGAAGTCATCCACAATGCCTCATAATTTTCAACCATTTCTCATATTTCTTTTTAGTGAGCTCTGTGCCAGATCTCAAGCCTTTGTTGACCACCCCACACAATGAGCATAAGAGTATGGTCATTGTCATCCAATACTCCCCTTGAGTTCATACCTAGTGCAGTAGCAAGCCGTCTCATGAAAAAGAATTGGTGAGATCAGTTTTTTCATACATAAAAGAGATCATTTTTATTTTTATTTTCTAGTTCAAGAACAATGAGCTACTTTTTAGTCCATAAGTTATACCTGACCTGAGCTGCAAAAGCCTAGGTCCTAGGAGAAGTAAAATGATGATTCAACAAAGAACTAGCATTGCACAATCTAAAGCTCAATGTAGATTCTAAACTCAACTTAGCATATTTGACATAGCATGAATCATAAGAGGATTACTAAAACAAAGGTAGTCATAAGATACAACATTGACATGTTTAGTCCGAGTTTTTCATATTTAAGCAAACTAACATGGTAAAAGCTAAGCTACACATAGAAAGTTATGATAATCTAGCAAACTAGCAAAAGGTATGATAAGTTGTAAAGCAAGATATCATGCCTCATATGGATAATAGTCAAAGCTCTATTTAAATTTTACAATCCAAGTTGCTGAAATTTAAATATGTAATATGATACAATGGATGCAAAGAGTCAAACTCCCTCAAAGCAAGAAGAAAGAACGAATAACCCCCAAGTCCCGCACAAAGAAGCAAAACGAGAAGAATCGAGAGCCTTAGTGAAAATACAGCAATTTGATGCTCGGACTCTACAAACTGAAGAACAACATTCATGTTCTCTACATGATCTCTAAGAAAATGGTATCTAATATCAATGTGCTTGATCCTGGAGTATTGCACTAGTTTTTGCCAGTGTTTACGGCACTAGTGTTATCACATAAGAGAGAAACACTACATAAGGCTAACCAATAGTCCCACAAAGTAGATAAGATCCAAAGAACTTAAGAGCAGCTACTAATAGTAACTACATTCTCTGCTTCTGCTGTGGACTATGCAACAAATAACTGCTTCCTATACAACTAAGAGATAAGAGATGTGCCTAAGAAATAACAAGTGCTAGAGGTGCTCTTTCTATCAATTCTACACTCTGTAAAATCCGCACTGAAGATCATCTCAAACCAAGAGATCCCAAACACAGGCTTACTAGAGGAATCTAGAACTCTACACTCTCCAACCTTGATTCTCAATTCTATACCCTTATCAAGGAGCCAAGAAATAGATAGGAAGTTATGCCTCGTCTTACTTACCAAAGTGATGTTCTTGAGCATGAATTTGTCGTTGATGTGCACATAGTGCCCTTAGCCAACACGGTCTAAGTAGAAACATCTCCAAATGTGATCAACTCATTGCCGGATGCATGGCAACACGGGTGATGGAAAAGAACCAATAAGAATCTCTGGTCATGTGTCGAGAATACTAGGAGTCAACAAGCCATACGTCCTTCTTCCTCGCTCGTCGGACCTACAAAGCATAAGTAGAAGACATGGTGCCTCAATACTGGGTTAGAAATGAAAGACTTACAATCCAGTATTGAACCACACAATGCCTAGGAACAAAAGTAGAAGTAAGAATAAAATAGTTAGCATGAAAATCATAAGAATGCACACGAGAATCACCTAGACCTCTCCAAATTGACCTACCAAAAACCAATACTTCCCTTGTCTAGATGCTACTCGTGGTCTATCCTCAAGATATCCTAACCTAGAGTGCTTCCTAGTTCCACCAAAAAGTCAAAGAAGTCATCTATGAACCTTGGCTTGTATCTAGTAGGAAAGATTGGAGGCTTGACTCTAGAGATACTCATAGGTGAAGGAACTCCTCTAATGGACCTCAAAGCATGCATCCTCTATTTGCTCTCATACTTGACCCTACAAAAGCAGAACTCAACAAAGTGACCATTCTTCTTGCAGAAGGTGAAATAATACTTGACCTTTTGAGAGGACCGACCTGTTGAAGTAGAAGTATCTGACTTGCTAGATTGGGTTTCGGCAAATCCAGCTGACCTAAATATAGTCCTGGATGACTCAGCGGGTTTGACCCCAAACTTGCCACTCTGCACAACTTTCACAACTTTAAGTGAGTAGTTTTTGGAATGCTCTAGTGAATTGAATCTGAGTCATCTATTCTTCATACTCACCTTAGATTGGTCAAGCATCGTGTTGAGGTTCTACCTCCCACTAGAGAATCTCACAAGGGACTTTTTGAGGTAGTCATTCTAATTAGCTAGGTTCTCCCATGTGGCAAACTCGGTGGTCCTGGTTGCCCTACCATATCTCTCTTTGTGGACAGTTACCTCAAGCCTCAAAGCCTCACAAGACATACGGGGTTTCTCTAATCCTACTCAACTACTCGTGGAATTTAATTCTAAAAACCTCATGTATCTCATCTAAGTCAGGTCAATTTTAGCACAAAATGCACATGAAATATAACCAATCACTTTCTTGGATGCAGCAATAGATAAGGAATCTACATTTTTACATTTGTCCTCAAGAGCCTTGTTAAGAGCATTAATTTTAGTGTGAGTTTACGACAGTTTTCAAAAGATTTAGTTCTAGAATAAAGAAGCATTTCAGACATTTCTACGAACTTAAGTTTGCTATCCTCACAATGAGAGAAAGTATGATCATAATTGAACATAAGCAATTATTTAGCGACACTATTAAGTTTCAGTTCAAGTAAAGCACAATTTGAGCATGATAGAGAAAAAAATCTAAAGCAATGGCATCCATGAAATCATTTTCATTTCTAGACTTGAGAGTCATTTGTTCATCCAAAGCATCTTGATGTTGGCCGACAAAAGAAGAAAGAGCAATTTTAATTTCAACTAATTGATCAATCAAAGATAAGGAAGATTCACAGCTTTCACCTTCAGAAGCTACGGACATGAGCCTAACCATTTCTAGATTTAAGTTGTCAATCATAAGATACTAACTCTTGATTATCTTAGCTTGTTACTTCAATTTTTGTTTAGTTGCAATAAGAGCATGTTTAATTTCTTTGGAGGAGCACTACTACAAAAAGAGTCATCACAGACGGATCAAAATTGTCATCACAAACGATTTTTTAAACCGTCTGAATTTATGTGTCAATGATAATCAGAGGTTATCACAGGCAGTTTGTGAGACTCTGTGATAAATACATCATAGACAGTTTGTAACTAGAAACGTCTGTGAAGAACACTATCATAGACGGCTCGAACTAAAAACCGTCTATGATACTCACACATCACAGATGGTTCTAGCTATCAACCGTCTATGATGTATAAGTATCACATACGGTTGGTATATAGAACTATCTGTGATGCTTCCCCATCACAGACGGTTTCTGATTCGAGCCGTCTGTGATAACTCTTCATAGACAGTTTATACCACAAAATCGTCTGTGATAGTTCATTCTATACCTAAATTTTTTTTCTTTTTTGGCTAGCCTTGGGAAATATTAACTATATCATTTGAAAAAAGCAAATATAGCAACAAACACAACAACCCATTCTATTTCCATTAAGATTAGAATCCACTATTACAACATCACAAGATATCGAGTAGGTTACCCATAGCACTACATACATAAGAGGTCACTTACAATTTTATAAAGATAAGCTTCATGGTTATAAATTTACAAAAATATTTACACTATAAGAAACTTGTAATATTCTGATCGTCGTTTCGGCGTGGGTTTTAAATAATCGCGGAGTTTCCCGATTTTTCGCTAAATCGCGGGAAGTGAAAATTAAATTGCAGAATTGTCCAAAATTAAAAAAATTAAAATAATTAATTTAGATATTTTGGGCTGTCAGGAGGGGTGGGCCAGCCGCTTTGGGCCAGCCAGCCCAACAGGGGGCCCGTACTCCCTCCCAAACCCTAGCACCTCCTTTATAAACCCCCTCCCTTGGCCCCTCTCCCTTTTTCCACCCTGGCTGCACTCTCCCCCTCCATCACCCCTCCACAACTGCTGTCCATTGGTGCAAAGGAGAAAGTGAAGGAAGAAGAAGTAACGGAAGAGAAGGAAGAAGAAGAGAAGGAGGAGAACAAGAGGAGGAAAGAAGAGGGGTGATCCCAAGGGATCCTCTAGGTAATTTTTCCTAATCCCAAACCCCTCTGTTTTTAGAGTAATTAGGGTTCATGGCACGGAATTAGAAGGGGATTAGCAGATTGATTACCCGATTAGAGATTTCTTGTTGTCTGCCTGTAGATCAATTCGCGCAGCTCGTCTGTTTGCGTAGTTTAGACCTACGACATGATTTTTCTTGTGAATCTTCCCAAAAGGAAAATTGTATAGGACTTCGAGACCCATCTTCTGTATTGTTTTCAGAATTTTTGGCTATGGGATCTGGGTGTAGCAGGGTCGGGAACACCGCTATCTGTCAGGGGTGCAGATTGGGACAGATTGCTGTTCAAGTACGATTTAGGGTAGTAGATGATTTTTATGATTTTGGTCGCAATTGAGAAAAATGTAGGAAATTCAGTAATCTTACTTTTGTATAAAAATCATAATTTTTAGATCCTTGTACGGTGGTTGGAACGCGTTAGAATCTGGCTGCCTAGATTGCCAGAACAGAGAACACCCTCTGTTTTGCGCATTAAGTTACACCTTGCTAAGATCAAAATAAAAATATGTGATCTACATGAAAAGTGAATGTATTTAAGTGAGGAATCCAGAAATATATCATTTACTTTATTTGGCATAATATTGTTAAAGATACAAAAAAATGAAGCAGCGTTGCTGCAGTGGGTAGATTGAAGAATCGTTTAGCGGAGAGGAGTATGTGTGGGATTGGGGTTCTAGCGACGTCTTTACTTCTTAAGTCGTGTTTTCTATGCTGTAGCATTGTGCGGAAAGGTACCTTTTGGACAGGTGGTTTTGCTCTTGAACGCACGTGATTGCTTCGCTTCAATGGTTGAGGCAAGTAAACGTAGCGGTTGTGCTACTGTTTAACTCGTTAATTATTCTACATTCATATTAATTAATTCTTTAAAATTGAGGTGCTATGTCATTGTTACATGCTTCCTTAATGTGGTCCAGATGGTAGTATTTTTAAGAATTCAATTGTTTATGATCTTGATGGTTTAATTGTGGATATGCGGAATTGTTCTTGATGAATCAATATAGTTGTGGGGTAGAAAACTTTATGGGTATATTGTGATCTAAGTGGTTGTATTCTTAGTGAATACTTGTGGCTGTGATGGTAGCAATTATTGATCAATTGATATGTTGGATAAATTGCTTGTAAGCATGTGGAAATTTGTTTAGTGTGCTAATGCTCAATATGAAAATAAATATGTGGTGGATATGTGGTTGAGGATATGTTGTGAGCATGTTGATGCTCCTTTGAGGTTGGAATTCATGTGGTTTATGATTATCATATCATTCATATCATATCATGACATTTGCATATGAGGATGTCGCCGCACTTAGCCGCGACCGTACCGGTACAGCATCGTATATTACCGTAATACGATGCACACTCTTACCTTGTTGGTTAAGGGTGCTGTAGAGCATACGTATTCATATGCATTGCATTGTGGAAAGATCATTTGCATATCTATGGAATGTATTGTGGTGAAGTTATTTTGCAGTCAAATACAACTTCATAGTTGTAATTTGGAATATACAACTTCATAGTTGTAATATGGAATTGACTCATGTGAGCTACTTGTGGTATGAGGAATGTGGCTGTGGTCGTAGAATGGGGTTTGTCCCTTGTGGTATGGTAGGGTTGTGATTGTGGTATGAGATTCTTTTCTCTTGTAGTAATTGTTGATAGCAGTTGTGGATGTGAGAAACAATAAAGTAGTGAAGTAAAACATACATATGCTTTATTGTCTTTGGTAGTGGTAGTGGTTGAGGTTTTAAAGTAGTCAGGCAAAGATTTATTTGCTATTGTTCCTTTCCATCTTGCTTCAAGCGAAATTTCAGTCTCCCTTGCCGAACCCCTTCCCACCCTTGCCGCGCACAACCAAGTTAGAGTAGTACTGGTGGTATTGGTTCTTCGAGTTGGGAGAGGGGGCAAGAGGTGGGGAGGAAAACGATACCTGTTGTTCGATGCGGGGAGAATGGATGGGTGAGATCGAGATCCTAGGGATATGCTGCGGATCGTAATCCGAACCGTCTATGATAGATACATCGCAAATGGTTCATAACAAAAACTGTCTATGATAATAGGAGATATCACAGACGGTTCATAACAAAAATAGTCGGAGATAATGGCATCACAAAGACAATATATCGGTACAATATAAATAGCTAATCTCAAAAGATAAAATAGCAAACTTTTATATGCCTTATATATGCTCGTTTAAAAGGTTTAGACGAGATCTACAACTTTGCAGTTGAGGTGAAACCCAAATTCCGAAAGAAAGATCAAAAATTTTGGCAAAAATAGAAACTAAAAGCTTAAAACATAACTTTGGGGCTAAAGATGGTTGATTTTGAGGGTCTTAGACGGTGACTAGCACAAGCAAGTCATTTGTTTTGAATCAGACTAATTGTTAACTTTCCAACAAGTACATCGAAAACAGACACTGCTTTAAGCGACCAATTTAGCTTCTTTTGTAGTAGTGGAGAAGCATTCCTCATCAGATCACTATAGGGCTCATAGTAATAGCCCAGGATTTTATTAAAATAAAAATAAATAAATAAATAAAATATATAAAATTTTGAATTAAAAATAAGTATTTTTGTTGCCTAAGTTTTATTTTTGCTTTGCCCTGATTTTCTGTTTTAAAAAAGGATTGACTTTGAAAAGTAATTTAAGTGAAAAACTAAAAATATTAAATAAAAGGATACTTTGATTTTCTATAAAAAATATTATTTTGAATTAATAATTTGGATTTATTTGGCTTTTATTTGGTTTCTCTAGATTTTCTGGAGTTTAAAATCTATTTTTGAAATTAAAAGGTATTTAAATATAAAAATATGATACCAAATTTATTTTTAAGTAATTTTTATAGAATTTTTGGAATTGATTTCATATTTTTATGAGCTTTAATTGCTTTTTGGTGTTTTCTGAAAAATTAAAAAGAAAATAAAACTCCAAACCCACCCTCCGGTTGACGCGTGGACGGCCAGGATCCATCCATGTCGACCGCTCAATCCCGCCTTCCCTCTCTACTCGGCCGACACGTGTCTGGCTCTAATCCCGCCTGTGCCGCGCCACGGCCCATCCTCGCCGTCCCCGCCCACTTAACTCCCACCATCGCCCGATCTCCTCATCTGCCACGTGGTTGCAATCCATACCCTCCGTACCTCCCTCTCTCTTTCCTTTCTCCCCGGCTCCACCCGTCATCCGCTTCCTCCTCTCCCCCGTGTGGACCCCACCTGTCAGGTCGTTTTCGTCTATGCCCGCGCCTCCCTTCCTCTCTCTCTCACTGTGCCCCGGGCCCGCTTCCTCCCGCGCCCGCCAGCCGAAGTCGCCACCGCCATTTCTGCAACCTCCCGCACGCCCTCTCTTCCTTCGTGCGCCGCAACTCAATACGCACCCACCTTCCTTTCTTCTCGCGCACGACACCCACCTTCCCCACGCCCCACTCGGCCTTATCTGCCGCAACCAACGCCTACCTCCCGAATCTTCCGACGAGCCATTCCGCCGAGCCTCCCTCCCAGAGCCTATATAACCCCCGAGCACCTCCATCTCCTACTCCACCCCGTCCCCACCCTCACTACTCCTCTTGAGCTCCCTAGTGCCCCGACTGCGGCGCCCTTCTTCCGGCGCCGCCCTACTACTCGACGAGCAATCAAGCGAAGGAGACTTCCCGAAAGCCGGCCAGACCGTCAGCATCCCTGAGGACCCACTTCGCTAGAGACCCGAACGCATTCGCCGCCTCCCTCGTCATCGACGACTCTCCGGCCGCCCATGGTAATTTCCGCGTGTGCCAGTGCACTCCCCGTCGCCTTATCTCTCCGTTTCACCGGATGTCGGCCGCCGCCGCCCGCTGGAACACCGGCGACCCTTGGGTCCCGAGCGTCTCCCCGACCGGTGGAGCCACGTCGGCAGCTCGGCCCCGTGGCATGCCACATGGCGCCCAGTTGGCATGCCACCTCCGCACGGTCAGCGCCACACCAGCCACCATCAGCCACCTCGCCTCTGTAGCCACGTGTCAGACAGGTGTCACCAGTTGGCATGCCACATCAGCAAAATCATCCTAGTCATCAGACACATCAGCCCCATGTCAGCACCCTGCCACCTCAGCCTCCCCTCTAGTCCATGGACCTGGTCCATGTAGACCAGGGCCCACTTGTCAATCTGTTCACCCCGGGGTTGGCGTCAGCATGACGTCATAATTCCATTTTTCAGTAGAGAAATAATTCGCCTAAAAAATAAATCCCCGTTGACTTCATAATTCGTATTTTCCTTTAAAAAAAATTCCAAAAATCCAGTTTAATCATCTTCCTTGATTTTAAACTTTCGAGAGCTCGTTTCCTTCATCCTAACTCCGATTGAGCCCATTCAAATTTCTAAATTCATCAAAAATTCCCCTCTACCCATTTCTACCCTCAATTTAAATATTTGAATTTATTGTGAATTTGGTGGGTGTTGTAGGGGTGGCCCCCACCTAAGCCTAGCCGGCCTGTTAGAAGGTTGTAAAGCCTAAAATGGGACATGTATAATGACATAAATGCCCTTGAGAGGGACACTTAGGTGTAAGGACATAATTGTAAAATACTCCCCATGTGAATATATATAATGTTGTCCTAGGCATGGGGAGGACCCCAAGGGCATTGTTCACCTAACATCTCCACTACCACTCTATACTGTTTGGTCTGTAACCGCGACAGTTGGCGCCATCTATGGGGACGACTGAGCAAGCCTCGAGATTTGAAGAAGGATGGCACCCAAGAAAGCTTCATCATCGGTGGCAAGGAAGAAGAGGATCACGACGGTGGCGCTCGTCGACGCCAGGGCTGCTGCGTCGGCTGCTGGCACGGACGGCGACGCTGGCGCTGCGACTACCGACGTGGACGCTCGTACCATAGCTTGCGCGGTGGTCGTGTCCTACTTCGATGTGTGGATCTGGAGTCCCCCCACGCCGCGGACCTGCAGCATTCGGCGTGGCCGGAGGACTTCAAATTCCCCAACACCATCGAGTCGTACAAAGGCGACACGGACCCCTGGGAGTTCGTGCGCGTGTACGAGCCCACCATCGAAGCCGCAGGCGGTGACGACTCCAACAAAGCGAAGGGACTTCCCCTCGCGCTGTAGGGGGTGGCGCTCTCTTAGTTTTTCACCATAGAGTCAAACTCCATCTACGCGTGGGAGCAGATCCGTGACCGCCTCTACAACAACTTCCAGGGGAACTACGTCGAGCGCGTCAACGCGGATCAACTCTTCGCCATCAAGCAAAAACCCTCGGAGAAGCTCCGAGAGTACTTCAAGCATTTTGCTAAGGTCCGTTGCTAGGTCAAGGACGTTAATGAGATAACCATCATCAATGCAGCGATACAAGGCCTCCGTCCGGGGCCGCTGGCCGAGTACAACACGCGCAAGCCAATCAAGACGGTCGTGAAGCTCCTCGACAAGATGGAGGAGTATGAGAGGGTGGAGGAGGACGCGTGACGGCGCAAAGACAACGACTCCGACACCTATCAAGCGTAGGACTCATCGAAGAACGGAGACTCATCGAAGAAGGACTCCAAGGGCGCCTCCAAGTGCAATCAAGAGTCCTCGAGGGACGCCCCCGAGCCGTTCAAACCTAAGCGCAACCAACATAGATTCCAGTGGGCCCGCTATGTCTTCGACATCGAGGGCGGCTTTGAGGACAGTGCCCCCACCGATCGCGGACGAGGTCGCCGAGGTCAGGGGCGAGGACGCGGCCGGGGTCGAGATGATAGACCCCATGCAGCAACCCCAGGAGGGCCCCTTGCGGATTCAGGCCCCGGAGGGAGCACAACGCCGGGTCATAAACGTCATCTCCGGGGCTCTTCACTGGAGTTGTTCTCGGTGCGGCAGTAGAATGGCCTACGCATGGAGGCTACACCATGTGGCGACGTACCCGGCATAAGCATCACCGGAGTGGACGCGTCATGAAGTCACCTTCACACCTGCCGACGCTGAAGGCGTGGAATTCCCTCACCAAGAACCCCTGGTCATCCAGGCCGTCATCGCAGGTTGCGATGTCAAACGCGTCTTGGTCGATGGAGGCAGCTCCGCGGACCAGATGGGGATCTCTGGAGTCACTTAGGCCCTTCGGGAATCCCACTACAGGGATTCAGGGGTCAGCCGCTGAAGGCGTTGGGTCAGATACGCCTGCAAGTCTCCTTTGGCCAAGGCGACAACACGTGGGGCGAAGACGTCACCTTCAACGTCGTCGACATCCTATACCCATACAATGCCATATTGGGGCGCCCAACCGTCAACTCCTTCGGGATAGTCCCGCACCATGGCTTCGTATGCATGAAGCTCCTGGGCCCGTAAGGAATCATCACTACCTTCGATGACCAGGACCTCGCCCGGTGCATAGAACTTGGTGCTCGGGGACCGCACCGCAAGGTGCAAGTCCTCACCGACAATCTAAAGGCAGACACACCCTCCGTCCCGGGATGGACAGTGCGTGTCCATTGGCGAAAGCCTCCCCCTGGAAGTCGAGCAAGGCCTACTCCGGGTGCTTCGCGTGGTCCCTAGATGACATAAGGGCATGGGTCGTGCCCTCATCGAACATACTTTAGCGGTCCACCCCGATGCCAAGCCGGTCAAGCAAAGGCTCCGGCGAATGTCAATTGAGCGACAACAAGTGAACAAGGCAGAGGTGGCGAAGCTCCTCCAGTAGGAGTCATCGCGAAGTCCAAAGACTGGGCGCTCGCCAACCCGGTGCTAGTGAAAAAGGTTAGCGGCACCTGGCGCATGTGCATCGACTTCACTGCCCTCAATAAGGCGTGTCTGAAGGACAACTACCCCTTGCCATGCATCGACCAGTTGGTGGACGCCACGACGGGGTGTGAGCTCATGAGCTTCCTAGACGTATACTCCGGCTACCGCCAGATCTGCATGGCTTGGGATGACGAGGACAAGACCAGCTTCATAACACCGATATGGACATACTTCTTCGTCAGGATGCCCTTTGGTATGAAGAATGCGGGGCAACCTTCACATGCCTCGTCGCGCTAGCGTTGGCCTCCCAGCTTGAGAGGAACGTGGAGGCTTATGTCGACGATGTGGTCGTCAAAACCAGACAGCTCGCCTCCCACGGTCAGGATCTCCAAGAGACTTTCGACAACCTCACAAGAGCGGGCATCAAGCTCAACCCGGACAAGTGTGTCTTCGGCGTGCAAGCGGGGAAGCTCCTGGGCTTCCTCGTGTCCAGACGCGGCCCCCAACAAGGTTGACGCGATCCTCGCCATGGAACCTCCCAAGACGACGAGGGAGGTCCAGAGGCTTACTGGCCGCATGGCCACGCTGAGCCGCTTCTTATCCAGGGCAGCAGAGCGAGGCCTGCCATTTTTCAAGACCCTTCATGGCTGCGACGGGTTCTGCTGGGATTACGACTGTGCAAAGGCCTTCGACAACCTCAAGAAGCACCTCGCAAGCCTTCCCACATTGGACAAATGATAGTGTCAATGCACGGCGTAACTTGGTCACTATAAACATCAAGACCAAGTTATCACCGATAGAGACTGATCAAGGACATACGTACCTTTTCTCAGCTTGCTACACTCTGTCTAAGTCCAAGAGAACTGAACTGTGCTAGTTCTTGCATGGTGTGAAAATTCCGTCCGGTCACTCCGCCAGCATGAAGAAACTTGTTTCCATGGAAGATTTGAAATTAATTGGCATGAAGTCTCATGATTGTCATGTGCTAATAACATAATTGCTTCCTATTGCAATTAGAAGTATTTTGCTGAACAAGATTTGAGTGACAACCATGAGGTTGTGTTATTTCTTTAACGCAATTGCTCAGAAGGTCATCAGTTCTGATGGACTAGATGCTCTGCAGACCGAGGTGGTGACGATTCTGTCATCGTGAGATGTATTTCTCTTCGTCATTTTTTGATATCATGATCCATCACATTGGCCATCTTTTGAAAGAGAATGTATGCAGCCCTGTGTTCCTACATCACATGTACCGTTCGAGAGGTACATGGGAATTCCCAAGTCCTATGTACACAATCGATCTCGGTCAGAGGGTAGCATCATCGAAGATTATGCAATCGAAGAAGTCATTGAGTTCTACATTGATAACATGGCTCAGGTCGAACAGATAGGTGTACCTCTATCTCATCACGAGGGGAGCCTAGAGGGTATTGGAACCATCAAAAGAAAAGCAATAACTCTAGATCTGGATACATATTCTCAAGCCTGTTTTATGGTCTTACAACACATGACTGAAGTGTCCTCATATATTGAAGAGTACTAGTACATGGTACACCAAGATAATCCAGGCCAGTCAGAGGTTTGGATCATCAGACAACATAACCGTCGGTTCAACGAATGGTTGAAGGTGCGAATCACTGAGAGGCCGTCAAGTGAAACACTGCAATGGTTAGCAAAAGAGCCAAAATTTATAATTGTAACATGGCAAGGATACGACATTAATGGGTACACATTTTATACAATAGATCAGGATATAAAGAGCACAATGCAGAACTCAGGTGTCCAATAGATGCATTTCATGTGCACTTCAGTACTGCTAGCCCAAACTATTTCGATGCCGTTGGGTTCAACTCCCACAGGGTGTAAAGATCGACAAGTACGGCATCACAACTTTGGACCTCGAATGTGTATGATACAAAGATGAACCATTTGTACTCACGAGGCAAGTTCTTCAAGTTTTTTATATAACCAACCCGGTAAATAAAAAGCGCCATGTAGTTCTTAATGGAAAAAGAAGGATTGTCGGAGTTGGTAATGCCGTGGATGAGGAAGAGTACAATCAATATGATGAGTTGCCACCATTCAGAAACGGCCTCAGGGCTGCATATGTGCATCGATCATCATGAAGGGCTTTATTTAAATGGAAATAGCCAAGTGTAATCAATGATCCCACATGGCAAACATCTCTTTGGAAATTATTGCAAAGTAATCATAAGAAACTCGACATGTAATTATGGAACTATTGCATTGTAATTGATTTAGTAATAAGAAATAATTACATCTGTGATTATGCTTGCTTTTTCATAGGGCATGGCTAGCATTTCCTAAGGCTAGCTGAGAAATAGGATTTGTTGTAGATAGCGAAGGAACTATCATAGGATATATATCAGAGATGGTTCCCTAATAGAACTGTCTGTGAGATTACAATCTTACTATCATAGAACCGTCTATGATATATTGCATATCACAGACGGTTACATAATGGAACCGTCTGTGATATGTGGCGTATCACAAACGGTTCCATTATGTAACCATCTGTGATAGTAATATCACAGATGGTTCTATTATAGAAACGTTTATGATAGTTCCTCTATAAATAGGTCCTGCTAGGTTTTGCGCTCTCACTCCTCACTCATGCACTCTTCCATCTCCTCTGCCTCTGCTAGGATTTGCTCTCACTCCTCACTTACGCACCCGACGCCACCTCTCCTCCCGATGTCGCCTCTCCCTCCTAACACCACCTCTCCGGACAATGCCGCCTCTCCTTCCCAACGTCGCCTCTCCTCCCGACGCTGACTCTCCTCCTGACGCCGCTTCTCCTCCATATTACTGAAATTGAGACATTAAACTAGTTTAGATTGGGCTCTTTGGAGTGGTGCTTATTGCTGTCATTTGCTAGTGGTGTTGTCAGTTGTACTGGTTCCTTTCAGTCCTATGGTTTGTAATAGATTCAGTACTATCTAGCGTGTTCTCAGCATATTTGTAGAAGATCATGTTGTCTTTAAGGGCCTGTGATCTTGTTTATTATATGTTGATCAAGTTTCAATGGCTGGTACAAGTACTATTAATTTGAGAATCAGTCTTTTAGTGTTGTCCTGTTAATTCATAGTAAATTGATCCTTGAGTGTCCACACATAAGACAACAACCTAAGCCTAGTGCGCAGCATGATGAGGAGGAAGTGACTACGGCCATAACCAACTTCATAGAACTTGAGACACTAGACTATGTAATTTGCTTCATAGAAATTTATTTACACTCATAGCTCACTTTAATTAGTTTCTTATTGTAAGAGAGATGGCATTCGCACAGTCATTGTCGTTGCCATCAACATCGCCGAATGGGTCCGACACTCTGAAGACTGGGGTAACTAAGCATGGCAAAGGAGTATCAACAAGGCCAGAGGCCGAATAACCATCACGGTGGTCTCTCCTGATGGGGTCCCTCTGCAACCGAAGAATGTAGAGGCAGCATTTCGAATTACCTACAGGATAATTGGAAGTTAACAGATCCCCATCACCAAAGCAAGATGGAAAGATTCGATAAAGGATCAGTAACATGAGCTGTGGGTGGAAATAACAGAGTCGTTTGAGATCCCAGCAGAAGTCTAGGGACTCGTGCAACAGCAGGCGCTCCTTGCGATGTGAAAAGCGTGGAAGAACTTCAAGATCACGCTTGTCACGCAGTACATGACCAAGGATCGCATGCCCTTCATGAGATATCATTTCGTGTCGTCGAAAATATGGGAGACCTTTGTGCAGATGAAGGCGACGATCGAATTTCAATAGCAAAGTGCGGCTCACAAGTTTCTCCAGGCACAAAACAGTCACCCGCATAGATCCGGCACCTCTGGGTACGCGGGTAAAATCTCACAATGGAGGATGTAGGATGAGGTCGCAGTCCAATCGAAGGCGTCCTGCCATTTTCCAAGGTCACAAACAAGCGCGCACAAAACTAGTTAAGAGCAAGGTCATCAACCACGTCTTCGGGTGTCTCTTCTTTCAAAAACCCTGCAGACGAGGAAGTGTCCCAATGCCTGGTAACATATGTGAAACTACCTAGTTGTTAATAGCTCCATAACTTCATGGGGTCTAAAATAACATGATTGCCTCTTGCAGCAAGCATTGACTACCGAATCTTTCCAAGGCTTCTTTGAAGCAAACAGTGAGAGGTATATACTATCACAAGCCCTGGGAAACAAGGAGCACTAGGTCACACGCGAGGCCTAGAGGTTTATATACCTTGGAGGCACGAATCCCCAAACAACTCCAAGGCGTATTGGAGTAGGAAGAGATCCAAGGCCAACGCGAGGAATGTATGAAACTATATTTTGATGCAAAACATTAGAAGATAGCTGCCTCACTTCGAGGAGAGATAAAATCATTGAGGGAAGAACTGAGAGAAGTCCACAACCACTCGCAACCCACCCGCATTATTGTGGTACCCAGTCCCCCTTAACAGCAAAGTAGCTGCGCGTCCACACCAATTTCTGAACATAGCGATGCTCACTTACTTATCGATGATATCCAGGTAATGTACCTCTCTATAATGCTACATAGATAGACCTGGTGGATGCCTTACCTCATCGTGTATCATTATGTAGGAGCTCACACCGTACTTCCTCAGAGTCAGACTTGTTGGCTCCATTCCCATTGACGCTAGGCGAGGGATGGCATATCCATGCCTATCAGGGACGCTGCTGCACGGTGCCCAGCTATAGACCGATTTCGTGAAGGTACAGGTAGACATTATTAATGATGTTTTTAGGGCTGTCCTTCTTGAGAAGCCCTAAACAAAGAGATTATGACACTAGGAGATGTCGCCCACACATTCATACAATGGCCCAAGAGGGACATCGCCTTGGAACCTTCCGTGCCGCAATCTCCACACGACCATCCATGTCAAACAGAACCCTTTATGATTCCACCTCAAGCTCCACTTCAGAAGTCTGGCACATCAGCTTCCGTGGCTCCACCTTAAGCTCTGCTTTAGAAGCCTGTCGCATCGGCTCCCGTGAAGACGACGACGAAGTGATATCACAAGCGAGATGCTAAGGACCAAGCTAAGGCCCAGCTGAAGAAGATTATGGTGCCTTCTAGGACCTAGAAGTTCATGCTTAGAGTGCCATTGGTCCCTGAGTCATACTTATCCAGCCTTGGACTGGTTTGCAGGGCTTTGCATTCCTGGTACATGTAGAGGTCCAACAGGAAGCCAAACCGCCAAAGTGGATTCACCATGAAATACATGGAGGTGCATTTCCTCCATGAATTGGGCTACTTCATCGCGACCTTCGATGACTTATTCTTACTATTGAATCTCGACGAACTCGATGCCTTATTTCTACAATGCTAGACATTGTAAGTATGCTGTAAAATCAAGTTCAACATTCATGTAATACCAATAAATGTCATAACTCATTGCTTATATATAGATCCATGATCCAACGAGTCTGGCGATGGCGACAACCTGTGTGTTTCCTCGACCCACACTTGGTCTCTGAGCAATGTATCAATTACAATGCATCCTTCATCCAAGATTACATAACAAAGAGATTGCTTGCTCAAAGTGACAAGAACTACATCACGGTACCCTTCAACCAGGGGTAAGTGCTTCACTAGTTGTCATACAAGTTTTATTCGTACGTTATATGCAATAACATAAACTTAAAATTAATCACTATAGCGACATGCATAACTAAGGTTCACTGGATTCTGATCGTGATTGTACGAAACTAGAGCAAAGTAATATACCTTGATTCCTTACTTAGTGGCAACCACGGTTTTACCCTTGTGCAACAAACAATTGATAGGTAAATTCATTTTCACCATACATAACTCTATTGTAATTCTCCCATCGTTTGCAATGGTCGAGGCTAAGTTTTTAGAATCGCATAGATCGTTCAGCGCTTACGTTGCCCAAGGAGGGAGATATAGGGAATTCTGCGCCACACTACGACACAACACATGATTTTTGGTATCCACTATAACACAACAATCCTATATCACACTTCATAATAATACCTCTAGAACTGGCCATACCTATATATGTAATTCTATTTTTGCAGTGACATTAGCAGCTATAGGGAAATGTGTGTGGATTCTACGTTTGCAGACATATGCAGGAAATCATGGGTGCTAAATAAAAGATCCAGAGGTTTGTCAACCTACCAATATTTATTTCGTGATTATCAATTTCTATATATGTATATATATGCTAATGACTTTAACACTCCTTGCGATAGGGCATAGAATTCGACTCAAGTGCATACGATCTTAGCAACCTCGCTGAAGTTCGAGGACATCTCTCTGAATTCTTGATGGCGGAGGTCATTCAACCGAATGGAGAGTTCAACCCCGGCGGAGATGATAATTAGTTCAAACATTTAATTTAATTGTAATTCACTCAGCTATGCTTAATCAAACAATTAATTCAATTGTACTTAATTTAGTTGTTTAATTCATTTATGAGATCTATATAACGATTTTCATGTGCTATATATGTGATCTGTTTACGTTATTTAATTCATTTATGATATCTGTGTAATGATTGTCCTATGCTATATATGTGATCAGCTTGCTTGTTTTCAAAGGGCATGGCTAGCATTTCCTGGTGGTAGCCAAAAAAATATAAAATAATGTAGCTTTTCAAATAGCTATCACAGATAGTTTATAACACCAAACCATCTATGATATCTACATATCATAGACGTTTTTTAAAAACAACCATCTGTGGTATTCTGCTATCACAGACGGTTTTTGGTATTAGCCATCTGTGATATGTAAGATATCACAGACGGCTGATACTGATAATTGTCTGTGATATGTAAGATATCACAAATGGATAATACCAAAAACCGTCGGTGATAGAGGACATATCACAGACAGTTGTTTTGAAAAGCCGACTGTCTTGTAATTATCACAGATAGTTTAAGAGCGGTCTGTGATAACCACTTATTATCACTGACACATAAATTCAGACGGTTCAGAAACCATCTGTGATGACAGTTTTGAACCGTCTATAATGACCCTTTCTGTAGTAGTGGTTAGTAGACCCAAATATGATATCATCAACATAAATTTGACATCTAAAGAAATCATCATCAATGATTTTTATGAATAGAGTGGTATCAACCTTGCTAATTTTGAATCCTTTTGAGAGTAAAAAGTCCCAAAGTTGTTCATACCATGCTCTAGAAGCTTGTTTGAGACCATAGATCACCTTAGAGACCTTATTAGTATTTTTACGATCCTCAAAATCAAGAACTTGCTCAACAAAAAACACGTCCAGCTATTTAATCATTTAGGAAAGCACTTTTCATATCCATTTCAAATAATTTAATATGAAAACATGATGTAAATGCAAGCAATATACGAATGGATTCTAATCTAGCTACGGGAGCGAAAATTTCACCAAAATCCAAACCTTCAACTTAAATGTAGCCTTGAAAGACCATTCATGCCCTGTTACTTACAACGATCCACTTGGTGCCAATCACATTGTGATCATTGGGTCATTCCCCTGGTGTCCATACATCATTTCGGGCTAAGTTGTTTCATCCAATCCGAAATAACGAGTGTTTCATCTAAATGTTTAGGCTCAAAAGAGAAAACAAAAGAGTATTGTTCATAATAAGGAACAACATAAGATCGAGTTTGGATACGTTACTAACATCATCCAAAATTTGATCAATGGGGTGAAACCTGGCAATTGCGTTGTGAATTCTTGGAGGGATTTGTTGAGAGTTGATCATCTTCCTTTTTGATCATCTTCTTTTTCTTCTACTTCATCATTTTGAAATTGACTTGTTGTAGTGGAAGTAGAGGATTTCAACTTCAATGGATGAAGATGGATCATTGTTGTCTTCCTTTGGCTTGATGTCACCAATTTGCATATTCTTCATTGTTTATCTCAAGCCTTCATTACTTACATCATCTAAATTTTCTTACTCTTCTTGAGAGTTGTTAGTTTCATCAAATTGAGCATCACACGTCTCATCAACTAAATCGGTGATTTGGTTGAAGACATGATATGCCCTGCTATTTGAGGAATACCCAAGAACGAATTCCACATCACATTGGCTTTGAAATTTTATGAGACGAACACCCTTTCTTAAAATAAAACACTTGCAGTTTTCTTCCAACAAGAAGCTCATCAGATGACTTTTTCAAGAGTTAATACAAATAAAGATGATTTGTAGCATGACAAGCGGTGTTGATTACTTCTGCCCAAAAATTGTCAGAAGTGTTATACTCACAAGTATTGTCATTGCCATTTCAATTAATGTTTGATTTTTTCTTTCTACAACTACATTTTGATCTGGAGTGTAGGTAGTGCAAGGCTCATGCTTTATTCCAAATTCATCACACAAATCCTTAGTTTTAGTGTTCTTGAACTCAGAACTATTATCACAGATGATTTTCTTTATTTCAAAATTAAATTCATTTTGAACCCTTTTTGCAAAACTTTTGAAAATATTGAAGGCTTCGATTTTACCATGTAGAAAGAAAACCCAAGTATACTTTGAGTAGTCATCCACAATCACTATACAACAACTATTGGCCCTTATGCTTTTATAGGTTGTTGGCTCAAACAAATACATATGTATGGACTCCAATGGCCTAGAAGTGTACATGATACTTTTAGATGGAAGAGAACTTGCTACTTGATTATCGGCCTAGCACGAACTACATAGCTTGTTTTTATCAAACATTATATCTTTCAAGCCCACAACAAAGTCATATGTGAAAAACATTTTGACTTGAATCATCCCCAAATGAGCAAGCCTTCTATACCAAATCCAACCCAAAGAGGTTTTTGCAATCAAACATATTTTTAGGCAAGAATCATTTGAAGAAAAATCCACCAAATAGAGATTACCAAAATGAAAGCCTTTGAAAACCAAATAACTTTCCTTTTCTTTTGAAAGCACAACTCGATCTTAACAAAAGTTAGGCCAAGATCACATAATTGGGTAACCAATAGCAAGTTGAAATTAAGAGTTTCAACTAGAGATACAGTTAAAATGGAAAAATCATTGGGGATAGCAATTTTACCCAATCCAATTATCTTTCTCTTGCTATTCTCTTACTATGACACTAACAAGCCAAGTCTAGGTAAGATACAATTCTAGATAAACAATTTAAGTAATTTATCACCAGAAATATAAATGCGCAAAGTAAAGGGCAAGAGAATAAACCACAAGATGAACACCCGAGACATTTTTCTGTGGTTTCAAAGACTTGGTTTTCTCTAATCCACATTGCGGGAGCTTGAATGAATCAAGTTGGCTCCTTGTGCAGATTGAGCCTTTCCTTAGTCCACTAGAGGTAGCCCTTTTCCGCCCCGAGAGGTGAGCTCCAACCTTCACAACAACATCGGGTCTCGTCATAAGCTTCTTGAAGAGATCACTCAACACAACTCCTCTAGACCTTCTATGTGGTAGCAACCACCAAGAGTAACATGTTGGCGCTTGCTTGATGGTCTTCGAGTGCCACAAAGATCAAACAAATGATGTAATGCACTTGAATGCCTTTAACAACCTCTAAGAGTGAAACAAATGCACTAAAGTTGAAAAGAGGGATGCAAGGGCATGAGTGTCTTCAATTGGACTCCAAGAGAGTGATGAGGACATCACTTCTTCGGATATACACAACACTCCTCCACTTGATATTCAAGGACCAATCACTAGAGCTCGCGCCCGACAATTGAATTTACAGGTGAGCTCGTTCCTAAGTACTTCTTTTTGTTCATTTGAGAATCGATTGCTACCTAATGATTTAATTATGATTAGGAACCATGGAGAGGATCAGGAAGTACTTGGAGAAGGGATACGAGGCGCATAAGGCCAGCATGGGCGGTCGAATCATGTTGGATGCCCAACTCAAGCCGACTTCGAATCCGGACTCCATTTTGGATGTTCCACATATGTATGGAAAGCTGAGAAGACGACCATTCCGATGGATCTGGTCCCATATCAAAATTCCTTCTGAGTCAACGGGAATCGTCGAAACAATTGAGCGTTCAAAATGCTGTCGGTCTTTGCGCCACCGTCTTTTGGGCCGTTCGGCTTTGTATCGTGTTGGAGTCCATTAAGGACGCGTCCAGGGGTTTTGCACGCTCCTTACTCCTTTATATACAGCCACCACCCCCACCATTAGGGTTGGGTTTTGCGTAGATTAATTCTGTCTTTGAACAGTTTCACCGTTCATCGGTTTGCGAGACCCCAACTTTCGAGTGCTAAATCAATACAACTGCTATTCAGTTGTGATCTTCCTTGTTCTTGCTTGTGTTCTTCGATTCGCATGTGAGGATTAGCCTTCTTGGCGAGGTCAACCGGGCTGCGCACGGTTGATAACCTGAGGAGACGTGGTGCTGCGATTGCGGGGTTCGGGACGTGTTGTTCGGAAGCCGGATCGATTTGTGTCGCGACTCCACCAAATCGAATATATCCAGAACCTGTTGGAAGATCGAGACCCCGTTCCTATCAAGTGGTATCAGAGCTTTAGGTGTTCCTTCACGTTCGAATTTACCCCACCTTGTTGTTTTCGTTTTCATCCTAGAGACCAAGAAAAAGACCTACAAAAAAATTGTAGTCATAGGTTATTTCCTGTCCTAGATCTCGTTTACCCTTTTGCACAATTTGATTCCAGAGTCCGTAGTGTTGAGTTTGTGTCCTTAATCGAGTTGTGTTGCTGGTTTAGATCGTGTTTTATTTCGGGTTGTCTTGCTTCCGCTACCTTTCATACAAACCCTAGTCGGATTGTCTTGCTTCCGCTACCTCTCATACAAACCCTAGCCGTCAATTTTTGTTTTCCCACCCATATCCCACCCTCTGTTTGAGTCATCCATCGTGTCTCGTGATCGACCAGCACCATCCCCCACCTTTCCCCGAGCTTTCGGCCCCAATTTCCACCAATTGCCTCTACCCGATTGTAGTTTCGGCCTCCACAAAAACCATAACTCGGAGGCCCTACTTCAAACGGTCATAACTTTCGCATACGGACTCGAAATCAGGCGATTTTTTTTGAAATTGGGTGAAATTAAATTTTACATCCGAATCTCCCCATGGTATGGGAGGTAATAACCAGAATCGTCATGGTAACGACGACCCTTTTGCTAAAGTCAAGTTTACCATTCCATCTTTTTCTAGTCTTTATGATGCTGAAATCTCCCTAACTTTGTCGGGTTCGGCGAATTTATTTTGCCCAAATTCGGCCTGGAAAGTGAAGTACTCGAGCTCTGAAATTTCATCAACGAATATTTAGCACATTCATCATTTTCTATAGGCCACACATTACATCAGATTGACGTGAAACTTGGTGTGGTTCCTATTCCTGTGCTCTGCTTTGCGAAAAAATATAAAAAAGAAAAAGAAAAAAAGAAAATTTTGGCACCTAGAATAGTGCTGCGAGTGCTATCCGTGGCAAAAAAAACCGTGACAGAGCACAGTTTTAGGTGACAGAGCTTCATTTGTTTTGTGCTTATACTGAATTAAGCTTCTCATTACCTGGACATCCTTGTTGCTGTCTTTGCTTTACTATTCTGTTATTGACTCCTTATTCTTCATATCATACCTGCTATAGGACACATTTAGACCAGCAACTAGGACCAGTGCTTTGGACGTTTATTCAGCATTACTATCTGTTATTGCTTTGTGTTCCACTAATATATTTGGCCTTCCAAGCTCCATATACCTACTTCGGATAGCACGTTTTGACCCTTGCAATCGCGGATCACACTCTCCGGTATCCTTTGCCTTGCTTTGGTAAGAACACTTGTAAGAGCTTGGTAAGCTACTTCCTTCTGATTCCAACGCCCTTCCTTTGTAGTTGATAGCAATAATCCTTTTGTTTTCCTGTGTTTCCACTAACCATGGCAGGAGACAAAGGGACGGGACACCGATCGATTTCAACGAGTGTGTTAGTCGCGCCGGCTACAAGCGTGCTCGACAAACAAAACGCTTCACTCACCGATCTCGGCGAGATTGGACACCATCGTCGCCGCCATTGCCCGATTGAACACCACGGAAGGCATTGGCGGGCGGAGCGGCGGATGGTGACCTCACCGGTCGGATGGACACATTGAGGCACGCCGCCACTGTCAATGACGGCCATCATCATGATGAAGCCACGTAGTATGATGCGAGATGGCAACATTGATCGGCGGGCGACACAAGATGCACGACTACGTCGTCGTCTTCAGCAAAATCGACATGGTATGGGAGGTAATAACCAGAACCGTCATGGTAACGACGACCCTTTTGCTAAATTCAAGTTTACCATTCCATCTTTTTCTGGTCTTTATGATGCTGAAATCTCCCCAACTTTGTCGGGTTCGGCGAATTTATTTTGCCCAAATTCGGCCTGGAAAGTGAAGTACTCGAGCTCCGAAATTTCATCACCAAATTTTTAGCACATTCATCATTTTCTGTAGGCCACACCTTACATCATATTGACGTGAAACTTGGTGTGGTTCCTATTCCTGTGCTCTGCTTTGCGAAAAAAATATAAAAAAGAAAAAGAAAAAAAAGAAAATTTTGGCACCTAGAATAGTGCTGCGAGTGCTATCCGTGGCAAAAAAAACCGTGACAGAGCACAGTTTTAGGTGACAGAGCTTCATTTGTTTTGTGCTTATCTTGAATTAAGTTTCTCATTGCTGGACATCCTTGTTCTTGTCTTTGCTTTACTATTACATTATTGACTCCTTGTTCTTCATATCATACCTGCTATAGGACACATTTAGACCAGCAACTAGGACCAGTGCTTTGGACGTTTATTCAACATTACTATTTGTTATTGCTTTGTGTTCCACTAATATATTTGGCCTTCCAAGCTCCATATACCTACTTCCGGATAGCACAGTTTTGACCCTTGCAATCGCCGGATCACACTCTCCAGGTATCCTTTGCCTTGCTTTGGTAAGAACACTTGTAAGAGTTTGGTAAGCTACTTCCTTTGTGGATTCCCACTGCCCTTCCTTTGTAGTTGATAGGGATAATCCTTTTGTTTTCCCTGTGTTTCCACTAACCATGGCGGGGAGGCGAAGGGGCGGGACACCATCGATTTCAACGAGTGTGTTAGTCGCTGCCGACTACAAGCTACGCCGACAAACAAAACGCTTCACTCACTGATCTCGGCGCGAGATTGGACACCATCGTCGCCGCCATTGCCCAGTTGAACACCACAGAAGGCATTGAGCGGGTGGAGCGGCGATTGGCTGACCTCACTGGTCGGATGGACACATTGGAGGCAGGCCTGCCACCTGTCAATGACGGCCATCATCATGATGAAGCCATAGAGTATGATGCAGATGGCAACATTGATCGGCGGGCGACACAAGATGCCCGACTACGTCGTCGTCTTCAGCAAAATCGACATGGTATGGGAGGTAATAACCAGAACCGTCATGGTAACGACGACCCTTTTTCTAAAGTTAAGTTTA
The DNA here is from genome assembly GCA_036346245.1 of Bonia amplexicaulis. Lineage (NCBI taxonomy): Eukaryota > Viridiplantae > Streptophyta > Magnoliopsida > Poales > Poaceae > Bonia > Bonia amplexicaulis. Next base: position 9,562,361 of record CM070763.1, on the reverse strand, counting down.
CCATTCCATCTTTTTCTGGACTTTATGATGCTGAAATATATCTTGATTGGGAGATAACGGTAGAGCAGAAGTTTAACTCTCACTTAGTTCCTAAGCAACATAGAGTTAGACAAGCTACTAGTGAGTTTAAGGACTTTGCTATTATCTGGTGGAATGAACTAAGTACCATGCGCTTACAACCTGATACATGGGAGCGGTTAAAAGAAGCTATGCGTAATCGTTTTGTTCCTCCCTCATATAAACTTGAATTGAGAAAAAAATTGCAGCGCTTAGAACAAGGTGATAGTTCATTCAAGACTATTATCTTGAGCTTCAAAATGGTATGGTGCGTTGTGGGGTTGTTGAGGACACGGAGGATAAGATTTGTCGTTTCTACGGGGTTCTGACGTGAAATTCGAACATTGTTGATTATAAAGAATTTACTCATCATCAACCAGTTGTTCCACCTTGCTATGCTTGCAGAAAAAGAATTGCAGGGACGCACAAAATCAACTAAGGCACGCACCGGACGACCCTTCTACACGCCGCGAATGACTACAACGATGGGACTGCCCAAGTCTTCTTCGACTTTTCGTTCTCCTCCACCACCTGTGAACAAGATGGCAGCGCATGCCAAGCCACCTTCCACGACACACCTTGCAGATTCTACAAAAATTCTTTGCGGTTCCGGCCAAGAGTTCTTCTTCCGTGGCTTCAACGGGCGCTCCTCCGGCATTCGGTGCCACCGCGCCATGGGCTTGGTTATGTGCGTAAGAATTGCCCTAGCCAGCGGGCATACATCGCCACGGAAGATGGAGGCTACATCAGACGCCGGATGTCGAGGAGGATGATGATGTTCTTTGCTTCCTCGGACGACAATGGCGGTGGTGATGACGACCTCGTCCTTGGTGGGGTGTCCACAGCGACGCTACGGAGCATCATTGTGCAGCGAGTCCTCAGCACGCAGGTACATCAACCCGATAAACTTCAACGCCATAATTTGTTTCAGACCTTCTTTGCAATCAAGAACCGGCGTGCACGTGTCATCATTGATGGAGGAAGTTGCAACAACTTGGTGAGTTCTGATTTGGTCAAGAAGCTTGGTTTGACCACGCGACCGCATCCACATCCATACCATATTCAATGGTTAAATGACTCTGGAAAAGCTAAGGTAACGCAAACATGTCGAGTCTATTTTTTCATTGGTGCTTATGTTGATCATGTTGATTGCGATGTGGTTCCCATGCAAGCATGCTCTCTTTTTGTTGGGTCGACCTTGGGAATTTGATAATGATGCTTTACACCATGGTAGTAGTAACACATACACTTTTATGCATAAGGGAAAGAAAGTTACTTTACTGCCTTTGACCCCAGCTGAGATTATAGAGGCCGATAGGGCGAGAGCTGCTGCTGCTAATGATCCAAAGGAACATGCTAAATCTGAAAAACAGCAAGTAATCCATTTGAAAAATTCTGTTATGCTTGCCACAAAATCAGACCTTGCTGCAATTGATGATGTTAATGATACATGCTATGCTTTTGTGTGCAAAGATGCTTTATTTTCTCTTGATAATATGCCTTGCACTTTGCACCTCTTGTCACTAACCTTTGCAGGAGTTTAGAGATGTTTTCCCGATGAGATACCTCCGGGACTTCCACCCATTCGAGGGATTGAGCACAGTTGATTTGATCCCTGCATGAGCTTGCCAAACCGTCGGCGACTGGGACCAATCCCGAAGAGACTAAGGAGATTCAGCGCCAAGTCCAAGACCTTTTGGACCGTGGGTACGTACGTGAGAGCCTTAGTCCTTGTGTTGTTCCTATTCTTTTGGTTCCCAAAAAAGATGGTTCTTGGCGTATGTGTGTCGATTGTAGAGCTATTAACAATATTACTATAAGGTATCGTCATCCTATTCCTAGGCTAGACGACATGCTTGATGAGTTGTGTGGTGCTATAATTTTCACAAAGATTGACTTGCGTAGTGGATACCACCAAATAAGAATGAAACTTGGCGATGAATGGAAAACTGCTTTTAAAACTAAGTTCGACTTGTATGAGTGGTTAGTCATGCCTTTTGGTTTAACTAATGGACCTAGCACTTTCATGAGATTAATGAACGAGGTTTTACGTCCTTTCATTGGCAAATTGTGGTCGTTTACTTTGATGATAACTTGATTTATAGCAAGTCCATGGATGAACATTCGACTCACTTACGTGTTGTTTTTAATGCTTTGAGAGATGCACGTTTGTTTGGTAACCTTGAGAAGTGCACCTTTTGCACGGATCGAGTCTCTTTTCTTGGCTATATTGTGACTCCACAGGGAATTGAGGTTGATAGAACCAAGGTGGAGGCGATATGGAGTTGGCCCACGCCCACGACAGTCTCCCAAGTGCGGAGTTTTCTTGGCCTTGCAGGATTTTATCACCGCTTTGTCAAAGAATTCAGCACCATTGCGACACCGTTGATTGAGTTGACAAAGAAGGGAGTTGTGTTCCATTGGGGACTATCACAAGAGGACTCCTTTAATCTTTTGAAGGACAAGCTTACACACGCACCATTGCTCCAACTTCCGGATTTTGGTAAGACTTTTGAGCTGGAATGTGATGCTAGCGGAATTGGTATTGGTGGTGTTTCGATGCAAGAAGGCAAACCTGTTGCCTACTTTAGCGAAAAATTGAATGGTCCTGTTCTTAATTATTCCACGTATGATAAAGAATTATATGCCCTTGTTCATTCTTTAGAGACGTGGCAACACTATTTATGGCCTAAAGAATTTGTCATTCATTCCGATCATGAATCACTTAAGCATATTCGTAGTCAAACAAATTTGAATCGTAGACATGCTAAGTGGGTTCAATTTATTGAATCTTTTCCTTATGTCATTAAACACAAGAAAGAGAAGGATAATGTGATTGCTGATGCTTTGTCTCGACGCTATACCATGTTGTCTCAACTTGATTGTCGCATTTTTGGTCTTGAAACTATTAAAGAATAATATGCTTTTGATGCTAATTTTAAGGATGTGTTGTTGCATTGTAAAGAGGGATAAGCATGGAATAAATTCGTGATCAATGATGGGTTTTTGTTTAGAGCTAACCGCCTATGCATTCCAGTTGGATCCGTTCGTCTTTTGTTGTTGCAGGAGGCGCATGGAGGCGGTTTGATGGGACATTTTGGTGCTAAGAAGACGGAGGACGTTCTGGCCACACACTTCTTTTGGCCAAAGATGAGGCGAGATGTTAAGAGGTTTGTGGCTCGCTGCACTACATGTCAAAAAGCTAAGTCTCGCTTGAATCTCATGGTTTATATATGCCACTTCCTGTTCCTTCTATTCCGTGGGCAGATATTTCTATGGACTTGGTTTTAGGATTGCCCAGGACTAAGAGGGGGAGGGATAGCATTTTTGTTGTTGTGGATCGCTTTTCTAAGATAGCTCACTTTATACCATGTCGTAAAACCGATGATGCCATTCATATTGCTGACCTCTTTTTCAAAGAGATAGTTCGTTTGCATGGTATACCTTCTACTATTGTTTCAGATCGTGATGCCAAGTTCTTGAGTCACTTTTGGCGTACTCTATGGAACAAGTTGGGTACAAAGCTGTTGTTCTCCACCACATGTCACCCACAAACTGATGGCCAAACCGAGGTGGTGAATCGCACATTGTCTACCATGTTGAGAGCTGTTTTGAAGAACAATTTGAAGCTGTGGGAAGAGTGTTTGCCGCATGTTGAGTTCGCATATAATCGAGCGGAACACTCAACCACCAAGGTAAGTCCTTTTCGGTAGTGTATGGATTCAATCCCGTGCCCTATTGATATTTTACCTTTGCCTACTAGTGAGAGAGTTCATAATGATGCTAAGGGCGTGCTGATTTTATTATTAAAATGCATGAGACTACTAAGGCAAACATTGAAAAGATGAATGAAAATATAGGATTCTTGGTAGTAAAGGTAGAAAGGAAGTTAAACTTGAACCAGGTGATTTTGTTTGGTTGCACTTGCGAAAGGATAGATTTCCTGAGTTAAGAAAGTCAAAATTGATGCCTAGAGCTGCTGATCCTTTTAAGATAGTTGAGAAGATAAATGATAATGCATGTAAACTTAGTTGCCTCCCGAGTTTGGGGTTAGTCCCACCTTTAACATTTCAGATTTGAAGCCACACTTGGGAGAAGAAGAAGAGGCTGAGTTGAGGACAACTCCGCTTCAAGAGGGGGAGGATGATGAGGACATCACTTCTTCGGATATACACAACACTCCTCCACTTGATATTCAAGGACCAATCACTAGAGCTCGCACCGACAATTGAATTCTGGTGAGCTCGTTCCTAAGTACTTCTTTTGTTCATTTGAGAATCGATTGCTACCTAATGATTTAATTATGATTAGGAACCATGGAGAGGATCAGGAAGTACTTGGAGAAGGGATACGAGGTGCACAAGGCCAGCATGGGCGGTCGAATCATGTTGGATGCCCAACTCAAGCCGACTTCGAATCCAATTCGGAGTCCAGGACCAGGCTGCACTAAAACGGACTCCGTTTTGGAGGTTCCACATATGTATGGAAAGCTGAGAAGACGACCTTTCCAATGGATCTAGTCCCATGTCAAAATTCCTTCAGAGTCAACAGAAATCGTCAAAACAATTGAGCGTTCAAAATCTATCAGGGTGCTGCACCACCGTCTTTTGGGCCGTTCGGCTTTGTATCGTGTTGGGGTCCATTAAGGACGCGTCCAGGGGTTTTGCACGCCCCTTACTCCTTTATATACAGCCGCCACCCCCACCATTAGGGTTGGGTTTTGTGTAGATTAATTCTGTCTTTGAACAGTTTCACCGTTCATCGGTTTGCGAGACCCCAACTTTCGAGTGCTAAATCAATACATCTGCCATTCAGTTGTGATCTTCCTTGTTCTTGCTTGTGTTCTTCGATTCGCATGCGAGGATTAGCCTTCTTGGCGAGGTCAACCGGGCTGCACACGGTTGATAACCTGAGGACACGTGGTGCTGCGATTGCGGGGTTCGGGACGTGTTGTTCGGAAGCCGGATCGATTTGTGTCGCGACTCCACTAAATCGAATATATCCAGAACCTGTTGGAAGATCGGGACCCCGTTCCTATCAGAGAGTTTCCATACTGCTAGTGGGGAGGTATTTATAACCTCCATCAACCAGAGTGATCATTGGGAATGAAATCCTCTAAAATTAGGTCAGTCGGTAGTACCGCCTTGAGGTGGCCGATATTACCGCACTCACTGTTCAATGCCTACTTACTGCTCATGAAATGCACCAAAACAAGTCGTTAATACAAAATTCAGTCATACTGCACTCACATGCTCTGGTCATACCATTCAAACTGTAGCACCACACTAATGTTGTGGTAGTACTGTTTTCCAGAGGGAAGAAATTGTCCCTAAAATGCACCTCTCTAAAAAATACCTGCCACAAACAAAAATGCAGTCATACTGTAGATGTGGTAGTACTGGACACGAGTCGCATTCATACCACAACGGTATTATAGGAAAGGAACTATGGAAGTATCATTTATGAAAATCTTCAAATCAGCACCTCTCTGAAAATATGTACCAGCATGTAATTCATGATAGTACCGATGCAGCAGTACTACCGCCGTGTCAATGGCGATCATACCAGATTTAGAGAAAAGCAGTGAAAATACAGCAACAAAGCAATTTCAAATGCATATCCACTAAGATTGATCAATGTGGCACAAAATCACCGTCAAGCTACTAGCCATGAACCCCTCTCAATAGTACGGTATCTAGCCTATCAATCCGGTCTTAATTCAACATATGCGAAGACCGATAAAACCTAGAAAGATGTCCTTAAGCCATTTTATACATTTGCCTTAAGCCATGTCAACCCATAGTTATCTTTGCATGTTTTTCTATGTTCTTCTCCAAGATATCTTCCAAATATAGGACTAAACATTTCAATCATCTTAACAAACATATTAGTCCCATAAGCATAGTCATCATTAATTACCAAAGCTATTTTTAGGGGCCTAGATGCTTCACCAATGAAAGCGAAGCATAGGAGACTTGCCGATGCGTAACAAGCCATTAGTGCACCTACACGTGGCAAGTCATTGGTGCACCTACACGTAACAAGCATGGCAAATGTTAAATACCAAGAAGGAGAAGACCGGGTCAAGGTGAGGGTATTTTGATAGTTTGATCAAAACCATGGCACTTGAAGCAGTGTTTGAGAAAGCAATTTGAGTCAAGGAAGTGCCGAGAAGATCAAGTGTATCAAAAGCTAAACACATAGCGGGTTCAGGCTCATGTACTTTTAAAAGTGTGTAGAGTTAAGTGTGAACGAAAAACCCATGTTGTGTGGAGTTAACGGGTTTTCTCCAGTTGTGCTAGTAGATATTATCTTTTAGGTTTAGATGTGCGCTGGTTATCTCATCTATTTAGTGGGTTGGGGATGAAAGCATGCTAGCTAGCCATTCTAACCATCCCAACCATTTTTTTCTTGAGTTAGAATTAGGGTTTGAGAGAGAAAAGTGAATGTTGTTGTATACTTTGTTGTCCTTCTAATAGAGTGGCTGTGAAACCTTCATTCTCAAGAGCAATATAATTAAGTTTGTTCATTTCTAATGAATTCTCTTTATCTCGGTTGATTTTCTCTTGTTCTTGTTGTTTCTGTGTCTCTTCTCTCACCTACTTGATCTTATTACGTACCAAGGAAGTGTAAGTGGTGGAGATAATTTATATAGATCAAATCACATCCATCTAGACATTGTTGTTTGCAAGATATCGAACTTGCCTAGTTCTTACTTGATTTAGAGTGTTTCTCAAGGAATCTTAATCTAAGAGTTTTGGTGTCGTTTCATTTGTTGGTATTGCTTACTGTAATATGTGGGAACACATTTAGAGGTATTTTGGTTGTTCTTATTCCACGACCACGTTATTTCTTAAGTTTTTGAGAAGGCACTACTATTCACCCTCCCCCTCCCCTGTTCCTATTGCCAGTCTAACAAGTGGTAACAGGACTCGGTTCTAACATTTCTGACCTAATGGGCGCTAGTGTGTGGATGTTTAATAGACCGTGGCTTTGAGGGACCATCGGTGTATGGTGAAAAAGGTGGTAAACGGCTGAGGGATGTTGGGTTGATCTCGGCTAACAACCCAAGATTTTTCAGGGAGGCACGCCTCCACTCGCGCGCCTTGATCGGAGGCGGCAACCAACCTGTTTGGTTTCGGTCCCAGTCACCTAGCGCTATAAAAAAGATTAAGGGGATTCGGCAGGGCTTGTGTTCACATGTTGTTCAAGCCTACATAAGTCCCAAACATGCCTGATCTTGTTGTTTATGTTTGTGTTCTTGTTTGAGCTAGGGTTAACGATTATGGTTCATGATTAGACGTCGGGTAAAGAAAAACAGAGCTTTGTTCTTTTTTAATTGGCTTTCTAGATTCTATGCCATCAAATTTTTTAAAATTTGATCGTCAATAGATTTAAAACTATTTGAATTAGTTATATGAAAATTCTATTATCAGATTTACCATTAAAATATTATTATAATATAATAATTTAACTAGTATATCTAAGTAGAAAATTATAAAAAAAATAATGATTAAATTTATATGTCAAAAATCATAAAAAGGCAAAGACGTCGAAATAAAAAAAAAGGAGAGTATTTGTGTAAAAGAAGTTACTCATTACTCACCGGGAACAGACGGCACATCTTACTCATCCAACTGTCGCATGCAACGACATTGTACATGTTTTGCACTTATTGGATGGCTCTTTGTTTGCCACATGCATTAAGCAAGGAAATTGCTAATGTACCTGAAGGCCCAACATCCTCGATATTGTAAATGTCGTGCGCACCGAAGATTGTACTCCCTTCGTCTTACAATATAAATCTAAAATTTATCATTTATATAGAACAAGAAAATATTAAATTGAAAAAAGTTAGTACTATTGAACCATACATATCTCTATTAAATAACATACTACAGTTTCTTACTTATTATGCAAATATTTTAATAACTATATCTTTGATTTTTCATAACAGATTTATATTGTTGGACCACGCTTTTCACGAATAAAGATTTATAATACAAGACGGAGATACCCGAACACTTATACCATATGTGTGTTCACACACACTTGGTCCATCAATACATCCAAAATTAAACATGTGATGACCAATCAATCCCACCCACGTACGCCACACACACTTGGTCCATCAGTACACTAAAAATTAAACATGTGATGACCGATTGATTCTACCAACGTACGTACGTCACATACACTTGTACCATCAGTACACTCAAAATTAAACATGTGATGACCGATCGATCCCACCCATGTACGTACGTCACACACACTTGGTCCATCAGTGTATCTAAAATTAAACATGTGATGACCAATAGATCCCACCCACGTACAACGTCACACACACTTTGTCCATTAGTACACCCAAAATTAAACATATGATGACCGATTGATCCCACCTAAGTACATACGTCACACACACTTGTCCATCAATACACCCAAAATTAAACATATGATGACCGATCGATCCCACCCACGTACGTACGTCACACACTTGATCCATCAGTATACCTAAAATTAAACATGTGATGACCGATCGATCCCACCCACGTACGTACGTCACATACACTTGCACCATCAGTATCCTAAAATTAAACATGTGATGTCCGATCAATCCCACCCACGTACGTACGTCACACTTGATCCATTAGTATACCTAAAATTAAACATGTGATGATCGATCGATCCCACCCACGTACGTACGTCACATACACTTGCACCATCAGTATACCCAAAATCAAACATGTGATGACCGATCGATTCCACCCACGTACGTACGTCACACACACACTTGGTCCATCAGTACACCCAAATATAAATAGGTGATGACTGATCGATCCCACCCACGTACGTACGTCACACACACTTGGTCCATCAGTATACATAAAATTAAACATGTGATGACTGATCAATCCCACCCACGTAGTACGACACACACACTTGGTCCATCACTATATCCAAAATTAAACATGTGATGACTGATCGATCCCACCTACGTACATATGTCACACACACTTGGTCCATCAATATACCTAAATTAAACATGTGATGACCGATGGATCCCACTCATGTACTACGTCACACACACTTGATCTATCTGTACACCCAAAATTAAATATGAGATGACTTCGATTCCACCTTAGTAAGGGCATGTTCTTTATGGTTTCTAAAAACGGTTTTTGGCTTTTGCTACAATACCTAACTTTTAAATAGAGTATTTTCTCAAGACGGGATCTACAAGTTAATTGTAGTACACATTAAAAACCTAACATCTGTATCAACCAAAATCGCAAGCGAGTATTTCTCTCCACAATCTCTGTCGTAAACCCAAAATTCAAAAATTTCAACCAAAAAACATAAGCCACAGCCAAAAAGAACTAGCCTTAAGTAGATCACACACTTGGTCTAATCCGTATACCTAAAATAAAATATGTGATGACCAATCGACCCCAACCCGTACGTAAGTACATTCCCATGGGCCTACGCTCGCACAATTGGAGCACAAAATGGCCTCGATCGGGGCCCATCTTGATCCTTGAGATTCACGTGCCCACGATGTCGATCGACTGGATCCCTCCTGCGTGGACGGAGGCCGTCAATGCAATGCGATTCGATTCAAGCTCCGCACGGGCCGTCGCATCATATGGACGCCGTCGGGCCCACCGCGACGTGACGCGGGCTACTGTGTGTCTCGCCTGGGTGACATAGGTGGGACCCCTACATGGCTGCGCTGCCGTTGCATTGTGCAAGTGGCCCGTGTTCTAGGGGGCTATGCTAGGATAGGTCATGTTCTTTTGTATTTTT